>CM077344.1:21090613-21764113 GCA_039655645.1 Ammopiptanthus mongolicus | reverse complement strand
TATGCGAAGTGCACACATGTGTATTAAAACTGGTTCTTGAGAAAAATGATGAAGTATACATCGATGTACCAGATCATACACCTGTGTATAATTCAAAACAGAAGCTTCAGTATTTGAGTTTGTGAACTCAATTGCTGTACATAGTCTGTGTATGCGTTTCTGGGTTGAATGTTCATATATACATCGATGTACACAAGATAACAATCTGTGAACTCAAGAACAAAGCAAGAAAGAAATCGATGTACACAATAATGTAGTCTGTGTATACATGTATTACAGTTACGAAACCTTTTAATACACATGTTTACTACACAGATTATGAATCGTGTTAGTTTTTGAGAAACCTTTTAATACACATGTTTACTACACAGATTATGAATCGTGTTAGTTTTTGAAAACTGTAACATCCCAATTTTCTGTAACTCTAATCGAGCTGGTTAATCTCGATTAGGGCTTTGATTGGTTGTGTGACTCGTTTGGCGTTAGTTTAAGACCTAGTTGGAAGCTTATGAATAGGCTTGAATCCTGTTGGAAGTGCCTAAGGTGTAACACGAGAAACTGGGGGAGTCAGAAGTTTGGAAGACTCTTCCCAGCTGAGCAGCACGCTCAAGCATGGGAAGGGAGCACGCTCTAGCGTGCCAACGCTTGAGCGTTGGCACGTTGAACGCTCAAGCATACTAAGTGCGCTGGCCAGCTGACCTAAGTTTTGACGCGTATGGGACGCGTGTAGGACACGTGTCAAGCCAGGGAGAGGAAGGAGTGGATGAGGCTCCATGCTCCAGCGTGGAAGCACCCCACGCTCCAGCATGGGCACGCTCAAGCGTGCATGTCCTCCACGCTAAAGCGTGGACAACAGGATCACTTAGGTGAATTCCTTTCCCTTCTTCCTGACTTGGTCATTTTCTTCACTATAAAGCTCGAGTTGCAGGGAGCTAGAGAGAGAGAGTCTGGTTTTTAGTGAGAGAAAGCTTGGTTTCAAGGACTTTGGAGCTTCGGATCGAGATTTAGACAACATCGTTGCGATTGTGACTAGGTTTTCTCCAACTTCGCCCAATTGATTTCTCGATTCGCCAAAGGCAAACTCGAATCCCTAACACGTATTTTTCGTGTTCTTTGTGTTTCTTTGAGTTTCTACCATTTCCCTTTGATCTTTGAGCTTGGCCTAGGGCTAATATTATTGCGTACGTGTTGTGCTCGTGATTAGAGTAAAGTTTGTGCTCGTGATCGCGCGAGGATTGGAGCTTGAGGAAACGGCAGTTGGAGGAGCTTTGGGGCTGTCTAGTAGCTATGTGTGAGAGTAGCTGGAGATCATATCGAGGTTCACGCCACCGTTTCAGGTGGGGAGAAAGAGTACTGCTGTCGCCGGGAAGGCAAGAGTAGCATAATTGGTATTTTTTATATGTGTAAGGAAGCCCTAACCCTAATAGAAGTTTAGTCCCAATAAAGTAACTAAACCCTAGGTTTAGCATACTTTGGGCTATCACCGTTAAGTTGGAACCCTAGGTTAGATAACCGTTGATCGAGGATGGAATGTTCCGCATGATCGTTATGATGTTGATTTTTGATAACTGCTATCTGTATACATGCCTACATGCCTACTTGCGGTATGATATGCTATGCTTGTATGTTGTGTTATCATTGCTGTTGTTACTGTTGCATTAGTTGTTGTGATGTTATGCCGGTGTGCCTAAATTTAGTTGCTCAGTGGCTGTGAGTCGTGTATGTGCGAGTTGATATCATGGACGGTTTTACTGCTGTGATGTGATGTGCTGGACAAGCGGGAGCTGTGGCTTGTGTTGATGCATGGCATCTGATGTTGAGCTGCTGATTGAGCTCTTAGGCGTGAGGGTCCGGTATCATCTCGTTCAGGTTGTTTGCTGCATATCATCAATTGCCAAGTGGCGATGCCGTATGACAGGTAGTATGGGCTGCAAACGTCATGCAAGGTTAGTTGTACCTGAGTGCGGGTACAAAAAGCGGAAGGGGCGGCCAAGTGAGTGGCCTTAGGGATGTTGCCGATCTCGGGGATAATCTATAGTGATGGATGAGGTAGTTCCCATCGTGTCGTGATGCCCGATCCAATTCGGTTTTCTTGAATAATCCCTGAGCTTTCCACGTTCCAGGCTAATATTCTGAGGCGGCCAAGACACCCTGGCTCCGAGCTCGGGAGGGGGATGCACTCTCATTGGTCACGACGAACGGTTCGATTTCTTAGACAAACTAACTCCTGTTTTGGTGTGGAACCTTGTGGTGTGAGATTCGGCCGACATGCTGCATGGGATTAGTATCCCTGTCTAGAGGATTGATCTGAGGGAGAGATTTTTGGAGATGGATGCTTGTTGCATGTGTTGACTCGAGAGATGTTTGGCTGTGTGAAATATCTGCTAGACGTGCCATACGTGCTACTTGCTATATCTGTTTACTCCTCTATTGTTGCTGTTCCGACTTTTATGCATTATATTCTTATCTTCCCCTATCTTTTTTGTGTTTGTGGATACTCTTCTTCTGTGTGAAGATGACGAGCCGGTAGAGGATCAGGATGAACCCGAGGCTACACCCGTTCATCATGGGGGCATCGCAAATGCCGGTGTTAGGTGAGATTGAGTTCGTCTACCACGACCAGTGGGGGGGTGGGGGTGGCAGGTGGACCCCTCAACCTTCTTGACCGTGTACACCGGACTTATGAGTTTGTTATTACGAAGCGGTACTCCACCTTGTGCCGACATCATTGGGTCGTACAGAGTGACGCAGTTTCTTCCCCTCTCACAGTTGAGGCACCCACCCAGGCAGCATAAGCGGGACTTTATGTGGGCCGCCCCAACATCATCTCGCGTGACCAGTATTAGGGGTTTTGTGCTATGAGGCCACCGCAGGAGATCAAAGCAGTATTTGTGGACCGTTAGGCGCAGGTGGATTGTCATGTCTAGTTCATCCTCCAAGTATGAGCCTGTGCGGGTTTACAGCCATACGTATAAGGAGGGACAGGGTAGATCCTGACCACGTCATTGAGGATGTGGTGTCGCTAGTGGGTCTACTATAGGGCGTGAGGTGAGGTCATTTTTTATGTAGTTTGAGGGGGGTGGGGAGAGCCTGTAAGCATGAGCTTTTGAGTCCCTTCGAAGCATATGATTTTATTTCGGTTAACCTTATGTATAGTGCTTTGTTTGTATACAGTATCTACAGCGCCATACTGATGGGGCCACTTTATGCCTGTTTATGTACATAGTTACCGTTTATCTGCGTTTGCTCTAATTGCTTTTATCTTTCTATATGAATGTTGTATGTTTTCATTTTCTGTTTCTTCGCTATGCTTCTTGAGTAATGTGCTAACGTTATAATATTTTTTTTTATTAAGCAAAAGGCCTCATTAAAACCTTATGATGCAAAACCCTCCTTAGGGATAAAAACATCATAAGGAAAAAGAGTGCCATATTTTATTAATAAAAGAAAAGAATACAAAAAAAGGGGGGACATAAACCTTACCCAGAAAAGAATTTAAGAAAACTATAGCTAGGCCTACCATATCTATTATGGTAAAATTCACTATACAAAAACTGTGGAATTGAATTCCACCAAGAGAAACGATTAATCAATAAAACTTGAGAAGCCAATTTATCAGCACAAGAGTTGCCTTCACGGAATATGTGAGTACAATAGAAATTCATGTCCTTCTTTAGAGCCATACAGTTATCCCACCTATTCTTCAACTTCTAAGGGATAGAAGTAACACCTTGAAAAGCTTGGAACACCAACATTGAATCACATTCTAACCACAGGTTCCACCAACCTCTTTTGTGAGCAATTTCAATTGCATACATAGCTCCTGAAAGTTCAGCATAGTATGCAACTGATATACCTATATTAACTGAAAAGCAACCAAGGGAAGAAGCCCTATAATCCCAAAAAATGCCCCCACAAGCTGCTAAACCTGGTGAACCAAGTTGATCCAGTTGCAAGATGGAGGAAACCAATTAACTTCAACTATTCTAGGTGCCTTCCTCGAATGGCCATTAATGGAGAAGGATTTTAGAATGCAGAACTCTCTCATATCAGCTGACATAAGACCTTTACTCAGATTTCCAGAAAGAGACACATTAGCAATGATTTGAGCTTTTGTTGCATTAAGGGAAACATTTGTGTTATCAAACTTGATTTTGTTCCCGCAGAACCAGATAGCCCCAATGACATGGACTATGCCTGCAACAATTACCTCTCTAACTTGGGAGCTCCATTTTCTTTCACATAAGGATAGTATGTCCATCAAGTTCAGGCTGGTGTTATTGACTTGAAGAATTGTGAAAAGCCACTGCCAAAGAGACTTTGCAAAACTGTAGTCAAAAAATAGATGGTAAGTGCACTCTTCATTAGCATAACATAATTGGCAAATAGACACCATTGTACAACCTCTTCTTCTTAATTGACCTTCAGTAGGCATCCTATCATTCAGAATTCTCCAAACAACAGAAGACTTTGAAGGAGGAATGTAGTTACTCCAAACATACTTGCACTAAGATACCTGTTGACCTGCAGGTTTAATTATGGAGTATGCATCCTTGAGGGCTAAGTTACCTGAATCATTATTCCATCTTCTGATGTCTTCTATGTTATATGGTGATATATGCATTCTTTGAAGCTCCTGCATGATTTCGGGGCATCTATCAAACAGAATACAAGGAAATTGCAAAACACCATCTACAACATATCAGCAGGGATGTCTAAGTATTCCACCAATGATTTGTCCAGCCATTTGTCATGCCAGAATTTGATCTGATCTCCATTACCAATATTCCATGATGAATTATATATACCAGTTTGAATATTATCCTTCAGACCATGCCAAATCGAAGAAGCTAAGTGATACTGAACAGGTAAGTTGTTTTTAAAAGCTCTTCTCATAGCAGGCAAGACCATTGACATTTGGAGGAAACCAATTCCCAAGCTAACTTTAACATAGAAGCACTGTTAATGGATTTAATCGACCATAACCCCAGGCCTCTTTCTGAGATAGGCTTGCAAAATGGCTTCCAAGCACTATAACAATCTTTTTGTTATCAATGTTGCCAGACCAAATGAAATTTCTGAACCAGCTATCCACTTCCTTTATGCACTGAGCTGGCCATTTGTAAACTTGAAAACTATATGTCAACATACTTTGAGCCACTGACTGTACCAACAACACCCTGCCCATGATGGAAAGAAGGCTGGATTTCCCAAATGCTAACTTTGATTTGATCTTATCCATAATTGGTTGAAGATATGCTTTTTTAGGCTTGTCCTTAAAGAGATGGATACCGAAGTAAGTGAAGGGTAGTTTTCCTACATAATATCCTAAGAAAGCTGCAATATTTGCTATCCTCTTAGCTGGAATTGCACCAACATAGAACTTGGATTTTGAGCAATTTATCTTCTGCCCTGAAGCTTCTTCATACTAGGTGAATAACTTCATTACGTTTTGTAGATTTTTGTGTTCCTCTGCAGAAAAGCTTGATATCATCTGCATATAAAATGTGTGATGGAGTGGAGCAGTTCCTAGGACTAGCCATTAGCTGTAAATCACCATTCTCCACCAATTTAGAAATTTCCCTACTAAGAACCTCCTCAGCTAGACAGAATAATAGAGGAGACAAAGGATCTCCTTGTCTCACCCCTCTATTGCGAGAAAAGTAGCAAGCGGCCTTACCATTAACAGATATAGATAGTTGAGCTGATATCAGGATTGCATTGATCCAAGAGCAAAATCTATCATTGAAGCCAAAGCAGTTAAGAACTTTCAAGAGAAAACTCCAATCTAGGGTGTCAAAAGCCTTCTTAATGTCGATTTTCAGAGCAATATTTCCCCCAAACACCTTTTTGTCAAGCATATTTACTACTTCTAAGGCTGTACAAATGCAGTCACTTATGCTCCTTCCATGGATAAAACCCTTTTGATTTTCAGATATGATATTAGGAGCTATCTTAGCCAGTCTGTCAGCAATAACCTTTGTGATGATTTTGAACTTGTAGTTTGCCATGGCAATAGGCCTAAAGTTTTCAATTCTATCAGCATCAACCTCTTTAGGAATTAGAACAACTAAGTTGGAATTGTAGTTTGGCATAATCCAACCTATTTGGAAGAACTATATTTTTGCCTTATATACACCCTGAGCTATTAAATCCCAGTAGGTTTGTTTGATAGAAAATTCCCCCAAAGCCATCTGGACCAGGAGCACTATTAGCATTCATAGAGAAGACACCATTTTTAACTTCTTCAATAGTTGGCAGATCAGTAAGATATCTGTTATCCTCATCAGTCAGCAACTTTGGAACTATTTGGCCAATCATTCCATTGTCCATGCTATCATTATTAGAAGTGAAGAGACTTTGGTAATAACCGATAATGTGCTGCTCTATATCCTCTCTTTCTGTCAGTGTTTGTTCATCCTTCGTTAACAACGAAATCTGCTTGGTAACCTGTCTGACTTTTGCCATTCTGTGGAAGAATTCAGTGTTTCTATCTCCTTTGCCGAACCAGTTAACTCTGGACTTTTCCAACCAGAATTCCTCTTGGTATTGGAGAGCTTGCTGCAGCTTGATTTGAACCTGTTTTTCCTGGTCCTAAAGAGAATCATCAGGATTATCCTGCAACTGCTTTTGAATATTGCTCAATTCAGCTTCTGCTAGCATCACCTGAGAATTCACATCACCAAAATCCTGTTTGTTCCAGATTTTCAACTTAGCCTTCACATTTTTTAGTTTTTCAGAGAGTACCAACATTGGACATCCATCCACAATTATGTCCTAAGCCTCTTGAATTATGTTGGCACAATCAGGATGACTAGTCCACATCCTCATAAACTTGAAATGAGATGGATGCTTGTTCACACTCTCTTCCAAATTTAAAAGGATGGGATAGTGATCAGATCTGTTTCTAACCAAAGTGCAGCAACTAATACTAAACCAGAAATCCAAACAATCACCATTAATGACTGCTCTGTCAAGTCTTCTTTCAGTTAAAGCTTATCCTCTTCTACCATTAGACCATGTAAATTGAGCACCTCTAGTTGGAACATGAATAAGATGATTAGATTCTGTCCACAATCTGAATTCATTTGTGGCAGCTTTAGGTGGAGATCCACCTCCTCTACACTCATGAGCCCCCAATACCACATTGTAATCCCCTATGAAAAACCAAGGGCTAATGTGAGCCGCCTGTAAAGAATTTAGGTCCTGCCACAAACTCTTTCTAGCTGCATAATTTGTACTAGCATAGATAGCAGCAAAATGAATAGGATTGCCAATGACCAAAATAGAAAAGGCAACAAATTGGCTGGAAACAGCAATGATATCAGGATTCAAGAGAGAGTGACACATGCACCATAAATCAGGCTTAGAGTTACCTCTGTCATTCATAACAAAATTTTTTAAATTTAACTTATTCCAAACTTTAATAGGGAACCTATCAATATGCATCCAAGGTTCTGAATGAACAGCAAGGAAGGCCTATTTTCATTACACAACCCCTTTAAGACTAGCCTTGTTTTAGAATTGGCTAGCCCTCTAGCATTCCAAAAAAGAACCTTCATTTGGAAGGGGCACCCAAAGCAACCCTTGTTCGGGTGGCAGGAACCTCTCCTTTTTGAGTATTTTGAGCTTTCTTTTTTCTTTGTTTTTTCTTTGGAGATTTAGACTGCACCACTGTAAAATTAGCTTCATCCTCAGGAATGTCGTGCTCCTCATCACTATCATTATCATTTGTCCAGAATTTAGTCATCAATCTAACCTCCTTTTGTGCTTGACCACTCAATTTTTCTGTTGAGCAAACCTGAGTGCCAACAAAGATTCCTGTAGCTCCTGGGGCAAAGTGATTAGCCATTGAGTTTGTTGGAGAAACCTGTGATTCTGACACACGATCAGGGATGGAGTCTACATCTCTAGGAGACTCATGGTGGATCAACTCATCGTATTCTTTATCTCTGTCCTCTTTATCCACAGATTTTTCATCTGAATCATAATCCTCATCCATTTGATTCTCCTGCCAATCCTTATGTTGAACAAAATACTGATTGTTATGAGCATTCTCATCAGCATCATGCCCTTGTTGAAACTGAGTTGTGTTGTTCCTCATATCTTCTTTTTGACCATCATTGCCAGGTTCTTACTGAGGATTACCATCCAGTTCATTGAATTGGACAGGATTCTTCTTAGGCACATATTTTTAAGAAATTTTCTTTTCTCTATCCTTTGATTTTGGAGCTCCATTCTTTTTGTTGCAAGAAGCTGAATCATGACCAATCATCTAGAAAAAATCACAAAATAATGGCAACTTTTCATATTCAATGTTGACAAAGAAGGCAAATTCGTTTCTTTCTACCATCAGTTCATTAGGCATCCATCCATTGAAATTAATTTCTACCAAAACCCGAGCAAAGTGCCCCATGGTCCTTGTCTTTGTTGCATTGGCAATTGGCAATTTCAAAAAGGATCTTTGGCCTCCAATATTCCTGTGGAAGGTCATAAATCCCGATCCATGCTTGCACATGAGTCTGCCTTTGCTTGTTTGGATTGAAGTCTGATGACCATCTTGATAGCCTTAGAAAACCCGAGCCAATATTCCAGGATCGTGATGACCAGATTCTTCTTAAATCATTCTGGGAGGCAAAAAAAAAAAATTTTGAAGTATCCCTTTCCAAGAGGAGTGACCCTCCATTGAGATGTCGGCTTCCATAATATGGACAATTTAGATCTTAATTCTTCAGCCTTCATTGGTTGATTCCCTTTTGCAATAAACAATCTTCCATGCATGCAATTCTTTGATCCTTCCAAACCAAGTTTATATTCATCTTCAGAAATCTTAATTGAGACCGAATCTCCCCTGATACTAGGCGTAGGCAATTGGCTGAAAGGAATATCCAAAGAAGAGTTCCTAACTATCTGGGCAAAGGACTTTCCTTGATCAGATTCTTTACCCAAATTCTTGGTTTCTTGCAACATAAGATTTGAATTTTCTACTTGAAGTTTGGAAGAGGAAGGGGGAGGAGGGGCAGAAACCAGACGAGGTTTAGACACAAGAGATGAAGGAGGGAGAAGTTCAAGAAACATGAGTTACCATGTACAATCATAGGGGGTAGCCATGGTTTCCAAGCAAACCCTAGCAGAGAGAAAACTAGGATTTCCTCTCCAACGCTTCGCAACAACGATAGTAGATATCTCTAAAGTGGCACAGAGGGCCTCTATTTATAACAAAATTTGTGAATTGGGCCTTGAATTAGGTCTTCTGCGCTGTCAGTGAGGCGACCCTCCTTTCTCAGAAGGATAATCCCATTAGTCCCAAGCTCCTATTATTATTAACTATGCTTAGCCGTATATAAAGCGATAGCATGGTATTCAAACAACATTGCGGATACAAACAATAAACAACTAACAATAATGGCAAGCATAGAAAACCATCAGAGTAAAAGTGCAACATAAAGATAACTATATAGATACATTACATATCTTAGCCCCATCAGCAGGGCACTGTACATACATATACACACTGAATAAACAAAAATTGAAAATACATCAACAACAAAAGATCGATTATGGGTAACCAATAATCGATTATGGTTAACCAATAATCGATTATGGTTGTTCTGGAACTCATAATCGATAATGGGTAACCAATAATCGATTATGGTTGTTCTGGAACTCATGTGACACCCGCTACCCCGCATACGATAAAAGTAAATAAAGCATGCAAGTTAAATAAAATCTAAAAACTTTAACTTAAAAGGTAGCAAGTACCACATGATCCGAAAATGTTTTAAACATAAAACAACTGCGGAAAAACATTAACATAAACAAAACCCGAAACCCGATGTCACATAATCAGAGCTGGTAACCACTACCGATATTACATCGGAAAACAACTAACATACTAAACATAAACCAAACTATACTATGAGCAAGCGATCTCCTTAGGATCACTCCTCAGCTGGCAGCTCACCATCCTCTGCATAACCAAAGGTACATGCAAAACACAACAACAATAGATAGGGAGTAAGGAACTGTACGTATAAACATAAACGGTAATAGAGCAGTTAGCAAGATGATCATGCAGCATATAAACATCATAATACAACATACATGTTATAACACATTCCATCATATCACGTTATAAACATGCTATGCGATGCATAACGACTCCACTACTCCATATGCAATGTGGCCAACAACTCTAACTCTGGAAAGACGATTAGGAGTACATGTCCGGTTATCAACGTGGATGATATGCCAAACCATGGGCCATCCCCGAACACTCTCACTAATCCTGATAACGTATAGTGGCTAGTCAGGGTACTCAAGCTTATCCTTTAGGTCACTCCGACAATAGGTAGCTAGCCCATGTCACCTGGAATTTCCCTACCCAATATACCCGCAAGGCCGGGATAACACCCATCGTGACCTCCACTATCGCGATTCATCGTTTGCTTTCCACCCAACATATCAACGTCAACGTATGATGCATGCTATGCTCAACAACATGCAAACACATGTCCAACCATCCATCATCAACACCATTACGTGTCTATCAACTTTGACCAACAAGCATCAAAGATGATTTAACAACATCAAACTTGACCAATAAGCATCAAGAATGATTTAACCAGCAACATCGGTAACAGTACGTCGTTACCAATAACATCATCGTCTTATTAATTGTTCTCTTTGTTAAGTCTTAACTTAACATTATTTTTATTAAGTATTATACTTAATCTTATTATCTAAACCTCAATTCATATTTTATTAAGATTATAACTTAACCTTAATATTTAAACCTCAAGTCATATATTTATTAAGATTATAACTTAATCCTAATATTTAAACCTCAAGTCATATATTTATTAAGATTGTAACTTAATCCTAATATCTAAACCTCAATTCATATCTTATTAAGATTATAACTTAATCTTAATATCTAAACCACAAGTCAAATAGTTATTAAAATTATAACTTATTCTTAATATCTAAACCACAATTCATATCATAATCTTAATATTTAAATCTCAATTCATATCTTATTAAGATTATAACTTAATCTTAATATCTAAACCTCAAATCATATAGTTATAAGATTATAACTTAATCTTAGTATTTAAACCTCAAATCATATAGTTATTAAGATTATAACTTAATCTTAATATCTAAACCACAACTCATATCTTATTAAGATTATAACTTAATCTTAATATTTAAATTCCAAGTCATATATTTATTAAGATTATAACTTAACCTTAATATCTAAACCTCAATTCATATCTTATTAAGATTATAACTTAATCTTAATATCTAAACCACAAGTCATATAGTTATTAAAATTATAACTTATTCCTAATATCGAAACCACAATTCATATCTTAATCTTAATATTTAAACCTCAATTCATATAGTTATTAAGATTATAACTTAATCTTAATATCTAAACCACAATTCATATCTTATTAAGATTATAACTTAATCTTAATATTTAAACCTCAAATCATATAGTTATAAGATTATAACTTAATCTTAATATTTAAACCTCAAATCATATAGTTATTAAGATTATAACTTAATCTTAATATCTAAACCACAATTCATATCCTCATGTTTATGAACATCAATTGGACTAATCCTAGTTTTAGGCTTAGCGCTAACATCTTTATGTCTTTTATTAACATAGATTTAACGGCAGTTCCAACATACCAACTCATACAATCATGAAATATCATCATCATCATAAACAACGTCATAAACAACATCATACACGTTATGCCAAGATCATACAAACCATTTAAACAATTAACAACAAGTATAAACAACCATAATAATTTCACACGGCAATTAAGGCATATAGCACACAAATAGGTCATGGGTTAACCCTCATCTTACGCTACCCTAGAACCTATATGTTATACTAATCCCTTCTCCCCATACCTGGCGTGACGATTCCAACCTATGAGCCAACAAGAGTGAAGTCCATGCGTGACTCCTCCAAACGGGTTCAACAGGTTCAGCGAGCTTTGACCAAGAACAACAAGAAAGGACAAAGGTAGTTAATTCCCAAACAAAGAAAGGGAAGGGAATTAACACAATGGTTATGCATATACCCCGATTAGATTCCTGGGGAACTAATCTGCTAGCACCCGTTCACAACACTGGCGCATGAACAACGAAGTCTGGTTTGACAGAGACAAAACGGTTCAACATTAACTAAAGGGATTCCAAGAAAGGATGAACAAGTGTTGGTTACCTTACCTCAAAGTAACACTAAGCTAGCAGCTTAACCCCAAACGCAACAACAAACGCCACAGGGATATGTTCTTGACGAAGAACACTCAAACAAGGATTGAGGACGCTCAAGGATTCAATAGGGAACCTAAGAGAAAGATAAAAGATGGCTGTTTCTAACTCTAGGAAAGATGGCTATGAGTTTTAGGTCGAGCAATAGAGGTATAAAAAGGATTAGAGCGAAACGGGCTAACCGAAGAGCCCAAAACGCATGCTCACTGGTTTGGCTCTAACTTGAGCTAAGAATGTCCGATTTAGGTGTTCTTGGTGGCGTTGGACAGCTAAGTGAATTTTGTACAAAATCATGTTTCACGATCTATTCCTAATTCGGACTCTAACAGGGTCAAAAATATGATATAAGTTCAGCATAAAAAAGATAGTTGTTTCTAGATAGGATTTTGTAGGAGATTAAGATAAGATAATCTTATCTATTCAATGATTGAATCTCTATGACATCTAATTGATCATATACCAACACAACTACAATTATCATAAATATAGGTATCTTATATTAATATAATTCTATTGTGCATTAATACAAGTGATACAGTGTTAATATAAACATATATATAATTGATGACATGTAAATAAATATACGATCAAACATTAATTACACATATCATATTAGTCCATACAAGACCACATATAAGCACATGAGATCACAGACTTACATACTAATATAATCAATTATATATTCATAAAGATAAGATCATGTATTAATACATGCAGTATAATTCTTAATTAATAATATAAATATATTTATGCACAATTATCTATTAACACAATCAATCGTATATTAATATAAGTATAATTAATATAAATCATTTACATATCAATAAGAATCAATTACATATTAAATAAATAATAATAATAATAATAATAATAATAATAATAATAATAATAATAATAATAATAATAATAATAATAATAATAATAAGAACAACAACAACAACAACATTTTAATATTAAAATGTAAACATACTTATAATCATACAAACATAAGCGTGCATGTTATCACTTAAAATATACACACATAAATATACATTCATATAGATACTTATAAAATGCAGTGACAATGTAAACAAGCAAATTATCAAATATTATACTAATAATAATGATAATAATAATAATACATATAATTATAGCAACATATGCAAACTCATACGGAAAACGGGGTGTTACAACTCATATTCGATTGGCTACTCTGACTTGTAGATAATTCTCTTAGCTTTCCAACGCATCCAAGATCGCCTCAATCGGACATCTAGAACTCAAGATACGTCCAAAACCGTAAAACAGGTTTCTTGACCCTTTCTAAAGGCTAAACTACCCAAAACATAAACTTAAACATCCAACATGGAACTAAGGTCATAGATCAACATATGAAAACATATATAAACACATCGATACACATAAACAAAAATTGGGGTGTTACAGTATAAACTCCAACCTAGCTCTCTTAATCTCTCTATTTCATCTCTTAAATTTCTTGATTCATGGAGGTTAGAATTTTGATTCATAAACTTCATAAATCCATGAAAAATTATAGAAAAATCCTTTTAATACCAAATCAGTTTCTATGAGTTAGTTTCATCATTCTCTTTCATTATCCAAGAGCATGTAACCAAAAGATTTTCCTATCCCATATGGGTATGTAGTGGCCGAATTGCTTATGTTGAAAAAGTTTGAGTTTTTGGTTCAAGTTTTGAACAATAAGACTTGTTTTAGTGTTAGGTATATCTAAGGATCATCCATCCAAGAGATAAAAAATTTTGGACATCTCTAGCTAATTTTAAAATTGAAGGGCCGAACCCTAAGTTGGTGAAAATTGGGGAAGTTTGTGTTGTTAGATGTTAATGTTTGATTGATTGTATGATTGTAGTTTGTGTTGAGTACGTATTCGGGCGAATAATCGGGAGATTCGCGAACCGGTCAACCGACTTTTCATCCAGAGGATTACTTCACCAATAGGTATGGGGAGTGAACCTCATCACACCAAAATTGGTGGAGGTGAAAATGGTAGTTTATGTTGTTTGGGTGAAACCCTTTTGTTTGGGTTCACTACTTTGTTGGTAAAGTTCTCTTGGAGAACATGATTTGTAATAATGGTTCTATGTTTAGTAGTTTATGATGATGTGTCATTGAATGAAAAAAAATATTTTCATGTATGTTAGAAAAAAAACCATACTTTGATCTGTAGATCAAGTAAGGATTTTTATGCTTGATTATGATGCATTAATGTATGATTGTTGTTTGTCATAATATTATGAGCATTTTGAGATATAACTTGACAATTTAGTGAAGCAAAATCTTCACTTCCCATTTGATAGAATATTCAGCCTTGGCTAAGAAAAAAGGGAAGAACATGAGTTCTTGAGCATTCAAAGTTTTTGAAAGCAAGAAAGTGTTTTAATAACATATATTTCAAAGAGAAACAATAGGTGACTTTGATCCAAAGATCAAATGGAGTTTCAACATTCAAGTGTTTTACTAAGGTGAAAAATATCTTTTTAATTTAGCCATAGTTTATCTAATTAACTAAGTGTTTTAAAAAGAAAAATGATGAAAGTGATTTCATAAAAGTTACCTTAGATTTTAATGAGATATCACCTTTATATTAGAACTAAGATAACATTTTTTTTTCAAATATAAAGACGACGTTGTCCTTAAGTTTTGAATTAAATGAATCATAGTTAGAAAACTAAATGAGATTACATTTCCTTTACACTAACTTAGATCATGGTCTTCCACTAAGCTAGTAAGGAAAAACCTTTTCAAAGTAATTAAGGTACTTTACTTTAATCAAGTAACAAAGTTCTTTCAAATCAAATGATTTTCAATTAGAAAGGTTTTGGCTTACGAAGTTTCAAATCGAGAGTTTTCAACTCAAATCGTAAAAGTTTTACGCGTGAAAACCTAAGTTAAAGTAATTAACTTAGAGTTGAAGACAAGGGATAATTAAGTATGGTATGTGGTGGAACAAGACCATGTACTATACCATTGATGGCTTAGTTCATCAATGACTCCATAAGACCTAAGGGAATCAATCCTCATTTCATTATTAGAAATCCAAGAAATTAATATCTTATAAAGGAACAGAGACTTATCTAAGAGGATTCTCAATCCTTCTTCATAATACTTAGGACTTGAGACATAATTCATAAGACATAAACACAAACATGAAGCATTTTGGGTTTTGAAACAGTAGTTCGAGGACGGACCGGTGATTCGGATCCAGGTCAATCGTTCGATTATTTCAGTCTTGTGATGACTCGATCCTAGAGGGATCACGAGATTTATCCGGTGGATAAAAGTTTTGTAATACAAAGACGCATATAGTTCCTAAGGAAGAGAACCATAATGAACCTTGAGGTTTATCCGGTGGATAGACATTGCTTTATCGCATCTGCTTTGTGTATGCATTGGCATTTCATTGCATGAGTTGTAAGGCCTTTGAGCCTAGGAATTGAGCTTACACCTTGATGCGGGTGCGAATCTTACGGTGATGTTTTAAATAATCTTGGAGGTATCAGGGTTGGAAAGGCTGACATGTGACCAGTTGGTAGCTCTTCTGTGTCGTGGCGAATCCGAGCAATACATTGATATCCTCGACTAGATGCCATACTTTTCGTGTTTGGGGCAGAATGTTTCCGTAAAGCCAGATACGTGCACGTTACGAATGTTGTAGCATCTTGCCCGTGGCTGGCATACATAGAACAAGTCCTCCCATTCACTCTCTCCGATGTTTTGTTAGCTCCATGGAGTAGGGGTCAGAGTTTACCCTTGTGGCATATGGCATTGAGTCATGTACATTGCATTGCATTGCATGGCTGTTGATGATTACATTTACTTGTTGTACATCCCTATTCTGTTTTCGAGGATGCCTTATGTTATGCTGCTAATTGATTAACATGATATATTGAGATTTGTGGTATGCATGTTAAGTATGTTATTGCTTGGTGCGTCGTCCAGTTTTTACTTCTGCTATTTTGCTGTGTTGATGATTGGGAATCTCACCCATATCTGTATATCCTCTCTGCTGGTATTGTTGTTCCTGCTTAAGAAGATGGGCACGACGACTGTTCAATCCAGCATATGCTTTGAGTCTAGAGGGGGGACTCCTTTTGCTATTTAGTTTTGGCCAGGCCGTGTCAAGTGTCTGGTGTACCTTTTGAGGAGCTGTGACCCCTAGTACTTATTATATACTTTTATCAGTCTGGCTTGGACCTATGTTTGTAGACAGTATTGTTTTTATTTCTGTATGTAATTCTATATGACTTCTAGAAATGCATGGTGAACCTAAGTTCATTTATATACCTTTACTAATCCCATTATATCATTGCGAAAAGAAAAAAAAGAAAAAAAGAAAACCGTATTTTCAGCATTAATATTATTTTCGGCCTTATAATCGTTCGGGAATGTGGCACTTGGGAAAAGGTGTTGCATTGTTTGGTATCAGAGCTGGCCGAGTCTTTTGGGGTTTGTAGGTTATGGTCTGTCTTGTTTGTGTTGTGTTCTCTGTGTGTTTCTCTGTTGTTATCTTCGCAAGAAAGATAATGTTGTTTGCTTTAATTGTGTTGTGGTCCCTTGAGTTTGACGATTTTGGTTTTGAAAGTAGAAATGGCTGTTCAAAACCTGAATGTTGCTGTGAACGCCATACGGTAGATGGCTATTGCGATGGTTCAACGTGATGAGAGAGCTGCTGGGGGTAGAGGACTGGATGAATTCCTCCGTAGGAACCCACCTCATTTTAAGGGTGAGTTCAATCCTGAGCAAGCTGAGCGTTGGATATAGACTTTGGAGAAGATCTTTGGAGCTATGAGGTGTACCGAGTATGACAAGGTTGTCTATGCAACTTATATGCTGGTGGAGGATGCTGAATACTGGTGGGAAGGAGCCCGTCAGGTGCTGATACATGATCAACAAGTTATAGACTGGAATGCTTTCAAAGGGAAGTTCCGGGAGAAATATTTTCCTGCAAGTGCGAGACACGAGAAAGAGATGGAGTTCCTCCAGCTGAGACAAGGGGGAATGTCTGTAGCTGAGTACAGGGCCAAGTTTGACAGTTTGGCGAAGTTCTCAAACTATTTCCTAGACAACCTAAGAGAAGAATGGAAATGCAGGAAGTTCGAAGGGGGTCTGAGGCTCGATTTAAAAAGGGTTGTGGTTCCTCTGGAGATTTCTGTTTTTCCAAGGTTGATGGAGAAGTGTCGTCTGATCGAAAGCTTGGAGCCTAACAAGGACAAGCGAGCACAGAGTTTTGGACCGACTAAGTTCCACAGAGGGAACGGTGGTCGTGACAACAAATCTCGATGGAAGCCATATTCAAAGCAGCAAGATCAACAACAACGTTTTGTGGGTGGAAGCAGTGGGGGTTTCAGTCAGTCTGGAAACGCCCCAATCAAGTGTATGAAGTGTGGAAAGAGTAATTATGCCACGAGAGAATGCTCAATCAAGGGGATTATATGCTTCATGTGTGGGAAGCCGAGGCATATTTTACGCGACTGTGTGCAACCACAAGCTGAACATTCTATCAACAACGTGCAAGTAGCGATGCCTAAGGCAAAGGGCAGAGTCTATACTGTGAGTGGCGCTGAGGCTTCTCAGAATGAGGACTTAATCCAAGGTCAGTGCGTCATGGGAGGTAAAACCTTAACTGTACTGTTTGATTGAGGCGCAACGCATTCCTTTATTGCATATGACTATGTGAACCTTTTGGGATTATCTGTGTCTTCTTTACCTTTTGATTTAGTAATTTCTACGCCTACTGCAAAGCCTATTATAACTGCTAAAGTTTGTTTGAATTGTTCTATTTCTGTAAAGGACAGAACGTTTTTGATTGAGTTGATCTGTTTGTCTCTTTCGCAAATGGATGTAATCTTAGGAATGGATTGGTTATCTTCTAACCATATCCTGTTAGACTGTTCAAATAAAACCTTAGTCTTTCCTAGTTATGAGAATTCTGGATTTTTGACTGCCAACCAAGTAAACGCTTCTTTAAGAGAAGGAGCTCAAGGATACATGTTGCTACCTTCTTTGGAGGTCAAGAGCGAGCTAGTCTTAGAGTATGTGCCTGTCGTGAACGAGTTTCCGGAAGTCTTTCCTGAAGATGTACCAGGATTACCACGAGTTCGGGATATCGAATTTTCGATAAATCTTGTGCCTGGAACAGGACCCGTGTCTATAGCACTGTATCGTATGGCACCTGCGGAGTTGGAAACCTTGAAGGAACAATTGGAGGACTTGTTGGGGAAGCATTTCGTTAGACCCAGTGTGTCGCCATGGGGAGCACCTGTAACACCCTTTCCGAGGCATCACATTTACGAACATTTTATAAAAGCTATAAGGTCGAAAAACGGGTTAATTAAAAGCATTTAAGAACGATGGGGGTAAATTTTCCTTTTCACAAGACATGACTGTAAAAACTTGTAACCATTTATGCCTGTAAGGTAAGTAAAACATTTCATAATATAATTCCATAAGTTCATAAAGGTTTACATAAGAACCCAACCGACTACAGAAACAAAGTAGAAACATACAGACTCAACATAAAGGATTGGAGATGCAGCTCCTAAACACAAGATACTTGGAGACGCGACTCCACAAAGATAAAGAAACGTACAGATGCTCTGACATCCTACACTGGCCGACAACAGACTACACAGGAAGACATCCCTCGGATCAACCGCTGAATACTTCCTCTGACTTCTCCTTTTCTGATAGACAAGCAAAGGGAATAGGAGGATATGGATAGGTCACCTCACTCCTAGACTCCTCACTCATCGCCTTCTAACCAGGACCCATCAACGAGACCTAACAGGAATCGTAGCAGGGACTACTGCTGATATTCCTATGGAAGACATAACAGAAGTTGACTTAGAAGCAACTCTGTTAACAAGCAGGCTACCCCTATCAAAGGGAGAAGGCACTGAACACATCGGTGGAAAATTCCATCTAGCATTCCACTTACGAGTACAACCTTGACAGCAGACGACATGAAGACAAGCTGTGGAGCGGTCAAGAACTCTTCCTTTGCAACCCTTGCGGATAGTGAGTGTGGCTCTTCCCATGTACTTTGCTGGAAGCTCATCATGACTAGATGTCCAAACGCCAAAACCACTGGGAGGCTCAACAGAGAGATGCATCCAAAACGTCGGGTGAAGTCTCGGTAACACGACCTTCTCGGGAGACAACCAGAGAAGCACACAACGATGCAATACAAAGTAATGAGGTGAGATTCCCATTCATCAGCACAACACATGGCAGAAGTAAAAACGATAAGACAAACAAGACAATAAAATACTAGTCATGCATATCATACATCCCAATTTCTCATATTATCCAATCGACAGCATAAGACATCATCAACATAGGATAATAATGTATAACATGTAAATGTATCTATCAACAGTCATGCAATGCAATGCGATGTACATGACTCAATGCCATATGCCACAAGAGTAAGACTCTGACCCCTACTCCATGGAGCTAAACAAAACAAGAGTGAGTAACATTGTCTGCGTTATCTCAGCCCCACAGTGCCACATCAAGATCGTAATTGCTACAACGGCTCACGCCAAACGTTCTTTACCCAAATCATGATTTGCCTGGTGTTTCAGTCAGGACGCCAGTGTTTTTCGATGAATATCCACGACACAGAGGAGCTACTCTCTGGCCACATGTGTCTTCCCTAACCCCCGACAGTCACCATTAAACTGCGGCAGCTTCCCTATCAGAAAATTTTTCAGTCCTGCATCTTCTGCATCCACATCATGCCTCTGATTCTGCCTCTGTTGCTGTCGCATGGTCATCCGCATAAGTTTAGCGTTTTGGTGCGTCTACTGCAACATAGCGATTGCCAACTCCCTGACTGCCCTTAAGGTATCAGTGGACTCCTCCCCACCACCAGTGTGGGAAGCCTTTACATGCCCATTCCTTGGTTCAGCTGTTCCCTCGGTGGCCCTTCCGCCACGTCCTCTACCTTGGGCTCCTCTACCGCGTCCTTGAGCCATTTAATTTCCTGTAAAAGGAATTATTAGCTCCAATTCATAGGACATATAATATTACTGAACAAGTAGACATACTATATGCCTTATGAATAAAGCAGTTATCACGCACGATAACTTGCGCATCAGACACTCTACCCAACCTCTAGGCATAGTCGGCGCCCGCTGCGGGTCCAACTTGACACGACCTGTAACAACTTCCAAGACTCGCAGTTATGATTCCAGACTCCATAGTCCTTGTTAGAATCAAACTGCTTTGATAACACCAAATGAGACATCCCCTTGCCTCATTAAAGAACCGAGTTAACTAATCCTGATTACGTTACAGCCGTTAGCACGCTTATTAAACATACGAGGGTATTTAAAACTTTTAACATTCACACATACTGTATATATGTATACATCTTTATCAGAGTGCACAAACTTCAAGAAGAAATCATGGTATAAAGAAGTACAGACGACTTCCTCTCCTCGCCCAAAATACATCAAAAGATAAAGACTCACTGGCCATACACACTTAGTACACTAACACGCTCCTCTTCGGTCTAGAGAGTGGTTACTCCTCGCTTATGCTCGTTGTACAGCCAATGAGAACCTCCCAAAATTGGGGTCTATGGCTCTCCCACCAGCGTCGGGCTCGTACGGAGTGTCATCCAGCCCTTCCTCATCTGGCGTCAGGCTCGTACAGAGTGTCATCCAGCCCTTCCTCATCTGGCTCCGCTACCGAGTCTTCTTACCATAAAAAGAGTACATACAATATAGGAATAACAGGGGATAAGAATTGCATCTTATCACAGATAGGGATAAAGGTAAAGCAGATACATTAATAGCACAACCATACACACAATCATCACCAACAACCATCCTCGTGGTTTATTGATCTTAACTACTCATCTCAAACTCTCATGCACCTAGACCTAACATGAAGATGCGGCCACATTCCTACGTCACAACATATCCCCTACCAAGAAGGATACTAATCCCCTACCAACCAGGATGAAAGTCAAACATCATCCGAGCAGCAAGTTCCGTTACACCCACGGGTACATCACATCCCCTGCCAAGCAGGATGCCACCCCCTACCAAGCAGGGAGACACTATTCCCCATTCCTGATAGGAATAGTTGTCCCGGTGTCCGAAGGCATGAGACGACCCCACTTACATAGGATAATCCCATTAAACTCAGAACCCGCCTACTATGTTATTATTAACTATAATCTGGTGATATTATTATGCACTTATTAAACGAATGGCGAAACGGTAAAGCATACACGACAAGCACGTACATAAAAGCATGCATCAGAGCAAAGCACGACGGGAAAGATAAAACATATACATGCATTATATAAGTATTTACGTGGTTGCCCCCTCAGTAGGGCTACTGTAATACATACATCACTGTACAACTGAAACTGAAAGATAAAACATGTACATCAGGACTCCAAAAAGAAAGGAAAAGCTCTCGAACATCCTCACCTGCGCTCCCCAGCCCTACACTCAAATACATCAGCCTCTCCACTCAATCCTAGAAGAAGACGCACTGGCTAACCCTCACCATCAGTGGTAGGGATGACCTGAGCTACCCTGTCCCTCTCCGTGTGTACGCCTATAAACCCGCACAGGCTCGTACTCAGAGGAGGAACTCGACACTACTATGCGGCGCCTCAGGGCCGTCCTCATGTATCAGTCTGAACGTCTCCTCTGGCCTCTATGCATGAAGCCCCTCCTGCTGGAGATAGCTGAAGTCGGTGGTGCCACCCTTCGGTAGTCCTGCTCTCTCTGGCTCGGTGGTTGCCACATCCGTGGAAAGGGAAGGAACTGGTAAACTCGGTAGGGTCCAATGATATCTGCGTACGGTGGAGTACCTCTCCGGAAGATCAAGCTAACTGGTCCAGTATATACAACCAAAAAGGTCGAGGGTTCCACCCGCCATCCCCTCTCGTCGTGGTACATGATCTCAATATTCCCTAGCACCGGCATCCTCACTGCTCCGATGATAAACGGTTGTCTCCTCGAGTCCATCCTCTGATACTGCTGGCTCCTCGTCTACTTGTAGAACGAGCATACATACACAAGGAAAAGACAGGGATATAAGATATACAGCACATCAAATATAGGGATGATGTGACACTTACTCTTTCTATGCATGCCGGCCGGTACTAGCACCCTAGTAAGGGCAACATCTCGTCCTCTCAATGGACCATAAGTTGGTTTGTTCGGTTAATCTGGTCCGCTCACCGTGACCCATAAGAGTGCATCACCACTCAACTGTCCCAGAGATCCACCGGCAACTGGAAAGACTCAGGATCCAGGTGGGATAATAGGACGTGTCCAGGACCGCCACGACACAATAGGAGCTACCTCATCGGTCTCTTATGAGTACACCTGTGTCCAGTATATCACCGAGGTCACACAGACCTTCCCTTCCATTTTTCGCACTCGCAATCGGTGCACCATCCTCATATACCTCACGATATACGGCTTTCCACCTGGCATCATATGCAAATGCTATGCATGTCATCCATCTTCCTTAAGCTGATATAATGACACATGCAACTTTGCTCTCAGCAACACGAGCTCCAAGCTCCAACTGTACCATATGAGCTCCAAGCTCCCGTCATAACTTACGAGCTTCCAGCTCCAACTATAACCTCAATCTCAACTATCAGCTCAAACGTCCAGCACGGGGTCAAAGCCCTAATCAGACTAAACCTCTGATTCTCATGCATACATGCATTCCGAGATACACACAGCAATTCATCAATATCAGCACGTTCAATGGAGCAATAAATATCTCATACAACAACATGCCATCATATCATGCAGATATACTACATACCATATTCAGCAGATAAACAGATACTCACAAAGCAGTCACACATACATCACGCCAGTCAACATAAATCTGCTAACCTAGGATATCAACATAGCGGTGCTAGCCCGAAGTAGACTAAACCTAGGGTCTAGGTACTTCGTCAAGGCTCAACCTCACGCAGGGTTTAGGGTTCCCCTACACACACGAAACATATAACAAAACTATATAGTCTACGCTTGCCTCCCCGACGTGTGTAACTCTTTCTCCCCACCTGAACAATCGGCACGCAAATCTAGGTAATCACCGGCTGTTCCTCCTTCCTCAAGCTCACAGCCACTCTCCCATGGCAGCTCCAAACAGCCCCTCAACCGCAGCCTCAACTCCAAGCCTCGCTCGACCGCGAGCACGAACTTTGCCTTAATCATGAGCACAACACATATACAATAGTGTTAGCCCTAGGGCAAGCCCAAAAGATCAAAGAAAAGGTAAAGACTCGAAGAACGCCAAGAACACGTGTTAGGGATCCGAGTTTACCTGTGGCGAATCGAGAAACTAATCTGCTGGAGTCGGAGATAACTTCGCCGCGGTCACAATGGTGTAGTCGGAATCGCGTTCTGACGGCTCGATCACCTCTAACTTCAAGCTTTCTCAGTCTAGAACTCAGAACCTCTCTTTCTAACTCGCAGAAAAGCTCTCCAAATCCGTGCAAGTGTGAAGATGAAAGTGGAAGCTCCACTTATGGTTTCTGTTGTCCACGCTTAAGTGTTCATCACTTTGCACGCTTGAGCGTTGCCACGCTCTAGCATGGGATCTCTCCACGCTCGAGCGTGGAACCTAGTCCACTCCACCTGCTCCTTGGCCAGACACGTGTTTCACACGCGTCCAAACCAGCTGCAAGCGCACTCAGCACGCTGAGGCGTCCGTCTCTTCCCACGCCTAAGCGTCTCAACGCTTGAGCATGGAGTTCTTTCACGCTTGAGCGTCAATCTTAGCGAGAGAAGAACTTCCAGCCTTCTAACTTCCCCAGTTTCTCGTGTTACACCTTAGGCACTTACACCCTTGTTCAAGCTTATTCCTAAACTTCCAACTAGGTGCCAAACTAACACACAAGCAATCAAACAACCACAGGAACACCCAATCAAGGTTATCTACCTTAATTAAGGTTACAGAAAATAGGGATGTTTCATTACCATCCCCTTTAAAGAGAATTTCGCCCCCGAAATTCCTTGCTCATACCTGTAAACAAAAATGGATACTACTGGCGCATCTCAGCTTCACGTTCCCATGTTGAATCTCCGGTTGCTGGGTCCCATTCAACCCTTACTAGAGGAATCTGTTTACCGTGAAGTTCCTTGATCCTTCTATCCACTATCCGAGCAGGTAAAGCCTCGTATTCAAGGTTCTCTCTTAACTGGATTGAGTCGGGCTCTAACACATGCGATGCATCAGGGTAATACTTTCTAAGCTGAGAGACGTGACAGACGTCGTGAAGGTTTGACAAGTTTGGCGGTAAGGCTATCTGGTAAGCTACTGGACCAATTCGGCGAAGAATCTGAAATGGTCCTATGAATCTGGGTGTAAGCTTTCTGGATCGAATTGCCCTGCCAACTCCAGTCCTTGCAGTCACTCTCAGAAATACATGATTGCCCTCCTGGAACTCGAGGGGTCTCCTCTGCTTGTCAGCATCGCTCTTCTGCCTATCCCTTGCAGCTTTCATCTTTTCCTGGATTAACCTAACCTGTTCCGTCGTCCGTTGCACCAACTTCGGACCTAACAACCGATTCTCTCCAGTCTCGAACCAGCACAAAGGAGTCCTGCACTTCCTCCCATACAAAGCTTCATATGGTTCCATCCCGATACTTGAGTGGTAACTATTGTTGTAGGTAAACTCAATCAAAGGAAGAAAATCGTCCCAACTGCCTGTGTGTTCCAACACACATGCTCTTAACAAATCTTGCAACGATTGAATCATCCGTTCTGACTGACCATCCGTTTGCGGATGATACGCAGAACTTAACCTTAACTTAGTTCCCAACGATTCGTTCAAGCTTCTCCAAAACCTAGAAGTAAATCTCGGATCTCGGTCTGAGATAATACTTGAAGGTATACCATGCAGCTTCACCACCTCCCTGATGTAAATTTGAGTCAATCTTTCCAGATAATAGTTCTGGTTGATAGGTAGGAAATGAGCACATTTCGTCAATCTATCTATGATGACCCAAATCGCATCACACCTCTTCTGAGTTCTTGGTAACCCAGAAACAAAGTCCATTGCAATGCTATCCCACTTCCACTCCGGAACATCTAGTGATTGAAATAATCTCGCTGGCTTCTGGTGTTCAACCTTCGCCTTTTGACACACCAAGCAGGATAGGACATAAGCCGCCACATCTTTCTTCATACCCGGCCACCAAAACAGCTTCTTAAAATCTTGGTACATCTTAGTAGCCCCTGGATGAAAGCTCAACTTGCTCTTGTGTGCTTCTTCCAAGATCATGTTCTTAACTTCGCTATCCGCAGGCACACAAACTCGATCACCATACCTGATGAGGCCATCTATACCTCTCTTAAGCTCTGACGTTTCACCTTCTTCGATCAACCAGTTAACTTACTTAAGGTACTCATCCTCCACTTGCCTTCTCCAAAGCAAATCCAAGAAATCGCTAGTTACCTCAATCATCCCTAAGTTCATCTTATCCTCGACGATTTCCACATCCAGATTCAAATCCCTAAACTGCTCTAACAACTTGAGCTCCCGTACCATCATGGCAGATACGTGTAGGGACTTCCTACTGAGCGCATCCGCTACAATATTCGCCTTACCTGGATGGTATTGCAGGTCGAATTCATAGTCCTCTATGAATTCCATCCACCTCCTCTGCCTCATGTTCAACTCCTTCTGGATGAACAGATACTTCAAGCTCTTATGGTTGCTAAATACGCTGAATTTAGCACCATACAGATAGTGTCTCCATATCTTCAATGCAAACACTATCGCAGCCAACTCCAGATCATGAGTTGGGTAGTTCCGTTCATGCACTCTCAACTGCCTGGAGGCATATGCCACCACTTTCCTTTCTTGCAGGAGGACATAACCCAATCCTTGATATGATGCATCACAGAATACGTCAAAATGTCCTAATGGATCTGGTAAAACCAACACCAGCGACGTGGTTAACCTCCGTTTCAACTCTAAGAAACTCTGCTCGCACGCTTCTGACCATTCAAACGTTTTTCCCTTTCTCGTTAACTGCGTCATGGGTAACGTAATCTTATAGAATCCCTCGATAAACTGCCTGTAGTAACCTGCCAGCCCAAGAAAGCTTCGAACTTCACCCACAGACTTTGGGCTTTCCCACTTAACCACTGCTTCAACCTTAGCAGGATCCACCGTGATTCCCTCCTTGTTGATCACGTGCCCTAGGAATTGCACCTCTTCCAGCCAAAACTCACACTTGGACAGCTTCGCATACAACTGCCTGTCCTTCAACACTTGCAGCACCACTCGAAGATGCTCTTGGTGTTCCTCCTTACTCGAAGAGTAAATAAGGATGTCATCGATAAACACGACAACAAACCTATCTAGGAACGGTAGGAATATCCTGTTCATATAGTCCATGAACACAGTCGGAGCATTAGTCACACCGAACGGCATAACCAAATACTCGTAATGCCCATACCGACTCCGAAAAGTAGTCTTCGGTATATCCTCCTTCTTTACCCTGATTTGATGATAACCAGATCGCAGATCTATCTTAGAAAACACAGTCGTTCCCCTCAGCTGGTCCATCAAATCATCGATCATGGGTAACGGATACTTATTCTGTATCGTCACTTTATTCAGCTGACGATAGTCCACACATAACTTGAAGCTTCCGTCCTTCTTCTTCACGAACAATACCGGTGCTCCCCACGGAGATGCACTAGGTCTGATGAACTCCTTGCCTAGCATCTCATCCAGCTGTTTCTTTAGCTCCGTCAGCTCAATTGGAGACATCCGATACGGCGCTACTGAGATAGGCCCTGTCCCCGGTACAAGATCTATAGCGAACTCGATCTCCCTTTCCGGTGGCAACCCTGGAATGTCATCTGGAAACACCTCCGGAAAATCCCACACAACAGGCAGCGTTCCCGCACTCGGAGTTTCCATCGCTTCCAAAGAGAACAACACCACATACTCTTCAGATCGTATACCCTTCGGAATACCTTCGTTAGCAGGCGTCAATCCAGATAGCTCAGAAAAACAAAGGGTTTTCTTGGCACAATCAAGCACCACATGGTTAGCCAAAAGCCAATCCATGCCGAGGATAACATCGATCTGCTGCATAGGCAAACAGACCAGGTCCACAAAGAAATGTCTATTTTCTATGGTTATCGGGCATTTTAGGCACACAGACAGGGTAGTCAGAGAATCTCTAGTAGGTGTGGATACGGTAAGATCATATGGTAAAGACGAAACCGGTAATCCTAAGTGATCCATACATTCCATAGAAATAAACGAGTGGGTAGCCCCCGAATCAAATAAAACAGATAAGAGCTTGCCTGAAACTAAACACTTACCTTGAATCAAATCCGGGCATCGAGAGGATTCAGCTCCCCTCACGGCAAACACTCATCCTGTAGCTTGTAGTCTCGCAGTCAGCCCCGTCAATCCGGTTGGCCTGGCATTCCCATGCCTGCAATCCCTTGCCATGTGTCCCGGCTTTCCACACGCATAACACGTCATCGTTCCCCCTGGCGCTTGGCTCCTGCAATTACGGCCTCTGCCGACCTCTAGTTGGGCCTCTGATACGGTCCTCGACCTGACTGAAATCTTCCGCCCCTACCTCTCTGATTACTGCGAATGGGTCCTCCGCTTCGCGAGGTTAGCTCTCTCCTCCTTTCGATGTTCTCGATCGTAGAACACCGATCCAACATATCAGGGAATATGGAAATCCCCAATGGTACAATAGCCTTCTGGATCTCATCCTTCAGCCTGTCCTCAAACCTACAGCACATCCACAACTCATCTGGATAACGCTGATAAAGCTCAGAAAACTTGAGCAGTGCCTCGAACCTTGCGGCATATTCCCCCACTGACATATTGCCCTGCTTCAGGCTCGGGAATTCCTTGTCTTTCTCTCTTCTGGTCATCCTAGGAAAATATTTCTCAAGGAAACATTCCCCAAACAGCTCCTAGGTTACTGCTCTCCCTTCCGTCTCAAACTGTAACACCCCGATTTTCAAGCTTTTCCAAATGAAACAGAATTTATAAACTTATATTTTATTCGAGGTCTTAGGAATGGAAATAAAATATTCCAAGACCGTAGTCATGCTCAACAACATCGTAGGAAGCTACGATTAAGTTTTGAGTCGAAAACTCAAACGGAGTCCGGTCTGCATTTTTACACTGATAGTATGATTTTACTGCTCAGGAGACCTCAGATGGACCCGTGAACGAGACAGTAAGTCTTAGAATTTGATTCTCTACGTTTCAGTTAAATTTCACAAAAAGTTAAAAAAAAATCACTTCCTGACCTTCGTTTGAGCGAAATCTTCAATTGGGTGGAGAACGGAGCCGCGTATGGACTTACCAGGACCGACAATGAATAATCTTGATATCACATCATGTCAACTCACTTGGGAGAGCATCTTAGAGCCGTCATGACGATCGGGAATTTCGGGACGTGAAATTACCAAAATACCCCTAACTTAAGCCTTTCACCATTTACCATTTTACCCTTGAACCAAATGACATTTTTACCCTTAATGAACCCTTTAAAAGGATGGAACACCCCTCTCAGCCCCATTATCACGCAGCCCAGCCCCCCCTTTGAGAGCCAAGAACATCATCTTCCTCCATTGAGAGAAACCACCATTGTTACCTTGAGAAAACCTTGAAATCTTGAAGGAAAAACCTTGAATCTTTGATCAATCTTCATCCATTCTTGGGTAAGATCACTTCTATGATCTCCTAGATTCTTGAATCTCTCTCAATCTCAAGATCAAATCTTGTTTTCATGAAAATCCATTTTTTAGATCCAAATCTTTGAAAATTCATAGGAAATTGTAGAAAAATCCTTTTAATGGGAAACCAATTTCTTTGAACACACCTCATCATTCTCTACCTAAACCCAAGAGCTCATGATTCAATTCTCATGCTAGCTCATTAATCCCAAAGTGGCCGAACCCTAAGAGAGAAGATGAATAGTGTTTTTCATCAAATTTATGATTTCTAACTCTTGATTCCATCCTTAGCTTTCCTATTGTCTTTGAATCCAATTGATGGAAAACCAAATCAATTCCTAGCCTAATTTGGCCAAAATGGCCGAGACCTTCATGAGAAAAATCCATGAGCAATGTTTCATATTTTTGAGTTATAGGACTTGAAGTAGTGTTAACTAAGTTCATGAACCAACCATCCAAAAGTTTGGAACCAAATGAGATCCCTAACCCTTTTTACCTTTCATGGCCGAACCCTATACCTTTAAGGGGAAGAAAATTTATGTCTTGATGTTATAGATTGATGTTGATTTGTTGTTTGAATTGTTTTAGGCGACGCAAGCGAAACCGGAGCGGGAGCCAAGAACCGATCGAGTTTGGATTGAACACTTTTGTGAGGTAAAGGGAGGTAGTCATTTAAGTTTGGTAGCATCATAGTGCATGTTTGGTATATGTATTATGATGACTTTGATTATTGGATTGGTGACGAGTTTGAATGATATATGGTATTGTTTTACTTAATGAAACATATTTGCACACTTGTTGATAATTTGTGGCATGGATGCCTTGGTTGATATTATGATGATGATTATGGATTGTTGATATCTATATATGTATATATATATATATATATATATATATATATATATATCCTGAATGAGCATAGGACTAGTTATGTCTCGATAATTATTAAAAGACTCAAAATCCGAAATCAAAGTTTTGAAAACCGTGTTTTGAAATCAAAAAGTAGTTTTTGGAAAACGTGTTGCTTTTTCAAGAAAAGTTGTCTTCCTTTTTGAAAAAGTTAAGTTCTTTTGAAAAGAAAAAGTGATTTGGTGGAAAGTCGTGCAAAACATGTTTTGTTTCAGTAAAGCGTTTTAAAAAGGCGTGAAACCGTAGAAAACGGTTTTTGTTTTCAAGAAATGTGTTTTTCCCGGAAAATATTCCCTTTGATCAAAAAGATGTTTTATTTCAAGAAACCCAAAGTGTGTTTTGTTTTCTAAAGTTGTTTGAGAAAATAAAACCCAAATGAAAAATGATGAACCTTTGAGACAAACCCAGACCAAGTGGCCGAGACGTCGGGGCTAGTGTTTTGTGGATTGAGCACTCGGACTTCGTGTCCTATATTTTTGATTTGAGTGGGCTTAATTCCTTTTTGAAACGAGTCGTGGACTTTATGTCTCGACATTTGAAAGAATGAACGCAAAGAAAACAGAAAACTTTTTATGTACATGCATGAACCGGCAGACATGCCATTTGAAACTGAGCTACAACTCTAGTAGTTGAGAATTTAATCAGTCAAGACCACTAGGTCTATAGGGGCATTCTGTGTTCGAGATCCCACAAGTGGCCGGTGGCGTAGTAACTCCGTGCCGTGGTAAATCGGCTGCCAAACACGAATGAACTCGATCAGAGACTGGCGTATTCAGGATATGGTTATGACGTGGTACCCTGGAACAATTGGAGTTCGGACCTAAATAGAGAGGCCGACTCATGAGGACAATTGTGTTACGGGTGTTACTACGGCCTATCGCTCGATGTTGGGAAGTTAGAATCTCCGAAGTACACGAATCAGAAAGATGATATTGAAGTCTCATGCATTATTATAACTGATGATAGTGTTTGAGATGTTGTGCTGTATTATATAAATAACTGTTCATATAACTGTATTTATGCTGTTTGTCGCCTGTGCGGCTATCGTGATAAACTTTATATGAGTATCTCACCTTTGCCTGTACATGTTGGACACCCTGTTGTGTTTTTGGAACACATGTACAAATGTTGTTCATAGGTCCCCGCGGACACGTTAGGACTCGGATGACGAAGCCTGTTGAAGAAGTTGACTTTGGGTTGTATCCCAATGGCTACTTTTAGCCGACCAGCTTAGGAGTCTTTTATTTTGACGCAGTCATATATTATTACTGCACGTATGTTGATTTATGTCCTTAAGTCTGTAATAGGATATATATATATATATATACATATATATATATATATATATATATATATATATATATATATATATATATATATATATATATGTATATAGACCTGAACCTATGTTATGTTTATGTTTTATGCACCCTAATTATTAGAGTGTGTTATGAAGTTTATTTCTTCTTCTTGAGTTGTTTTGCGTATGCATGTAGAAAATTTTTAGGACCGCGTTTTCGAACGTAGCTACTTAATTATCTTATTTTCCGAAAGCAACCAGCGTTTTATTTTATTGATTTATTCCGCATTTTGAGTTCGAGTACGTAGCACCCGAGGCGGGTGTTACACAAACAATCTCTGCTTTCCCTTCCACCACATCTCTGCCCCTCCTACTAGCATGAAAGAAGCATAGGAAACCTTCTGAACTTCGTCACAATGTGTTGCCACAAAGATCTTTTCCAGCTCCTGAATCCATAGTTTTGCCCCCTCGGGATTGTAATCCCCATTGAACTGAGGTGGTTGTCGCCTCATGAAGGCATCCAAACCAGCATCATCATTCCGAGCATTCCGCTGTTGTTACTGTTGATTCTCCCGAGTCAACTGAATAAGCTGAGCATTCTGCTGGGTTTGCTGTAACATCGCAGCAGCCATGTCCCTCATAGTTCTGAGGGTTTCCAAGGATTCAGCTCCATTGCCCGTATGCGAAGCAGCAGCCTCTGGACCTCCATTCGGACCTGTCCTACCACCGCCTCTACCTCTACCTCTTCCTCGAGCCATTGGTTCCTGATTGAATTTACCTTTAGCTCAGAGTTCAAACATGATAAGCAACATAAATACATATATCCACTTATCATTCATACAGCATTACAATCGATCGCACTCCTTCTACCCTTCTAGACACAGTGGTACTCCCCTTGCAGAGACGACCAACTTAGCCAGTTCAACTTCCTAACACCCGCAGTCCGATTTAGAATCAAACTGCTCTGATACCACCAAGCTGAGACGACCCCACTTACGTAGGATAATCCCATTAAACTCAGAACCCGCCTACTATGTTATTATTAACTATAACCAGGTGATATTATTACGCGCTTATTAAACGAATGGCGAAACGGTAAAGCATACACAACAAGCACGTACATAAAAGCATGCATCAGAGTAAAGCACAACGGGAAAGATAAAACATATGCATGCATTATATAAGTATTTACATGGTTGCCCCCTCAGTAGGGCTACTGTAATACATACATCACTGTACAACTGAAACTGAAAGATAAAACATGTACATCAGGACTCCAAAAAGAAAGGAAAATCTCTCGAACATCCTCACCAGCGCTGCCTAGCCTTGCACTCAAAATACATCAGCCTCTCCACTCAGTCCTAGAAGAAGACGCACTGGCTAACCCTCACTATCAGTGGTAGGGATGACCTGAGCTACCCTGTCCCTCTCCGTGTGTACGCCTATAAACTAGCACAAGCTCGTACTCGGAGGAGGAACTCGACACTATGAGGGGCCGCCCACATGTACTGTTCTGAACGTCTCCTCTGGCCTCTATGCACGAAGCCCCTCCTGCTGGATACAGCTGAAGTCTGTGATGCCATCGCCACATCCGTGGAAAGGGAAGGAACTGATAAACTCGGTAGGGTCCAATGATATCTGCGTATGGTGGAGTACCTCTCCGGAAGATCAAGCTAACTGGTCCTGTATATACAACCAAAAAGGTGGAGGGGTCCACCAGCCATCCCCTCTCATCGTGGTACACGATCTCAATATCCCCTAGCACCGGCATCCTCGGTGCTCCGGTGATAAACGGGTGTCTCCTCGGGTCCATCCTCTAGTACTGCTGGCTCCTCGTCTACTCGTAGAACGAGCATACATATAAAAGGAAAAGATAGGGAGGTAAGATATACAGCACATCAAATATAGGGATGATGCAATGCAGCCTATATAGCAAACACAACCATCTCTCAGTATCTCGACACCACGATCATTCCCTAGCTAGATGTGACACGTACTCTTTCTATGCATACCGGCCGGTACTAGCACCCTACTATGGGCAACATCTTGTCCGCTCAACGAACCATAAGTTGGATTGTTCCGGTAGTCCATTCCGCTCACCGTGACCCATAAGAGTGCATCACCGCTCAACTGTCCCAGACAAAGAGGGCTATCTGGGCCTCCTCGGAAGATCCACCGGCAACTGGAAAGACTCAGGGTCCAGTTGGGATAGTAGGATGTTTCCAAGACTGCCACGGCACGATAAGAGCTACCTCATCAGTGTCTTGTGAGTACACCTGTGTCCAGTATATCCCCGAGGTCACACAGACCTTCCCTTCCGTTTTCCGCACCCTCACTCGGTGCACCAACCTCGTACACCTCACGGTATCTCGCTCGCCACTTGGCATCATATGCATATGCTATGCATGTCAACCATCTTCCTTGAGTTGATATAATGACACATGCAACTTTGCTCTCAGCAACATGAGCTCCAAGCTCCAATTGTACCATATGAGCTCCAAGCTCCCGTCATAACTTATGAGCTTCCAGCTCCAACTATAACCTCAATCTCAACTATCAGCTCAAACGTCCACCACGATGTCAAAGCCCTAATCAGACTAAACCTTTGATTCTCATGCAGACACGCATTCCGAGTTCACACAGCAATTCATCAATATCAGCATGTTCAATGAAGCAGTAAATATCTCATACAACAATATGCCATCATATCATGCAGATATACTACATACCATAGTCAGCAGATAAACAGATACTCACAAAGCAGTCACACATACATCACGCCAGTCAACATAAATCTGCTAACCTAGGGTATCAACATAGCGGTGCTAGCCCGAAGTAGACTAAACCTAGGGTCTAGGTACTTCGTCAGGGCTCAACCTCACACAGGGTTTAGGGTTCCCCTACACACACGAAACATATAACAAAACTATATAGTCTACGCTTGCCTCCCCGACGTGTGTAACTCTTTCTCCCCACCTGAACAATCGGCACGCAAATCTAGGTAATCACCGGCTGTTCCTCCTTCCTCAAGCACGCAGCCACTTTCCTATGGCAGCTCCAAACAACCCCTCAATCGCAGCCTTAACTCTAAGCCTCGCTCCACCGCGAGCACGAACTTTTCCCTAATCACGAGCCAACACATATACAACAGTGTTAGCCCTAAGGCAAGCCCAAAAGATCAAAGAAAAGGTAAAGACTCGAAGAATGCCAAGAACATGAAGAACACGTGTTAGGGATTCGAGTTTACCTGTGGCGAATCGAGAAACTAATCCGCTAGAGTCGGAGATTACTTCGTCGCGATCACAACGGTGTAGTTGGAATCGCGTTCCAGCGACTCGATCACCTCTAACCTCAAGCTTTCTCACTCTAGAACTCAGAACCTCTCTCTCTGACTCGCAAAAAAGCTCTCCAAATTCGTGCAAGTGTGAAGATGAAAGTTGAAGCTCCACTTATGGTTTCTGCTGTCCACGCTTAAGCGTTCATCACTTTGCACGCTTGAACGTTGCCACGCTCTAGCGTGGGATCTGTCCAAGCTTGAGCGTGGAACCTCGTCCACTCCGCCTGCTCCCTGGCCTGACACGTGTCTCACACGCGTCCAAACTCAAAACAAATGCACAGCGCACTCAGCACGCTGAGGCGTCCGACTCTTCCCACGCCTAAGCATCTCAACGCTTAAGCGTGGAGTTCTCTCACGCTTGAGCGTCAATCCCAGATAGAGAATAACTTCCAGCCTTCTAACTTCCCCAGTTTCTCGTGTTACACCTTAGGCACTTCCGCCCTTGTTCAAGCCTATTCCTAAACTTCCAACTAGGTGCCAAACTAACACACAAGCAATCACATAACCACACGAACACCCAATCAAGGTTAATTAGGGTTACAGAAAATAGGGATGTTACAAGGCACATCGGAGATCTTAGAAGCTCACAGTAGACCTACCAAGCATCTATCTGTAGTTCCGATTTGACCTCGCGTAATCCCAGATCTACGCGGCGATGACATCACCACACGATGCAAACAAGCATGAATCCTCATGACTCATTCCGATCAATAGCTTAGTAACTCAACCTCATCACCTGATACACTGAACACTAACACTCCCTACCAAGCAAAGTGTTCATGACTATCCATAGTCCTCAATCATTTCACCAGGTTGAGTGCAGTAGCTTATTTCCACCAAATGATCTTATCTCACACATCACCCAATTCATAAGTGATCATTTCTTAGCTCTAGACATACCCGCAATCACATATGCAGTATCATGCTATCATACAACATGTCATCGTCAAACCATCAATAAGACCGTAAAGCATATTATCATCATATCACCATTTAAGACAGTAAAGCATGTTGTCATGAGTATAGCCAAACACATATTCACTAATATATCATAGCAGACATATAAGCATGTTAAGCATACGACCTCGATCTTGTATAATATCCACCTACAGTGATAAACCTACAATGCCTAAGCCTACATGGTACCGTTTTCCGGTAGTTGCCAATGTGGACTTAGGTGTTGTCGGTTACTCAACTACTAGTCTGGTTTAGGATCCTCTATGCATATCAATGTATTCTACTCTACTCTTGCCTCCCCGACGAGTGTAATTATTTCCCCCACCTGAACAGCTTGCACGTATTTCTATGCAACTCTCAACTGCAGCTCTACAACCGGCAACCTTGCACGCCTTTCAACGAATCCAACCCACCGTTCCTCAGCACTGCCAAAGATACCCCTGGCATGCACATAGGGCCAACAATGCTCCGAGAACACGCACGGGGTCCAGAAACGATCACGAAAACAACAACAAACGATCCTAGGGTCTGAATTAATGAACAAAAGGAAGAAGCCACGAAATTGAAGGGGAAAACTCACCAAGACAGGGGTTGTTTCCTCGCAGCCTCAAGCTCCAAGAACCAGTGCTCGCGCGATCCCTCGAACTTTGCCCTAATCACGGAAACAACGCGTAAACGACATTGTTAACCTAGGGAAATACCAAAACCAAGAAGATTCTAGGGAGAAGCTAGAAGAACACGAAGAACACTAAGGTCGACGTGTTAGAGATTCGAGCTTACCTTGAAGAAATCGAGAAACTAATCCGTGGAACTCGTATTACTCGAAGCTCTGATCACAATGGTGTAGTTGGAATGACGATCCGATGCTCCAATCTCACTCTAGCTTCACTTTCTCTCTCTAGAACCTCTGCCTTCTCTCTAAACTCTGAAACTCAGCAAAACATAAAATGATTTTCGTGCTAAGTTCAAAGAGAAGACAAAAGTTAAGTAATGCTGTCAAGCTATCCACGCTTGAGCATGGGAAAACTCCACACTTTAGCGTGGGGTGTTGATCGCCACGTCTCTGCCATGCTTACACGCTCTGACGTGCAACTACCCACGCTCTGACGTCAACGGTCAATGTTTGAGCGTGGGGGTTTTGTGTCGTCCCCAAGTTACACTCGAGGAAATCCCATTATTTTAGAACTCACTTATACTATTAGATATAGCTTAGCGATATTATTACATGCTTATTAAGACAGACGATAACATATGTTCATTTTAAAAGCGCATAACATCAGAGTAAGCACAATAGGATAAGCGAAAAACGTACACATAGTACAGATATATACATGGTGGCCTCATCAGTAGTGCTAATAATACAGACGAAAGTACATAAGAAAGTGAAAATTACAACGTAACATCAAAAAGGACTCAACTTAACTCATAGGCTCTCCCTCTCCCCTCTCAAAATACATCAAAATAGTCTCACCTCACCTCCTATGGTAGACACACTGGTGACGTCACGTCCTCCATGACGTGAAAGTCAAGAGCTATCCTATCCTTCCCCATATGTGCGCCTATAAACCCGTAGGGGCACATAATTTGAGGAAGAACTAGACAAGACCATTCGCCTACGCCAGGCAGCTCTCAGATACCGCTCTGACCTTCGACGTTGTCCTCTCAGCACAAAGCCTCTGCGACTCATCACGTGAGATGACGCCGGGGTAGCCCACATAAAATCCTGCTCTCGCGGCCTGGGTGGGTGCCCCATTTAGGGAAACGGAAGAAACTGGACCACTCTGTACGGTCACATGATTTCCACTCGTGGTGGAGAATCGCCTCAAAACAACAAGCTCACTAGTCCGGTATACACGGTCAAGATTGTAGAGGGGTCCCCTACCACCCCTGCTCGTCATGGTAGACGATCTCAAGCTCGCCCAGCATCGGGATCCCCAGTGCTGCCTAGAGGAAGGGATGCATCCTTGGGTCCATAGTCAGCTCGCACTAACTCATTGTCTACTCGCAGATCGAGAGCATAACATACAAGAAGATACAGGGAGATAAGATATACAACACATCTATGACAGGGATGATCCAATGCAGAACATATAGCAAACACAATCATCTCAATATCACGACACCACGATCTTTCCCTAGTTACATGTACACATACTCTTTCTATGTATGCCGGTCGGTACTAAACACCCTACTATGGGCAACATCACGTCCGCATATCAGACAACAAGTTGGTTCGTTCTGGTAATCCGTTCCGCTCGCTGTGACCCATAAGACTGCATCACCGCTCAACTGTCCTAGACAAAAAGGGTTAACTGGGCCTCCTCGAAAGATCGTCCGGCAACTGGAAAGACTCAGGGCTCTAGTCGGGATAGCCATATTTAGCCAGGACCGTCACTACACGATAAGGGCTACCATACCGGTCTCATGTGGGTACACCTGCGTCCAGTATATCCCCAAGGTCCCTCAGACCTTCCCTTCCGTTTTCTGCACCAGCACTCAGTGCACCAACCTCGTATGCCTCATAGCATACGGTTCGCCACTTGGCATCAAATGCATATGCTATGCATGTCATCCATCTCTCTTGACCTGATATCGCAACACATGCAAACTTGCTCTTAGCAATATGAGCTCCAAGCTCCATAGGTACACATACGAGCTCCAAGCTCCACTGTAGTCATATGAGCTCCAAGCTCCCATCATGACCTTATGAGCTCCAAGCTCCACTACACCTCAAATCTCAATTATTAGCTCAAACGTCCACCACGGGGTCAAAGCCCTAGTCATGCTAAACCTCCAAATCTCATACATACACGCATTTCCAAATATAATGCAATAGTTCAACAATTATCAACATGCTCCATAAAGCAATAAACGGCATAACATGCCAACATACCATGATTACCAACACATCATGCATCTCTTGCAAATATCAAATATCATAAATAGCAGGTTCGCATATATCAACACATAGCACATATTATCATGCATCACAAATCTGCTAACTTAGGGTATCAAATATAATGGTGATAGCCCAAAGTAGACTAAACCTAGGGTTTAGGTACTTTGTCAGGGCTCAACCTCACGTAGGGTTTAGGGTTCCCCTATATCCCCTATACACATAAAACATACAATACAGCTATATGGACTACTCTTGCCTCCTCGACGATAATCACGAACACAACGAGCACTTCTTACTCCTCTCCTAGCCTCACAGCCGCAGCCCACCTGCTCCAACGCGTTCCACACGCAACTTTCAAACTTGCCCTAATCACGAAAATAACACGTAGACTATAGCATTAATCCTAATACGAAGTTAAAACCGTGAAAAGAAGCTTAAACCAAAAGAGAACATTGTATAGGTACAATGTAGGTAGATACGGAACCTCGGCTTACCCTTGTCGCATCACAAAAGCAAACCGATAGAATTGGAGTAGGAGTCGCGCTGATCATGAAAACACGATCGGAACTACAATCGGATCAACGAACGGATCACAACTTGGAATCAAAGCTTCAAGAGCATGCCTCTGTCTCTCTCAAGCTCTCTGGAACGTCTAGAATTTACCAAAGTTCGTCCATGGTGAAAATGAGCAAGTATTTATAGAGGTGAAACTCTGCTGACAATGCTTTAGCATTCTGGAACTCCACGCTTTAGCGTTCCAACGCTTGAGCGTTGGCTTCCTCAACGCTTGAGCATTGACGTTTCCTCACCGCCAAGGCACCGCCCATCACGTGCCAGCCGCGATGCGTAACCGACACATGTCACTTTACGTCCCATCACTACCAGTCACTGGTCAAAGGGTCCACGCTTGAGCGTCCAAAACTATCCACGCTAGAGCGTCAGCACGCTTGAGCGTTACACTGGTCTATGCTTGAGCGTTCTTCTCATGATCCTTTGTCCCTTATCCTTTTCTCATCCAATTCATTCCTACTCTTAACATACTCTCTACACATACTTCCAAGCCATGATGGCAATTACTAACAAACGTATACATATTTGATCTCGATCATCTATCTCCATTAAGGTTTCCAAAAACTAGGATGTTACAGGTTTCTCCACATCTAAATGTTGGACGCTGATTTACTCTGTTCTTCCATGATTTTCCACTTTCTTGACTCGTTCCAAGGCCAAATTGTCCCAAATTTGAACCATGGCTTCCTCAATACATAAGGAACCTAATTAAGCCCTTAAGCATGCTTCATTAATGTCCCATACACTAATCAAGAAAATGGGGTGTTACACATCACATTTAACCGTTATTGAATCATGCCAAAATCACCAATATCACCATATAATCAGATATAGCATGTCAATCAACCAAATCATATATTCATACATATCATAGCATCAATCTCAACAATAAACACATAATTCATAGTAGAATAACCTTAGAAGGAAAACCCCCAAATTTAGAAAATCAGGATTTGACCAGACACAAGATTATTTTCCAAAAACGTATTTTTAAAGCATAACCCAAACCCCAAGACAATTTACACCATGGAAGGAGTGAGAAAGAGTATTTCTACTCACCTCTTGAAGACCTCCAAGAATCTCTTAGCATATCCCATGGCGAATCCTATATCTTGCCTTCCTCAACCTTGAATCTCCTTTTCCTTTTCCTTCTCCATCTTTTTCATCTTCTACTTCTACAACTTGTTGTTGTTGTTGTTGTTGTTGTTGTTGTTGTTGCTGTTGTTGTTCTCCTTCCAAACTCATTGTATGCTGCAACCCCATCTCCTAAGCATGAGGATGCTCCACAGCCATTACTAAGGTGTTTTATGGTGCAAAAAGGGTTTGTAGCCGCACTAAGAGTATTAGGATTGATTTATACAAGGTTACCCAAGCTTCCCTCTTTTTAAAACCTATTTTTAATGCGTCCTGACATAGAGCACAGGCGTGCTCTCGATTGGCACGATCGTGCCAATTAGCGTCAAAATTGTCAATTTTCCGACACGGGCATGCTAACAGTTAGCACGACGCGGCTCAGACCGTGCTCTTTCAGCACAGGTGTGCCGAACATGAGGACGGGCGTGCTCATGCTACTATGATAGATTTTTAATCTTAAAACTTTCCTTTTTATTCTCTTGATCCATATATACCTTTAAGGCTCGAAATCAACCATTCTAATCCTCCCCAACAATTTATTAATTTTATTTGCTAAATTTAATGCCTATTTATATTTATTTATTTCTTGGGATGTTACATACCCAATCATCTGAAGCACATGAGGACTCACAGGGCTTCCCTCTGCCAGTTTGCATTAGAAAAGGGTTTTGGAAACTTCGAACCGCTCATGCATTGCTTGCCCTTGATAGAGCATTTTGAGGTGTGTGATCACATCGTACGCCTCGATGTTCTCGTGTTGGTTCTGAATCTCAGAGGTCATGGTACCAAGCATGAGAGAGCTGACATCTAGGGCGTGATCCTGATGCTTCTTATAAGCATCCTTTTCAGCCCTAGAAGCACTCGCAGCTAGTGGCTCCTCATAAAGAGGTTCCTCAATAACATACAGCTTTTTCTCATGCATGTTTGAGGACAATCCTCAAGTTTCTGCACCAATCCCGAAAATTTGTTCCAAATAGCTTGTCCTTCTAAAGAACAGGTCACAGTGATAGATTACTTGATGTGTTTAAGGCCATGAGTATCTACATAAAGGAATATGCAATTATAGTATCATGCATTAAACATATTTAATAAGGTCTTTTATTAAATACGCTCTCACTTTTTTACTCAAATCAATGACCCTCATCATTAACTCGGAAAATCCCGTTAGAAGATTTTCTAATGGGACCAAGATCCATATTTCACCTCGTTCTGAGTTAGCTTTGGCTGATCACCCAAAACTTAGTTATTTAGGTAGGAAAATCCTTTCCAATTACATCTCATGTAATTATTGGATCAGTTGGGTGAATAACTCTTATTCCAATTTAACCAATAAATTGATGCCCAACTCCTTTGCCTCCAGGCCTTTCAATCCTATTGAATTTGGCCCAATTAAGTCAAGCCCAATGGTTGGCAATTAGATATTACTATTATCCCATTGCGCCTCACCAAAATAAAACAAGGTGCCCTGCTTTGGCAGACCCACCCTAGTTCGATCTGGCCTTGACGAGTGCCACGCATCGGAAGGCATTTAAGACTTATAATACTCAATTTGGTCCCTAAAATTGTAGGGTCGTATCAACTTAGTCCCCCACATTATCAATATTCCAAAATGATCCTTGGAATTGCAGAAAGTTAATCAAATTCGTCCCTCCATTGGTATTTGCATGGACTATAATGACATTAAGTTGGTAATGTCAGGGATGCATTTGAAACTAAGTGAATAATGTCAGGGATGCATTTGCTACATTTTGTAATTCCAAGGATCATTTTGGAATATTGATAATGTGGGGGACTAAGTTGATATGATCCTACAATTTCAGGGACCAAATTGGGTATTTACTCAATTAATAATTTGAGGGAATTTTAATTAAGTGATCTCACCGCCATTGTATCTTATACATAGCGTCTCTCAGCATACATGGCATACATGCTATCATACATTTAACTAACATACATAGCATACAAGACATAAATGAATACATACATTTCATGCATCTTAGACATAAACATATATGATAGGTATAAAGGTTGTGGCCTCCTAACGTGCAGGAATTAAGTAGCTAAACTATTACAATTCTTTGACCCTTGAGCAAGCTTCTCAAGCCTTTCCCACCGGCGTCAACATATGGTGTTGCCTCTTCTTCAACTCGAGCAATTACAATATTAATAAAACAAAGAATATAAAAGGCACGACATGCAGGCCATATTTAAATAAATAAACCATGACATGCAAGTCATATTACCAAATAAAGAAACACCATAAACTAAGGCCATAACCATATACCCATAGATTTAAGATATTTAATATCAAACAATAAGCAAGTTTTTGGGCAAGACAAGAAAGGAACTCGCCCTTTGACACCACACCAATAAACCATTCATTATTATTAAATTAAATAACTTAAATCAAAACATCAATAAAACGCATACAGGCGCATACTGACATAGGAGTATGGTCGTGCTACAAAGGAGAACGCTCGTGCTCCGTTCTCCCTGATGGAGTTCCTGATGCACAAAAGGATGCACAGCAGTGCTACATGGTGCACGGCCCATGCTTCGCGCTCGCTGATGCTGATATCAGTGAGCACGGTCATGTTGTATAGGTGCACGGCTGTGCTCAGCGCCACAACAGGATTCTAGGTTCGAATTTTAACCCCAAGAAATCCTAAAAACGTTCCCAAATGTTCCAAGATGTATACTACAGATTCATACGCATATAATATACAAATAAAACATACTTTCAGGGTATATCATGCGATTGAATCAAAGCATCAAACAACATAAAGAACATACATGTGTTCAAACAATGATAACATGCATAAAATGAATCACATTCAAAGCAATAAAACATGTTATCAACCAAGGCAAACAAGTGCTTAGGATCCGAGGTAATAGCGACCGTACTCTTTGATACCACTGTTGGGTTTTCGGCAGACAATCCTCTTTTAAAATCATGTCTCAAAGCGGAAGAAAACCATACCCCATGGATCGCGCATTACAAAACAGGAATCATATAAGCCTATTAAGTTTACCTCTTCAATCGTTATTTCAAAATGATCCCTTGAAGCTTGCTTCGAATCACTAGTGTCATGATAGGGACAACACCTCTACTCGGTCGACATGCGCAAACGTCAGATGGAGAATGCGTCTTGTGCTAGCTGACAGTTATAGGGTTTGGCGTGACGTCAAGAATGAAGTATGTCTCACTAAAGTGTCTAGCGATAAGAATGTATCACACACCTTGAGAAATGGGGCAAACTATATATATATAGTGTAAGCTCCTTCACCCTTACTTGCCATAACCCTAATGGGCTTGTCCACTACAAGCCCAAAGTGGAATTAATTAATTAAATCATATTTACTTAATTAATTCATCTCTAAGTATTTGCCTATGCTTGTGACCCCATAGGTTCCCACTAAATTGGCAATAATATTTAATTATAATAATATTACATATTAATTATAATATCAAATATTATAAACAATGAACGACATCTAGCAATGCATTATTGCTACCCAATTTGTGAGAAAATCAATGATCCGATTTTAACCTTACCGCAAACAATTTTACCGTGTAGTAAATGTTCCTTCGTCCATATGTCATAATTGAACACAAGGTATAAATGTGTCACCTTTGTTAAGTTCAATTATATGTTCCTCAATCTTTGAGTAGATGTGTAATCACAAACGGGCCCAATATCTCATATTGGCCCATTTTAGCATGGCCATGCATTTTTGCATCTCACCCTATCGAGAGGCCCATGACATTGCTCTTGTAACACCCCATTTTCTTGTTTTGGGTATGGGACATAGATTAAGCATGTTTAAGGGCTTAATTATATTCCCTATGTGTTGAGGAAGCCATGGTTCAAATTTGGGACAATATGGCCTTTGAACGAGCTCAGAACGTGCGAGAATGTGAAAGAGCAGTTCTGATAAGTGTCCAACGCTTAAATGTGGAGGAATCCCACGCTTAAACATTGATCGTTGACGTTAGAGCATGGGTAGTTGCACGTCATAACATTGGTAGTTGACGCGTGGGGGTGTACGTGTCAGCGCGCACGCGATGCGTGGCAGAGACGTGGCAATCAAGGCTCCTCGCTCAAGCATGGAGTTTTCCCATGTCAGAGCGTGCCCACGCTGAAGCGGGGCATTTTCCCACGCTCAAGCGTGGACAGCCTGACAGCACCACTTAAGTTTTCTTCTCTCATTTTGTTTGGGACGAAAACTTGGAGTTTTTCATGTCCAGAGAAGCTAGAGAGAGAGAGAGCTGAGTTATTGAGAGAGAAAGTGGGATTTGGAGGAGTTTGGAGCATCGGATCGTGATTCCGACTACACCACTGCGATCGGGGTCGAGTACTTCAAGATTCACCGATTGATTTATTGATTTCTCGAAGTTCAGCTCGAAACTGTAACACCTAGAATTTACGTTCTTCGTGTTCTTCGAGCTTTTCCTTTGAATTTCTCTTTGGTTTTGAAATTTTTTTTTTAAACAAGAATTGGTATGCAAAAGCATCACTATAATGCAAGACATCCCAACTATGTTGGCACCTCAAGCATTATCAATCATATGCAGCATACCAAACATTTTATTAAAGAAAGGAAAAAATAACGAATACATAAAGAATGGGGGGCATTTTACCTGACCCATTTAAAAATTATCTAAACGTATAATTTGGAAAACCAATTCAATTCCTAAAGAACTCCACTTGAAGGAAAGTAGGAATAGAATTCCACCAGGAGAGCCCACTAAGAAAAGTCCCATGACTAGCTAATAAATCTGCACAAGAGTTACCTTCTCTGAATACATGAGAATAAATAAAATGCATTGCCCTAAGGTTAACGATGTTTTTTACACGTTATTCCCGTGATTAGGGCAAAGTTCGTGATCGTGGGTGTGCGAGCTCCCGGAGGAAGTTGCAGCTGTGAGTTGGTGGCTAACTTTAGATTGATTTTTGTGGTGGCTGAGGTACCACGTGGTGGTGGTGGTGGTGGTGGTGATTCGGAGACCGTGGTTGTGTTCGTGGTCGAGGTTGCACAATCTTTCAAGTGGGAAGAAAGAAACTGTTATCGTCGGGAAGGCAAGCGTAGTGTAGAATGTATGCATGTGTAGGGGAGCCTTGAACCCTACTAGAGGTTTAGCCCATGGCAAAGTACCTAAACCCTAGGTGCAGGTATCTTTGGGGCTATCACCGCTAACTTAATACCCTAGGCTAGACAACGTTGTTATTGAGGTTTATTTGATATGCATGCCTAGTTGCCTATGTGACTATCTGTGTACCTGTCTATGTGATGATGTATATGTTGGCATGCTCATTGCTATGATGATGTTATTGCTATTGATTGGTTGATGTTGATGTTGATGAGAGTATGGTGAGGTTGATGTGTTGTGCGGGTTGATACCTTTGTGGTTATGACCGTGGAGCTGTGGCTCGTGGACGCAAGGTATCATGTTGATGTTGATAATGATGTGATGTGGATGCAATGCATCGTGGCTGTGGCCGAGTGCTTAGGTGTGAGGTTCCGGTATCAACCTGTGATGGATGTTTGTTGCATATCATAGCATATTTGATCCCAATGGACCCAAATGGGGGCGAGATGTGTACCACCGATCCCGAGGCGGGATGTCCAATTGGGGACGTTATTGATCCTTACGGGGATGTCCAAGTGAGACGTGATTTATTGATCCTCACAGGGATGTCCAAGTGGGGACGTGATTCATTGATCCCGACAAGGATGTCCAATTGGGGACGTTATTGATCCCGATGGAGATGTCCAACTGGGGACGTGATGAAATCAGCCAACATGCATATAGGGATTAGTATCCCTCGTAGAGGTTTGATCTGAGAGAATAATTCCTTGAGATGGATGTGATGTATGACTCGAGAGATGGTTGTTTGAGTGTTGCATGTGTTCTATATGTGGTGTGCTACATGTATATGTGCTATACTATTGCCTCTCTCCCATGTTTGATGATGCATGTTTCTTATCTCCTGTCTTTTCTCTGTGTGTTTCTTCTATTTTGTGGTAAGACCCTGTGGAGGAGCCAATTGCTGAGGAATTGGAGGGCACTCCCTATGAGCCTGATGCCGGTGGACGAGCCACGAACCCCAACCTCAAGAGGTTTTGAGTCTCTGTGCCAGAAGAGGATGAGAGCCCCTCATTAATGTATGTTCTCCTGCGGGTCTATAGGCGCACATATAGTGGGGAAACAGGGTAGTTCAGGACATCGCCGTCATCGATGACGGAATGCCGCCAGTGCGTCTGCATAGGAGTGTGGTGTGGGAGATTTTTGTTGTACTTTTGAGTGGGGGTGGTGAGTGTTGCCAGCATGAGAGGTTTCTCATCAATTGATGAATTTTTGTTCATGGCCAGTTTGATGTACTTCGCATGTATATATATTACTATAGCCCTACTGATGGAGCTGTTGACAAGTGACTCCAAACACAAGAGGGGGTGAATTGTGTGTGATCTTGTATTTGAAAAACTTTTGCAAACAAAAGCTCTTTAATAATAAATCGCAGAAAGAAAATGACAATAATGTAAATTGCGATATTTAAATAATTGAAATTAAAGTGTGATAAATAATTGCGATAATAAAAGGATAGGAAAAATAAAGAACACGCAGATTTATCCTGGTTTGGCTACCAACTACACTAGTAGCCTACGTCCAGTTCCCAAGGTCAACCACCAGGGATTTTCACTCAATAACTAGCTTTTAAATCAGGTTTAGCTAGAAACCTTTACAACCAAGAGCACTTCTCACAGACCAGGGATATCACCTGCCCCAGTGAAAAAGCCTCAACCAAGCTTAACAGGTGCTGGTAACCTTCCGAGCACTCCTCACAGACCAGGGATATAACCTCCCCCAGTGACAGAGTCTCAACCAAGCTTAACAGGTGCCGCTAACCTCAGAGCACTCCTCACAAACTAGGGATATAACCTCCCCCAGTGAAAGAGCCTCAAACAACCCAAGAGATATCACCTCTCTTGTCAATTGGTAACCAAAATATGGTTTGAGTCGTTTGACTCTTACCACAATATAGCATTCTTAATAGTGCAGATTAAAAACAAATTGAAGCACAATACAATTCAAGCTATATGGAGTAAAGGCTCTCTCTGAATATAAGTATAATCAAAGTGTAGTAGTAGTGAGAGTGATAAAAAGATTTGACAGAGTTTTAGCGCAATAGGATTAGTGAGTGTTGTATGGATGGCTTCCTCAACATCCCTATTTATAGAAAAACATTTAAGCCCATAGGAATTAGGTTAAGCCCATTTATAAAACAAGCTAATCGCGTCATAATCGATTATTGCAATTCCATAATTGATTATCTGATTATTTTTAGAAAACACGCTGGAGAGGCAGTCGCATCATAATCGATTATGATAATTGATTATGGGTTCTCTGTTTTGAAGCTCACTTACACGCATAAAGGCATAATCGATTATTCAATCGATTATGTCTAAAATCAATTATTCAATCGATTATGTATATAATCGATTATGTTAATCGATTACTTCTTCACTGTTTTTGGGAAACGCTTTTCAGATATATGATAATCGATTATGATAAATCTATAATCAATTATTATCATTAAAAACCATCTGATTTTAAACTTAACGGTTGTTAATTGATTTTATCCAATTAGATCGCTTGAAGCCTATTAAGTTTATTTTATGTGTGTGTGTGATTGATTTTAGATTGAGAGCTTTACTACCGCTTACAACATGATCTAAACAGACAATACAAATAATGAAAATTCTCTTAACCCCATCTTGAAAGACTTCATCGTCTTCAAATTCATTTCCGCTTTTTGCAGACCAGTCCTTCTGGGATTTCCTTTTGTCGATCACCATGTTCATATTCTCCTCGACTTCTTTTGTCATTCATGTCCTTTGAGGAAATCTTTTGTCAATCATCAAAACTAAATAAATCCTGTCAAGGCATATATTCACAGGGACAACTGATGCATGTATATATTCCTTTATGTTTTTATCTGCGTTGCTATTATTTTATGTGTGCTTTGGTTTATCTCTCGTTCAGTTTTTATTATCTTTCTGCTTCGCTTAGTCTTGTTAATAAAGCGCGCTAACTTTTATATACGGTTAAGGTTAGTTAATATCTTAGCTTCTTTAATGGGACACCGGGTCATCTCAGCTCCTGTTATGCAGGAGGGACGAATCCTATCTATATCACTCACATCCTTCAACATGATTCATTGTAGGCCCAATAACTACCTTTATGATTATCCTGTTACAGATAACGTTTGATAGCACCAAAGCCTACAACTTCACATGTAAGAATCATAGTGACTTCAAGTCGAAAGTCTACTCCACTATGGTTGCCATGAGAAGCACTTATGACACTTACATAACTTATTATGTAGCATTCTCATAATGGGTTGACCCAATATAAATATTACTCTAATATTTAAACATATGTGAAGACTTAATATCTCATATCCATAACCCGTGAGATGTGGTTATCAGTATACTCACATAATAGTCTCGATGTATTATTGTTGTCCTAATTAACAATAATACTTTACTATGAATATTTTAAGAATAATGTGAAAAAGATGCTAAATTTCTCTTAAATCTAGTAAACACAATTCAACCCCTCTTCTAGTGTTTACACCTGTCTATTTCAGTTGGTATCAGGGCTCAGCCTCTGGGTTGAGCACCTAACAGTGTAGAGGAAAGATCCTGAAGAATAGACAATGACTGCTAGAGCAAGCTCAAGTAGAAACCATCAACCTGAAGGAGCTTCCATGACCAGACCTCCTTTCTCCAATAGTGAAAACTACAACTATTGGAAAGAGAGATTTCAATGGTTCATTTTGTCAACAAACTCTGACCTCTGGAATGTCATCACTTATGGTCTTTACACTCCAAAGAATGATGATAACTCAGGCAAGCCAAAAGCTCAGTGGACACCTACAGAGAAGATGAAGTGGGAGTTAAACCATAAAGCCATATATGCTATAATCTGTGCTCTCAGTCCAGAAGAGTTTGAAAAAGTCTGCGCTTGTGATTCTGCAAAGGAAATGTGGGACACTTTATCTGTCACACATGAAGGAATTGCAAAAGTGAAAGAATCAAAGATCTCCATACTTATCAAAAAGTATGAACTATTCACCATGGATGAAGGTGAATCTGTTGCTCAGATGATTGGGAGATTCCAAACTATCATATATGGTTTGAAGTCTCTTGGCAAAACATACACAAATGCTGAGAAGGTTGCTAAGATTCTCCTAAGTCTTCCAAAGCAATGGAGACCTCTTGTCACTGCTATATCTCAAGCCAAGGACCTCACTACCTTGACTATGGATGAACTTATTGGCACCCTCACTATTCATGAACAAGAGCTCAGCGATGATGTGTTAATCATAAAGGGCAAGTCCATTGCTCTAAAGGTTGATTGGAAAGCATTCAAAGTCTCAAAAGCTTCGAAGGCAGACGAGTCTACTAGTGACACAGACGAGTGTGGAGATGGGGATTCTGAAAGTGATGAAGAGCTGTCTCTCATGACCAGAAAGATGAGAAAGCTTTGGAAAATGAAAAAGTTCAGAAAGGAGAAGCCTTTCAGAAAAAGTTCAATAAGGAAAAGAGCTTTAAGGAATCCACATCAACATACAAGAGTCATATTGTTTGCTATGAATGCAAGAAACCTGGTCACATCAAAGCTGAGTGCCCTCAACTGAAGAAAGCCCCCCAAAAGATGTTCTTCATAAAGAAGAAGAAAGGGATGATGGCCACATAGGAAGATCTTTGTAACATCCCTGTTTTCGGTAACCCTAATTAAGATGGATAATCTTAATCGGGTCTTCGCTTAGATGTTTTATTGGTTATGTGTTGGTTATAAGTCTAGTTGGATGTTTAGAACTAGGGAATCGAGTTGGAAGTGCCTAAGGTGTAACACGAGAAACTGGGTAGTCAAGAAGCTGGGAGTTCTTCTCTCGCTGAGCTTGACGCTCAAGCGTTACGACGCTTAGGCGTGGGAAGAGACGGACGCCTCAGCGTGCTGAGTACGCTATACAGCTGTTCTGAGTTTGGACGCGTGTGAGACACGTGTCAGGCCAGGGAGCAAGCGGAGTGGACGAGGTTCCATGCTCGAGCGTGGAGAGATCCCACGTTAGAGCATGGCAACGCTCAAGCGTGCAACGTGAGCCACACTTAAGCGTGGACACCAGGAGCAATAAGTGAAGTTTTCACTTTCACTCTCACACTTGCACGAATTTTGGTAAAATTTCTGCAAATAAAGAGAGAAGCTCTGAGTTTCTAGAGAGAGAAAGCTTGAGGATGGAGGTGATCGAGCCGCCGGAACGCGATTCCGACTTCACGGTTGTGATCATGGCGAAGTTTTCTACAACTTCAGCGATTGGTTTCTCGGTTCATCAAAGGTAAGCTCGAATCTCTAACACGTCAACCTCGGTGTTCTTCGAGTTCTTCGAGCTTTTCCTCGAATCTTTCTTGGTTTTGGGTTGCCCTAGGGTTAATACTGCTTCTTGCATGTTGTTCCTATGGTTAGGGAAAAGTTCGACGACGCGATGGTGCTCGTGGCTAGAAAGGGAACCGCAGCTGTGAGAAGAGGTGGTGGCAGCTGCGAGCTCGTGGTGGTGGTGTGGTGCTCGTGGTGGTTGTAATTACCTCCTTATATATTTTGATGAATGACAAACACTAATAAAAGGCAAAAGGATGTTTTAGTATTTCTTGAAGGTACAAAACGTAAAAGTTCAAACTATCATGTACCAGATTTTCAAGTATCAAGACCAAAGGATCTAATAGGTAAATTATTAGGTCTTAGATACTTTTGTAAGAGATTGTTTTATTAAGGTTCCATTATGGCTCAAGGTGTTAATGATGATAACTAAAACCTTTTCTCTAAGTTAAGCAAAAAGGATATTCATGCGTGCTGCTCTTTAAGAGCTTGGCATATCAATTTCAAAGACTAATTACATGTGAATCATGATCCATTGACAAAAACAGATTTACGAAACAGATTGTTTTAAAACAGGTTTGCAAAATCGATTTGCAGCTACAAAAACAGATTTACAAAACAGATTTGCAAAATCGATTTGCACCTACAAAAACAGATTTGCAAAACAGATTTGGAAAATTGATTTTTAGTTGTAAAAACAGGTTTACAAAATCAATTTTCACCTGTACAAACAGATTAGCAAAACAGATTTTGAAAATCGATTTTCACTTATAAAAATCGATTGTTGTGCCTAAAATCACGTTACATTGTGCATCAATCGATTTGCCAACTCCTAACATCGATTTGGGCAATCGATTTTCATAATCAGATAAATCGGTTATAAACGATCAAGATTGTTTCTTTTAGAAAAGCCAATCGATTGTGAAACTAAGCCAATCGATTGTTTGGCATATTTATTGTGAAAATCTGAAAATTCGTGCGCATTACTCTCCTTCCGTTTTCGAAGACAAACAGACATATTTTCCTTTCCTTTAAAAAGGGTTGTTAGCAGCTCTTGAAAAAATACAGAGCATATAACACGAGAGCAATTCCATAAAGCAAGAGTTTTTGCAAATAGTTTCTGAAATCACCTTGTGCCATCTATTGTTCTTATTATTATCAATCTCATAGGACTTCAATTTGTATCCATCTACACTAGTGGAGTGTGTCATCTTATTCTTATTGCTGAAACCTTGTGAAAGGGTGAGGTATCCCTCAGTTTTGTGAAAGGGTGAGGTATCCCTAGGTTGAGGGTGAGGTATCCCTTATTTATTTGATTGAGGCTCCTATACGAGGGTGGGGTATCCCAAGTAAGGAGAGCTCTGGTTGTAACGGTTTTTCAAGCGCCTTGGAAGCTTGACTAAAGTGGACAAAACTCGAAAACGTATTCTGGGGACTGGACGTAGGTCACCAACGGTGGTGAACTGAACCAGGATAAATCTTTGGTTTGCACGCTCTTCTTCCCTTACACTCTTTATTTATTCATATTATTATAATCGTTGTGTTAGCTTCTGCAATTGAATTTGAGAAAAGTAATTTTCAAAAATTAAAGAAGATTTTTTAAGACTCAATTCACCCCTCCCCTCTTGAGTCGAAGCCACCTATTCCAACAAGTGTTATCGAAGCTAGACTCTTGCACAAAGAGCATAGCAGCTTCAAGAGAAATGGCTTCAGATAGTGACTTCCTTCCGGAAGGAGCCTCATTTGGCAGGCCCCTGCCTTCAGTGGACAAGAATATGCTTATTGGAAAGAACTTATGATTATTTTTATTCAGTCTATTGATTAGAATGTATGGGATTCTGTGGAAAATGGACCTTATGTTCCTAAGAAAGATGTAGAAGGAAAACTAGTAGATAAAGTTAGAAGTGAATACACTGAAGATGATTATAAGAAAGCTCAATACAATTTACGTGCACGCAATTAATAACATCTGCTTTGAGTAGAGGAGATTTTTTCAGGGTATCAAACTGCATGATTGCTAAGGAGATGTGGGATACGCTGCAAGTCACCCATGAAGGGACAAGCGACGTCAAGCGTGCCAGAATGAACAAGATGATTGGAGAATATGAGTTGTTCATGATGCAGCAAGGAGAATCAATTCAGGACATGGCCAAACGTTTCCATCACATTGTTAACCAGCTTGCTGGTCTAGGTAAGGAATTTAAAAATGAGGATTTAATTAACAAAGTCTTACGCTGACTAAGCAGGGATTGGCAGCCGAAGGTAACAGCAATTGTAGAATCTAGAAACCTTGAAACTATGGACTTGGCTACACTATTTGGGAAGCTGCAAGAGCATGAACAACAATTGGCCCGCCTGGCTGAACATGAAGAACAAGAAAAGAAAAAGAAAAGCTTAGCACTGAAAGCATTCTCTTCTAAAATAGAAATTGAAAGTCAAGAGGATCTCGAGGAAGATGAAAATTCAGAAGGTGAGATGGGACTTTTAGTTAGAAAATTCAAGCGATTCATGAAGAAAAGCAACCAAAGAAAACCCGGATTCTCCTCCTCAAAAAGGTTCTTTAGCAAAGATAGCCCAAGCTCCACTCCCACATGCTATGAATGTGGTAAGACCGGTCACATAAAGTACGAATGTCTAAAATTGCAAAAAATAGACAAGTTTGAAAGAAAAGAAAAGAAAGACGGCAGGCCAAGAAAAGCATATATCGCTTGGGATGATAATGACATGGACTCATCAGACAAATCAGAAAATGAAGAAGCTAATTTGTGTCTTATGGCTGACCAAGACAGCGACAATGAGGTAACATCTATTACTTCTGTCCCTGCATATGATGAATTGCATGATGCCTTTCTTGAATTACACAATGACTCTATGAGGCTGGCCAAAGCATTAGAAAAATCCAAGAAAATAATTGAATATCTGAAAATCCAAGTAATCGTCTTAAGCAAAGAAAAATTAGAATTGAAAAGGGAAAATTATAGCATTGGGCATTTTCAATCAAATTATGCATGCAAAAATTGTAGTGAATATGAAAAACAAATAAAGGATTTAGAGAACACTATTGCTAAGTTTACAAATGGTAGAGACAACTTAAATGTTTTGTTAGGTAAACAAAAAGGTATTTATGATAAAGCTGGCTTAGGATATAAACCCAAGGATCATGAAAAATCATTTTTAAAGAAAATGTTTGTGCCTGCTCATACATCTGTCAGCCCTTTTATCAAATGTTATTATTGTGCTAGAAAACGACATTCTGCATCTACTTGTAACATGAGAAGGGCAAATAAAAAGAAACTATGGGTTCCCAGGGGAACATTATCTGGCACTAACAACCAAGGACCCAAGAAAATTTGGGTACCTAAGAACAAAGCATAAATGTCTTTCTTGTAGGTGTGCTTAAAAGGCAAGATCACAAAGTGGTACTTAGACAGCGGTTGCTCTAAACACATGACAGGAGACATTAGCAAATTCACTTCCTTCACACCAAAAGTTAGTGGACATGTAACATATGGCGACAATTACAAAGGTCGAATTCTTGGCATTGGAAGTGTTGGCAAAAGTCCAGAAATGACAATTGATAACATACTTTTTGTGGAAGGGCTAAAGCACAACCTTCTGAGCATAAGTCAATTATGTGACAAATATTCCTTAGAACATCTCCACTTGGATGATAAGAGAGATCTAGGAAACCAAGAAAGCAATATTGATGAGATCAAAGAGGAGGAAGAAGCACATGAAGATTTTCCAAAAGAATGGAGAGCTTCCAAAGATCATCCCTTAGATAACATTATTGGTGATATTTCAAAAGGGGAAGAATTTGAAATGTCAATGATGGGTGAGTTAACTTTCTTCCTTGGACTCCAAATCAAACAAACAAACCATGGCATTTTTATCAATCAATCGAAGTATTGTCGTGAACTCTTAAAAAGATTTGGAATGGAAAGCGCCAAAGAAATATCTACTCCAATGGGCACATCATGCTACTTAGACAAAGATGAAAACGGTAAGCCTGTTGAGTTGACAAAATATCGAGGTATGATTGGTTCTCTCTTGTACCTTACTGCAAGTAGGTCTGACATCATGTTTAGTGTCTGCATGTGTGCTAGATATCAAGCTAGTCCTAGAGAGTCCCACCTTGCTGCTGTTAAACTCATAATGAGATACCTAAAAGGAACCAAAATATGGGCTTGTGGTTCCCCAAAGGCGCCACATGTAACTTAGTTGGGTATTCCGATTCTGACTTTGCAGGATGTAAGTTAGATAGGAAAGTACCAGTGGGACATGCCATTTTCTGGGTAGTGCCCTAGTTTCTTGGTTTAGCAAAAAAACAAGCCAGTGTGGCATTGTCTACTGCTGAGGCAGAATATGTGGCCGCAGGCAGTTGTTGTGCCCAAATCCTCTGGATGAAACAACAATTGTTGGACTACGGTGTCCAACTTGATCGAATTCCTATTCGATGTGATAACACTAGTGCTATAAACTTGACTAAGAACCCGATTCAACACTCTAGGACAAAGCATATTAAGATCAGACACCATTTCATTCGGGATCATGTGCAAAATGGGGATTGTGTCTTAGAACACGTGGACACCACTAGGCAATTAGCTGACATTCTCACCAAACCCCTTAATAAGGAGAGTTTCTTCTATATTCGAAAGGAATTAGGCATTTTGGATTCATCTTGCATAAGCTAAATTTATTTTTATATATGCTTAATTGATTTCCCTTTGTTCTCATTTTGCTATTAATCTCTCTTCTTCAATCTATTAAATCGATTTTATGAATCAATAGCATTTTGATGAATGAATGTTATCCTTTAAGTATTTTTAATGAATGAATTATTTTCTCCATTTACCTTCTTTTTGATCATGCCAAAAGGAGGAGAAAAATTGAACTATTATCGATGCATAAACTTGAATCATTCAGGGGGAGCATATCAATAAAACCTACATTGCCTTATAATGCCTTATAATTTGATCTTATGCCTTCTATAGTCTATTAATGCATCTATTAAGTAATGTGTTTTTGAAAGGGGGAGATCCATCCCACGCTCACAAGCTGCTCATATAACTCTGACACTACATTACTCAGGAAAGAAGGTAAGGTTTGTCATAATCAAAAAGGGGGAGTATGTAATTACCTACTTATATATTTTGATGAATGACAAACACTAAAAAAAGGCAAAAGGATGTTTTAGTATTTCTTGCAGGTACAAAACGTAAAAGTTCAAACTATCATGTACCAGATTTTCAAGTATCAAGACCAAAGGATCAAATAGGTAAATTATTAGGTCTTAGATACTTTTGTAAGAGATTGTTTTATTAAGGTTCCATTATGGCTCAAGGTGTTAATGATGATAACCAAAACCTTTTCTCTAAGTTAAGCAAAAAGGATATTCATGCGTGCTGCTCTTTAAGAGCTTGGCATATCAATTTCAAAGACAAATTACATGCGAATCATGATCCACTGACAAAAACAGATTTACGAAACAAATTGTTTCAAAACAGATTTGCAAAATCGATTTGCACCTACAAAAACAGATTTACAAAACAAATTTGCAAAATCGATTTGCGCCTACAAAAACAGATTTGCAAAACAAATTTGCAAAATCGATTTTCACTTGTAAAAACAGGTTTACAAAATCAATTTTCACCTGTACAAACAGATTAGCAAACAGATTTTGAAAATCGATTTTCACTTATAAAAATCGATTGTTGAGCCTAAAATCACGTTACATTGTGCATCAATCAATTTTCCAACTCCTAACATCGATTTGGGCAATCGATTTTCATAATCAGATAAATCGGTTATAAACGGTCAAGATTGTTTCTTTTAGAAAACCCAATCGATTGTGAAATTAAGCCAATCGATTGTTTGGCACATTTATTGTGAAAATCTGAAAATTCGTGCGCATTACTCTCCTTCCGTTTTCAAAGACAAATGGACATATTTTCCTTTTCTTTAAAAAGGGTTTTTAGCAGCTCTTGAAAAAATACAGAGCATATAACACGAGAGCAATTCCATAAAGCAAGAGTTTTTGCAAACAGTTTCTAAAATCACCTTGAGCCATCTATTGTTCTTATTATTATCAATCTCTATCAAGATTCCAGAGAATGAGTATTTGGCTGGTCTTGAAGGCTGCAAGAACCATCTTCATGGCCGTTTAATGTTGTCTAAAGGTACTTTGCCCATGAAGGTTGCTGACTTGCGCTGCAAGTTACATTGGCTGTGGCATCAAATTGGACCATGGCATATTATTTCTTTAGGAAAAGGATTCTTTGAATTCTCCTTTTCCTCTTTGGAGGACCTGCGCAGTGTTTTAGCAGTTAGTTTATGGAATCTTGATTCTGGTAGTTTGAGACTTTTCTCACGGACCAAGGAATTCAATCCTTATTCCTTAAAGCATACGAATGTGCAAGTTTGGGTTAGATTCTATGGTCTCCCCCAAGAGTATTGGCGTCCTAAGATCCTCTTTGCAATAGCTGGTGGAATAGGAGTCCCTACTTGTCTGGATGAAGCAACAAGTAATAATTCTTATGGCCATTTTGCAAGAGTCTTGATCGATCTTAATCTTAATTGTAAGTTGCGATCACAAATCCTTGTTGAAAGGGAAAGCTTTGCATTCTTCACTGGAGTTGAATACGAAAGACTGCCTGATTTTTGTTCCACATGTCAAGCAATAGGCCACTCTTTAGCTAATTGTCTCAAATCTAGAGAAAAGATCGATTCTAAACCTGTTAAGGAAGCAGTGGTTAAGACTAGGAAAATCTTTGTGCCAAAAACCAATAATAAGGTTTTACTTGATGAGGAACGTGGTTCTGCGGCTCCTTTTAATGAAACATCTTAGAATTGTTTAGTCATGCCTGTGATGAAGCAAATTGATGCTTCCTCGAAAGGGAAAGGTGTCCTTGTGGATGATTCACACCTTAATCAGATTACTGCTGCAGATTGTTCTAAGGTGAATGATCAATTGTTTCAAGTTCGGGTGGATCTTGTGTTGGGTTTTGATCCTGTGGTTGAAGCTGATCCTAATTCTAGTGTTAGTAGAAGGCCTGATCTTTTGGCTTTGAATGGTGATTCCAGGATGGAGAGAGCTCCAATTCTTCCTAATATTCCTGCTGATGATGACTTGGACTCAATAGAAAATATTTATGATGAGTCTATCGCTGCTTTGATTAACAAGGATAGTGGCCAGAATGTTTTGTTGCATGTAGTTCTCGAATCCCCTATGTCCAATCACTTTGCTGAGATGTCAGGGGGAGCTTCTAGTAATTTGAGTGGAAGGATACAAACACCTACTAATATTAATCCCCAGGTTCAAAAAGATCTCTCAGTTGTTGTTGGAAAGTTTTGGAATTCAGAGGCTGAAGAGGGAGAAAATCCCGTTGCAGCAGAGGCTGGTGGTGCTTCTGAGGATGCAGTTGGCAATAAGGCAGCTTCTTATTTGGCTGATGACAGTTATTCCAAAGTTCTTTTTAAGTCTCATCTTAAGAAACAAAAGAAAAAGCAGCATCAAGTTGTGGTCAGAAATACTAGGTCCCGAGCAGGCCTTTCTTCTTTGTCCAAATGAAGGTCCTCTATTGGAATGCTCGAGGTATAGCTAACCTAGATACAATGTTAGTTCTTAAAAACATGATTTTAAATAATAAACCTGATATCATTCTTGTTGCAGAGCCCTGGATGGAATTATGCAACTTTCCATCTCAGTTTTGGTCTAAGCTCAATTTAAAGGTGTTTGCTACTAATGATAGAAATCCTCTGGCTCCTAACTTATGGTGTATTTGCACATCTTCTTTAAATCCTACTGTCATAATTGCTTCTATTCAACATGTTACTTTTTCTCTTCTATGGAATAATCAGGTTCTTTATTTTAGTGCTGTTTACACTTCAAATTCCTATATTACTAGAAAATCTCTTTGGAATGACTTAATTCAGCTGAGTCATAGTTTTGATGGCCCTTGGTGTTACCTGGGCGATTTTAATGCAATCATTGGTGCTCATGAACACAAAGGTAGTAGTCTTCCACCAAGAATTGCTTGTGAGGAATTCCAATCTTGGTCTGATGCTATTAATTTGATTCACCTTCCAGCTATTGGGTCTAAATTCACTTGGACTAATAGGAGAAGGGGAGTTGCTCATACTGAAAGAAGATTGGATAGAGTGATTTGTAATGATTCATGGCTTTCATTCTGGAATAGTTCTACTTGTTGTACTCTGCCAAGATGTAATTCTGATCATTATCCAATACTGCTCAAGCTTCAGAACAGTTCTCTAACTTTCAGTTCTTCTTTTAAATTTATGAGAATGTGGTCATCTCATAAGGATTGTGTTTCGGTTATTGCTGAAAACTGGAAAAAGGAAGTGGTTGGTTGTCCTATGTTTGTTCTTTCCTAGAAATTGAAGATTTTAAAAATGATTCTCAAGGTTTGGAACAAAGAATGCTTTGGTGATGTTCACAAAAATGTTGATTTAGCTATGCAAAATTTAAAATCTGTTCAGGAGGAGCTCTCCTCTCTTGGCATTCTGATGAGTTATTACTTTAGGAAGACTCTGCTCAATCGATGCTTAATCAGGCTCTTCATGCTCAGGAGTTGTTTTGGTTGGAGAAATCAAGAGTTGATTGGCATACTTGTGGTGATAGAAAAACAGCTTATTTCCATAAGTTAGCAAAAGTACGACATGCTTCTAGGAAAATCACTATGCTGAAAAATGGTGACATTCTTTTGGATTCTCAGCAGGATATTGAGGAGCATATTCTTGGATATTACAAGGATCTTTTTGCTGGTTTTAATACATGTGTTGCTAATGGCTTAATCAATGAAACCATTAGTCCTGAAGTTTCTATTCAGGACAACAAAAACCTCATCAGTATGCCTTCTTGGGAGGAAGTTAAATCGGCTGTTTTTGGAATGAATCCTCATGGTGCTCCTGGTCCGGATGAATTTGGTGGTTTCTTTTATCAGGAATATTGGGACATTGTTGGCAGGGATGTCTTTGAAGCAGTCTCTCAGTTTTTCAAACAAGGTTGGTTGCTTCCAAACATGAATTCAAATAATGTAGTTCTTATTCTAAAGGTCTCAAATGCTGATTCAGTCTCTCAGTTTAGACCCATTGCTTTGGCTATCACCAAAATTCTAGCTGACAGATTGGCTGTTATTGCTCCTTCTCTTATTTCTGAACATCAGCGAGGATTCATAAGAGGTAGGAGTATTTCTGATTGCATTTGTGTTGCTTTCGAAGCTGTGAATCTGCTTGACAAAAAATGTTTTGGTGGGAACATTGCCTTGAAAATTGGTATTAAAAAAGCCTTTGACACAATGGATTGGGATTTTTTGTTAAAGACATTGGAAGCTTTTGGTTTTGATCCCATTTTTTGTAACTGGATAAAGGTTATTCTTCACTCAGCTTACATCTCCATTCTTGTCAATGGTCATGCAGTGGGATTCTTCTCTTGTAAAAGAGGTGTGAGGCAGGGAGATCCTTTATCTCCACTTCTTTTTTGCCTAGCCGAAGAGGTTTTGAGTAGATCCATTTTTCTTATGGTGCAGCAGGGTAAATTCCTTCTTATGTCTAGTCCAAGGGGTTTTTCTGTTCCTTCCCATGTTCTTTATGCAGATGACTTGTTAATCTTCTGCAAAGGAAACAAAAGAAATATGGAGAATCTAATGGATCTATTTAATAAATATAGTGCAGCTTCGGGCCAATATATCAGTAAAGAAAAATCTAAAATCTATAATGGTTCAATTGCTTCCAACAGATTTCACAGCATAGTCAACATTTTAGGCTTTGGTATTGGCCATCTTCCTTTTATGTATCTTGGTGTTCCTCTTTTCAAGGGTAAACCAAGAAGAATTCACTTGCAACCTTTAGCAGACAAAATTAAATCGAAGTTATCTACTTGGAAAGGTGTTTTGCTATCAATCATGGGAAGAGTTCAATTAGTGCAATCTGTCATTCATAGTATGCTTCTCCACTCCTTTCATATTTATCTATGGCCTGTTTCTCTTGTTAAACTGATTGATAAATGGCTCAGCAACTTTGTTTGGTCTAGTGATGTGCTTGTTAGAAAGGTTGCTTCGGCTGCTTGGTCTTTAGTTTGCTCACCTAAGGCTGCTGGAGGATTGGGATTGAGATCTATCAGGGGTATCAACAGGGCTGCTATTCTAAAGCTGAGTTGGGATTTGCTGACTACGAATAAGCAATGGTCCAGGCTTCTCAAAGCCAGGGTGCTTGTCAACAACAAGTTCACTAGGATGCATATTTCCTCATCTGTGTGGCAAGGTTTAAAATCTTATATTGATCTTGTTATTGAGCACTGTAAATGGCATATTGGTGATGGCTCTTCTTGCAATTTTTGGACTGATTCATGGCTAAGCAGACTTGTGGTTGAATTTCTTCAAATTCCTCAACATATTCATCCTTTACTTCATGCTAAAGTACAGGATTTCGTAATTGATGGAAAGTGGTCTATTCCAGAGATAATGTTATAGAAATCTCATGATCTTGCTGCTGAAATTGATCAGTATATAATTCCTTCTGATCCTATTCCTGATTCTCGGGTTTGGGATGGATCAAGCAAAGGTGATTTCACTCTAAAATTTGCTTATGATTTTTTGTACCCGACTCAGTCTCAGGTTAGTTAGGGTAATCTCATTTGGTGTAAGTCTATTCCTCCTTCAAGATCCTTACTGATCTGGAGGATTCTGCATAATAAGTTGCCTTCTGATGATGTTCTATGGAATAGAGGCTGCTATGTTGTCTCCATTTGCTGTCTTTGTTTTAAAGCTTTTGAAACAACTGATCATCTTTTCTTCCATTGTGATTTTGCAACTCAAATTTGGACTTGGTTGGCAGCATGTTTGTCTGCTAATTTTTGCTGCAACTCCATGCTTTCATTATTGTCTTTACTAGACCAGAGAAGGAGTTCTCAAACCCGAGATATTGTTCTTTCTGGTATTGCTAATTCTCTTTCGTACATTTGGTACAGCAGGAATCAATTTCGGTTTGAAGGGGAAAAAGTCACTATTCAGGTTGCTATTTGTTTGGCAAAGTCAGTAATTTCTCTTGTTGGAAATTTGTCTACAGGATTTTCTTATAACACTGCTGCAGATAACAGCATTCTTTAGGCTTTCTCAGTATTGCCTAAGCTAAGCAAAGCTCCGGTTGTTCTAGAAATTTTATGGAAGGCTCCTAGCTTTAGTTGGATAAAATGTAACACTGATGGTTCTGCTCATGGTGCTCCAGGTATTGCTGCTTGTGGTGGGATTTTTAGAGACAAGCTTCTAGTATCTCTTGCCCGTTTTGCTTTAAATATTGGAGTGTCCTCTGCTCTCAATGCTGAATTAATGGGAGCTATTGTAGCCATTGAAACTGCTTTTGTCAGAGGATGGCATCACCTATGGCTAGAATGTGATTCAACTTTGGTTATTTGTGCTTTTTCATCACCATCCATTGTTCCTTGGTCTCTTAGAAATAGGTGGTTAAATGCATTATCATTATCTAGGAAGATGCATTTCATTTATTCTCATGTCTTTAGGGAGGGTAACACTTGTGCGGATTTATTGGCTAATTTTGGTACTAGGATTACTGGTTTAGCTTGGTGGAATTCCACTCCAAGCTTTGTTCTTGGTGAATTTTTTAGAAATCGGTTTGGTTATCCAAACTATAGATTTAGGTAATTCTTTGATGGGTCAGGTTTATGCCCCCCCATGTTTTTTGTATTCTTTTTATTTTTTTTCCTTAATAAAAGGGCATTAAGGGTACTCTTTCCTTTTCGATGCTTTTATCCCTAAGGAGGGTTTTGCATCAAAAGGTTTTAACGAGGCTCCTTTTGTTGTTTGCTTTAAAAAAAAAAAAAAAATAGGACTTCAATTTGTATCCATCTACACTAGTGGAGTGTGTCATCTTATTCTTATTGCTGAAACCTTGTGAAAGGGAGAGGTATCCCTCAGTTTTGTGAAAGGGTGAGGTATCCCTAGGTTGAGGCTGAGGTATCCCTCAGTGTATGTGAAAGGGTGAGGTATCCCTTATTTATTTGTTTGAGATCCTATACGAGGGTGGGGTATCCCAAGTAAGGAGAGCTCTGGTTGTAACGGTTTTTCAAGTGCCATGCAAGCTTGACTATATTGGACAAAACTCGGAAACGTATTCTAGGGACTGGACGAAGGTCACCAACGATGGTGAACTGAACCAGGATAAATCTTTGGTTTGCACGCTCTTCTTCCCTTACATTCTTTATTTATTCATATTATTATAATCGTTGGTGTTAGCTTCTTCAATGGAATATGAGAAAAGTAATTTTAGAAAATTAAAGAAGATTTTTTAAGACCCAATTCACCCCTCCCCTCTTGAGTCGAAGCCACCTATTTCAACAGTGGTCGTAGGCGTGTTCGTGGTGTTCGTGAGATCGAGGGTCAGGGCTGTCCGTTGGTATGGGAGCATTTTGGAACGAATCACCAGCTGAGGAGGAAGAAACCACATATATCTGGGATTAGTAGACGTAGTATATAATTGTTCACATGTGTAGGGCTCCTCAAACCCTACTAGTAGCTGAGCCCTGATAACGTACCTAAACCCTAGGTTTAGCTTACTTTGGGCTATCGCCGTGGGATCGATCTGTGATATCTGTTGATTGAGGAAGCATGTCTATCTGTGATAATTGATAACATGAGTAAATGATGTCATACTTGATAACATGTTAGATGAGATGCTTGTTGTGATAACATGCTTAATTGCTAGTTGGTATACATGCAATGATGTTATGCTGCTATACTATGATATGTTGATGTGATTGTGATTGATGTGATCTTGATTCACTGTGGAAACAGTTGGTATGTTGTTATAAGGATAGAGTGGTTGGTGTTATTGGATTCGTAGTCGATGTTGTAAGCCAGTTGATCTAATTTGAAGGTGGCTTTCATAGTTGGAGAACGACATCCTCATAGTTGGAGGATGTGGACCTTGAGACGTTGGATAAGTTGTTGTTAAGACGTTATTGAGATGATTGGTGCATAATCATAGCATTTGCATTGTTGTGGTGGAAAGCCGCGGGATTTATTGCAACAGCCATTTGAGCAGTTATCACGCGAGGTCGTAACTTGTGAACAACTGCAACAGCCGTTTGAGTGGTTGTCACAAGGGGCTGTATGATTAGCTGCAACAGCCGTTTGAGTGGCTATCATATAAGCTGGTACCTGTATACAGCTGCAACAACAATTTGAGTGGTTGTGTATAGGGAGCCGTGTGTACGGTTGCAACAACAGGTTGAGTAACTCTCCCACGAGGTTAAGGAGCCATTCTTACCTGGTGAACATCCACCCTCGCAGTTGGAGATTGGATTGTAATTCCTCACAGTTGGAGGTTGACTGTTGTATTCCCATGGTAAGAGTGTGCGTTGTAGAATTGGCCAATCATGTAGATTCAGTTGTGCATGTAGAGTAGGCGGCGATCCTTAGCTGTGATAACTTGGAGGTTGACTATTGTGGTGAACTGGAGAGATGGGTGTGTTTGCTGCTGTGCCTGCTGTTGTGTGTCTTGTTGTGTTATATGCTACATGATATCCCTTTGCATGATATTGTAGCGTTTCTTAACTCCTGTGCATGCTTCCCTATGTGTTGCATGTATGTCGTTGTTCGGGTCGCGATCCGAAGGCGGAGGTGTTCATTGGTTGATGAGAGAGCTGCAGCTGGTGGAGCTAAGTAGAGACGAGACTCCCATCGTGAACAAGTTTGACGTCAACGCTCATTGAGCGGAGAGAGAGACCCTTAAGGTATCGTTGAGTCTCTTGTGAGTTGTACCACGGCCAGTGGGGCGTCTGTTTTGTTGTTGATGTTTTTACGCCATGGCTTCCAGGCGAAACTCTAATGTGTAATTGGACTGTATTAACTGTTGAATTGCTTAAGTTTCTTTTGACTTTATCTGCATGCTTAAGGTATCAGAGAGAGTGAGGTTAAGTTTTGGGGGCGTCGCATTAGGTGGTATCAGAGCAGTTCGGTTCTACCCGGACTGTGAGGTTGTGTTGTTATTACTGGCCGTGTCTGGTTGAACCCGCACAGGGTATTGACTATGTGTAGAAGTTGGGTAAAGTATCTGATTTGCAAGTTGTCTATTGTTTCTAGGTTGAGAAGCAATGATAACTGTCTCGACTATTCATAAGGTCTGTATTTACATGTTGGCTATGTTATACGTCTTATGAATATGAGTTAACGGTTGCTTTTTCCAGTGAGCGATGGTTCGAAGGACTCGCAGCGAGGGATGCGATAGAGATGAAGATGCTGGTATTGAGATCAATGGACCTCCTAGAGCTGAAGGAGGGGATTCTGAGGTCATGAAAACTTTGAGGGACATGGCGGCGGCTGTGTTGCAGCAGTCACAACAGAACACGTAGTTGATGCAATTGCAGCAAGAATATCTGCAGAGGGCGCAGAATCAGGGGAGGGAAGAAGGAGTGGTGGATCCAGGACTGGCTGCATTCATGAAGGGCAAGCCACCTCAGTTTCATGGCGAGTACAATCCAGAAAGAGCCGAGTTATGGATACAGGAGGTGCAGAAGATCTTTGTGGCTATGCGTTGTAGGGAAGACCGGAAAGTCACCTACGCGTCTTTTATGCTGGTTGGAGGAGCAGAGTCCTGGTGGAAGAATAGACAGAGAATGCTGGAAGCAGAAGGAAGATTAATTACTTAGGAGATATTCAGAACCTGCTTCATGGAAAAGTATTTCCTTGAAACTCTCAGACACGAGAAGGAAAAAGAATTTCTTAGCCTGAAGCAAGGGAATCTGTCGGTGGGCGAATACGCGATGAAGTTTAAGTCCTTACTCAAATTTTCCAAGTTTTATCAAGTGCGTCCGGATGAGGACTGGATATGTAGAAGGTTTGAGGATGGGCTGAGACATGAGCTGCAAAGGGCAATGTTACCTTTGGGGATTACTAGGTTCCCAGAGATGCTCGAGAGATGTGCTGCCGTGGAAAGTCTTGATAAGAGAATGGAAGCTCGTCAGCAAAAGAAGAAAAAAGGGCCAATGAGAAATCATCAGGGGGAAAGAGAGGAGAAGCCTCAGCAAGAGCATAAACCATATGAACGTCCCAAGCCGCCAGCTGTGGCATTTGGAGAAGGAGGGCAGAGAAGGTTCGGATGTTTTAGATGTGGAGGAGCACACTTGATCAGGGACTGCTGGGAAAGAGACTCAGTGTGTTTCCGATGTGGGAAGTCAGGGCACATAGCTCGAGAATGCAGACAAAGAGCAACAGCGAGGCCTAAAGCTGGTGCGGAACCAGAAGAAAGCTCAGAGAGGCCTCCAACGACGAGCCGCATGTTTGTGATACGAGGAGCTGGGACTTCTGAACCTTGAACAGAAGCGACAAGTGTATCTTTTTGGAAGCAGTCTGTAACATCCTTTTTAGGATAATCTTTTGTTTGGATGTACTGAAAGAACAGTAGTTTTGGAATGATGAGTGTAATGACTGCACTATCGTCTGTATATAAGTCTCGAACGGAAGTGCCAAGCGTATGTTTCAAGGAAAGTCTGTATAGTTCGTTTACTCTATCTTGGATGAAGTCTAACATATCTGTACGCTATCTGCTACCGAATTTCGAGGACGAAATTCTTTTAAGGGGGTGGTAATGTAACATCCCTGTTTTCGGTAACCCAAATTAAGATGGATAATCTTAATCGGGTCTTCGCTTAGGTGTTTGATGGGTTATGTGTTGGTTATAAGTCTAGTTGGATGTTTAGAACTAGGCTTGAATCAAGTTGGAAGTGCCTAAGGTGTAACACGAGAAACTGGGAAGTCAGGAAGCTGGGAGTTCTTCTCTCGCTGAGCTTGACGCTCAAGAGTGGGAGAGCGCCACCCTCAAGCGTTGCGACCCTTAGGCGTGGGAAGAGACGGATGCCTCAGGGTGCTAAGTGCGCTATACAGCTGTTCTGAGTTTGGACGCGTGTGAGACACGTGCCAGGCCAGGGAGCAGGCGGAGTGGACGAGGCTCCACGTTCAAGCGTGGAGAGATCCCATGCTAGAGCATGGCAACGCTCAATCGTGCAATGTGAGCCACGCTTAAGCATGGACAACAGGAGCCATAAGTGGAGTTTCCACTTTCACTCTCACATTTGCACAAATTTTGGGTGAATTTCTGCAACTAGAGAGAGAAGCTCTGAGTTTCTAGAGAGAGAAAGCTTGAGGATGGAGGTGATCGAGCCGCCGGAACGCGATTCCGACTACACAGTTGTAATCACGACGAAGTTTTCTACAACTCCAGAGGATTAGTTTCTGAATTCCTCGAAGGTAAGCTCGAATCTCTAACACGTCAACCCCGGTGTTCTTCGTGTTCTTCGAGTTCTTTGAGCTTTTCCTCGAATCTTTCTTGGTTTTGGGTTGCCCTAGGGTTAATACTGCTTCTTGCATGTTGTTCCTGTGGTTAGGGAAAAGTTCGAGGATGTGGTGGTGCTAGTGGCTGAAAAGGGAACCGCGGTTGTGAGAAGATGTGGTGGCAGCTGCGAGCTCGTGGTGGTGGTGTGGTGCTCATGGTGGTCGTAGGCGTGTTCGTGGTGTTCGTGAGATGGAGGGTCAAGGCTGTTCGTTGGTACGGGAGCACTTTGGAACGAATCACCTGGTGAGGAGGAAGAGACCACATATATCTGGGATTAGTAGACGTAGTATATAATCGTTCACATGTGTAGGGCTCCTCAAACCCTACTAGTGGCTGAGCCCTGCTAAAGTACCTAAACCCTAGGTTTAGTTTACTTTGGGCTATCGCCGTGGGATCGATCTGTGATATCTGTTGATCAAGGATGCATGTCTATCTGTGGTAATTGATAACGTGAGTAAATGATGTCGTACTTGATAACATGTTAGATGAGATGCTTGTTGTGATAACATGCTTAATTGCTAGTTGGTATACATGCAATGATGTTATGCTGCTATACTATGATATGTTGATGTGATTGTGATTGACGTGATCTTGATTGACTGTGGAGACGGTTGTATGTTGTTATAAGGATAGAGTGGTTGGTGTTATTGGATTCGTAGTCGATGTTGTAAGCCAGTTGATCTAAGTTGAACGTGGCTCTCATAGTTGGAGAGCGACGTCCTCATAGTTGGAGGATGTGGACCTTGAGACGTTTGATAAGTTGCTGTTAAGACGTTGTTGAGATGATTGGTGCATAATCATAGCATTTGCATTGTTGTGGTGGAAAGCCGTGGGATTTACTGCAACAGCCGTTTGACCAGTTATCACGCGAGATCGGAACTTGTGAACAACTGCAACAACCGTTTGAGTGATTGTCACAAGGGGCTGTATGATTAGCTGCAACAGCCGTTTGAGTGGTTATCATATAAGCTGGTACCTGTATACAGCTGCAACAGCCATTTGAGTGGTTGTGTATAGAGAGCCGTGTGTACGGTTGCAACAGCAGTTTGAGTAACTATCCCACGAGGTTGAGGAGCCATTCTTACCTGGTGAACATCCACCCTCGCAGTTGGAGATTGGATTGTCATTCCTCACAGTTGGAGGTTGACTGTAGTATTCCCATGGTAAGAGTGTGCGTTGTAGAATTGGCCGATCATGTAGATTCAATTGTGCATGTAGAGTAAGCGGTGATCCCTAGCTGTGATAACTTGGAGGTTGACTGTTGTGGTGAACTGGAGAGATGGGTGTGTTTGCTGGTTATGCCTGCTGTTGTGTGTGTTGTTGTGTTATATGCTACGTGATATCCCTTTGCATGATATTGTAGCATTTCTTACCTCCTGTGCATGCTTCCCTATGTGTTGCATGTATGTCGTTGTTCGGGTCGCGATCCGAAGGCGGAGGTGTTGATTGGTTGATGAGAGAGCTGCAGCGGGTGGAGCTGAGTAGAGACGAGACTCCCATCGTGAACAAGTTTGACGTCAACGCTCATTGAGCAGATAGAGAGACCCTTAAGGTATCGTTGAGTCTCTTGTGAGTTGTACCACGGCCAGTGGGGCGTCTGTTTTGTTGTTGATGTTTTGGCGCCATGGCTTCTAGGCGAAACTCTGATGTGTAATTGGACTGTATTAACTGTTTATTTGCTTAAGTTTCTTTTAAGCTTTATCTGCATGCTTAAGGTATCAGAGGGAGTGAAGTTAAGTTTTGGGGGCGTCACAATCTTGAGTCTACATCTTTTGAAGATTAACAGATAGAGAAGGAAGCCAATCTCTGTCTAATGGCCAACGCAGATTCAGAATCTGAAACTGAGGTACATTTTGAATTTGATGAATTGCATGACGCCTATAAAGAGTTGCTGGAGGAATCCAACTGCTTATCTAAGGCCTTCAAATCCCTAAAGAGAAAGTATGTAAAACTCCTTAGTGAGCATAAACAAAAATCTCAAGAGTGTGAGATGTTGGCCAAAGAGAACAGTCAGCTAGGGACTAAAAAGTCTAATGAAGTCGAGATCTCAAGTGAAACATTACATTCTGAAGAAGTTGCTAAGCTTCAACAGAAAGTGAAAGAGCTCACTTCTGATCTTGCCAGATTTGTTAATGGCAAGGATAATCTGACCAAGCTTCTTGGATGTCGGAGAACCTCTCTTAACAAAGAAGGTATTGGATATGTTCATCAAACTCATCATAAAGTGTCAACAAGAATCTCAACAGTGTCTGTTGAATTTGTTCCATTTAAATTTAGACCTGTCTGTAACTTTTGTGGAAAAATTGGACATGTTATGTCTAAGTGTATTCACAAGAAGAATGGGAAGTCATCACAGACTCCTAGAACTAACATAAAGGGACCCAGAAAAATATGGGTACCTAAAGACAAAATAATTCATGTTGCAGACATCCTTAATAGGACTAAGAAAACACCTCTGAGGGTACCTGGACAGTGGCTGCTCGAGACACATGACAGGAGAAAGGTCTATGTTCCAAGACCTCTGAGACGACCCCATATACATGAAATCATCCCATTAGCTGCAGAACGTTCTCAACGCTCTGATACCATAATAATGAGACGACCCCATATAAATGCAATCATCCCATTAGCTTCAGAACGTTCTCAACGCTCTGATACCACCAGAATAAGATGACCCTCCTTTCTCAGAAGGATAATCCCATTAGCCCCAAACTTCTAGTATTAACTATGCTTAACCGTATTAAAGCGATAGTGTGGTATACAAACAGCGTAGTGGAAAACAAGTGCGCATAAAAACATACAATATACGGAAAGCATAGATTACATATCAGAGTAAAGCGCAACTCAAAAACTGTATATACATAAACATGCGTAACATGGCCCCATCAATAGGCAGCTGTACATAAATATACAAACAGTCTGAACAAAAGCTGAAAGAACTGGAAAATACAGTCAAAAGCAAAGATAGGAACCCTCACAACTCACCAGCACTACCCGTCCCCCACTCAAAAGTACATAAAAAGCTCTCAGCTCACAGCCTAGGACGCACTGGTAGGCTCCCACCCTCAGTGGTGAGGATGCCCTGAACTACCCTGGCCCTCGCCATGAGTACGCCTATAAGTCACCAAAGGCTCATACTCCGACGACGAGCAGGACACAACAACCCTACGCCTACGCTGGGTCCTCAAGTACAGCTCTGTCCTCCGGCGCTGACCTTGGTAGACGAAGCCTCTCCTGCTGGTCACCTGCGAAGAAGCTAGCTCAGCCCAGGTGTAGTCCCGCTCATGACGTCTCGGCGGCAGCCACATGTGTGGGAAAGGTAGGAACTGCATAACTCAAAAGGTTGCCACAATGTCCTCTCGGTGCAACGCCCCTCCTCGGAATAGTATGCTCACCGGCCCTATATAGACCGTCAGAAAAGTAGAGGGGTCCATGCGCCACGCCCGATCATCGTGTTAGATGATCTCGATTAGGCCCAACACCGGCATCCCCCGGCACTGATGTGATGTAAGGGTGCGCCCTCGGATCCATCAGCTTCTGAACCATATTGTCATATAGGTTTTGATGTTGACAAATGGTGTATTAAGGGGAGAACATTTTTTTGATGTTGTGAAATCATATATCATTATACTAAGCTTGAATGAATTATATAAATGTGTTATATGATTAATCTGATCTATTAGAAAATACACATGTGACAAATACTTGATATACTTGATATATGTATTTGATTAAAAGGCATAGAAATTACATTTGATATTAATACATGCCTCATGATATTAATTACACTAAGTGGAAATATGATAATCAATAAGCATAATATGAAATATATTATTTGATCACATTGAAATAAAGACATAAGAAATGTTAATTTGAATATTATCTTAAAATATGTCTTTATATGATATATAGCTTTGTGCATGGAATTCAATGTGAAATATATTATATCTTGAACTAATATACTTTATGAGAAATATCATAGAAAAGTTCAGGTAAAAGCAAAGCCAAGAAAATCAAGTTCAAGATCAATCAGGACCATGAAGATTGATAGAAGATATGTCAAAAGATTGAAGAGTCAAATATATTAAAAGACATAAATGGAATATCCCGAATTGATAAGCAAATATCTGAAGGACATCTAAGACAAATCCCAAGAAGATCAAGAATTCAAGACCAAGAGTTATGGGCTTCAAAGATAGTCATATAAAAAGGTCTTAGAATTTAATGTAAGGTATGAGAAGGTATTAATGGCTCAAGCTTTTCTGAAAAGATCTTTTTCAAAATTGTTTTTATCAAAAATGCTTTTGAAAAATATCTTTGGTTTCCCGTTTGGTTGAAAAAGGTTTTATCTTTGAAAAATGTTTTTGGGAAACAATAATCGATTATGGATAAATGTTTTACAGAGAAGCCTTAATTGATTAGGATAATTGATAATGCATATTTTATTGAAAATCCCAGTTATAGCAGAAAAGCCATAATTGATTATGGACATATGATAATCGATTATGATGCGCTTAAATGAGAAAATTATATTTCTTTATCTGCTGCATTTATGGCTCTAACGGCTAGTTTTTTCAAATCAATTTTCAGAAAAGGAATTTGTTTTTAATTAATGAAATATCTTTTAAATTCCTAACGTTCATATTTCAAAAGTCTATAAATACATTTTGAGGGCATTTGAAAGTTTATGAGGAAGAGGGGTTAAGAGAGAACGCGCTATTATTTTGATTAAATCTTTTTCTACTCTTTTCTCTTCTATTTTGCAAAACACTCGAGCCGTTGTTACACTTTGATTATCATAAGTTCTTGAGTGTATTTGTTGCACATAGTTGTGCTATGTTCTTCAAGTTGTTTATCCGCACTATTGTGAGTGCATTATATTGGTAAGAGTCAAACGACTCAAACCATTTTCTTTGAGTATCAACGTGCTCCAAGGTTGCCAGCACCTGTTAAGCTTGGTTGAGGCTCTCTCACTGGGGGAGGTTATATCACTGGTCTGTGAGGAGTGCTCGAAAGGTTGCCAGTGTGACACCCGCTACCCCACATACGATAGTATTAAAATAGATCATATAAATAAAATCCATATATTAAAACCAAAGGGGTAACAAGTACCACATGATCCAAAAACGTTTAAACATAAGTAATAATTGCGGAAAACATAAGCATAAAATAAAACCCAAATCCCGATCTCATATATCAGAGCTGGTAACCACTATCGATAATACATCGGAAAAAAAACTAACATAAACTAAACTAATACTATGAGCAAGTGACCTCTTCGGGATCACTCCTCAGCTGGCTGCTCACCATCCTCTACATAACCAAAGATACATGCAAAACAACAGCAACAGATAGGGAGTAAGGAACTGTACGTATAAATATAAGCGGTAATAGAGCATTTAGCAAGATGATCAGGCAGCATATAATACATCATAATATAACATACATATTATAATGCATACCATCATATCCTAATATAAGCATGCTATGCGATGCATAACTAGTCCACTACTCCATATGCAATGTGGATCCAATAACTAACTCAGGAAGACGATTTAGGAGTACATATCAACATTGGCCAATAAGCACCAACACCGACAGTTCATCAAACTCACGGGTGAACCCCTTGGATAGCCGATCCACCATAATCTCGGATGGACCAACACGGATGAGCTTGATTCACCTAACTCTCGGATGAATCCCCGTGGACGGCCAGTTCGCCATACTCTCGGACGAACTCCCCAGTCATCGTAACTTCCCCCAAACTAGCAACACCATATCATGATGCATCCAATGCTAACACACAAACAACATGACAACCACCTCCATCAAGACCATTTAACATAGGCTATCAACTTTGACCAATAAGCATCAAAGGTGATTCATCAACATCAATCTTGACCATTAAGCATCAAGAATGATTTAATCAACAACATCAGTAACAGTACGTGGTTACCGATAACATCATCTCCTCATTAATTAATCTCTTTATTAAGTCTCTATTATTACACTTTACCATATCATTGTCCTAGTTCATTAACTATCCTCAAGGTCGTATTTTATAATCTTTTATATCATATTTTAATTCCAACAAGGGTATTAAATCTCTTTTTATTTAAAACAGTAAAGTTTTCTTAATTCTGACAGTGGTACGGCCTGAGCATGGGCGTGCTGGCCAACTGCACGAGAGCACGGGCGTGCTACACGAGAGCACGGGCGTGCTAAACAGTGTCACTTTTTCTTGTTTTTCCGACATGGGCGTGCTACTGAGAGCACGGTCGTGCTGGCTTTACTGGGCGGAGAGCACGAGCGTGCCAACATTGAGCATGAGCATGCTCAACACTGTTACAACGTCTCAGTTCTGGAAACTTAGCAGCTTTTCTAGATTTTTAACACTCCAATCAATCCTCAGGTTCTTGACTAATCCATTGGCAATAATCTCGCCCCTCATCAATATCTTTATGTTTTATGCACATCAATTAGATTAATCCTAGTTTTAGGCTTATCGCTAACATCCGTATGTCTTTTATTAACATTGATTTAACAGTAGTTCCCACACACCAACTCATACAATCATGGCATATCTGTTGGCCCATGCAACCATTACCCAAGAGGGGGTGAATTGGGTGATCGTGTTATTGAAAAACTTTTTGTGCAATCAAAACGCCTTTTTAAAACTTAAACAGAGATAGCAGCGGAATAAAATAAATTACAACGGTGTTAAATAAAATGACTGAATGAAAAGCACTAGAAGTAAATTGCTTTAAGATAAAGAGCAATAATTAACCGCGATAATAAAAAGGATAGGGAAAGAGAGAACAAGCAGATTTATCCTGGTTCGGCTACCAACTACCCCAGTAGCCTATGTCCAGTCCCCAAGGTCAATCACCAAAGGTTTTCACTCAATAACTAGCTTTTAAATCAGGTTCAGCTAGAAGCCTTCACAAAATAGAGCACTCTTCACAAACCAAGGATATCACCTCCCCCAGTGAAAGAGTCTCAACCAAGCTTAGCAGGTGGTGGTAACCTTCAGAGCACTCCTCACAGACCAGAGATATAACCTCCCCAGTGAAAGAGCCTCAACCAACCCAAGAGATATCACCTCTCTTGTCAATTTTGTAACCAAAATATGGTTTGAGTCGTTAGACTCTTACCACAATATAGCACTCTTAATAGTGCCGATAAAGAACAAATTGAAGCACAATACAATCTCAAACTATATGGAGTATAAGCTCTCTCTCAATATAAATATATTCAAAGTGTATCGAGTAGTGAGAGTGATAAAAGAATTAAACAGAGTTTTAGCGCAACTAGGATTAGTGAGTGGTGTTCTTTTATGAAACACTCCCCCAAGGCTTCCTATTTATAGAAAAAGAAATTAAGCCCATAGGAATTAGGTTAAGCCCAATAGAAAAACTAATTTTCCTTGCATCATAATCGATTATACACAAGGTCATAATCGATTATCTCACTTAAGTACAAAAGGCGCTAGGAGGCAGTAGCCTTATAATTGATTACTCCAATCAATTAGAACCTTTCTATTTAAGGATCCTTTTACATGCGTATGATTATAATCGATTATGTAATCGATTATCTTTTTCTAATTTTAGCTCAATTAACACATATATGTTCATAATCGATTATGCCAATCGGTTATTGCTCTTCTGTTTCTGAAATCAGTTTTCATATAGATGGTAATCGATTATTAGAAATCCTATAATCGATTATACTTATTAAACCAACTGATTTTAAACTTAATGGCTATTAATTGATTTTATCCAATTAGATCGCTTGAAGCCTATTAAGTTTATTTTATGTGTGTGTGTGATTGATTTTAGATTGAGAGAGCTTTACTACCATTTACAAAGAGATCCTAAAAACATAGATTATAAGAAATAAAATTTCTCATAACCCAGTCTTGAATAACTTGATCTCCTTGAGATTTGTCTTGGATGTCCTTCAGATATTTGCTTTTCAATTCTGGACATTCCATTTATGTCTTCAATAAATTTGGCTCTTCAATCTCTTGACATATCTTTTATCAATCTTCATGGTCCTGATTGATCTTGAACTTGATTCTCTTGGCTTTTGCTTTTACCTAAACTTTTCTAAAGATATTTCTCATGAAACAAATTAGTTTAAGATGTAGTATATTTCTCATTTAACATATAAAGACATATTGTAAGATAATATTCCAATTAATATTTTTGATGTCTTTATTTAAATGTGATCAAATAATATCAATAATATATTTCTCATTTATGCTTAATTGATAATCACATTACTTATCAACATTCAATGTTCCTTAGGCATTTAATAATAATGTCAAATTTAATTTCTATGCCATTTAATCAAATACATATGTCAAGTGTTTGTCACATGTGTATTTTCTAATAAGTCATATTAATCATATAGCACAAGTATATAATCCATTCAAGCTTAGAACAATGATATATTATTTGACAACATCTAAATGTGCTCTCCCCTTGATATACTATTTGTCAACATCAAAATGTATCCTCTCATTTATACTCTATTTGTCAACATCAAAACCTATATGGCAATATAGTTCACATTCTCCCCCTTTTTTATGGTGACAAATACTTAGCAAATATATAATGATATTTCATTTTTAATCTTTCTCCCCATATGTAACACATAGATGCTAATTTGCTATTTCTCCCCAATTATTATTAATTCCTTTGCTCTTTATGATATTTGCTCTGTATCCCCCTATTCGACAACAGCAAAAAGAATTTTAAACTCCCCCTAAAATTGTGCATATATGATAAAGGATTCGCCCCCTAAAGATTTGCCTTAAAGACTTAAGGAACCTTTCTACATTTTAGACTTAGTGCACATAGGAGTTAATAACAGAAACATATATATAAGATCGTAATAAGGAATATTCAAAGCAAACAGAGCATGTGGTATCAGAGCATATTAGGAAATAGTCTCTTAATATACTTTTCAAACCAATTAAGGATTTTAATACCACTATAATAATGATTTTTCAAATTTTGAAAAATGTGGTTTATTCATTCATGATTAGAGAAAGATTTTCCAATAAGTATGCTCATGAAAATATTTAAAGCTTTATATTAATTCTTCAAAAACGATATTTCACTTTGATAAAATAGTGAAGAATTAATTATGACTTTCATAACAAGAGAATTTTAATTTTTGACTTCATAAATTATTCTCTTTTGTTATTTAGTTATTCCTTCTAATATTAATCTTATTTATTGTATTGGCTAATCAATCACAATCTTTTAGAGATTTCAAATAGAATTAATGTGATATAATAACCTTTAAGATATGTTTAGAATATTTGGGATTATGAATATTGAAGAAATTATTCAAAATATATTCTCTTTGGATTTCACAAAGATTTGTTTTGTATTTGAAATAATTTGAATTTTGAATTATTTCTTTTAGGAGAAAGACAATAAGGCTAGATTTTGTCTCCTAATAAGATATTAATTAGAGAATTAATTAAGATTTGATTTAACAATATCCTAGGCATATTTTTCCCATTATTATTATTTTTCGAACAATAATCGATTATGCACCCTGCAATAATCGATTATACTGCCTTTGGTTTGTGACACCCCCTTTTGGGGCACCATATGGTTACCCGTTGTGGAAAATAAACTTTAAATAATTATGCAGGTTATTTTCGAAAAATAAGATTTTCTAAGTATTTAACTTATTTCGAAAATCCATCATAAAATTTTTCTGCTAACTTAGCTTACCATGCAACCACGTGACGTAAACACGCATGTATATAAACATCAAACAGAGTATACGTAATAAGATACCATAATATACTACATAGGCCTTAAACATACGTCCATTCAAAACAGTCATGGCTTTCAGTAGCCAGAGAAATTAACTAGCTGTTGTTCAAAATAAAATATGACATATCATATAGCTGGTCTTACTACTAATACACGGTGACTTCTCGTACGTCACCCTCCTTCCGTGCCCTCAAGCGTCAGGGAATTGATCCCCAAATGTTCCAGCGGCATCTTGGAACTCATCTAAAGGTGTAAGGGTGAGATACCAATATATGGATTCACACACGATAACAGCATGTATATCACATCAATAACACATAAGCATAAATAATTATCATATGTAAGGTTCTACTGATAAACAAGTAGTATATCATAGGGTCTCATACCCGCCAGCCATTGTTATTTTCAAAAGAGATGCATGATACTTAAATGTTCATCATCTAATTCTTTACTTAATCTCCGAACACCGTTGTGTAAAAACTGAGATGATCAGGCTCAAAGTACATTGGCCCTAGGCACAATGACCAGCACCTAAGTGCTTGTTCGGAAGTACATGAACACCATGACATTACGCGATTACATGGAATTACATTCAGCGGTACTTGATAAATTGTAAATGGTCATATGATATTGTCCAACTCAAGGCACAATATTCATCAGTTGTATGACACCATTGTCCATCAAGGAACAATGTTACATTATGACTTAAAGACATCACAGGGTTCCCTACCATCAAGGTCCCCTAATCTAGATGGCACGTCTGCCTAAAAACAAATGCATGAGAAGAACGTTTCAAGTCTTGGCACTTTTCTTTGTGTTCGTTCTTTCGCTGTCGTAGCTCAAAGGCTTCCGACTATTCATAATTTACACTGTTTTGAAACTTCTTACCATTTACCATTAACACAGGAAGAAACGTTCGAGTGCTCAAACGCGGAGCCCTAGATCGATGCACCAGCCCAAGGTCCGTGGTAATAGAAAATATTATTCACCCTTAATTTCGATTCCTCATGATAAGAGGAGGACATAGTCCATAGGACACGCAGTCCATAACATCGTCGCACGGCTTCTCGTGCTAGTTTTATAGAACACTAGCGTCCCGACGTCCCGTACGCTAGGTTCATGTTTTCGTTGTTGTTGACCACTTTTCGTTCTGAGAAACACCAATTCAAAACAAAATCCCCGCAACTCATCCAAGTTGTCGGATTTTACACTGTTGGGAAAAACTCGTTTTACAGAAAACTTTTCTGTTTGAAAATTGTTTTTAAACCATTGATTTTCTGATAAAACTTATCTTTTGTTGACAGTCCCTCCCCAAAAGCCAATTTTTGAAAGGAAATGGCTGAGACCAAAAACGTCGTCCCAGAACAGCATTACTGTTTTTCGAAAACATTTTCCGTAAAACTTATCGGAATTAAAATATCGTTTTAGCATAAAAAAAACATCCTAAGTTAAAAAATTAACTTTTTCCCTCTTAATTTTACTTTTTCCACATAAAGATTAAATTATTCTTAAAAACTAACTTTTCCTACTAACTTCATAAATTACTTTTGGATCCACTTTTTCTTTGGAAAACAGCGTTGTTGAAAATATCTTTGGCATTTAATTCAAAGCTTTTCAAGGCTTTTATCCTCGTTAATTAATTGAGCACTGACCACTGTTAGGCTTCCCAATCAACAATCAACATCATAATATGTTACACAGATTTTACAGCAACTAATACAGTTAAATTGCATATTCAACTACTATAACACATATTAATAAACAATTATCAACAAATCAAATAATTACCGAAAGTAAATAAATCAACCACCACACAACTTCATTACGTACATACAGATCAAATATGATGACATGCAGTCATCGGGAAAATCCCTCAGGCATTTCGCCCCTTACCTCTTGAAGTTCTCGGTAAGCGCAAAGTTGTCCGATCAGTCCACGAACTCTCCCGATTCCTCGTCCGATTACTCGTCGGCAACTACACACAATCAATCAATCAATACGACAACTTTAAATCACAAAAATTCTCTCCTAATCCCCCCTCCTAGCTTCGTCCATGTGTAAGAAAATATGGCTAGGGAGTTCCAAAAATTCCTATCTCTTGGATACTGCCCTAACTACGGGAGATAATCCTAGATCTAACCCCGAAACGTCGAAATTGAACAAAAATTTCTCCCAAACCCCAACATAAGGTTTGGAAAAACATAGATAATTAGGCTAGGGTAGTTTTTTGATTCCAAACCTTTGGGATTATGAAAGAATACCATAATCCTAGATCAGAGAAACTGGTTTGGTATTAAACGGATTTTTCTACGATTTTTAACAGATTTTCAAAGTTTTTAGAGCAAAAACTAAAACTCTAAAAAACCAAGATTATAACCATTTAAATGAAAGATTGAGGTAGCAGGAGGAAAGTTCTTACCTCCTAGACAAGCTATCGTGCGAGAAAACGACTCAAACCAAGCAACGAAGCGGTAAAACAATTTATCGCGTGAGGAGATTTTGAGAAATGGATTTTGTGAGAGAGAATAAGAGGGGCTCGACCAAGGGGGTGGGGATGAGGGCTTTAAATAGCAAAAATCTCAAAATATCCAGGGGCATTTTGGTCATTTTGTGTTTCAGATATTTTCTGATATATTATATTTTATTCGAGACCACAGGAAGTCGACACGTGTCCTCCATATGGATTTGACACATGGCATGGTGATGTCATCATGATGATGTCATCTTATCCATTAGCAGGTCCAAGTAAAACCTGTATTTAGCTCCGTTGTCTACCCGATTTAGGTTTTACGCCCAAAAAACGTATAACGACTTATTTATTTTTAAAATTTTCAAAATAACCAATATCGTTGGAAATAAAATATAAAACCTAACTATTTCGTTTACAAGTCAAAATTAGGTCGTCAGGGCAGTAAAATGATACTGTCAGTGTACAACGCAGACCGGGCTCCGTTTGGGTTTTCGACGAAATTTTAACCATAGCTTCCTATGATAGCGTAGAGCGTGACTATGGTCTCGGATTATTTTATTTCACTCTTTAGACCCTCCAATAAAATACAAACGAATAAATAGTGTTTAATTAAAACAGAAAGTTCAAAAGCTTGAAAAAAATCGGGGTGTTACATTACTACCCCACTTAAAAAAATTGTCCTCGAAATTACGCACCTGTGAAAAGATAGGGGTATTGCACCCTCAATTTGTCTTCTGCTTCCCAAGTTGCTTCTCCCGTTGTATCATCCCAAATAACGTTGACTAAGGAAATCTGTTTACCCCTGAGCTGCTTAGTCGTCTTATCCGAGATTCGAACGGGTGAAGTCTCATAAGACAAGTTCTCTTTCAACTGTACTACATCGGGTTCGATTAAATGAGATGGATCAGGAATATACTTCCTTAGTTGTGAAACATGGAAAACATCATGAATATTGGAAAGAAAGGGTGGTAAAGCAATTTGATAGGCTACTGGACCTACACGACGAAGAATTTGGTAAGGTCCAATGAATTTCGGAGTGAGTTTTTTGGATTTAATTACCCGACCAACCCCAGTCGTAGGCGTGACTCTAAAAAACACATGATCGCCTTCCTCAAACTTGAGAGGTCATCTTCTCTTGTCCGCATAACTCTTTTGTCGACTCTGAGTTGTCCGCATCTTTTACTGAATCATCTTCACCTTTTCGGTTGTCTGTTGCATGATATCCGATCCCAACAGCAGGCTTCCCCCATCCTGGTACCAACATAAAGGCGTCCTGCACCGTCGACCACACAAGGCTTCATAGGGTGCCATTCCTATACTTGAGTGGAAACTGTTGTTGTAGGTGAATTCTATCAATGGTATAAATTCATCCCAACTACCAAGATGTTCTAGTACACAAGCTCTCAACAAATCTTCAAGAGACTGGATCGTCCTTTCGGACTGTCCATCCGTTTGTGGATGATACGCTGAACTCAATCTGAGTTTCGTTCCGAGTGACTCGTGTAAACTTTACCAGAATCTTGATGTAAACCTCGGATCACGATCCGAAATAATAATCACAGGTACTCCATGTAATCTGACAATTTCTCCAATGTATAACTGAGCCAATCTCCCCATTGAGTACTTTATGTTGATGGGCAAAAAGTGAGCCGACTTGGTCAGTTGATCGATTATTACCCATATGGCGTTATGTCCCTTCCGAGTCTTCAGTAAACTCGTCATGAAATCAATTGCGATACCATCCCATTTCCATTCCGGGCTGTCCAAAGAATGTAACATTCTTATCGGCCTTTGATGTTCTATCTTAGCCTTTTGACATACTAAACACGAGGCGACGTATTCCATTACGTCTCTCTTCATCCCATACCACCAGTACAACTTCTTTAAATCTTGGTACATCTTTGTGGCTCCTGGGTGTAGACTTAATTTACTCTTGTGAGCTTCTTCCAGAATCAATTTCTTAAGTTCTGAATTGTCCGGTACACAAATCCTTTCACCAAATCTTAAGATTCCATCTGTTCCTTCTCTGAATTCCGATACTGCTCCTCGTCGCACTAATTCTCTTTCTCCTGGTAGGTACTGATCACTTTCTTGCTTTTCTCTTATTTGTTCCATCAATCCATTGGCAACAGTAATCATACCTAAGCAAAGCCTTCCTGGCGACGTCTTAATTGTCAACCGCATATCTTGGAATTTTTCTATCAATTCTTGCGCCTTGACCATCATTGCAGATGCATGTATTGACTTTCTGCTCAAGGCATCCACTACCACGTTTGCCTTTCCAGGGTGATACTGTAATTGGAAATCGTAATCCAGCAGAAATTCCAACTACCGTCTTTGTCGCATGTTGAGCTCTTTCTGGTCAAATAGGTATTTCAGGCTTTTGTGGTCGTTGAAGACATTGAATGTTGGTCCATACAAATAATGTCTCCAGATCTTCATTGGAAAAAGCACTGCTGCTAGTTCCAGGTCATGCGTAGGATAATTCCTCTCATGATTCTTCAATTGTTTGGAAGCATATGCGACTACGTTCCGGCTCTGCATCAATACACAACCCAACCCTTGATGCGAAGCATCACAATATACCTCAAAAGGTTCCTTGGGATTAGGTAATATCAACACAGGTGAAGTAGTCAACCTCCTTTTTAATTCCTTGAAACTTTCTTTGCACATTTCAGTCCAGATAAACGCCTGATCCTTCCGAGTTAGTTGGGTAAGAGGTCCTAATATCTTGGAGAATCCCTCAATGAATCTCCTATAGTATCCAGCTAAACCCACAAAACTACGGATCTCTTTTACCTTCTTGGGTCTCTCCCACTGCAAAACAGCTTCAACCTTCGATGGATCGACTGCGATTCCCTCACTTGAGATGACGTGTCCCAAAAATTGAACTTGGTCTATCCAAAATTCACATTTTTTAGGTTTCGCGTATAACTGTTTCTCCTTTAAGATTTGAAGAACCATACTGAGATGTTCAGCATGTTTTTCTTCATTAGGAGAATAGATTAGAATGTCGTCTATAAAGACAATGACAAACTTATCTAGATAAGGACAAAAAATCCTATTCATGTAATCCATGAATATAGCAGGAGCATTCGTCACTCCGAATGGCATCACAAGATACTCATAATGCCCATAGCGTGTTCAAAACGCTATCTTCGGAACATCCTCTGCCTTCATACGAATCTGATGATAACCCGACCGTAGATCTATCTTCGAGAAAACGGCCGCTCCACATAACTAGTCCATCAAATCATCGATCCTTGGAAGTGGATACTTGTTCTTGATCGTTACTTTGTTTAACTGACAAAAATGTACACATAAGCGAGAACTTCCGTCTTTCTTCTTCACCAGTAAAACTGGAGCTCCCCATGGTGATACACTCGATCTAATAAGTTCCTTTTCCATCGGTTCCACCAATTGCTTTTTCAAGTCCTCCAGCTCTGATGGCGACATACGATATGGTGCCATGGATATTGGTCCAGTGCTCAGTACCAGATCAATCACGAACTGGCGGTAGCCCCGGTACATTTTCAAGAAACACCTCTGGAAACTCATTGACGACTGGTATGGACTGTAGATCTAACTCACTCTCTACGTCTAAGGAAAGCAATAACATGTATCCTTGTGCTCCCTCTTTCAAATAAGCCCTTACTTGGTTAGCAAATAAAAATCAAGAAATCTCATCCTTCGGAAAGAGTAAGGTTTTGTGAGCACAATCTATGAGAATATGGTTGGAAGATGACCAATCCATGCCTAAAATTACATCTAATTGTATTAAAGGCAAACAGATCAGATCAACAAGAAAATGTCTACCCTGAATAAGAATAGGACAGCTCAAGTATATAGAATTGGCAATAACTGGTTTAGCAGTTGGGGTCGAAACAATCCAGATTATAAGATAACGAAGAGACAGGTAATTTCAGCAGTTTCACACAATCCACCGAAATAAAGGAATGGGTCGCACCCGAATCGAAAAGTACAGTCAAGAGACTACCCTCTATGTCGTAACTACCTTGTACGAGATCGTTGGAGTTTGAAACTTCAGCACCGCTCATCGTGTAAACTCTTCCCATTGTCATCGGTTTATTGGTCTTCGCGTGGTTAACAGTAGGTCCACGCTTTGGAGCATTACAATCCTTTGAGAAGTGTCCCATTTGATTACAGTTGAAACACCTAATCTTCCTCAGTGGACAGGTGTCCCCCATATCGTTCTGATATCCATATTAGAAGCATTTCCTAACTTGGCCTTGGCCCTGTTGGCCTCCACTCCTTGATGCAGCAACATTCGGACGATATGGTTGTTGTTGACTCGGATTACTCCCCTGAGGTCGGAAATATGGTTTCCTCTATTGTTGTTTCCCCCTTTGCCCCTGAGCTTGAAATGGGCTCTTAAACCGAGACGGTCCTCCAGCATTCCCTATATTATCTCTTCCTTTCCTCATCTGCTCTACCTTGCGGCACATCTCGACTAGAGCTTGAAAATTCCTAATCTACAATGGCAGCACAGATTCTTTGATTTTGAACCTTAATCCCGCTTCAAATCTCTCACATTTCCAGCTTTCATTAGGTTGGGTCTGGAAGAAACGGAAGTATTTAGCAAGCGATTCAAACTTCGCTGCATACTCTCCGACAGAAAGATCCCTTTGCAGTAGACAGAGAAATTCTCGTTCTTTCTCGACTCTAGCACTTTCAGGAAAGTACATGTCCAAGGATGTACTCCGGAACATCTCCCAAGTAATCTCCTGGTTGTCAGCTTCTAAGAGTTGCTTGGTGCCTTTCCACCAATACTCTGCATCTCCCATCAGCAGGAAAGCAGCATATTGAACTTTAACACCTTATGGACTTAGGATAAGCTCAAAAATCTTCTCCAGTTCCCGTATCCATAGGTCAGCCTTCTCAGGTTCAGCATCCCCGCGAAACTGTGGAGGATTCTGACGTCGAAATGCAGTCAGACCTCTACCATCAGCAGCTTGCTGGTTCTGAGCAGCCATAACAGTTGTCTGTAGAGCTATAGCAACAACAATATTCTCCATTGCTTGTGCAGTATGGTCCACTGCACCCTCATAGTACTCCTCAGCATGGTCAGGGCCTTCGACAAGACCACCTCGACGACCCCAACCACGATCGCGTCCACGGCCACGTCCGCGTCCATGTCCTCGTCCACGTCCACGTTCACCTTCTGGTTCCATAACTGACCTGCAAGACAAACTCAGTTAAATGAAAACCAGAAACATGGAACGTGTGATCACTAGTTAACACATATTACTTCTCAGAAGTAATTCAAACAACTCTCAATCAAAGAACACACTATAGCAACACAATAGATCTACTTCCCTAAGATTTCCGAAAAACTCGACCAGCTCTGATACCACTAATGTGACACCCCCTTCTGGGGCACCACATGCTTACCCGTTGCGGAAAATAAACTTTAAATAATTGTGCTGGTTACTTTCGGAAAATAAGATTTTCGAAGTATTTAAATTATTTCAAAAATCCGTGATAAAATTTTTCTACTAACTTAGCTTACCATACAACCACGTGACGTAAACATGTATGTATATAAACATCAAACAGAGTATATGTAATAAGATACCATAATATACTACATAGGCCTTAAACATATGGCCATTCAAAACAGTCATGGTTTTCAGTAGCCAGAGCAATTAACTAGCTGTTGTTCAAAATAAAATAGGACATATCCTATAGCTGGTCTTACTACTAAAACACGGTGACTTTTCGTACGTCACCCTCCTTCCATGCTCTCAAGCGTCAGGGAATTGATCCCCAAATGTTCCAGCGGCATCTTGGAACTCATCTAAAGATGTAAGGGTGAGATACCAATATATGGATTCAAACACAATAACAACATGTGTATCACATCAATAACACATAAGCATAAATAATTATCATATGTAAGGTTCTACTAATAAACAAGTAGTATATCATAGGGTCTCATACCCGGCAGCCATTGTTATTTTCAAAAGAGATGCATGATACTTCAATGTTCATCATCTAATTCTTTACTTAATCTTCGGACACCGTTGTGTAAAAACTGAGCTGATCAGGCTCAAAGTACATTGACCCTAGGCACAATGACCAGCACCTAAGTGTTTGTTCGGAAGTACATGAACACCATGACATTACGCGATTACATGGAATTACATTCAGCGGTACTTCATAAATTGTAAATGGTCATACGATATTGTCCAACTAAAGGCACAATATTCGTCAGTTGTATGACACCGTTGTCCATCAAGGCACAATGTCACACTATGACTTAAAGTCATCACAGGGTTCCCTGCCATCAAGGTCCCCCAATCTAGATTGCACATCTTCCTAAAAACAAATGCATGAGAAGAACGTTTCAAGTCTTGGAACTTTTCTTTGTGTTCGTTCTTTCATTGTCATAGCTCAAAGGCTTCCGACTATTCATAATTTATACTGTTTTAAAAGTTCTTACCATTTACCATTAACACAGGACGAAATGTCCGAATGCTTAATCGCGGAGCCCTAGACCGATGCACCAGCCCAAGGTCCGTGGTAATAGAAAACATTATTCACCCTTAAGTTCGTTTCCTCATGATAAGAGGAGGACACATAGTCCATAGGACACGCAGTACATAACATCGTTGCACGGCTTCTCGTGCTAGTTTTACAGAACACTAGCATCCCGACGTCTCGTACGCTAGGTTCATGTTTTCATTGTTGTTCACCATTTTTCGTTCTGAGAAACACCAATTCAAAACAAAATCCCCGCAACTCATCCATGTTGTCAGATTTTACATTGTTGGGAAAAAATCGTTTTGCAGAAAACTTTTCTGTTTGAAAACTGTTTGTAAACCATTGATTTTCTGATAAAACTTATCTTTTGTTGACAGTCCCTCCCCAAAAACCAATTTCTGAAAGGAAATGGCTGAGACTAAAAACGCCGTCTTAGAACAGCATTACTGTTTTTCGAAAACATTTTCTGTAAAACTTTTCGTAATTAAAACATCGTTTTAGCATAAAAAACATCCTAAGTTAAAAACTTAACCTTTTCCCTCTTAATGTTACTTTTTCCACATAAAGATTAAATTATTCTTAAAAACTAACTTTTCCTACTAACTTCATAAATTACTTTTGGATCCACTTTTTCTTTGGAAAACAGCGTTGATGAAAATACCCGTGGCATTTAATTCAAAGCTTTTCAAGGCTTTTATCCCCGTTAATTAATTGAGCACTGACCATTGTCAGGCTTCCCAATCAACATCATAATATGTTACAACAGATTTTACAGCAGATAATACAGTTAAATTGCATATTCAAGTACTATAACACATATTAATTAACAATTATCAACAAATCAAATAATTGCCGAAAGTAAATAAATCAACCACCACACAACTTCATTACATACGTACAGATCAAATATGATGACATGCAGTCATCGGGAGAATCCCTCAGGCATTTTCCCCTTACCTCTTGAAGTTCTCGGTAGCGCAAAGTTGTCCGATCAGTCCACGAACTCTCCCGATTCCTCGTTCGATTACTCGTCGGCAACTACACACAATCAATCAATCAATACAACAACTTTAAATTACAAAAATTCTCTCCTAATCCCCCCTCCTAGCTTTGGCCATGTGTAAGAAAATATGGCTAGGGAGTTCCAAAAATTCCTATCTCTTGGATATTGCCCTAACTGCGGGAGATAATCCTAGATCTAACCCTGAAACGTCGAAATTGAACAAAAATTTATCCCAAACCCCAGCATAAGGTTCGGCCAAACCTAGATAATTAGGCTAGGGTAGTTTTTTGATTCCAAACCTTTGGGATTATGAAAGAATACCATAATCCTAGATCAGAGAAACTGGTTTGGTATTAAACGGATTTTTCTACGATTTTTAATAGATTTTCAAAGTTTTTAGAGCAAAAACTAAAACTCTAAAAAACCAAGATTATAACCATTTAAACGAAAGATTGAGGTAGCAGGAGGAAAGTTCTTACCTCCTAGACAAGCTGTCATGCGAGAAAACAACTCAAATCGAGCAACGAAGCGGTAAAACCAATTTATCGTGTGAGGAGATTTTGAGAAATGGATTTTGTGAGAGAGAAGAATAGGGGCTCGACCGAGGGGGTGGGGATGAGGGCTTTAAATAGCAAAAATCACAAAAATATCCGGGGGAATTTTAGTCATTTTGCGTTTCAGAATTTTTTATATATATTATATTTTATTCGAGACCACAGGAAGTCGACACGTGTCTTCCATAGGGATTTGGCACGTGGCATGGTGATGTCATGATGATGATGTCATCTTATCCATTAGCGGGTCCAAGTAAAACCTGTATTCAGCTCCGTTGTCTACCTTTTACGCCCAAAAAATGTATAACGACTTATTTATTTTGAAAATTTTCAAAATAACCAATATCGTTGGAAATAAAATATAAAACCTAACTGTTTCGTTCACAGGTCAAAATTAGGTCGTCAGGGCAGTAAAATCATACTGTCAGTGAAAAACGCAGACCAGGCTCCGTTTGGGTTTTCGACCAAATTTTAACCATAGCTTCCTACGATAGCGTATAGCGTGACTATGGTCTCGGATTATTTTATTACACTCTCTAGACCCTCCAATAAAATACAAACGAATAAATACTGTTTCCCTAATCGATTATGAGCTTTCTGTTTTGTGGGAAATTATTAGAGTAATTCTCTAATCGATTATCATAATCGATTATGAAGCTTCTGTTTCTCTCCCTAGTTTTCTCGAGGGACTATAATCGATTATATAATCGATTATCCTATCAGATTTTCAAATTTTTGCAGCAAGGGAGATTTGATAATTTTTCTATGAGGCCCTATAGCTTCTTTTGAGAATTCCTATCTTTCCTAGAGATATTTCACCCACTAAGATAGATATAATATGCTTGACATAATATTTAACCATATAAGCATAACAAGCATTTAAATGACATACAATTGATTCTAAGCATAAATTTCAAATGTTATTTTGTATTAACCAAGAGTTTCATAATCAAGTAATCATATTCAAGTTGGGATTATTGCACGGAATATATCTATGTTTCATCTTGATTGATTTCATATAGACATCTTTATCAGCATACCTCCATTTAGCAAGTTTCACATTCGAGCATGTATAGGAAGTAGAGGATAAAGTTACCTCATTGCGTGAATTCACAGGACGATTCTTTCTTACCTACTTTCGCTTAATCTTGAATTTAGCTCTTACATCATCTATCTTGTTCTTGTTTGAGTTGTTCATCAAGAGACCTTTGCTTCTTTTGATAGCAATTGCATTCTCGAGATTGTGAAGCATTCTTCTTGATGTCATCTCCTTTTGCAAGCTAGATTGTTTCTCAATTTTGGATTTTTCCCGCACATTTGAAGAACTAGAGAAACTTTTTGGTACCCAATTCATATGGGGTCCTTGTGGGTTAGTGGACAAGCTATTTGCACCTTTGGGAATCCAAACCATTTTATTTCTCATATAAGAATTTTTCCTACAGATTAATGTGGATTAATTCAAGTATTAGTTGAATAGCTAATAGATGAGTTAGTTAACAAGTTTGTTAGTTATAACAGAAATCTGTTAAGCCTGTTGTTTCTGTTATTAGTGTATTGGCCTCTTATAAATAAGAGTGATTTGTAATGTGCAGTAAGTGAATTTCATTAAGTGAATAAACTGAAATACGTTTCCCTCATTGAGTGTGTTCCTCTCTTTACTTCCTCTGCTTTCTTTCTTGAGTGGTGTGAGTGCTATTCGACTGAGAGCACAAATACTGGTGTGGGTATTTGTGATTTGTCCCAACAAATTGGTATCTCAGAGCTGTGTTCGATCTTTGAGTGTTAAAGATCCTGGTGAGAATGGCGACAAATTCAGCAAACTCAAATGGCAATTTCCCAGCGAACTTGCCAATTCTCAGTGGCAAGAATTATGATCGATGGGTGGTCCAGATGAGCGTTATCTTTCGGTATCAAGATGTGTTGGAGGTAGTGAAAGAAGGTGTGCCAGATCTGGAAAGAAATGCAACCGATGCACAGAAGGCAACACAGAAGGATTTAAAGAAGAAAGATTGCAAAGCCTTATTTCTAATTCACCAATGTGTGGATTCTGCTGTTTTTGAGAAGATTGTCTCAGTAGAGACTGCAAAGGCTGCCTGGGACACATTGGAGAAGGCTTATGCAGGAGGTGACAAGTTGAAGAAAGTCAGGCTGCAAACTCTAAGGTGCCAATATGAACTCTTGCAAATGACTGAGCAAGAGGCAATTTCTGAATACTTCAATAGAATTGTTGCCTTAAACAATCAGATGAGGAATTGTGGTGAAACAATTTCTGATCTGCAAATCATTGAAAAGGTGCTCAGAACCTTGACCTTCAAATTCGATCATGTTGTTGCGGCTCTTGAAGAAGGAAAGAATCTTGAAGAGTTGAAGGTAGAAGAACTTCAGGGCTCTCTTGAGGCCCATGAATTGACGATCAAAGAAAGGAGCAATGATAAAGAAAAGGTGGCAGAACAAGCTCTGCAAGTACAAGTCTCCAACAAAAACAGTGGTGACAATTGGAGGAATAAGAAGGGCAAAGGGAAGTGGAAAAATCAGAAGGGAAAATATGGGAGTGGTCAATCTACAGGCAACACAGATAAAGACAGTGGTGAAGGGACAAGCAAGAAAGGTGGTAATCAAAAGTGGGGTAAGAAGAAATTTAACAAGAAAGGCATTCAATGCTATAATTGCCAAAAATTCGGCCATTTTGCAGATGAATGCAGATTTGAAAAGGGATCACAAAACAAGGATGATGAAGTCCAATTCGCACGTGATGATGGGAGTGATTCTGATGAAGTGTTACCGATGGCTGAGACAAGAATAGAAGACAACAGTGCTGAGTTGTGGTATCTAGATACTGGTTGCTCAAACCATATGACTGGACACAGAGAATGGTTCAAGAACTTGGATGAAACAGTGAAGAGAAGGATCAAATTTGCTGACAATAGCAGTGTCACTGCAGACGGAGTGGGTACAGTGCAGATTAGAAGGAAAGATGGCAAAGAATCCTTGATCAGTGATGTTCTATTTGTTCCTACCATGAAGAGCAACCTGATTGGTCTTGGGCAACTACTAGAGAGGGGTTATTCCATGAAGCTTGAGCATCAGAAACTAATCTTGTTTGATGAAAAAGGAAGACTGATTTTGAAAGCTCCATTGTCAAAAAACAGAACTTTCAAAATTGGCTTTCAAGTCATTGAACACAAATGCTTGGCCTCTACTATGAAGGATGATGAGAGTTGGATGTGGCACCATAGATTTGGGCACCTGAATTTCAGGAGCCTAAGTCAATTGAATGCAATGAAGATGGTGAAAGGGCTCCCTGCAATTAAAGCTCCTGGACAAATCTGTGAGAGGTGCTGTGAAGCTAAACAGACAAGGAAGAGCTTCAAGTCTCAGTTTCCAGGAAAGGCTACTCAAAAGCTAGGTGTGGTATACTCTGATGTCTGCGGGCCAGTGGAGGTGAAATCACAAGGAGGTAATAGTTATTTTGTCTCTTTTATAGATGAATATACTAGAAAGATGTGGATCTACCTCATTAGCAAGAAAAGTGAAGTGTTTGATGTGTTCAAAAGATTTAAAGTGTTAGTTGAAAAACAATGTGAGTGTATGATTCAAATCCTTAGAACTGATGGGGGAGGAGAATATACATCACTTGAATTTGCTAAATGTTGTGAAAATGAAGGGATTAGTCGTGAAATTACTGCACCATACACACCACAGCACAATGGGATTGCTGAAAGAAGAAATAGGACTATCATGAATATGGCTAGGAGTATGTTAAAAGAAAAGAAAATGCCTCACTATTTTTGGGGAGAGGCAGTGGCAACTGCTGTACATATTCTCAATAGATGTCCCACTAAGAGGTTGGTTGGAACTACACCTGAGGAAGCATGGTCAAGCAAGAAGCCTGATGTGAGTTATTTCAGAATTTTTGGTTCATTATGTTTTAGGCACATACCTGAGCAAGTTAAAAAAAGTTGGATGATAGGGCTGAGCAATTGGTGATGCTTGGATATCATTCAACAGGTGCCTATAGACTGTTTGATCCAAAAAGAAGGAAGGTTGTCATGAGCAGAGATGTGCTATTTGATGAAACAAAAGGGTGGGACTGGCAGCAAACAGAAGCAAGCAGTGTAAGAGTTGAGCTTGAGAATGACAAAGGTGAAGAGGGCAGTGCAGCTGCAGACAGTAGTGTAAGAAGATCTGGCAGAGAAAGACAGCAATCAACAAGATTGAGTGAGTGTGTTATGTTTCCAGATTCTGCAGTAACCGATGATGGAGATTTACTGCAGTATGCTTTACTGGCAGAGGCAGAACCAGTCAGTTTTGAAGAAGCACTCAAGGAACCACATTGGAAGAGGGCCATGATTGAGGAACTGAAGTCAATTGAGAAGAATGGCACATGGGAGCTAGTATATTTACCAAAATAGAAAAGGCCCATAGATGTGAAGTGGGTTTTCAAGACCAAATTGAAGCCAAATGGTGAAATAGCTAAATATAAGGCAAGGTTAGTTGCCAAGGGATTCCTTCAAATTCCTGGTTTGGATTACACTGATGTCTACTCTCCTGTTGCAAGGATTGTAACTGTAAGGCTCATTGTGGGAATTGCAGCTTACAAAGGTTGGCCTCTCTACCAACTAGATGTAAAATCTGCATTCCTAAATGGCCCACTTGAAGAGGAGGTATATCTAAGGCAGCCACCAGGGTTTGAGTCAGCATGTAAAGTAAAAAAAGTTTACAGACTAAGGAAGGCATTATATGGGCTAAAGCAAGCTCCAAGAGCTTGGAATAAAAGAATTGATGGCTTCTTTGTGCAGTAGAATTTTGTGAAATGCACTAATGAGTATGGTGTGTATGTTAAGAGAGGTGCAGAAAACAGCTTTCTGATTATATGCCTGTATGTTGATGATCTAATAGTGACTGGAAGCAATGAGACTGAATTGCTTGAGTTTAAGAAGAAAATGATGTAGGAGTTTGAAATGGCAGATTTGGGGATGCTTTCCTATTTTCTTGGCATGGAGTTTATCTCCACAAATAAAGGAATTTTGGTGCTCCAAAAGAAATACGCTACTGATGTGCTAAGAAGATTCAATATGTTAGATTGCAATCCAGCAGCAACACCCATGGAAGCTGGACTGAAGCTGCAGAAGGAAGGGACTCAGAAATTGGTTGATCCTACACTATACAAACAGATTGTTGGATGCTTGAGATATTTGTGTCACACCAGACCTGATTTGGTCTATAGTGTTGGGCTAATTAGTAGGTTTATGGAGGAACCGAGAGTACCACACTTGACAGCAGCAAAGAGGATTCTCAGATATGTGAAGGGCACACTAGAGCTTGGTGTCATGTTTCCAAAGAAGTGCAACAATTTGGAAGCAGAAGTGTACGGGTACTCTGATGCTGACTGGTGTGGGGATAAGAATGATTGGAAGAGCACTGCTGGATACCTCTTTATGTTTGGCAAGGCTCCAATTTCATGGAGCTCTAGAAAGCAAAGCATTGTGGCACTTTCATCCTGTGAAGCAGAATATGTAGCTGCAGCTATGAGTGCTAGCCAAGCTCTATGGCTGTCAATGTTGTTGCAGGAACTGAACTTGAAGAGAGGTGAAAAGATGAAGCTACTAGTTGATAACAAGTCAGCTATTGATTTGGCTAAACACCCTGTGGCACACAGCAGAAGCAAGCACATCGAGACTAAGTTCCACTTCCTTCGTGATCAAGTAAACAAAGAGAAGCTTGAGTTGAAGTATTGCAGCACTGAATTGCAACTTGCGGATATATTCACTAAACCCTTGAAGAAAGCTAGATTTGAGGAGCTAAGGAGTCAACTTGGAATGGAGTTTCTAACTAATGTGAATTAGGAGGTGTAATGTGGATTAATTCAAGTATTAGTTGAATAGCTAATAGATGAGTTAGTTAACAAGTTTGTTAGTTATAATAGAAATCTGTTAAGCCTGTTGTTTCTGTTATTAGTGTATTGGCCTCTTATAAATAAGAGTGATTTGTAATGTGCAGTAAGTGATTTTCATTAAGTGAATAAACTAAAATACGTTTCCCTCATTAAGTGTGTTCCTCTCTTTACTTCCTCTGCTTTCTTTCTTGAGTGGTGTGAGTGCTATTCCACTGAGAGCACAAATACTGGTGTGGGTATTTGTGATTTGTCCCAACATAGATGCACATATGAGGAATATGTGCTAACTTTCCACAATAATTACATGCTATATTCCTTTGATTTTTCAAATGACAATTTTTATTTCCAACTATAGAATAATCATGATTTTGATGTATGTCATGTTTAACAGTAGGCAAATCATAGTTGGTTTGAAATTCTTCTTTTTCATATAAAGATTGTACACATGTGTAATCTTTTGTTTTAGTAATTTCATGAAATAAATCCTCAACTTGATTATCTAGATATATGCAATATACATAACATGGTAAGGATTCAAATTTCATAAGATTTTCTTCATCAAGAAAAATATATTCCTTTCTTAAATTATCTATATCATTTTCAATTGAGGAAATATTTTTCAAGCAATTTAAACTTTTATTTTCTAAACTCATCACTCCATCATATACATCATTTAATGCATATAACCATTCATCATTTAATGATTTGAGTTTAGTATCATTTACCTCTAATTCTCTTTGAGTCATTTTTGAGAATAGTTTCTATTTTCTACACTTTTGATTCTTTGATCATGGGACACTTTTTCTTGGCATGATCTTGAGGATGATTTTCCTCCAATGAATTTTGCCCTTTCCTGCGTTTGCTTTCAATCTCAAAATTGTTAGTGACAAGGTAATGATGATCAAGTATATTCAAAATGTCCTTGGCACAATCACAATTTTTAATTCCCTCATAAGCATCATCGCACAAACAATTCTGGAGAATTAGCATAGCTTTGAGATTCAAACAAAAACAGTTTTTGTCAAACTCAGTCTGATGCTCTACGGGTTTAAGAATGAGTCCATCAACTCCAATATCCCATAAGTCCACATCAATTGACTGTATAAATATTTTGATTCTCATTTTCCAATAAATAAAATCCTCACCATCAAAGAATGGTGGTTTGTCAATTTCAAAACCATTCATTTTGAAAAACCTTTTCAATAGTTGCCAACAAAAGGATCTTAACTCTAAGCTATTAAGCTACTAACCAGAGTCGAAGCTCTAATACCACATGTCGGTCCAGGCAACCATTACCCAAGAGGGGGTGAATTGGGTGATCGTGTAATTGAAAAACTTTTTGTGCAATCAAAATGCCTTTTTAAAACTTAAACAGAGATAGCAGCAGAATAAAATAAATTACAACAGCGTTAAATAAAATGACTGAATGAAGAGCACTATAAGTAAATAGCTTTAAGATAAAGAGCAATAATAAACTGCGATAATAACAGGGATAGGGAAAGAGAGAACAAGCATATTTATCCTGGTTCGACTACCAACTACCCCAGTAGCCTACATCCAGTCCCCAAGGTCAATCACCAAGGGTTTTCACTCAATAACTAGCTTTTAAATCAGGTTTAGCTAGAAACCTTCACAAAATAGAGCACTCTTCACAGACCAGGGATATCACCTCCCACAGTGAAAGAGCCTCAACCAAGCTTAACAGGTGCTGGTAACCTTCCGAGCACTCCTTACAGACCAGGGATATAACCTCCCCCAGTGACAGAGTCTCAACCAAGCTTAACAGGTGGTGGTAACCTTCAGAGCACTCCTCATAGACCAGAGATATAACCTCCCCTAGTGAAAGAGCCTCAACCAACCCAAGAGATATCACCTCTCTTGTCAATTTTGTAAACGAAAGATGGTTTGAGTCGTTAGACTCTTACCACAATATAGCACTCTTAGTAGTGCAGATAAAGAACAAATTGAAGCACAATACAATCTCAAACTATGTGGAGTATAAGCTCTCTCTCAATATAAATATATTCAAAGTGTATAGAGTAGTGAGAGTGATAAAAGAATTAAACAGAGTTTTAGCGCAAGTAGGATTAGTGAGTGGTGTTCTTTTATGAAACACTCCCCATGGCTTCCTATTTATAGAAAAAGAAATTATGCCCATAGGAATTAGGTTAAGCCCAATAGAAAAAATAATTTTCCTCGCATCATAATCGATTATACACAAGGTCATAATCGATTATCTCACTTAAGTACAAAAGGCGCTGGGAGGCAGTAGCCATATAATCGACTAGTCCAATCAATTAGAACCTTTCTATTTAAGGATCCTTTTACATACGTATGATTATAATCGATTATGTAATCGATTATCATTTTCTGATTTTAGCTCAATTAACACACATATGTTCATAATCGATTATGCCAATCAATTATTGCTCTTCTATTTCTGAAATCAATTTTTCATATAGATGGTAATCAATTATTAGAAATCCTATAATCGATTATACTTATTAAAACAACTGATTTTAAACTTAATGGTTATTAATTGATTTTATCCAATTAGATCGCTTGAAGCCTATTAAGTTTGTTTATGTGTGTGTGTGATTGATTTTAGATTGAGAGAGCTTTACTACCATTTACAAAGAGATCCTCAAAACACAGATTACAAGAAATAAAATTTCCCGTAACCCAGTCTTGAATAACTTGATCTCCTTGAGATTTGTCTTGGATGTCCTTCAGATATTTGCTTTTCAATTCTGGACATTCCATTAATGTCTGTAATAAATTTGGCTCTTCAATCTCTTGACATATCTTTTATCAATCTTCATGGTCCTAATTGATCTTGAACTTGATTCTCTTGGCTTTTGCTTTTACCTGAACTTTTCTAAAGATATTTCTCATGAAACTCATTAGTTTAAGATGTAGTATATTTCTCATTTAACATATAAAGACATATTGTAAGATAATATTCCAATTAATATTTCTTATGTCTTTGTTTAAATATGATCAAATAATATCAATAATATATTTATCATTTATGCTTAATTGATAATCACATTACTTCTCAACATTCAATGTTCCTTAGGCATTTAATAATAATGTCAAATTTAATTTCTATGCCATTTAATCAAATACATATGTCAAGTGTTTGTCACATGTGTATTTTCTAATAAGTCATATTAATCATATAACACATGTATATAATCCATTCAAGCTTAGTACAATGATATATTATTTGACAAAATCTAAATGTGTTCTCCCCTTGATATACTATTTGTCAACATCAAAATGTATTCTCTCATTTATACTCTATTTGCCAACATCAAAACCTATATGGCAATATGATTCACAATATCAACAACATCATTAACAACATCATAAACGTCATGCCAATGTCATATAATTTAATTTAAACAATACACATCATGTATAAACAACTACAGTGATTCCATACAACAGTTAAGGCATATAGCACACCAATAGGGTCATGGGTTAACCCTCATTTTACGCTACCCTAGAACCTATATGTTATACTAATCCCTTCTCCCCATACCTGGTGTGACGATTCCAGCTTACGAGCCAACAAGAGCAAAGTGCAAGCGTGACTCCTCCCAATGGGTTTGACAGGTTCAGCGAGCTCGATTAGATCCCTGGGGAACTAATTTGCTAGTTGCCGTTCACAGCACCGGCACATGAACAACAAAATCTCAAAGTAACACTAAGCTAGCAGCAACCCCAAACGCAACGAAAAGGACCACAGGGGTGTGTTCTTGGTTAGGAACACCCAAACAAGGATTGGGAACGCTCAAGGATTCAATGGGAACCCAAGAGAGAGGTCACAGATGGCTGTTTCTAAGGTTAGGAATGACGGCTATGAGTTTTAGGTCGAGTAAAAGAGGTATAAAAAGGATTATGGCGAAACTGGCTGACCAAAAGAGCCAAAAACGCGTTTCTGGTGTGCGCGAAAAGCACGGGGCATGCTGACCATCAACACGAGCGTGCTTCACGGGAGCACGGGCGTGCTGCCCAATCAGGATTGTTGGCCTGACTTGTTTAAAGGTTAACTACCCAAAAACACATCCCTAAACATCTGACACAAGCATAACAACTATAGAAACATATATAACAACACTATATAACAAGCAAGCGAAAACTAAGGTGTTATAATTCCACCCCCTTATAAAAATTTCATCCTCGAAATTTCTAAAAGCTCAGACTTGGTTGGCAGACAACCAGTCCATAACAAAAACAACTTCAAACAGCTTAAGAGATAAACTCACACAAGGTCAACTATGAAGTTCCTATTATTAATGATAATAGAACAACCTTTTTGAAACATGGGAAGGGATAAAAGGCTTACTTACATGTGCAAAAACAACTAGTTCATGCTCAAAATAGGAAACAAACAACTTAAGGTTTCTAACACCAAACATGCGAAGCGAACGAAGGAAAAGAAGACAAGGCATCCGAACCAAACAAGACAAAAGAAGAAATCCCTTTGAGAAGACTCTTACCTCGAAATAGATCTGCAGATTGAGATGCTTCATCTCCACTGAGGGTGAAGACCCTCCCACTTGCCTTCAGACGATTCGCCTTAGAACTCTGACCCTTGGTAGCACTCTGCGGCCCTGACTTTGTTTCTCCACCACAATCACGGCTAATGTGGCTAGATTTTCAACACTTGAAGTAGATGACATCAGTTTCCTTGCACTCGCGAGTGAAGTGACCCTTTCCACACTTGCCACACATGATTGGCCTAGGGGCAGAAAATCCTCCATCACTGGTTAACCTCGTAGCATACAGTGGCTTATGGATGACTTGATTGAAATTATGGCTTACCGGCTCCAGATGTCGTTCCTCTTTTTCTTGCTTAGTTGTCTTCTTGTGACCTTGCGATCTAGAACTCTTACGGTGCACAACTCTGGACTTGTAGGCATCTTCAAAGATCCTACACTTGTTCACAAGAACCGGAAAGACTCGAATCTCCTGGTAGCTGATGGCTTGCTTGATCTCTGGGCGCAGACCATCTTCAAACTTCACACACTTGGTGCGGTCATCATTCACGTACTGATAGAGCGTGTAGTAACGAGTAAGCTCCTTGAACCTAGCAGCATACTCCCCAACGGACTTGTTCTCCTGATTTAGAGCCAGAAACTCCATCTCCTTCTTGTCACGAATGTCAGCTGGAAAGTACTTCCCCAAAAACATCTCCTTGAAGGCAATCCAAGTGACTGCGGTGCCTGCAGCTTCCATACGTTGGCGACAACTCTCCCACCGGTGTTCGGCTTCTTCAACTAGCATGAAAGTCCCGAAAGTGACTTTCAGGGCATCAATACATGCCATGGCTCGAAAGATCTTCTCGAGCTCGCGGATCCATAGAGAGCTAGCTGCATTAGGATCATAAGCTCCCTTGAACGAAGGTGGGTTGTTCCTCTGGAACTTATCCAAACCTTGAAACTCAGCAGCTCCTCCGTGATGATTTTGGTTCTGGTTATTGTTCTAAGCAATGACATTAGCCAATAGTACCCGAGCATTAGCAATCGCACGGTTGTTCCTACCAGCCTTATCTTCCTACACTGTCCAAAGCGAATCACTTAACACAGAAGTTAAGCAAGAAAAGAAACTAAGGTTCACACAATCCTATATCATCATCCATGCTAGGCATAGACAATTATATAAGAGTACACAGAAGATAACATAACAGACACATACCCTAGCCTGCAGGAAAGACCGGCTCTGATACCACTAAATGTGACACCCGCTACCCCGCATACTGTAACGCCCCGATTTTCACGTTTTCTAATTCTTCAGTATTTTAATGTCTTTATTTTATTCGAGGTCTTAGGAATGGAAATAAAATATTCCGAGACCATAGTCATGCTCGACGATATCGTAGGAAGCTACGATTAAGTTTTGAGTCAAAAACTCAAACGGAGTTCGGTCTGCGTTTTTACACTGACAGTATGATTTTACTGCTCAGAAGACCTCAGATGGACCCGTGAACGAGACAGTAAGTCTTAGAATTCGATTATCTACGTTTTGGTTAAATTTCGTAAAAATTTCAGAAAAATAACTTCCTGACCTTCGTTCGGGCGAAATCTTCAATCGGGTGACGAACGGAGCCACATATGGATTTACCGGGACTCGCAAACCGATAATCTTGATATCACAACATCCCAGGACACTTGGGAGAGTATGCCAGAGTCGTCATGACGATCGAGAAAATCTAGACGCAAAATGACCAAAATGCCCCTAACCTTAGCCTTTTGCACTTTTACCATTATACCCTTTTGGCAAATGACCATTTTGCCCTTAAGTGACTTGTTTTAAGGCTGAACTCAGCCCCTCACACTCTCATTTTCGCACAGCCCTCTCAAAAAGAGAAGAACACCATAGTTACTCTTGAAGAAGCACCATTGTTGTTCTTGAAAAAGCTTGGTTTCTTGTTGGAATCACTTGATTCCTTGAGCAATCTTCCATCATTTCAAGGTAAGATCACTTCTATGATCTCTTAGCTTCTTGAATATCTCTTTATTTCAAGATCAATCTTCATTTTCATGAAAATCATTTCTTAGATCCAAAACTTTGAAAATCCATAGGAAATTGTAGAAAAATCATTTTGATGTGAGACCAATTTCTTTGAACTCACCTCATCATTCTCTATCTAAACCCAAGAGCTTATGATTCAACTCTCATCATAGCTCAAAAAGCACATTAGGGCCGAACCCTTCTTGATGATGATGAATAGTGTTTTCATCAAGTTTTGATTTTTAACACTTGATTTCATTCTTAGCTTTCCTAATGCCTTTGAATCCATGAAATGGAAAACCAAGATCAATTCCTAGCTTTATTCTCTTTAGGGTGGCCGAAACCCTCTTTGTGAGAATTGTTGAGTTTGGTTTGATTGTTGTTTAATGATTGATTGTTTGGTTGTTGTAGTTGGTGACAACTATCAGGAGGTTCACAAACCGATCAACCGACTTTGATCCGGGAATCTGCTCTTCAACAGGTATGGGGAGAAGAACCTCATCACACCAAGATGGTGGTGGTGAAGATGGTTGTTTACTTTATGTGTGGGTGAAACCCTTTAGTTTGGGTTCACTTTTAGTTGTTATGTTTTGTTAAGTTCTCATGGAGAACAAGGTTGTCTTGATGAGTGTATGCTTTAGTATGTTGTAGTGTGCTTTAGCATATGTTGATGAAGATATGATTAAATGAAAATCATTTCCATGTATGTTGAAAAACCTACTTTGATCACTAGATCAAGTATGGACTTTTATTGTTGATTATGAGACCATAATGTGTGATGGACTTGGATGTTTGATTATGATGTAGTAATGTGTATTATGGTTATCATGATTGTGTAAGTGTTGTGAGCCATACTTTGATTGGTGGATGAAGTAAAACTTCACATTGATTCCTAGTTGGCTATTAGCCATGACCTTGAGGAAAGGAAGGATATGAATAGTTCTTGGACAAGTCAAGTTTTGATGTAAAGAAAGTGTTTTCAATAACTTGTGTTTTTCAAAGAAAAACCCTAAGTGACTTTAAATGGAATTAAATCTCAAAGTGCTTTCACCAAAGTGAAACATGTTTTATACCTTATCCTTAGTTCATCTAGCTAATCAAGTGACTCAAAATGAGAAAAGAAGTGGTTTCATGAAGAGAATCAAAATGGTTCCCTAAGGTTGATGTCTTGTTTTAAGGCAACTTTTCGCTAAGCGAATTTACTTTCGCTACGCGAAAAACAGGGAAAGTCTAAGTTGGGCATCATTGCCTCATTTTCGCTAAGCGAATTCATATTCGCTAAGCTAACTCAGCAAATTTCGCTACGCGAATTACATCTCGCTGAGCAATCCAGAGAAGTCTCCAATAGAGGTGTAACCGTCTGAACTTTCGCTAAGCGAAATCATTCTCGCTAAGCGAATAAAGTGAAGTTTCGCTACGCGAATTCTGTCTCGCCGAGCGATCCAGAGGTGTTTCTAAAGAGATGTAACCGTCTGAACTTGCGCTAAGCGAATTCATATTCGCTAAGCGAATCCAATACATTTCGCTACGCGATTTGTGTCTCGCCGAGCGAACCAGAGGAGTTCCAAAAGAGGCATTGTTGTTTCAATTTCGCTAAGCGAATGTAAATCCGCTAAGCGAATTTCATGTTTTAGAAAATGCTAGAAATGAAGTAAGTAGTTCAAATGTTGTTTCAAATCAAATGAGTTTTCAATTGTAAAAGTTGTTTGGTTTACAAAGGAGTTTTCTAACTCAATCGTAAAGTTTTACGCGTGAAAAACTTAAGTTAAATAATTAACTTAGAGTTGAAGACAAGGGTTAATTAAGTATGGTATGTGGTGGAACAAGACCATGTACTATACCATTGATGACTTAGTACATCAATGAGTTCATAAGACTTAAGTGAAATCAACACTTGTTTCCTTAATTGAAATACAAGGGATTAATATCTTAGAAAGGCTTAAAGACTTATCTAAGAGGATTCTCAATCCTTATTCATAATGCTTAGGACTTGAGACATAATTCATAAGACGTAAACACAAACACGAAACGTTTTGGTTTTTGAAACAGTAGTTCGATGATGGATCGGTGATTCGGATCCAGGTTAATCTTTCAATTGTTTCTGTCTTGTGATAACTGGAATGAGAGAGATCCTGAGGCTGTGCAGGTATGGGACTGTACAGTGGAAGGAATCCCGAGGCTATGCAGGTATGGGACTGTATAGTTAAGGGAAGGCATATAAGAATTGATTGGTACTACCCATATCAACAAGATTTATCTTCTTTTCGGGAGCTTAGAACATAAGAACTTTATAGTTAAGCGTGCTTGACTTAGAGTAATTATGGGATGGGTGACCTTCTGGGAAGTTTCCTAGAAAGCGTGTGAGTGAGGACAAAACACGCTGAAAAGACTTGTGTTGGTTTGTGGGGACAGTCGGCGATTCTGAAAGCAGTCTGGATCATTCCAAAGGAATCACGAGATATTTATCCGATGGATAATTGTTTTATCCGATGGATAATTGTTTTATAAAACAAAGATGTATATAGTTCCTAAGGAAGAGAACCTTAGTGAACCTTGAGGTTTATCCAATGGATAGACATTGCTTGATCGCATCTGCTTTGTGTAAGCATTGGCATTTCATGTGCATAGTTGTAAGGCCTTGAGCCTAGGAGTTGAGCTTACACCTTGATGCGAGTGCGAATCTTACGGTGACGATCTTCAATGGTCTTTTTGGAGGTATCAGGGTTGGAAGGGCTGACATGTGACCAGTTGGTGATTCTTCTGTGTCGTGGCGAATCCGTGCAATACACTGATATCCTCTACTAGATGCCGTACTTTTCAGGTTTGGTCGAGAGTGTTACCGTAAAGCCAGATACGTGCACGTTACGAATGTTGTAGCATCTTGCTCATGGCTGGCAGAAATCGGAACATGTCCTCCCATTCACTCTCTCCGAATGTTTTGTTAGCTCCATGGAGTAGGGGTCAGAGTAGTACCCAGTGACATTGACATTGAGTCATATACATTGCATTGCATTGCATGGCTATTGATGTTTATGGCTATTGATGTTTACGTTTACTGTTATACATCGCTGTATTGTTTAAGGATGCCTTATATTATGCTGTTAAATGTTTAGCATGCTATTATGTTGTTAACTGCTTAACATGATTTATACTGAGAACCTTTGTAAGCATGTTGGGTACGCTGTTACCCGGTGAGTCGTCCCGTTTTTACTACTGCTATTTTGTTGTGTTGATGAACGGGAATCTCACCCATATCTGTATGTTTTCTGCTGGTACTTGCTGTTGATGCTTGAACAGATGGACGCGACGATGGTTCGGTTCCGCAGTCCCTTTGAGTTCGGAGGTGGACTCTTTTGCTGTTTTAGTTTTGTTGTCGGCCAGACTATGTCAGTTTTTGTAGTACCTTTTGGGAGCTACGACTCCTAGTACTTATTGTGTTTTCTTATGTCAGTCATACATTAGACTTATGTCTGTATACAGTAATGTTGATGTTTCTGTTTTTGTTTTCTGTTTCTGTATTTATAATACTGTATATATGTCCTAGTAATGCATGGTGAACCTAAGTTCACTTATTAGTAATATTTATTACCTTTACTAATCCCATTACATCTTTATGAAAAGAAAAGAAAAAGAAAAATCGTATTTTTCTGCATTAATAAATATTTCGGCCTTATAAACGTTCGGGAATGTGACACTCGGGAAAGGGTGTTGCACATACGATAATATTAAAATAGATCATATAAATAAAATCCATACATTAAAACCAAAGGGGTAACAAGTACCACATGATCCAAAAACGTTTAAACATAAGTAATAATAGCGGAAAACATAAGCATAAAATAAAACCCAAATCCCGATGTCACATATCAGAGCTGTTATCCACAACCAATAATACATCGGAAAAACAACTAACATAAACTAAACTAATACTATGAGCAAGCAATCTCCTCTGGATCACTCCTCACCTTGCTGCTCACCATCCTCTGCATAACCAAAGGTCCATGCAAAACAACAACAACGGAGAGGGAGTAAGGAACTATACGTATAAACATAAGCGGTAATAGAGCAGCTAGCAAGATTATCATGCAGCATATAATACATCATAATATAACATACATATTATAACGCATACCATCATATCACAATATAAGCATGTTATGCGTTGCATAACTACTCAACTACTCCATATGCAATGTGGATCCAATAACTAACTCAGGAAGACGATTTAGGAGTACATATCCACATTGGCCAATAAGCACCAACGACGGCAGTTCACCAAACTCACGGGTGAACCCCTTGGATAGCCGATCCACCATACTCTCTGATGGACCACCACGGATATGCTTGATTCACCTAACTCTCGGATGCATCCCCGCGGACGGCCAGTTCGCCATACTCTCGGACGAACTCACCAGTCATCGTAACTTTCCCCAAACTAACAACACCATGTCAAGATGCATGCAATGCTAACACACAAACAACATGACAACCACCTCCATCAACACCATTTAACACAGGCTATCAACTTTGACCAATAAGCATCAATGGTGATTCATCAACATCAATCTTGACCATTAAGCATCAAGAATGATTTAATCAACAACATCGATAAAAGTATGTCGTTACTGATAACATTATCTCTTCATTAATTAATCTCTTTATTAAGTCTCTATTATTACACTTTACCATATCATTGTCCTAGTTCATTAACTATCCTCCAGGTGGTATTTTATAATCTCTTATATCATATTTTTCTTCCAAAAAGTGTATTAAATCTCTTTTTATTTAAAACAGTGAAGTTTTCTTAATTCTGACAGTGGCATGGCTTGAGAACGGGCGTGCTGGCCAATTGGCACTGGCGTGCTGCACGAGAGCATAGCCTGCTAAACAGCGTCACTTTTTCTCGTTTTTCCAACACAGGTGTACTACTGGGATCATCGTCGTGCTGGCTTTACTAGGCAGGGAGCACGGGCGTGCCAATATTGAGCACGGGTGTGCTCAACGCTATTACAACGTCTCAAATCCGAAAATTTAGCAGCTTCTCAAGATTTTTAACACTCCAATCAACCCTAAGGTTCTTGACTAATCCATTAGCAATAATCTGACCCCTCATCAATATCTTTATGTTTTATGCACATCAATTAGACTAATCCTAGTTTTAGGCTTAGCACTAACATCCTTATGTCTTTTATAAACATAGATTTAACAACAGTTCCAACACACCAACTTATACAACCATGGTATATCAACAGCATCATTAACAACATCGTAAATGTTATGCCAATGTCATATAAATTAATTTAAACAATACACATCATGTATAAACAACTACATTGATTCCATACAACAGTTAAGGCATATAGCACACCAATAGGGACATGGGTTAACCTTCATCTTACGCTACCCTAGAACCTATACGCTATACTAATCCCTTCTCCCCACACCTGGTGTGACGATTCCAGCTTTTGAACCAACAAGAGCGAAGTCCAAGCGTGACTGTTCCGAACGGGTTTGACAAGTTCAGCGAGCTCGATTAGATCCCTGGGGAACTAATCTACTAGTTGCTGTTCACAACACCGACACACGAACAATGAAGTCTCAGAGTAACACTAAGCTAGCAGCTTAACCCCAAACGCAACGAAAGGCACCACAGGGGTGTGTTCTTGGCGAAGAACACCCAAACAAGGATTGGGAACGCTCAAGGATTCAATGGGAACCCAAGAGAAAGGTCACAGATGGCTATTTTTAAGTTTAGGAATGACGGCTATGAATTTTAGGTCGAGCAAAAGAGGTATAAAAAGGATTAGGGCGAAACGGGTTGACCGAAAGAGCTCAAAATGTGTTTCTGGTGCGCGCGAAGAGCACGGGCGTGCTGACCATCGGCACGGCCGTACTGCACGGGAGCATGGGCGTGCTGCCCTATCAGGATTGTTGATCTGACTTATTTTAAGGTTAACTACCCAAAAAATACGTCCCTAAACATCTGACACAAGCATAACAACTAAAGAAACATATATAACAACACTATATAACAAGCAAGCGAAAGCTGGGGTGTTATATTTCCACCTCCTTATAAAAATTTCGTCCTCAAAATTTATACAAGCTCGGACTTGGTTGGCAGACAACCAGTCCATAATAAAAACAACATCTAACAGCGTAAGAGATAAACTCACACAAGGTCAACTATGAAGTTCCTATTATTAATGATAATATAACTACCTTTTTGAAACATGGGAAGGGATAAAAGGCTTACTTACATGTGCAACAACAACGAATTCATGCTCAAGATAGGGAACAGACAACTTCAGGTTTCTAACACCAAACATGTGAAGCGAACAAAGGAAAAGAAGACAAGGCATCCGAACCAAACAACATAAAAGAAGAAATCCCTTTGAGGAGACTCTTACCTCGAAACAGATTTGCGGATTGAGACGCTTCATCTCCACTGAGGGTGAAGACCCTCCAACTTGCCTTCAGGCGATTCACCTGAGAACTTTGACCCTTGGTAGCACTCTGCGGCTCTGACTTTGTTCCTCCACCACAATCACGGCTGATGTGGCCAGATTTTCCACACTTGAAGCAAATGACATCAGTTTCCATGCACTCGGCAGTGAAGTGACCCTTTCCACACTTGCCACACTTGATTGGCCTAAGGACAGAAAATCCTCCGTTATTGGTTAACCTCGTAGCATACTGTGGCTTATGGCTAACTTTATTGAAATCATGGCTTACCGGCGCCAGATGTCGTTTCTCTTTATCTTGCTGAGCTGTCTTCTTGTGACCTTGCGAACTAGAACTCTTGCGGTGCACAACTCTGGACTTGTAGGCATCTTCAAAGATCCTACACTTGTTCACAAGAACCGGAAAGACTCGAATCTCCTGGTAGCTGATGGCTTGCTTGATCTCTGGGCGCAGACCATCTTCAAACTTCACACACTTGGTGCGGTCATCATTCACGTACTGATAGAGCGTGTAGTAACGAGTAAGCTCCTTGAACCTAGCAGCATACTCCCCAACGGACTTGTTCTCCTGATTTAGAGCCAGAAACTCCATCTCCTTCTTGTCACGAATGTCAGCTGGAAAGTACTTCCCCAAAAACATCTCCTTGAAGGCAATCCAAGTGACTGCGGTGCCTGCAGCTTCCATATGTTGGCGACAACTCTCCCACCAGTGCTCGGCTTCTTCAACTAGCATGAAAGTCCCGAAAGTGACTTTTTGGGCATCAGTACATGCCATGGCTCGAAAGATCTTGTCGAGCTCGCGGATCCATAGAAGAGCTCTTTCAGGATCATAAGCTCCTTTGAACGAAGGCGGGTTGTTCCTGTAACACCCCGATTTTCGCTGCTTTCTAAGATCGGTAAATTATATAAATAAGGTTATATTTTATCCGAGACTTAGAAAATGATTTTGGATAAACCAAGATCATATTCACCCTCTACTCTATCATAGGGAGCTACGGTTAAATTTTGGGTTGAAAATTCAGACGGAGCCCGGTCTGCGTTTTCACTGACAGTAAGATTTTACTGATTAGAAAACCTAATTTTGACTTGTGAACGAAACAGTTAGATTTAGAATCGAATTTCCAATAGCTTTGGTAAAATTGTTTTTCGCACTAAAAAATGAATTAATATAAGTTATACGGGCGAAATCTTAAATCGCGTAATTAACAGAGCTAAATACGAATTTACCGGTACCTGCTAACGGATATACTTGTAGTCACATCAAGTCACATCACCCAGGAAAGCGTGCCAGTGACTCACCATGTCATCATGACGTTCTAAAATATCAGAACACGTTCACACTGAGAAAAGACCAAAATGCCCTTTTGGCCTTTTTCCTAAATGACCCTTTTGTCCCTAAATGAAAAGACCGTTTTGCCCCTAGGAATTCATGAAAACCCATCCTTGCCCTCACCCTCATCATTACCTATAGAAAAATATTTAGATATTTATGGCGTTTGAGGTGAAATGACAATTATGCCCCTGACCTTTTGTTTTAATACCAATTTCGCCCTAAGTGAAATTACTCTTTTGTCCCTAAATGAACAAAGTTTGAACCTTCTTGCCCCTCATTAGTCACGCCTAAATGACCCTCCCATTGGCTAACAAACACAAAATCTTACTTGTGTAATGATCTTTAAGATCAAAAACCTGAGTTTTGGTTTTCTCTCAAGTGTTCTTCAAGTTCTTGAAGTTCTTGAGTTGTTCTTCACTTTCTCTCAATTTTCCCATCAACCAAGAGGTAAACTCTCTTGACTCAAATTATTAAAATTGTTCCTCGCTTCATTATCTTGACATCTATGTATTTTATTTTCTCAAGTGATCCATAAGCAAAGTTGTGAAGCACCACTTGCTTGATCCTTGCAATCTTTCATCATTCAAGAGGTAATCTCTTCTCTCTATGATCAATCACGATCTCTTCTTCATTCATTTTGTAAGATTATGCAATGAATCATCATCATTCATTTTCATGAAAATTTCTTCAAAAATCTCTAGAAAATCATAGAAAAATCCTATGATCATGAAACCAATTTCTATGAACTCATCAAGACCTCTATGTTCATCATTCGAGAGCATGAATCAAACTAAAATTTCATCCCTATTCCTTAATGAATGGCCGAAACCCTAACCTTGTTGGTTGGGTGAGTTTTGATTCAAATCTTTGACTAATGATTAGTGATTATGTCTTCATCATACTTAAGGATCATTAATCCAAGAGTTAGTAAAATTTCAACATCCTTAGCCTAATTAATTAGTGAAGGGCTAAACCTACATCATAAAGAATTAGCAAGTCTTCTCAAAGATTAACTTGTATTATGTTGTTGGTGAAGGATTTGTTGAGTAGTTGTAGTTTAGCGACTCGTGGAATACAATGAGCTTCAGAGGATCGTTCAGACCAAAGACCGTGAATACCACTTGGTAGCTTCACTTGATTTGATGGAGTTGGTGATTTGTGGTGTAGGGGAAAGTGTTGAAATATCGAAGGGAAAGAACCTTACTTGACTTCAAGAGTTAAGGGGAGTTTGCCTGAGGGATTTTCCTAATAACTATATGTTATCCATGATTGATCTGTGTAGCTCTGTTTGAGTTTCGTTGTGATTGTAATAATGTTCCATGCTTTAGTATATGTTATGATGATGTATGCTTGGATGGAAAAATGTTTTCATGTATGTTTAAAACCATACTTTGATCTCTAGATCAAGTAAGGATTTTTATGCTTGTTTATGGTTGAATGATGCATGATTATTGTTCATCATAATATTGTGATCATTTTGAGCTATTACTTGACAAGTTAGTGAAGCAAAATCTTCACATTCCACATGATATAGCATTCGGCCACAATGGTTACAAAAAGAAGAACATGAGCTTGTTCTTGAACTCCAATGTTTTTTAAAGCAAATAAGTGTTTTGGTAACTTGTATTCCAAAAACAAACAAGAAGTGTTTTTGATCCAAAGTTCTACTAGGGTTTCGTCCCTTAGGTGTTTCTAACTAAGGTGAAAATATGTTTTACTTTAGTTAAAGTTCGTTCTATTAACTAAGGGTTTTAAGAATAAAATGATGAAAGTGATTTCATGAAAGTAAACTTGATATGAAGTCACCTTAGGTTTAGTAGGATGTCACATTCTTTTTAAAAACCAAGTTAACATTCAATCTTCAAAGTATAAAGAGGACTTTGTCCTAAAGTTTAGATTTAAATGAATAATAGTTCGAAAAACTAATGAAATTCCATTTTCTTTTCCACTAACTTAGATCACGGTTTTACACTAAGTTAGTAAGGAAAAACCTTTTCAAATTGCTTAAGGTACTTTACTTTAAGCAAGTAACAAAGTTCTTTTAAATCAAATGAGTTTTCAATTAGAAAGGTTTTGGTTCACGAAGTCTTAAATCGAGAGTTTTCAACTCAAATCGTAAAGTTTTACGCATGAAAACCTAAGTTAAGTAATTAACTTAGAGCAAAAGAAAGGAGATAATTAAGTATAGTATATGGTGAAACAAGACCATGCACAATACCATTGATGACTTAGTTCATCAATGACTTCATAAGCCTTAAATGAATCAATACCCTTTTCATTACTTGAAACTTAAGGAATTAATATCTTAGAAAGGGTCAAAGACTTATCTAAGAGGATTCTAAATCCTTCTTCATAACACTTAGGACTTGTGATGTAATTCATAAGACACAAACACAAACATGAAACGTTTTGGGTTTTGAAACAATAGTTCGATAACGGACCGGTGGTTCAGATCCAAGAAAAGTTTTTCAATTGTTTCAGTCTTGTGATGACTCGATCCCGGAGGGATCACGAGATTTATCCGGTGGATAAAAGTTTTATAATGCAAAGACGTGTATAGTTCCTAAGGAAGAGAACCTTAGCGAACCTTGAGGTTTATCCGGTGGATAGACATTGTTTTATCGCATCGGCTTTGTGCAAGCATTGGCATTTCATTGCATGAGTTTGTAAGGCCGTGAGCCAAGGAGTTGAGCTTACACCTAGATGCTGGTGTGAATCTTACGGTAACGATCGTAAATGGTCTTTGGAGGTATCAGGGTTGGAAAGGCTGACATGTGACCAGTTGGTAGCTTTTCTGTGTTGTGGCGACTCTGAGCAATACACTGATACCCTCTACTAGAGGTCGTACTTTTCATGTTTGGTCGAGAGTGTTTCCGTAAAGCCAGATATGTGCACGTTACATTTGTTGTAACATCGTGCCTATGGCTGGCAATACACGGAACATGTGCTCCCATTCACTCTCTCTGACGTATTTGTTAGCTCCATGGAGTAGGGGTCAGAGTTTTACCCTTGTGGCATATGGCATTGAGTCATGTACATTGCATTGCATTGCATGGTTGTTGATGATTACATTTACTTATTGTACATCACTATTCTGCTTTCGAAGATGTCTTATGCTGCCAATTGATTAATATGATATATTGCGATTTATGGTATGCATGTTGGACATGTTGTTTACCTTGTGTGTCATCCCGTGTTACTTCTGCTACTGTGCTGTGTTGATACTACATATGTTCATATGCTGTTTTGTGTGTCGTGCATGTAGTTATCGTGTTTAAAATCCATATATTGGTTACTCACCCTTGCTTGTACATGTTCGACACCCTGTTGTGTTTTTGGATACGTGTATAGATGTTCACTTCGGGACCCTGTAGCTTGTGTTTTTGTCCTTAGAGTTCTTTTATCAAACCAGCTCTTAGGATTTTAATGTTTAAGTTGAGAAAGTCGGTATAAGTGATTTCGACAACCTTTGTACAGTTTGGGACTTTAGTGTGAAAAACAATTTCAGGAAAACTTATGTGTGATGGTAAAATGATTTATGAATAAACCCAGTTTATGTATGTTGTCAAGTATAATGTGATTTTATTATTGTGTTGTGTGTATCACGTATCCGAAGTATTATGCAGAAAGTTTTTACACCCAAGTTTTCTGACTTAAAGTAAATTATTTTCCGAAAGCAACCAGCAATTCTCTTTTAAAATTATTTCCACACGTGTTCATGATGTAATGCCGAAGGGGGTGTTACATTAGTTGGTATCAGAGCTTGTCGAGTCTTTTGGGAACCTTGGGGAATAGGTCTGTTATGTTTTGTTGTGTGATCTCTGGTTAGACCTTGTTGAATTGTTTCCTTGTTGAAACAATGTGTCTTGACACACAAGTATGTGTGTTTTGATGGGTTCTAATCAGGTTGAGGCCTTGTCAGAACTCATGTTTAGTAAATAATACTTGTATTCATGTTGACACGTCGTTTATCCTTTTGGGATTGTGTCAGACATTTGAACGAGTGTGCCTTAGACAGGTAGAAGAACACCAAAAAAATTTAAAGTATGTGCATAGGTAGCTAGTAAGCGACTAAAGGAATGGCAAGATAACGACATGCTCGCTAATTGAGTTGAAAGACTTGAATGGAATCCAGGTAGAGCAATGGAGGTGTAGTAAGACCTTAGTGGACCTCGAGAAAAGATATAATGGTGATTATGAGCTTGAGCATTCTCAGACGCAAAAATCTGTTGGAAAAGCCACTAAGAAATTACTAAGTTCCTCGTATTGTTAGACAACCGCTTAAGTCATGGGGATAGAATAGAAGAATGAAGACTTGATGAATTGAAAAATGAGAATTTGTATAACTATGCTGTGATGATTTGATGATGGTTTAATCATATGATTTAAGTTAGCCTATACAATAGTGATAGTTTTCCGAATTCTCGATGATAAGTTGTCACACTAACTACCCAATAGCTTGTTGACAGTAGAAGGAGCTGTAATAGCTTGGAATAGGCCGATATTATTGGAATTTTTAGAGTTAGTTGCACCTAATGAGGATCTTTGTTTGAAAGGATAGATAATCCTACAATGTTGAGAAAAAGCTTAGGAGCCTGATAATAATTCAGCGATGATTTCTCTCGAAGTGTGGTAATCACATGGAGTTTCTTCTGATTGTACTTTTAAGAAATGATTACAACCTCCGCTATTTGTGAATTTGATAGATAGGGCATTTGTCTCCACTAGGACAGATTGATGGTTACGCATTTTGGGTGAACTTGTAATCCAAGCTGATGATGGTGAAAAGTACGTATAATACCTCAGTACAACTTTTCCGAAGGTTACGAATGATCAGAGACTGAGTGAACAAGAATGAAAGTATGAATTTTGGCTATAGAATGAGTGTCCTTAGGACTGGTATCAGTAGGGGAAAGAATTATAATGGATCCTACAGAGATAGGAATAGTGTCTCATTAAGAGAACTTAAGATAGTGATCGGTGTAGATAAATAAGAGAGATAAGTTTGGACACGCTTGCAACAACAACTATCTAAAGATTTTGTTGACTCTTTGTTTGGATACTTTCAATTTTCAAGGACTTGGACTAAGTTTGATATTAAGTTTGGATTTTCAATTAGATATTAGAATTCTTAAGTGAGCTTATTGAGATTTAAATTGCATTAGAGTTTGTTGATGAGATTGGTACATGTAGCAACGGAATGGGAATTAGTTTAAGTGTTTGACATAATAATGGAAGTTAACTTAAGTGCATGATCACTAAAGTAATTCTTCCAAGTCAGAACAGAAGTAAATACTAAGAGCAAGCGATCTCCTCGGTGAGATAGCCCCTTCCTAAGAGGTCCCATTGGCGACCCCACTTATAATTATTAGAGTTATAGCGTAGCGTAGTAGTATAAAATTTGCGGAAATATTAAAATATACAATACATACTGATACCATAATAAAAGTATATACATAATAGTATTGGCTCCATCAGTAGAGCCTACAACACTGATACCAAATATAAAATACTTCAGAGTACGAAATAAATAAAAACTAAAAACATAACATCAGAACAAAAATGCACTCCGACTTCATCTCTTGGCGCTCAAGGTCCCCCAGCATTGGGATCCGAGGCTCTCTCGCCGGCATCAGGCTCCACAGGTATTCCGTCAATCTCCTCTGGAAACTCCTCATCAGGGTCTTCTCGTACAGTCGAGAACAAAGAAATACAACATAGAAAAATACAGGGGATAAGAAACAATAATATGTCATACATGGGAAAAACAATGATATAAATAATCTATATAGATAGCACACTCACAAACATGATAGGTACAACGAAACGACTTCCGAATAATTTTTCCCTTAACTACTGTCCCTCACACTCATGCAACTACCGACTATATGGACGCGATCACGACGCGATATCCCCAACGGATCAAGGTGTCCCAATCATCACTATGCCACCCCCATAAAGGTAGGGTTCGGTCTAAAGCCCGCAAGCCCAAATAGTCTCATGGATACGACATATTCCCCCGCCCGCAGGCCAGGTCGGAATATTCGTCCGTCAACAACGCAACTTATGGTAACGACATGTTCCCCTGCCCGCAGGCTAGGTCGGAGCATTTTCCCGTTCGTTAACAACTCAACTTTCGGTAATGACATATCCCCCCGCCCGCAGGCTAGGTCGAGATATGCGCCCGTCCGTCTACAATTCGACTAACGGGTACGACCACCTCCTCGCAGGTAAGATCGAAATCGCCCCTACGCCAAACTAATCGGTACGACCATCTCCCCGCAGGTAAGATCGAAATCGCCCGTATGCCAACACAGTGATGAATAACAACTATGCAACATGAATCTCACTGACTCATCTCAGGATTAACACTTATTGCCTCAACCACGACTTATATGCAACCACGACCAACTTTCATCCGACTTAACCGGGTATCAACTCACATCACAACAACAAACTGATCAACTTTATCACTAGGTTGAGCACTGCGACCTATATATATAACCTCGACTTTCTCACCACACATTCATCACCCGATTTATCAGAAATCAATGCCTAGTTCTACTCAGACATTAGCAGTCACAACAGACATCAACAACAGTCAGAATATATATTCAACAGTAAAGTCAACTTACAAATAAATAACATTTAATCATTTATAGCATACAATAGACATCATACACATATCACATATAATATATCAAATATTCAATCACAGCACAGACAACCTCAATATGCAGTAAAATCGACCTAACGGTCAAACGACCTATAGTAGGGTTTGGGTCGCCCTACGCATATCAATATATATTATTTAAAGCTTGCCTCCCCGACGATATTGTGGTTCTTTCCCCCACCTTTGTGATTTTCCCGAGAGATTCCGAGTGTGGCTCAGCAGCAGTCAATCGAGTGCGCGATCGAGCGTTCGAGTCCTGTCAGATTCTATACAGTAAAACACAACCACAAATTAAAATAATGAAACCATAAACTACCTAATCTCTAGGATTAGCTACTGCCCTTAATTAATTAAATAGGCTAGGGATATTGAAATTCTACCAACTCTTGGATCAATGACCCTTAAGCATACCTAATGCATAATCAATGATCAATTATCAAAGATTTGAACCAAAACCCCTTAAACCAACAAAGTAGGGTTTCGGCCATCACCATGAAAAATAGGTGAGAGTTTGATTTGGCCTCTTAATCACTTGGATTACATGATTAAGGGATGAAACATATGGAATCAAGAACAATGAACCACAAACCCCATTTCCCCCTAAAATAACCCCTTCAGCCTTCCCTAGAAAAATAGGCTAGAGATTTTATTTCATTACAACCTCTTGGATTATGATAGTAGGGGATGATACTAGCTCATAGGAATTGGTTTGGTCTCAAAATGATTTTTCTACAATTTTCTAGAGATTTTTGAAGTTTAGATCTAGAAATTGAAATTCATGAAAATAAATGGAGAAAATAAAGATTGAGAGCTCAAGGATGAAATCTATACCTTCTAGGTGATAGAGGAGGATGAGAGGAGCAACTTTGCTTCACAAACCTTCTTGAAAAAGCTTGAGGAAGCTTGAGAAAAATGGAGATGAAGAAAAATGGAAGAAAATGGAGGAGGAAGAAGAAAGGAAGGAAGAAGAAGTTGGAGGGGATGAGAGAGAGAGGGCTGCACGAAATTATGGAGAGAGAGTGAGGTGAGTCATGAAAATTTATATATTTTCATTTGAGGTAACTTAAGAGTTAAGAAAAGGGTAAAAAGGTAATTCAGTAAAAAGACCAAGGGCAATTTGGTCATTTCGCGTCCCGATATTTTGAAAATCCTCACGACACTTGTAGGAGTCCCTAAATGATTTATCATAGCCCTGGTATGAAAATCATTGACTCAAGGTTCTCGAAAAACCCTAAGACAACTCGAATCGTCTCCTGATCGATTTTCTGCCCGAATATAAAATATTATTTTCATTTTTTGAACGTCAGGACGAACTTTTTCGAAAACATAGGAAACATGATTCTAAGGCTAATTGTCTCGTTCACGGGTCCAAATTAGGTCTTGATAGTAGTAAAGCACTACTGTCAAGGAAAAATGCAGACCGGGCTCCGCCTGAGTTTTCGACCCAAAACTTAACCATAGCTTCCTACGACAGCGTAGAGCGTGACTATGGCCTTGTAATAATTTATTCAATTTTCTAGACCCTCAAATAAAATACAATTACTTAAATACTGATTAAATAAAAAGATTAAGAAAATCGGGGTGTTACACTCGGGATCACTCCTCAGCTGGTTGCTCACCATCCTCTGCATAACCAAAGGTACATGCAAAATAATAACAATGGATAGGGAGTAAGGAACTGTATGTATAAACGTAAGCGGTAATAGAGCAGTTAGCAAGATGATCATGCAGCATATAATACATCATAATATAACATTCATATTATAACGCATACCATCATATCACAATATAAGCATGCTATGCGATGTATAACTACTTCACTACTTTATATGCAATGTGGATCCAATAACTAACTCAAGAAGGCGATTTAGGAGTACATATCCACATTGGCCAATAAGCACCAATGCCGGCAGTTCACCAAACTCACGGGTGAACCCCTTGGATAGCCGATCCACCATACTCTTAGATGGACCACCATGGATGGGCTTGATTCACCTAACTCTCGGATGAATCCCTATAGACGGCCAGTTCGCCATAGACTCGGATGAACTCCCCAGTCATCGCAACTTCCCCCAAACTAACAGCACCATGTCATGATGCATGCAATGCTAACACACAAACAACATGACAACCACCTCCATCAACACCATTTAACACAGGCTATCAACTTTGACCAATAAGCATCAAAGGTGATTCATCAACATCAATCTTGACCATTAAGCATCAAGAATGATTTAATCAACAACATCGGTAACAGTATATCGTTACCGATAACATCATCTCCTCATTAATTAATCTCTTTATTAAGTCCCTATTATTACACTTTACCATATCATTATCGTAGTTCATTAACTATCCTCAAGGTCGTATTTTATAATCTATTATATCATATTTTTATTCCAAAAAGGGTATTAAATCTCTTTTTATTTAAAATAGTGAAGTTTTCTTAATTCTGACAGTCGCACGGCCTAAGCATTGACGTGCTGGCCAACTGCCACAGGCGTGCTGCACGAGAGCACGGACGTGCTAAACAACGTCCCTTTTCCTCGTTTTTCCAACCTGGTCGTGCTGGCTTTACTGGGCGAAGAGCACGGGCGTGATCAACGCTATTACAGCGTCTCAGTTCTGGAAACTTAGCAGGTTTTCTAGATTTCTAACACTCCAATCAATCCTAAGATTCTTGACTAATCCATTGGCAATAATCTGACCCCTTATCAATATCTTTATGTTTTATGCACATCAATTAGATTAATCCTAGTTTTAGGCTTAGCGCTAATATCCATATGTCTTTTATTAACATAGAGTTAACAGCAGTTCCAACACACCAAATCCTACAATCATGGCATATCAGCAGCATCATTAACAACATCATAAACTTCATGCCAATGTCAAATAAATTAATTTAAATAATACACATCATGTATAAACAACTACAATGATTCCACACAACAGTTAAGGCATATAGCACACCAATAGGGTCATGGGTTAACCTTCATCTGACGCTACCTTAGAACCTATATGTTATAGTAATACCTTCTCCCCATACCTGCCGTGACGATTCCAGCTTACGAGCCAACAAGAGTGAAGTCCAAGCATACTCCTCTGAACGGGTTTGACAGGTTCAGCGAGCTCGATTAGATCACTGGGGAACTAATCTGCTAGTTGCCGTTCACAGCACTGGCACATGAACAACAAAGTCCTAGAGTTGAAATAGACAGATGCAAACACTAGAAGGGGGTTGAATGGTGTTTGACAATTTTATGCGGAATTAAGAAACTTTTTTGCAAGCACAAACTGGTAAGGAACAAACGAGTAAACTCAACAGGTCAATCAGACTATTACTCGTCTGAAGGTTTTCACAGAAAACACACAATCATGCAAGATGAAAAAAGGTTTGATAAACACAATTATAAACCCTTTTAGTTAAATGATAGTTAAGATAAATAATCAAACTAAAGAGTTAAGGGATAGAGAGCGATCACTCAGCAGGTTTTATCCTGGTTCACCCCTTAGCAAATGAGGCTACGTCCAGTCCTTGGCAGCACCAAGTTTTCTCACTATAACTGAATCAGGTTACAGAACAGACAAGTATTATTTTCACACCTAGCCTCTTCAGGCTCCAGACAAGTATTGTTTGCACACCTAGCTTCTTCAGGCTCAGACGAGTATTGTCTGCACACCTAGCCTCTCCAGGCTCCATGTGACATCCACTACCCCGCATAAAATAAAATATAAATAAAATCATACATGTCTTTAAAAAAAAATATGATAATTAAAATAAAAACATTTCCTCAAGGGCAATGTGCATCACATCATCTATAACTCAAACGTAGGAATATGAAATAATCAAAATCCTTTAAAAACAAACTGCGGAAAACATAAATAATAAACATATCCCAAATCCCGATGTCACATATCAGAGTTGATATACATATACCGATAATACATCGAAATAAACTAAACAACTGAACGTAAATCCTAACTACTATTACTAAGAGAGATCTCCACGGGATCACTCCTCGTCAGCATGCTCACCCTCCTCTGCACATGCAACATCATATGCACAAGAACAACAAAAGGTAGGGGTTAGAAATACGATCATAAATACATGTAAACGGAATGGAATAGTAATTAAGATGACATACAACATACATCAACCAACACATGTATAATCAATACATATATATATATATATACCAAAGATGCATGTCAATGCGAATGCAACATCACTACTCCGTATGCATGTGGCCAACAACTCTAACTCTGGAAAGGCGATTATGAGTACATGTCCGGTTATCAACGTGGATGATATGCCAGACCATGGGCCATCCCCGAACACTCTCACTAATCCTGATAACGTATAGTGGCTAGTCAGGGTACTCAAGCTTATCCTTTAGGTCACTCCGACAATGGGTAGCTAGCCCATGTCACCTGGAATTTACCTACCCAATGTACCCGCAAGGCCGGGATAACACCCATCGTGGCCTCCACTATCGCGATTCATCGTTTGCTTTCCACCCAACATATCAACGTCAACGTATGATGCATGCTATGCTCAACAACATGCAAACACATGTCTAACCATCCACCATCATGCCATTACATGGCTATCAACTTTGACAACCAAGCATCAAAGATGATTTATCAACATCAAACTTGACCAATAAGCATCAAGAATGATTTAATCAACAACATCGGTAACAGTGCGTCGTTACCAATAACATCATCGTCTTACTAACTGTTCTCTTTGTTAAGTCTTAACTTAACATTACCTTTATTAAACATTATACTTAATCTTATTATCTAAACCCTCAATCCATATTTTATTAAGATTATAACTTAACCTTAGTATTTATACCTCAAGTCATATATTTATTAAGATTATAACTTAATCTTAATATCTAAACCACAATTCATATCCTATTAAAATCATAACTTAATCTTAATATCTAAACCACAATTCATATCTTATTAAGATTATAACAAGCCTACATAACACTATCCATCAAGCATAAGGGGTCAAAACTGCTTCTGGGAACGTGAGAATCGATTTCCAATCTCTGGAATCGATTTCTCAAGTCTTCAAATCGATTTTCAATCTCTGGAAATCGATTTCAACATGTTCAAATCGATTTCCCCAATCGATTTTGAACAAGGAAAATCGATTCTAGAAATCGATTTCTACAAGACTAAATCGATTTCCACACCTTGGAAATCGATTCTTGGAGGATTCAAATCGATTTCCATGTGCTGGAAATCGATTTCTGGGCGTCAGATCACACAGCAGCGGGTTTTCTCCGCTATCGAACCGGTCTACGTTATCTAATTAACATATCATTCGAGCCTAAGCTATTTATCACCAATTTGATTAGTCCAACACTCATAAATCATATCCTAAGGGTTCTCAAACTAATCCTTGGTCATCAATCTCACATTGCCTATTTATTTTCTCCCTATAACTATGTTCTGATAGCATAAGGTTAACAAAACACCATATCATGGCATAAACAACATGTTCATCATCATCAATTCATAAACAATCATATAAATCATGAAATCATAGTTATAAAATGTTATAACATCAAATTATTCATCAATCAATACTCATATAGCCAGAAAACAATATAACAACATTCATAGGCATACGCAGGCATACATAGGGGTCATGGGTTAACCCCTTCATCTTAACCTATCCCAACACCCACATAATCATGACCAATTTTCTCCCCCCATACCTGGTATGACAATTCACAGCCTAAGGGAAAGGAATAGAGCCAAGATCTGCTACGGTTCCTTCTTACGATTTCAGCACTTGATCACGATCGCAACACTGGAAAGAAGAGTCGATCTTTAAGTTAAGGATTGAAAGGGAAAACAAATCTAGGATTAGAAACTCACCTTGGTTTCTAACTTAGGAGATTAACTCTAGCGGCAGGGATAGACTAGCCAAACAACGGCGTTTTCTTGACGAAGAACACCAAAGCAGGATTCGTCCTTTGGGTTTTCTAGAGCAAGAGATCAATTAGAGCTCTTAGGGATGAGAAGAGGCAAAAAGTGTGTGCAATAGGGTGTGGATACTAGGTTTAGGTCATACACTATGTATATATAACTGTTAGGGACGTTTTAGGACGAATGGGCCGTACACAGCATAGCCCGGTAACCAAAACGCGTACACAAGCTTTGACACGCATGGGAATCGATTCCACAACCATGGAAATCGATTTTCCTTTGGCCAAATCGATTTTCTTATCAAAAAATCGATTTTGTCCTTCAAACAATCGATTTCCTCCTTCTGGAAGTCGATTTCTTCACCTGGAAATCGATTTCCCCAATCGATTTTTGGCATCGACACCTGAATAAAACTTGTAGGTAATCCTCTAAGATTTCCAACGCATCCTAGATCATCTCGATCGGATGTCTAGAACTCAAGATATGGCCAAAACCGTGAAATAGGTTATTTAGACTCAGATGAATTGATTATTCTAAAGGCTGAACTATCACAACTATGAACTTATGCACCAAAAACAAGCAAAAACAACATATGCAAACATCTATAAGCAAGTATTAACACATATGTACATAGAAGTGAAAAAGCAGGGTGTTACAATTCCACACCCCGTATAAAAATTTCGTCCTCGAAATTTCTACTCACCTTGACTAAACAGATGCGGGTATGACTCCTTCATCTTGCTCTCCAACTCCCACGTAGCACTTTCTTCTGTAGCTCCACTCCAAATGACCTTGACCAAGAGAATTTCCTTCCCTCTCAACTGCTTGACCCTTCGATCTTCAACCCGAAGTGGTAACACCTCAAAGGTCAAGTTATCCTTTAGTGGAATAACATCGGGTACTATCACATGGCTTGGATCATGAACATACTTTCGAAGTTGAGACACATGAAACACATTATGAAGGTTTGACAAGAACGGGGGTAAGGCTATCTGGTAGGCGACTTCACCGACTCTTTTTAGAATTTGGTAAGGGCCAATGAATCTAAGAGTGAGTTTCCTCGCTTTCATTACTCTGCCAACCCCAGTTGTTGGAGTAACTCGTAAGAACACATGATCCCCCTCCTGGAATTCGAGAGTTTTTCTTCTCTTATCATGGTAACTCTTTTGCCTACTCTGTGCTGCTCTCATCTTATCTTGTATCATCCTCACTTTCTCTGTAGTCTCCTGCATTACCTCAGGTCCTAACACAACATTCTCTCCAGGCTCATTCCAACACAAGGGTGTCCTACACCTCCTCCCATACAAAGCCTCATAAGGTGCCATCCCAATACTGGAATGGAAACTATTGTTGTAGGTAAACTCTATAAGGGGTAAAAACTTATCCCAACTACCAGACTACTCTAGCATGCACGCCCTCAACAAGTCTTCTAAGGATTGGATTGTTCTCTCAGACTGACCATCGGTCTGTGGGTAATACGCTGAACTCAATCTAAGCTTAGTTCCTAAGGCCTCATGCAAACTATTCCAAAATCTAGAGGTAAATCTAGGATCTCTGTCTGAAACTATGCTAGAGGGTACACCATGCAATCTAACTATTTCTCTGATATACAACCCAGTCAACTTCTCTAATGGATACTCCATGTTTATAGGAATGAAATGGGATGATTTGGTTAACCTATCCACAACAACCCATATGGCATCACAACCAGTTGGAGTCCTAGGGAGTCCAGACACAAAATCCATAGAGATACTATCCCACTTCCACTCAGGAATACTCAAAGGTTGCAACTTACCCGAAGATTTCTGGTGATCTATCTTAGCCTTCTGACACACTAAGCAAGCATACATAAACTCAGCCACATCCTTTTTCATCCTAGGCCACCAAAACATCCGTTTCAGATCCTGATACATCTTTGTGGCTCCTGGGTGAACACTTAAACCACTCCTATATCCCTCCTCAAGGATCAACTTCCTAAGCTCTGGAACATCAGGTATACAAACTCTATCCTGGAACCTCAAAATTCCATCAGTCCCTTCCTTAAAACTGAGATTTCTACCTTGAGCAATCAACTCCCTTTGGTCTAAAAGGTATACATCTATCTTTTGCCCTTCTCTAATCTGATCCATCAAATTGTTAGTGATTTTCAACATTCCTAGCCTAATGCTCTTAGGGGTAACTTCCCAAGCTAAACTCAAATCTCTAAACTCCTCTATCAAAACCATCTCTCTAACCATCAAGGCTGAAATATGTAAGGTTTTTCTACTCAAAGCATCAGCCACTACATTGGCCTTACCTGGATGGTAACTCAACTCAAACTCATAATCCTTAAGAAATTCCAGCCACCTACGCTGTCTCATATTTAGCTCCTTTTGGTCAAACAGGTATTTTAAACTCTTATGATCACTAAAGACCTCAAATCTAGCTCCATAGAGATAATGCCTCCAAATTTTTAAGGCAAACACCACAGCTCCTAACTCCAAGTCATGAGTGGGGTAGTTCTTCTCATGGGTCTTAAGCTGCCTAGAAGCATAAGCTACTACCTGACCATTCTGCATCAACACACCACCTAAACCTTGCTTCGAAGCATCACAGTACACTACAAAAGGTTCACTAGGACTGGGTAACACTAACACAGGTGCAGATGTCAACCTATTCTTCAACTCCTGAAAACTTTCCTCACACTTAGAGTCCCACACGAAGATCTGACCTTTCTTAGTAAGGCGGGTCATAGGCAAAGCTATCTTAGAGAATCCTTCTATAAACCTCCTATAGTATCCGGCCAAACCCAAGAAACTTCTAACCTTGGTCACTGACTTAGGTGCTTCCCAATGGAGCACGGTTTCTACCTTAGCTGGGTCCACGGCTATCCCTCCTTTAGAGATGATGTGTCCTAAGAAACTCACCTCTTCTAACCAAAACTCACACTTGGACAACTTGGCATACAACTGTTTTTCCTTAAGGGTTTCCAAGACTATCCTCAAGTGTTCCTCATGTTCCTCCTTAGTCTTAGAGTATACTAGGATTTCATCTATGAAGACAACTACAAACCTATCCAAGTATGGATGGAAGATCTTGTTCATGTAGTCTATTAACACAGCAGGGGCATTAGTCACACCAAAAGGCATAACTAGATACTCGTAATGGACATAGCGCGTTCTGAACGCAGTCTTTGGAATGTCCTCAGACTTGACCCGAATTTGGTGATAGCCTCATCTCAAATCTATCTTAGAAAACACACACGCTCCAATCAGCTGGTCCATAAGATCATCTATCCTAGGAAGAGGATACCTATTCTTAAGGGTCACCTTGTCCAGTTGTCAATAATTGACACACAACTTCATGCTACCATCTTTCCTCTTGTAACACATCAATAAGAATGAAACTCTAGGAAGGATAATATTGATCGGCACCTAAAGTCATACATACTCTTAGGCAACAATAAAACAAGTTAAGGTTCACTATCAATGGTTCGGACAGTTCCCTGCCACGACCCCATTGTCCTATCACTCAGCGATCTTAACCAATTCAAAATTGGTTAAATCCTACTAGAGAAAATTTTTAACAAAAGGCATAACAAAACAGTCAAACAAGTTCAAAACACTTCTGCAGAGTACACAGAAGACAACAGACACATACCCCGGCCTGTAGGACAGACCGGCTCTGATACCACTAAATGTGACACCAACTACCCCGCATAAAATAAAATATAAATAAAATCACACATGTCTTTAAAAAAAATATGATAATTAAAATAAAAACATTTCCTCAAGGGTAATATGCATCACATCATCTATAACTCAAACGTAGGAATCTGAAATAATCAAAATCCTTTAAAAACAAACTGCGGAAAACATAAATAATAAACATATCCCAAATCCTGATGTCACATATCAGAGTTGGTATACATATACCGATAATACATCGGAATAAACTAAACAACTGAACGTAAATCCTAACTACTATTACTAAGAGAGATCTCCACGGGATCACTCCTCGTCAGCATGCTCACCCTCCTCTGCACATGCAACATCATATGCACAAGAACAACAAAAGGTAGGGGTGAGAAATACAATCATAAATATATGTAAACGGAATGGAATAGTAATTAAGATGACATACAACATACATCAACCAACACATGTATAATCAATACATATATATATATATCTATCTATATATATATACCAAAGATGCATGTCAATGCGAATGCAACATCACTACTCCGTATGCATGTGGCCAACAACTCTAACTCTGGAAAGGCGATTAGGAGTACATGTCCGGTTATCAACGTGGATGATATGCCAGACCATGGGCCATCCCCGAACACTCTCACTAATCCTGATAACGTATAGTGGCTAGTCAGGGTACTCAAGCTTATCCTTTAGGTCACTCCGACAATGGGCAGCTAGCCCATGTCACCTGGAATTTCCCTACCCAATGTACCCGCAAGGCCGGGATAACACCCATCGTGGCCTCCACTATCGCGATTCATCGTTTGCTTTCCACCCAACATATCAACGTCAACATATGATGCATGCTATCCTCAACAACATGCAAACACATGTCCAACCATCAACCATCATGCCATTACATGGCTATCAACTTTGACCAACAAGCATCAAAGATGATTTATCAACATCAAACTTGACCAATAAGCATCAAGAATGATTTAATCAACAACATCGGTAACAGTGCGTCGTTACCAATAACATCATCGTCATACTAACTGTTCTTTTTGTTAAGTCTTAACTTAACATTACCTTTATTAAACATTATACTTAATCTTATTATCTAAACCCTCAATCCATATTTTATTAAGATTATAACTTAACCTTAGTATTTATACCTCAAGTCATATATTTATTAAGATTATAACTTAATCTTAATATCTAAACCACAATTCATATCCTATTAAAATCATAACTTAATCTTAATATCTAAACCACAATTCATATCTTATTAAGATTATAACAAGCATACATAACACTATCCATCAAGCATAAGGGGTCAAAACTGCTTCTGGGAACGTGAGAATCGATTTCCAATCTCTGGAATCGATTTCTCAAGTCTTCAAATCGATTTCCAATCTCTGGAAATCGATTTCAACATGTTCAAATCGATTTCCCCAATCGATTTTGAACAAGGAAAATCGATTCTAGAAATCGATTTCTACAAGGCCAAATTGATTTCCACACCTTGGAAATCGATTCTTGGAGGATTCAAATCGATTTCCATGTGCTGGAAATCGATTTTTGGCTGTAAGATCACACAGCAGCGGGTTTTCTCCGCCATCGAACTAGTCTACGTTCTCTAATTGACATATCATTCGAGCCTAAGCTATTTATCACCAATTTGATTAGTCCAACACTCATAAATCATATCCTAAGGGTTCTCAAACTAATCCTTGGTCATCAATCTCACATTGCCTATTTATTTTCTCCCTATAACTATGTTCTGATAGCATAAGGTTAACAAAACACCATATCATGGCATAAACAACATGTTCATCATCATCAATTCATAAACAATCATATAAATCATGAAATCATAGTTATAAACATGTTATAACATCAAATTATTCATCAATCAATACTCATATAGCCAGAAAACAACATAACAACATTCATAGGCATACGTAGGCATACATAGGGGTCATGGATTAACCCCTTCATCTTAACCTATCCCAACACCCACATAATCATGACCAATTTTCTCCCCCCATACCTGGTATGACGATTCACAGCCTAAGGGAAAGAGAATACAGCCAAGATCTGCTACGGTTCCTTCTTACGGGTTCAGCACTTGATCACTATCGAAACACTGGAAAGCAGAGTCGATCTTTAAGTTAAGGATTGAAAGGGAAAACCAATCTAGGATTAGAAACTCACCTTGGTTTCTGACTTAGGAGATTAACTCTAGCGGCAGGGATAGACTAGCCAAACAACGGCATGTTCTTGACGAAGAACACCAAAGCAGGATTCGTCCTTTGGGTTTTCTAGAGCAAGAGATCAATTCGAGCTCTTAAGGATGAGAAGAGGCAAAAAGTGTGTAAAATAGGGCGTGGATACTAGGTTTAGGTCATACACTATGTATATATAACTGTTAGGGACGTTTTAGGACGAATGGGCCGTACATAGCATAGCCCGGTAACCAAAACGCGTACACAAGCTCTGACACGCATGGGAATCGATTCCACAACCATGGAAATCGATTTTCCATTGGCCAAATCAATTTTATTATCAAAGAAATCGATTTTTTCCTTCAAACAATCGATTTCCTCCTTCTGGAAGTCGATTTCTTCACCTGGAAATCGATTTCCTTCATCGATTTCCCAAATCGATTTTCCCAATCGATTTTTGGCATCGACACCTGAATAAAACTTGTAGGTAATCCTCTAAGATTTCCAACGCATCCTAGATCATCTCGATCGGATGTCTAGAACTCAAGATATGATCAAAACCGTGAAACAGGTTATTTAGACTCAGATGAATTGATTATTCTAAAGGCTGAACTATCACAACTATGGACTTATGCCCCAAAAACAAGCAAAAACAACATATGCAAACATCTATAAGCAAGTATTAACACATATGTACATAGAAGTGAAAAAGCAGGGTGTTACACTCCAGACAAGTATTGTTTGCACACCTAGCCTCTTCAAGCTCAGACAAGTATTGTTTGCACACCTAGCCTCTCCAGGCTCAGACGGGTTTGTTTGAGAGAAGTTGTAAATAAATTACAATTTTCAAGTCTTTCACTAGCACTCAGACGAGTGTATTAAATGTGAAGCTCTAAAAGACTGCATAATAACTTCAAATGATTGAAGAATAAATAATGAAAGAATGAAGATATAAATTCTCAGAGTAATTGCTCTTTGAATGCTTTGTTCGTTGTCTTCTCTTTATACTTCTCTGCTTGAATCTTCAAAGTCTTCTTCATTAAATAGGCTTCAAGATTTTAAATCCGTTAAACACAATGTTTGAAGGCTTGGCTTTTTGCAGATCTTCAATAAATGCAAAGAGTCGTTCTGGTCAGCCATTAAAGCCTTGAGAACTTTGCTTGTTCTCTCTCATTAGAATGGTGAAGACTTCTGATACACCTTTGGTCTTAGCGGGTCTTTATACTTGCTTTTTGCCATCAGAGGCAAGACTTTCCCTTTTGGTGTAAGATGCAGTTGTGGTCAGGTAAAGCTCTTTGTTGAAATTCCTTTTTAGAGACGAGACAACTTTCATCCAATATATTCTTCAACGTTAGTCACCAGACGGGTGAGTAACTTCATTAGACGGGTTGACTCTTAATAAAGAGAATGACGTCAGTTGCGTAGTCTTTCAGACAGGTGAGTCTTCTTTTGATCAGATGGTTGATTTCTTCATTAGACGGGTTGAAGGGATTTCTTCAACGCTGGTCAACAGACTAGCGAAGACTTCATTAGACGGGTGAACTTTTAATAGTTCGGACGGGTGAACTTCTCCTAGTTCAGACGAGTGAACTTTCCATTGTTCAGACGAGTGAACTTTCTATTGTTCAGATGAATGAACTTTTCATTGTTCAGACGAATGAACTTTTGCCTTAGATCTGGATAGGTGATAACACGCTAAAGCTCAGTTCATACAGACACTTAATGTTTTAATCTGTAGACGAGTTAAAAACCACAGACGAGTTCAATTAAATCATTAAATAAATGTTTTAATCTCATCAAAACTAAGGTAAATGCACATCAGACATTTTGGAGACTCAACAATCTCCCCCTTTTTGATGATGACAAAACATGTTAAATGATTTAATGAACTTAAGAAAATTCACATAAAGTAGACATGTAAGTATCAGACAATTGTAACATGATCAGACAGATTAAATTGTTCCATTATTACAACATACTCAGACAGATAAGCATTGAAAGCATTGATCTTTTTATCTTAGTCTTATCTTAATATTTTCTCAGTATTTTCTCCCCCTTTTGACATTATCAAAAGCAATAAAACATAGACAGAGAGAAAAGAAAAGATACATATTATTTATCATATTTCTATATTAGACGGATATCATATTTCCATATCAGACGAATAAACAATTGTTCATTCAGCTTATAACATTAAAACATTTTTCATTTAACTTTCTCCCCCTTTTGACATCAGCAAAAAGATAAATGGAGAAACAGAGGAGAGAATTGTATTTAACCATCACTGGCTGTGTACCAGGTAATTTAAAAAAGAATTACAAAAAGGTACTAAGAGAACAAAAAGAGTTAAAAGCAAGTTTGTCCTTTGGTTTTGCCTAAAGGCTTCTTCAACTGTTCCCCCTGAGCAGATGCATCCTCTTGATGGTTTTAAAAATGAAGAGAAAGAGATTTGAAAACATAAGAATGAAATACCTTAAAAAAAAAAAAGTTTTCCCTTTTTAAAGACCAAAGACGGTTTTAATTTTACAACATAAAAATGGAGGTTTAAAAAACGATTTAGATTTAAAATAAAAACAGCCATGTACACATTTTGCCTCAGAGAAAGAAATGCATTAAAGATAATAACCATTTAAAAAAAAATTATATCAAATATGAGTATGACTTATAGAGTCAGACAGTTAAACACAGACAGGTAATGCAATACACATTAGACAGGTTATTCAACAATGCAATGTGTATTCAAGTTATCTCTTATATACTTAAACCTATCCTCAGCTAATGGTTTTGTAAAGATATCAGCCCATTGATTTTCAGTTTTAACAAACTTAACATCAAATACACCTTTTTGAACATAATCTCTTATGAAGTGATGTTTGATTTCTATGTGCTTAGCCTTAGAATGTTGTATGGGATTCTTAGTTAAGCAAATAGCACTTGAATTATCACACCAGACAGGTATATTATGCTCAAATATAGAGTAATCTTCAAGTTGATGTTTTACCCAAAAAAGCTGTGAGCAGCAACTTGCAGCAGAGACATATTCTGCTTCTGCAGTTGAGAGTGCGATAGTCGTCTGTCTTTTGCTTGACCAGGAGACTAAGCTTGCTCCAATGAAGTGACATCCTCCACTGGTGCTTTTCCTTTCAATTCTATCTCCAGCAAAGTCAGCATCACAAAAACCAACTAATCTGTAATCTTGTGTTCTCAAGTACATTAAACAAAGATTAGTAGTTCCAAGTAAATATCTAAAGATTCTTTTAACAGCCTTAAGATGAGATTCTTTGGGATCAGATTGGAATCTAGCATACATACAGACACTAAATTGAATATCAGGTCTGCTAGATGTTAAATAAGGAAGAGATCCAATCATACCTCTGTAGACAGTTCGGTCTACCTTTTTACCTTCCTTATCTTTGCTTAGATTAGCATTAGATTGCATGGGAGTTTTCATGATCTTTGAGCTATCCATTTTGTACTTCTTTAGAATTTCCTTTATGTACTTTTGTTGATGGAGGTAGATACCATCACTCGTCTGCTTGATTTGCAGTCCGAGGAAGAACTTCAATTCTCCCATCATGCTCATTTCAAATTCTGCTTGCATCAGCTTAGAAAATTCTTTGAACAATTTTTCATTAGTAGCTCCAAAAATAATATCATCAACATACATTTGAACTACTATGAAGTTATCGTTTGAGCATTTCTTAAATAAAGTTGTATCAACTTTTCCTCTTATAAAGCCATTATTCATAAGAAAAGAACTAAGTCTATCATACCATGCTCTAGGCGCTTGTTTTAAACCATATAGAGTTTTTTTAAGTTTGAAAACATGATTTGGTTTTTCATTATCTTCAAAACCAGAAGGTTGTTTAACATAAACTTCTTCTTCAATTATTCCATTTAAAAAAGCACTTTTTACATCCATTTGAAATAAAGTAATTTGATGTTGTGCAGTATATGATATGAGTATGCGAATAGCTTCTATTATAGCTATAGGTGCAAAAGTCTCAGTATAGTCAATACCTTCGTGTTGGTTGTAGCCTTGAGCTACTAACCTTGCTTTGTTTCTGACGACCTTGCCATCTTCATCTAGCTTGTTTCTGAAAACCCAAGTTGTTCCAATAACAGACTTGTCTGTTGGTTTGGAGACAAGTTTCCGGACATCATTCCTTTTGAACTGATTAAGTTCCTCTTGCATAGCAAGAATCCAGCTTTCATCTTCAAGAGCTTCTTCAATATGCTTTGGTTCAATTTCAGATAAAAACGCTATATTGTTTGACTCTCTTAAGACAGATCTAGTTCTAACACCTTCAGAGGGACTTCCAATGATAAGATCTTCAAGATGATGAGCTTTGAATTTCCAGTCTCTTCTGAGATCATCATGCTGATGTTGACTTGACTGATGACTCGTCTGCTCCACTTGTCTGACAAATTCCTCAGCAGACTCAATTTTTGATACGTCTGGCTATTGACTCGTCTGCTGGGTAAGGTCAGGTCCTGCAAGATCATTTTGTAGATCTGATAGTTCCCTATCAGTCTTTAAATTATCATTGAATTTTACATGAATGGATTCCTCAACAACAGAGGTTTTAGAGTTGAAAACTCTTTATGCCTTAGACATTTTAGAATATCCAATGAAGATACATTTGTCTACCTTGGAATCAAACTTTCCAAGTTTATCCTTGGTATTTAGGATGAAGCATTCACATCCAAAAGCATGGAAATAAGATATGTTGGGTTTTCTACCTTTCCACAATTCATAAGGAGTCTTCTTTAGGATAGACCTTATACGTATTCTATTTTGCACATAACATGCAGTGTTTATTGCTTCAGCACAGAAGTACGTAGGGAGATTATTTTCATTGAGCATTGACCTAGCCATCTCTTGTAGAGATCTTTTCTTTCTCTCAACCACTCCATTTTGCTGTGGAATTCTAGGTGCAGAGAAGTTGTGGGAGATTCCATTCTCTTCACAGAACAGTCTGAATTGTTCATTTTCAAATTCTCCCCCATGATCACTTCTAAGGGTATAAATACAGAAACCTTGCTCATTTTGTACTTTCTTACAGAATACAGAGAAGGCCTTAAAAGACTCATCCTTGTGGGTTAAGAAAAGTACCCATGTAAATCTAGAATAGTCATCAACAATGACAAATCCGTATTTCCTTCCAGCTAAACTGCAACACTAACGGGTCCAAACAGATCCATGTGTAATAGCTGAAGAGGTCTAGAGGTTGATACAAGGTTTTTTGATTTGAAACTTGATTTTACTTGTTTACCTCTTTGATATGCATCACATAAAACATCTTTCTTCAAACAAATATCAAGCAATCCTCTCACAAGGTTATCCTTTTTTCAATTTCGAAATAAGTTTCATACTACCATGTCCTAGTTTCTTATGCCATAATCATCTTTCATCCTCTTTAGACATCAGACAGGTTACATTTTGATCTAAAAGTTCAGTTAGCTCAATCTTATAAAGATTTTGCTGTCTACTAGCTAAAAAGAGGGTCTTGCCACTCTTGTCCTTGACTATGCATTCATTCTTTGTGAAGGAGACATCAAATCCACTATCACATAATTGACTTTGTTGGAACCAAAGTGATTATGGTCCAAATAATCCCTTAAGTTTTGATGTTAACAAAGAGCTAATTTAAGATGAACAAAGATTTGTTATGGACTAACATTTTATATTAAGTGTGCAGGATAAAACTTAATTGAGTCCAAAGACTATCCATAGTCCAAAGACTTTATCTCGTCCAACATTTAATCTTGGTTTACGACTGGACGGCAATATATATAGAACCATGAGTCCAAAGACTCTTTCGGTTACTTTTGTAATAGCTAGTCCAATAAATGCTTTTATATTTCAAGCGCGAATAGCTTGTAAAAGTATTTGAATTTATTATTCCCTGTAAAAGGCTTATATCCTTGGGACAAAACATTCTTTGTAATATTCGTACAAATGTAAAGCGTAAGCCAGAATGTCTCTGTCGCTTAAAGAAGTTGACCTTCTTCTTTTTGGAAAAACAAAAGGCAACTTTCGTTCCACATAGAGGATGCGTCAGCACCACTTTTAGCTATCATCCTAATAGTCTATGCTGTTGATCAGAAACTTCAGAAGCTATCAGACTCAACGGATCAAATGCATTCAATGCTCATCAGAACGGATCCTTTTTCTTTCGTTGAAGACTGAAGACTGCTCAAAGAAAAGAGGCTATATATACCTCCATCCCTTGAAAGTGCAAGGTTACCAAACTTGAGCAAAAATACAAGTGAAGCAACACTTAGCGATTCAAAATCTTTCGAGAGATACAAGCAAACATCAGCTTAAGAAATCAAAGAGAAAATCTCAAGCTTGCAAAGGTAGCAAAGCTACTCTGATCCTCACTTTCATATTACTCTCTGTGTAGAGTTTTTAGGAGTCTAAGCTTTAGTTTCGAATTCTCACATTTAGTGAGTTAGTAGAACAAACTCTTTTCAAAACCTTAGTTTGGTTGAGCCTGAAGAGGCTTGTTTGTAAAAGAATACTTAGAGAACCTGAAGAGGTTGAGAATATTGCCTGAAGAGGTGTTGAATACTCTGTAACAAAAGGTTTTTGTTATAGTGGATAAAGCTCTCAAGTAGAGAGGACTGGACGTAGCTCTTTGGTGAAGAGTGAACCAGGATAATATCTTTGTGTTCTTTTCTCTCCCTTACCCTTACTTTAGTTTATTATCTAACTAACTAACTGGGATTGAATTGCCTTTTCCTACGCTGCTTTCTTATCTTAGTCAAACTAAGTTAGCGTCCAACTTGATGTTTGGAAGAGCTCTCTTTGCTTTTAATCATTTTAGCGTCCAACCTTGCGAAAACTATTATCTGCTTACGAAAAGAATTTAAAATCTTCAGAAACACAATTCAACCCCCTTCTTGTGTTTCAAACAGGTTCCTTCAATTGGTATCAGAGCTCAGCTTCTGGATTGAGCACTTTGCCGTGTAGAGGAAAAGATCTTATTGCAGATATGTCTGGACCAGGTATGCCAAACGGGAGTCAACCTGTTATGGAAGGCACTTCCATGACCAGACCGCCGTTCTTCAACGGTACTCACTACCTATACTGGAAGGAAAGATTCAAAGGTTTCATCCTCAGTACAAATTCAGCTCTCTGGACCAGAATCACAAAAGGTCCTAACGTTTGTCTCAACTTTGACGGGACAGACAAAGCAGAGGACGACTGCACTGATGCTGAGCGGGCTAGATTGGAACTGAATCATAAAGCAAGATATGTTTTAATGTGTGCCCTCAGCCCTGACGAATTTCAAAAGATTCACGCATGTGAATCAGCCAAACAAATATGGGACACCTTGTCCAATCTCCATGAAGGGACAACCAAGGTGAAGGATTCTAAAATCATCATGCTGGTTGGCCTGTATGAAATGTTCACCATGGCTGAAGGAGAGTCCATCCTAGACATGATGGGTCGCTTTTAGACGATCATCAATAGTCTGAAATCCCTTGGAAAGGTATACACTACCAAGGAGAATGTCACCAATATTCTTAGGAGCCGGCCTAAGAAGTCGAGACCTCTTGTCACTGCAATCACCCAGGCCAAATATCTCTCTACTTTGACTCTGGATGATCTTGTCGAGACACTTCAAGTTCATGAGCAGGAGCTTGATCTTGACAATCCTGGAAAGAAGAACAAAGGGATTGCCCTGAAAACTTATAGGTCCAACAACTCAAAAGCTTTAAAAGCTGATGAGTCCAGTGATGAAGCTGATCAGTCCGATGATGATGTGATAGACGATGACGAGCTATCCTTTATCTCCAGAAAGATTCAGAATATGTTGAGAAAGAAAAATGGAATGAAAAGGAGGCTATTCCAAAAGAAAAGCTTCAAGGATCATGCTGAACCTAAAGATAAAAGTCAGCTGGTCTGTTTTGAATGCAACAAACCAGGACACTTCAAAGCTGATTGCCCTACGCTAAAGGACAAGAAGAAGTTCTTCAAAAAGAAGAAAAAGAACTTCATGCCAACTTGGGAGGATTTGAACTCTTCTGAAGAAGAAGAAGAAGAATAAGAAACAAATGAAGAGGCTAACTTATGCCTTTGGTCCAATAAACAAGATGAAGACTCTTCGGACGATGAACAACTTGTTGTTCCCGGAGAAAGAAGTCAGAAGTCTACCTCTGAAGGAGGATGGAATGTTCCACCCATCTTCAAGGGAACAGACTATCCTCGTTGGAAATCAATTTTCCAAATATACGTCCAAGCTCAAGACTATGAGTTGTGGGACATCTTCACTAACGGAGATTATCATCCAACGATTACCTTTGAGGACGGATCAACATCGTCCAAACATGAAACAGACTAGACGAATGATGATATCAGATGGTGTTCTCAAAATGCTCATGCTAACTGGTGTCTTGTCAATGCCCTTAATCCTCCAAGACTGGACATGGTCTCGCGATTCCAAACAGCTAAGGAGAAGCTGGACGCTCTGGAACATCGGTTCAGACCAAGGAGCCTGTCTACCTCAAATCTCTGCCTGATGGCCAAAAGCTCTTCGGACGCTGAATCAGAAGATGACGAGGTATCTGTTTCTGACTCTCTTCAAGAAGCATATGATGAACTGCTAAATGATTCTTCTCTATTGCATCATCAATACATCATGCTTAAGAGAAAACTGTCAAAAGTGAATAAAGAGTTGGAAGAGTCCAACAAACTAAATAAGCAGCTTGTTGAAGAGAATAATAAGCTTAAAGCTGAGAATGTCAGTCTAACTGACAAACTCACCTCCGAGTCCAGTGAACCCCTTGAGGTAACTAGACTAAAACAAGAGGTATCTGATCTCACCAAAAGTGTATCTAAGCTTATTGGAGGATCAGAGAAGCTAGACCTGATATTGAGGTATACTAGATCACCTCATGATAAGTCTGGCCTAGGCTACGACTCTAAGAAACAAAGTGCGTCTCAGAAAATATCAGGGTCCAACAAACATCACAAGGCTTTTCATTCCTATGGAAAGCAAAAAGAAAATAAATTGCATGCATCCAAAACTTACTGTAAGATTTGTGGAAAAAGTGGTCACGCTTCTTCAAAATGCATTTACAAGAACAAAAACAAAATTCATGGACGAAGACCACCAACTAACCCAAAAGGACCCAAGTCTATCTGGGTACCTAAGAATATGATAATACCTGTTGCAGATCTGCTTAGTAACACAAAAAAGACCCCAGTCCTGGTACTTGGACAGTGGTTGCTCACATCACATGACGGGAGAAAGGTGTATGTTCCAAGAAATCCGTGAGAAGATTGGTGGATGGGTCACCTTTGGAGGCAACCAGAAGGGAAAGATAGTAGGAATAGGTAAGATTGGTAAGCATCCTCTTCCCTCTATTGATAATGTTCTTCTGGTTGAAGGATTAAAACACAACTTGCTTAGCATAAGTCAATTATGTGACAGTGGGTCTGTTGTTTCCTTCAATAAAGGTGAATGTGTGGTCAAGAACCCTGATGGGTCCATCTTATTCACTGCTAAAAGGCAAAATAATCTATATAAGATTAACTTGGGGGAACTTTCAACTCAAAGTGTATCATGTCTAGTGTCTGTGGAAGATGAGCGATGGATCTGGCACAAAAGACTTGGTCATGCTAGTCTGAGATTAATCTCTAGACTAAACAAGCATAACCTTGTAAGAGGTTTACCAAAGATTGTGTTTAGATCAAACGCTCTCTGTGACGCATGTCAAAAAGGAAAACAAGTTAAGAACTCGTTTGAGTCCAAGAACATTGTTAGTACTTCTAGACCACTGGAATTGTTGCATCTTGATTTGTTTGGTCCAACAAGGACTGCTTCTGTCAGTGGTAAGAAATATGGACTTGTCATAGTAGATGACTATACTAGATGGACATGGGTTAAGTTCCTTGCTCACAAGGATGAGTCTATCAAGGTCTTTTCTGTATTCTGTAAGCGAGTTCAGAATGAAAAAGGCATATTCATCAGCTCGATCAGAAGTGATCATGGAGGCGAATTTGAAAATGAGCTTTTTCAAAGGTTCTGTGATGAAAGTGGTATTGTAACGCCCCGATTTTCACGTTTTCTATTTCTTTAGTATTTTAATGTCTTTATTTTATTTGAGGTCTTAGGAATGGAAATAAAATATTCCGAGACCATAGTCATGCTCGACGATATCGTAGGAAGCTACGATTAAGTTTTGAGTCGAAAACTCAAACGGAGTCCGGTCTGCGTTTTTACACTGACAGTATGATTTTAATGCTCAGAAGACCTCAGATGGACTCGTGAACGAGATAGTAAGTCTTAGAATTTGATTATCTACGTTTTGGTTAAATTTCACAAAAACTTCAGAAAAATCACTTCCTGACCTTCGTTCGGGCGGAATCCTCAATCGGGTGACGAACGGAGCCACATATGGATTTACCAGGACTCGCCAATGGATAATCTTGATATCACATCATCCCAGGACACTTGGGAGAGTATGCCAGAGTCGTCATGACGTTCGAAAATATCTGGACGCAAAATGACCAAAATGCCCCTAACCTTAGTCTAGTACACTTTTACCTTTATACCCTTTTGGCAAATGACCTTTTTACCCTTAAGTGAGCTCTTAAGAGCTGAACTCAGCCCCTCAACCTCTCACTTTCACGCACAGCCCCCTCACCTTTAGAGCTCCATAGTTGTTCTTGAGAGAAAACTCCATTTTCATCCTTGAAAAGCTTGAATCACTTGTTGGAATCACTTGATTCCTTGAGCAATCTTCCTTCATTTCAAGGTAAGATCACTTCTATGATCTCTTAGCTTCTTGAATCTTTCTTTATTTCAAGATCAATCTTCATTTTTATGAAAAGAAATTCTTAGATCCAAAACTTTGAAAATCCATAGGAAATTGTAGAAAAATCCTTTTGAGGTAAGACCAAGTTCTTTGAACTCACATCATCAATCTCTACCTAAACCCAAGAGCTTATGATTCAACTCTCCTCATAGCTCAAAAAGCACTTTTTGGCCGAACCCTATTTGATGATGATGAATAGTGTTTTCATCAATTTTTGATTTTTAACACTTGATTTCATCCTTAGCTTTCCTAATGCCTTTGAATCCATGAAATGGAAAACCAAAAACAATTCCTAACCTTTTAAACCTAGGGTGGCCGAAATCCTCTTTGTTAGAATAGTTGAGATTGGCTTCGATTGTTGTTTAATGTTGGATTGTTGTGTTGTTGTAGTTGTTGATGATTATCAGGAGGTTCACAAACCGATCAACCGACTTTGATCCGGGAATCTGCTCATCAACAGGTATAGGGAGATGAATCTCATCACACCAAGATGGTGGTGGTGAAGATGGTTGTTTAAGTTATGTATAGGTGAACCCTTTTAGTTTGGATTCACTTTTAATGGTTAAGTTGTGTTAAGTTCTCCAAGAGAACAATGTGTGATATTTGTAGTTATTTATCATGTGTTTTATGCCTTATCATGTGTTTTATGATGATGTTGTCTAGGTGAGAAAATGACTTCTTGCATGATGAAAAACCTACTTTGATTATTAGATCAAGTATAGACTTTTGTGTTTATGTGCTTAATTATGATGCAATGTTGTGGGTTATGGTTTATCATGATTGTGTAAGTTTTGTGAGCCACACTTTGATTAGTTGATGATGTAAAACTTCACATTGGTTCCTAGTTGGCTATTAGCCATGACCTTGAGAAAAGGAAGAATATTGGTAGTTCTTGGACAAGTCAAGTTTTGATGTAAAGAAAGTGTTTTCAATAACTTGTGTTTTTCAAAGAAAAACCCTAAGTAACTTTGAATGGAATTAAATCTCAAAGTGTTTTCACCAAAGTGAAACATGTTTTATACCTTATCCTTAGTCCTTCTAGTTAATCAAGTGACTCAAAATGAGAAAAGAAGTGGTTTCATGAAGAGAATCAAAATGGTTCCATAAGGTTAATGTCTTGTTTTAAGGCAACTTTTCGCTAAGCGAATTTACTTTCGCTAAGCGAAAACAGAGGAATTCCAAGTTGGGCATCACTGCCTCACTTTTGCTAAGCGAATTAATATTCGCTAAGCGAACCAAGCGAATTTCGCTACGCGATTTATGTTTCGCCGACCGATCCAGAGGAGTTCCAAAGGAGGCATTATTGCTTCAATTTCGCTAAGAGAATTTCATGTTTCAGAAAATGCTAAAAATAGAGTAAGTAAGTGATGCAAAAGTTGTTTCAAATCAAACAAGTTTTCAATTGAGAAGATGTTTTGGTTTACAAAGGAGTTTTTAACTCAAACTGTAAAGTTTTACGCTTTAAAAACCTAAGTTAAGTAATTGACTTAGAGTTGAAGACAAGAGATAATTAAGTGTAATATGTGGTGAAACAAGACCATATACTATACCATTGATGACTTAGTACATCAATGACTTCATAAGACATAAACACAAACATGAAACGTTTTGGGTTTTGAAATCGTAGTTCGATGATGAACCGGTGATTCGGACCTCGATCAGTCGTTCAATTGTTTCAGTCTTGTGATGACTCGATCCCGGAGAGATCACGAGATTTATCCTGTGGATAAAGGTTTTGTTTTCAAAAGACGCGTATAGTTTCTAAAGAAGAGAACCTTAGTAGACTTCGAGGTTTATCCGGGGGATAGACATTGCTTGATCGCATCTGCTTTGTGTAAGCATTGGCATTTCATTTGCATAGTCGTAAGGCCTTGAGCCTAGGAGTTGAGCTTACACCTTGATGCGGGTGCGAATCTTACGGTGACGATCTTCAATGGTCTTTTTGGAGGTATAAGGGTTGGAAGGGCTGACATGTGACCAGTTGGTAGCTCTTTTGTGTCATGGCGAATCCGTGCAGTACACTGATAACCTCTACTAGATGTCATACTTTTCATGTTTGGTCGAGAGTGCTTCCGTAAAGCCAGATACGTGCACGTTACGAATTTTGTAGCATCTTGCTTATGGCTGGCAGAAACCGAAACATGTCCTCCCATTCACTCTCTCCGACGTTTTGTTAGCTCCATGGAGTAGGGGTCAGAGTAGTACCCAGTGACATTGACATTGAGTCATGTACATTGCATTGCATTGCATGGCTATTGGTGTTTACATTTACTGTTATACATCGTTGTACTGTTTAAGAGTACCTTATTTTATGCTGTTAACTGCTTAACATGATATTATGCTGTCAACTGCTTAATATGTTTGACATTGAGAATTCTTGTAAGCATGTTGGGTACGCTGTTACCCGGTGAGTCGTCCCGTTTTTACTACTGCTGTTTTGTTGTGTTGATGAACGGGAATCTCACCCATATCTGTATGTTTCATGTTGGTACTTGCTGTTGCTGTTTGAACAGATGGACGTGACGATGGTTCAGTCCAGTAGTTTCCTTAAGCCCTGAGGTGGACCTTCTTTTTGTGGTTTAGTTTTGTTGTCGGCCAGACTACGTCAGTTTTGTAGTACCTTTTAGGAGCTACGACCCCTAGTACTTATTGTATTTTTTATGTCAGTTATACATTAGACCTATGTCTGTATATAGTAATGTTGACGTTTCTATTTCTGTTTCTGTTCTGTGTTTATTATACAGTATGTTCTAGAAATGCATGGCGAACCTAAGTTCGTTTATTAGTATTATTTACCTTTACTAAATCCCATTACCTTTTTGTGAAAAGAAAAAAGAAAACCGTATTTTCCGCATTAAGAAATATTTTTAGCCTTATAAACGTTCGGGAATGTGACACTCGGGAAAGGGTGTTGCAGGTATTCATCACAATTTCTCTGCCCCTATAACACCACAACAAAACGGTGTTGTTGAGAGAAAGAACCGATCTCTTCAAGAGATGGCTAGGGCGATGCTCAGTGATAATTTTGTCCCTAAGCACTTTTGGGCTGAAGCTGTAAATACTGCCTGCTACATTCAAAACAGAATATACATAAGACCAATCTTGAATAAGAATCCTTATGAATTGTGGAAAGGACGCAAACCCAACATTTCTTATTTGCACCCCTTCGGATGTCAATGCTTTATTTTAAATACTAAGGATCAACTAGGAAAGTTTGATGCCAAAATAGATAATGGAATATTGTTAGGATACTCTGAAACGTCCAAAGCTTTTAGAGTCTATAACTCTAGAACTTTGATTGTTGAAGAATCCATCCATGTTAAATTTGATGACAAATAGCCTGATAAGAGATTATCAAAGCTAGATGATTCTTTTGCAGATATGAATCTGAATGATTCAGATGCTCGTCCAACAACCAACAAAGACGAGGCATCAGACTCTACGCAGGACGCATCATCGTCTCAGCAAGCTATAAACACCCCTCGTTCGTGGCAATTCAGGACTTATCATCCTAAGGATCAAATCATTGGCAAACCTAATGATAGCGTCTGGACAAGGTCAACCTTCAGAGAGCAAGCTGACTCAGCCTTCATCTCTGAGATGGAACCAAAGTCTGTGGACGAAGCCTTACTGGACGAGTGCTGGATCCTCGCTATGCAAGAGGAGCTCAACCAGTTTCAATGAATTGACGTTTGGACACTGGTCTCCTTGCCTAAGGATAAGTCTGTCATTGGAACCAAGTGGGTCTATCGTAACAAGCTGGACGAAGATGGCAAAGTTGTAAGGAATAAAGCAAGGTTAGTTGCTCAAGGCTACTCACAAGAGGAAGGTATTGATTATACTGAAACCTTTGCTCCAGTAGCTAGATTAGAAGCTATACGCATCTTACTCTCATATGCTGCACATCATAACATCATGCTTTATCAAATGGATGTAAAAAGTGCATTCCTAAATGGTGTAATTAATGAAGAAGTATATGTTTTTCAACCACCCGGTTTTGAAGATCAAAACCGTCCTGAGCATGTATATAAGCTTAAGAAAGCTTTATATGGACTCAAACAAGCTCCCAGAGCTTGGTATGAGAGACTCAGCACTTTCCTAATGAAGAATGGCTTCTCAAGAGGAAAAGTGGACACAACTCTGTTTAGAAAAGTAAATAAAAAGGAATTTATTGTTGCTCAAATTTACGTTGATGATATAATATTTGGTGCAACTGATGAATCTCTTTGCCAAGAGTTTTCTGACTTAATGCAAAGGAAATTTGAAATGAGCATGATGGGAGAACTAAAATTCTTCCTCGGACTTCAAGTAAAGCAAACTTCAGACGGAGTGTACATTCATCAGACGAAGTACACAAAGGAGCTTCTGAAACGCTTCAAGTTGGACGATTGTAAACCTATGAATACACCAATGCATCCAACGTCCATGCTAAACAAAGATGATAAAGATAAAAAGGTAGACCAAAAGGTATACAGAGGTATGATTGGTTCCCTCTTATATCTAACTACGTCCAGACCTGATATCATGTTTAGTGTTTGCTTATGTGCTCGTTTTCAATCCGATCCAAGAGAGTCTCATCTCTCAGCAGTAAAAAGAATCTTTAGATATCTAAAAGGTTCTACTAATCTGGGTCTTTTTTATAAGAAATTTGATGAATACAGATTAGTTGGATTTTGTGATGCTGACTATGCTGGAGACAGAATAGAAAGAAAAAGCACAAGTGGAAGGTATCACTTCATTGGTGCTAATCTTGTCTCATGGTCAAGCAAAAGACAAAGCACAATTGCTCTATCAACTGCTGAAGTTGAGTACATTGCTGCAGCCAGTTGCTGTTCACAACTGCTTTGGATCAAACATCAGTTGGAAGACTACAATGTGTTTGTAAGCAACATCCCTATCATGTGTGATAACACTGCTGCTATTAACTTGTCAAAGAACCCCATACTGCATTCTAGAGCAAAGCATATAGAAATAAAGCACCATTTTATTAGAGACTATGTGCAAAAAGGGACAATAGATATTCAATTTGTTGATACTGACCATCAATTGGCAAATATCTTCACTAAACCATTAGCCGAAGATAGGTTCACATTTATAAGAAAATATCTGAACATGCATTTCATTGATTGACTGAGAGTCCAATGCATGTGTCCAATATTTGCATTATGTCCAATATATGCTCGTCCATTGTACTTTCTGATTGCTCGTCTAATGCATTAATGGACCTCAATCTTTGTCGAATGAACTATTATCTCTCATTCCCTTAACTGAGTCAGTTTTTGTTTTCTTTGTTTGCCAAAAATGCTTTTTACGGTTTCAAAGTCTGAACGTGTGTCAGGCATTTAATGCACGTCGTTTCGCTCTCTCTTTCTCTCTTTGAAAATACGAAAGGTTTTCGTTCTCTCTTCTCCTTTATTTAAAACCTAAGTTTTGTTAAAATTCAAACCTTTACAAAAAGCTTTCATCTTTCTTCTTGCATCTTCGAAAAGGAAAACCCTTTCTGAAAAACCCTTCTTCTCTAGACCTCTTCTCTGAAACTATGGCAACCTCTTCTACTGCTGGCACTAAGGGCAAAGGAATAACCTTTAACGCTCAGACTGCTGATGCCATGGTCGAGTTCAAGTTTAATCTACAATTCCTGGCTGATAACGGGATTGACATTTTCTCTAACATCCATGCTGTTGGATGATCAAGCTTCTTCGAAGGTTCTCCGGTAATCTACCCTGCTCTAGTTAGGGAGTTCTGGACAAACCCTATTATCTCTGCAAGGGAGATTCGCAACAAAGTGCTTGATACTGAAGTAATAGTATCTGAAGCGACCATTTTTAATGCGATTGGGTGCGCCCAATCTGGTATAACTGTTGAGGATAACTGGGAGGAAGAGATTGATGATGCTTCCACCATCAAAGACTATCTGTTGAAGAACTCGGGTGACAAACTCATAGCCTCAAAAATGACTGACAAGGCTAGGGTTCTTCACCAAATCTTGAACAAGTCTATCCTTCACAAGGCTAGGCCGAAGGATAATGTATCAAAGGCTCACCAATTCTGCCTGGTTCATTTGATACTGGAAAGGCAGATAAACCTTCCCCACCTACTCTTTTCTTTCTTCAAGTATGCCATTGAAGGCTCTGGGAAGAATACTTCAATTATCTATGCTGCTCTTCTCTCAAAAATCTTTGAGAAGCATATGGTCTACGATGACCTAAAGAACTTGGCCCCAGAAAGAAAAGTCAGATACTACGGTGTTCATGGTATTGAATGATTGCATCAGCCTGAGTTTAGCAGGCAAAGCTTGCTGATGATGCAGTTGGACTGCTTTAAAAAGTCCAAACCTGAGAGAAAACAAAAAGGAGCTCAGACGCAAGGCTCTGAAGAAGCGTCTGAAAAACGAGTCACTGCTGGACGCTCCACTGAACTAGCTCGTCCAATAGCTAGGAATCCTCCTTCTCGTCCAAAGCTCACCGTCCAACCATCCAGAAAAAGGAAGCTGATTCTAGCTCCCATTGATGAGGACGAAGAGGACGATCTACCCATCTCCAGGGCAGTCAAAGGTCCAAGATTGGAGACCTCGTCTGTTGCACCCCTGCCTAAACCTATTTCAACAAGGGCAAGGTCAACTCGAGCAAAGACAAAAGGTAATACTGAACCTATCTCCAGTTCAGTTATTACTTCTTCTGTTGTCCAATCGTCTGAGATTGAGGACTTGACCTTTGAACCTTCTCTACCACCCTCACCCACCAACCTACCACAAACTCAAACTCTAACCTCACCAAATGAACCCGAAGACTGGTTCACACCCTGGGGAGATCACCCCTTCCAACCTTATGGTGCTCCCTACCCCAGACGGATCTTTCGTAAAAGAAAATATAGACGCATCCCAGGAATGAACCACAGTAACAAATGCTTAATTTGGGCTGAGGTCAAACGCGACTTTCCTGTTCTATTCCTTGAACACACACCCCCCACTACTAAACCTCACCCCAAAAGCCCTCTTCCACTACCTGAATATGAATATGAACAACCACCCACACCACCCACCTCTGGACCACCCCCTGAACATGGCTACTACCCCATCCCACACACATCAACTGAACGTCTGGCCACTGAGATGTATACAGCTCTTGGACCCTTGGTTATCTGCCATGAGAAGAAGACGTTTCCTCCAAGGAAAGTCTATCCCAACCTCATCAAGGACAAGGCATTCCAATGGTGCCACTACAATGTAAATAGGCACGTAGTTCTTCGTAATGAAGACAAGAAAGGCTACAAGACGGAGTACGAAAGAAGAGCAAGGACGTTTGGTTTAACCAACTTCATCCTTGATCCTGATCTGTCTTTCATTCCAAGCTACCCAACAACATGGAAAAAGTACTCTGATGTTCGGGACTTTCTTCCTTATTATGCCGTGCGGAAGGAGTGTGACATGACTCGGGAAGCTAAGATTCATCACAACCTTCCAAAGAAATTTTGGTCAAGGACATCCGGCACAAGAGTAGGAGTTGTTCCTCCTCGAGCTTGCCCAAGGATCCCTATTCTAGATCCCAACAAGAATAAGGACCTTCGCAAAAGGCTTGAGTCATGGACGCTGCCTTACAAAAATGCTTTTGATCCCTTGTTTTGGAAGAGACCTCGAGATGACTCTGGGGCTCTAGCAAGCATTTGGAAGAAAGATCCCCGATATAGATTTGGCCCAGATGCTAAGGTCTACGGGGAAAACCACATCTGGAGATGCTCCCAAGAAGCATCATCATCTGGACTATCAATTGAGGAGAAAGAAGAGATTCACGTCTCCCCAAGACAATATCGAATCTATGAGGCTGACTACATGATCATAGACGATGTTTTTGGGATACCTCTTTATCCTAGAGATGTATTGCCTTCACCTGCTCCCAGATGGAGAGAAAACAAGTATGATGATGCTAAGATCATACTTGAAGTGCTTCCACGTCCACCCCAACATGTAATTGATCCTAATGCTTCTCCTCCTCCTCCTCCTCCTAAGCCAGTTATTCCTGAAGAGACTGGGGACACTAAAATCGTCTATGCGGGCCCCTCCTCTGAAACTCATGCTAAGGAAGTGGAACAAGTTGCAGACTCAGCTCAGTCCAAGTCTCAACCTATCCTTCTCTCAATGGTCCATCCTGTTGATCCATCTCCTTCTCAGGCTCTTAGTGTAGTACCTGATCAAAGAGGTGTGGACGCAACCAGGGCCACAGCTGAGAGCTCCGCCTCAGTTATTCCTCCTGAGTTTCAAGAGTTCGTCCAACGGACCATAGAAGCCAACAATGCGGTGCTCCTTCAGCAAATTGCGGCTATGTTTAAAGATTTTATTCCAAAATCTCCTCCCTCTTCTTAAAATTTGTTTTATTTGTTTTCAAATATACTGACTATGATGTGTTTCTCATTCTTTTGTCTGATGACAAAAAGGGGGAGAAAATGGGTTGATTGAATATATACATCTTGATTGCTATCTTGATTGCTTTTATAACATGTCTGGCTTCCATGCTTAAAAGCTTATATCTGTCTTATATGCTTTAAATGTTTAGATGTTTTAAATGATTAGAATGTCTGTCTTAGGGGGAGCCCTTCAGCTTTCTAGGACTCTTTGTTAAATCAAATTTGTATGTTTTGTCATCATCAAAAAGGGGGAGATTGTTGGAACCAAAGTGGTTATGGTCCAAATAATCCCTTAAGTTTTGATGTTAACAAAGAGGTAATTTAAGATGAACAAAGATTTGTTATGGACTAATGTTTTATATTAAGTGTGCAGGATAAAACTTCATTGAGTCCAAAGATTATCCATAGTCCAAAGACTTTATCTCGTCCAACATTTAATCTTGGTTTACGACTGGACGGTAATATATATAGAACCATGAGTCCAAAGACTCTTTCGGTTACTTTTGTAATAGCTAGTCCAATAAATGCTTTTATATTTCAAGCGTGAATATCTTGTAAAAGTATTTGAATTTATTATTCCCTGTAAAAGGCTTATATCCTTGGGACAAAACATTCTTTGTAATATTTGTACAAATGTAAAGCGTAAGCCAGAATGTCTCTGTCGCTTAAAGAAGTTGACATTCTTCTTTTGGAAAAACAAAAGGCAACTTTCGTTCCACACAGAGGATGTGTCAGCACCACTTTTAGCTATCATCCTGATAGTCTATCCTGCTGAACAGAAACTTCAGAAGCTATCAGACTCAACGGATCAAATGCATTCAATGCTCATCAGAACGGATCCTTTTCCATCCGTTCAAGCCTGAAGACTGCTCAAAGAAAAGAGGCTATATATACCTCCATCCCTTGAAAGTGCAAGGTTACCGAACTTGAGCAAAAATACAAGTGAAGGAACACTTACCGATTCAAAATCTTTCGACAGATACAAGCAAACATCAGCTCAAGAAATCAAAGAGAAAAGCTCAAGCTAGCAAAGCTACTTTGATCCTCACTTTCATATTACTCTCTGTGTAGAGTTTTTATGAGTCTAAGCTTTAGTTTCGAATTCTCACATTTAGTGAGTTAGTATAACAAACTCTTTTCAAAACCTTAGTTTGGTTGAGCCTGAACAGGCTTGTCTGTAAAAGAATACTTCGAGAACCTGAGGAGGTTGAGAATACTGCCTGAAGAGGTGTTGAATACTCTGTAACAAAAGATTTTTGTTATAGTGGATAAAGCTCTCAAGTAGAGAGGACTGGACGTAGCTCTTTGGTGAAGAGTGAACCAGGATAATATCTTTGTGTTCTTTTCTCTCCCTTACCCTTACTTTAGTTTATTATCTAACTAACTAACTGGGATTGAATTGCCTTTTCCTACGCTGCTTTCTTATCTTAGTCAAACTAAGTTAGCGTCCAACTTGGTGTTTGGAAGAGCTCTCTTTGCTTTTAATCGTTTTAGCATCTAACCTTGCGAAAACTATTATCTGCTTATGAAAAGAATTTAAAATCTTTAGAAACACAATTCAACCCCCCTTCTTGTGTTTCAAGCAGGTTCCTTCAGACTTATGCTAAGTAAATTTTGTCTTAGTCCTTCAACCATAAGCACATTAGAGATTGAGGGAAGAGGAGGTTTACCACCAATTGTACCAACCCCAATTACTCTTCCTTTTTGGTTGCCTCCGAAGGCAACATATCCACCATTTTTAGACTGGAGGTCTTGGAACATAGACCTTTCTCCTGTCATATGTTGCGAGCAGCCACTGTCCAGGTACCAGCAGAGGTGTCTGCTTTGTCCTATTAAGGATATCTGCAACAGAAATTATTTTATCTTTAGGTACCCATATTTTTTTGGGTCCTTTTCTATTAGTTCTTGGAGTCTGTGAAGACTTCCTCTTTTTCTTGTGAAGACACTTAGACATAACATGTCCAGCTTTTCCACAGAAGTTACAGACGGGTCTAATTCTAACTAGAGTGGGTTTAACATAGACAGTTGAAGATTTTGTTGATACTTTATGATCAGCTTGATGATCATATCCAATGCCTTCTTTGTTAAGAGACTGTCTCTGACATCCTAGCAGTTTTGCCAGATTATCTCTTCCATTAACAAATCTAGCAAGATCAGAAATGAGCTCCTTCACTTTCTGTTGAAGTGTGACAACTTCTTCAGAATGTGATGTTTCACTTGAGATCGAAGCGTCATCAGACTTTTCAGTCCTCAGCTGGCTATTCTCTTTGGCCAGCATCTCACACTCTTGAGATTTTTGTTTATGCTCACTGAGGAGTTTAACATAATCTCTCTTGAGGGATTTGAAGGCCTTAGATAAGCCTTTGGATTCCTCTACCAGCTCATCATAAGCATCATGCAATTCCTCAAGTTTAGAATGTACCTTAGTTTCAGGTTCTGAATCTATGTTGGCCATCAGACAGAGATTGGCTTCCTCTTCTGTCTCTTCTCCTTCAGAAGATGAACATTCAAGATCTTCCCATGTAGCCATCATTCCTTTCTTCTTCTTTCTGAAGAATTTCTTTTTGGAAGCTTTCTTTAAAAGAGGGCATTCAAGTTTGATGTGACCAGGCTTCTTGCACTCATAGCAGACAACAGGGCTTTTGTCTGTTGATGTGGATTCCTTGTTGAATTTTTTGAAAGGCTTCTCCTTTCTGAACTTCTTCTTTCTCCAGAGCTTTTTCATCTTTCTGGTGATGAGAGAAGTCTCTTCATCATCATCAGAATCCTCATCATCAGACTCGTCTATGTCACAGTCAGACTCGTCTGCCTTTGAAGCTTTTAAGGCTTTAGCTGCCTTTAGATCAACCTTTAGAGCAATGGCTTTGCTCTTTTTGATTGACACATCTTCATTGAGCTCTTGCTCATGAACAGTGAGTGTGCCAAGTAGTTCATCCATAGTCAAGGAGGTGAGATCCTTGGCTTGAGATATAGCAGTGACAAGAAGTCTCCACTGCCTTGGAAGAATTCTGAGAATCTTAGCAACTTTCTTAGCATTATTATATATTTTACCAAGAGATTTCAAACCGTTAGTAATAGTTTGGAATCTACCAATCATTTGAGCAACAGATTCACCTTCATCCATGGTGAATAATTCATATTTTCTAACAAGAATAGAAATTTTAGATTCTTTTACCTTACCAGTTCCTTCATTTGTGACAGATAAGGAGTCCCACATTTCTTTAGCAGAATCACAAGCACATACCTTTTCAAATTCTTGTGGACTAAGGGCACAAATTATAGCATATCTGGCTTTATGGTTTAGATCACATCTTGTCTTTTCTGCAGGTGTCCACTGAGCCTTTGGCTTGTCTGAGCCATCATCATTGCGAGGAGTGTAAGGACCATCAGTGATGACATCCCATACATCAGAGTTTGTTGACAACATGAACCAGTGAAACCTTTCTTTCCAGTAGTTATAATTTGTACCATTGAAGAAGGGAGGTCTGGTTATGGTGCCTCCTTCAGGTTGTGGGTTCCCACTTGAGCTTGCTCCATAAGTCATTGTCTATTCTTCAGGATCTTTTCTCTACACTGTTAGGTGCTCAACCCAGAGGCAGAGCTGTGATGCCAACTGAAATAGACAGATGCAAACACTAGAAGAGGGGTTGGATGGTGTTTGACAATTTTATGTGGAATTAAGAAACTTTTTCGCAAGCACAGACGGGTAAGGAACAGACGAGTAAACTCAGACAGGTCAATCAGACTAATAACTCGTCTGAAGGTTTTCACAGAAAACACACAATCATGCAAGATGAAAAAAGGTTTGATAAACACAATTATAAACCCCTTTAGTTAAACGATAGTTAAGATAAATAATCAAACTAAAGAGTTTAGGGAAAGAGAGATCACTCAGCAAGTTTTATCCTGGTTCACCCCTTAACAAATGAGGCTGCGTCCAGTCCTTGGCAACACCAAGTTTTCTCACTATAACTGAATCAGGTTACAGGACAGACAAGTATTATTTTCACACCTAGCCTCTTCAGGCTCCAGACAAGTATTGTTTGAACACCTAGCCTCTTCAGGCTCAGACGAGTATTGTTTGCACACCTAGCCTCTCCAGGCTCCAGACAAGTATTGTTTGCACACCTAGCCTCTTCAGGCTCAGACGAGTATTGTTTGCACATCTAGCTTCTCCAGGCTCAGACGGGTTTGTTTGAGAGAAGTTGTAAAATAAATTACAATTTGCATGTCTTTCACAAGCACTCAGACGAGTGTATTAAATGTGAAGCTCTAAAAGACTGCATAATAACTTCAAATGATTGAAGAATAAATAATGAAAGAATGAAGATATAAATGTTCAGAGTAATTGCTCTTTGAATGCTTTGTTCGTTGTCTTCTCTTTACACTTCTCTGCTTGAATCTTCAAAGTCTTCTTCATTAGATAGGCTTCAAGATTTTAAAGCCGTTAGACAAAATGTTTGAAGGCTTGGCTTTTTGCAGATCTTCAATAAATGCAAGGAGTCGTTCTGATCAACCATTAAAGCCTTGAGAACTTCGCTTGTTCTCTCTCATTAGAATGGTGAAGACTTCTGATACACATTTGGTCTTAGCAGGTCTTTATACTTGCTTTTTGCCATCAGAGGGAAGACCTTCCCTTTTGGTGTGAGATGCAGTTGTGTTCAGGTAAAGCTCTTTGTTGAAATACAACTTTTATTTACTTTCATCTGTAGTATTACTTAGCCCTACTGATGGGGCCAGCACGCATATATCAGTACTGCATGTGTTTCGCTTATCCTGTTGTGCTCACTCTGATGTGTGCGCTTTTAAGTTGATTATATGTTATCGATTGTTTTAATAAGCGCGTAACTGTCAAGTTATAAAGAATAGTATATTTGGGTTCTAAATAATGGGATTTCCTCGAGTGGGACTTGGGGACGTCACAATTGTGACACCCTAGACCCGGTATCACATGGTTACCCAAAACGACATATAATACGGAAATAAAATCTTGCTGGTTTACTTTCGGAAAACAGATTTTCTTTACTTAGATCTTACTTACTACAAAAATCGTGATAAATTTTTTTCTTATTGCAGAAGTAAACAATAAATACTCAGATCAATATCAATATGACTCATATGTAGTTTTATGCATCATCAGTTAGTTATATATATATAGATGAACTATGGACAACATGTCCCTTTCAAAAAGAAACTAACAGAAAAGAGAAATGCTATCAACTCTAAAAACTAGGCAGCGACAGTCTGGAAAACCACATCTAAAACTCATGGTCATCAGTAGCCGATAACAGACTACCCAAAAATCACTGCCCCAAAAAGACTGACACCCTACGCTGGTCTACGTCTAGTGGAAACCACTAGACAGTCCCTCAAAGGAGGGTCCAACATTCCCATCAGAAGAGAGATCGGGGGAATCTACATCCCCATCGACCACCCCCGCCTCTCCGACTCCAGCAGTCGGGGCATCCCTATTCTCCAGAGGTTGATACTCAGGAGTCTCTTGAGGGACCTCATCAGGGTCCTCTTCCGCATCCTCCTCGTGTACCACTGGTACTAAAATAAAGGGAGGGGGAGGTGTCTGTGGCGGCTGCTGGTGTAGAGGCTGAACTGCTAGATCTCGTGCTGCAGAGACCACTGATCCACCAGATATTGCAGTATCATCCAGACTGGTGGCAGTGGAATCTGGATGGTCTCCATCGTGTGGACTCTCTCCTGAGGTCCCACCTCAGTGTTCCCTCGAAGGGTGCAGAGTGGTCCTGTATACGCCGTGCTACTAGCGCCCGAGTGGATGACCCACGCACCCAAGTCCTCGCGATGCTCAAACGTGAGGGAGCGAACTCCCGAGTGTGCCAACCCTTCGCTCTCCGATCCCATCTGTATACAGATAAATATATATCCAACAAGAAAAACAGCACAGTCTAGAAAAATACAGCAAGGGTGAGAAACCAATATATGAATCAAAAAACGACAACTATATGCCCAAAACACAAACAACATATTCATATAGGCATGTCTCAAATAATCATCAACATGATAAACATATCACAAAATATAATAATACTAAAGGTAAAACACAAGGGCTTCATGCCCAACAGTCATCGTTATTTTCAAAACGTATGCATGGCACTTCCATATATATCATCTAACGTTCAATTCTTAATTTTCGGAAATCCCATCACCTTTCAAGGAGTGGATCAGGCTCATAATTCATTGGCCCTCAGGCAACAATGACTAGCACCAACTTGCAAAACAAGTACATGAATCCCATGACACTACGCCGTTCTCACATGGGGGCGCAATCAGAGGTACTTAACAATGTAATCAGGTCATACTATATTTTCCAACTCAAGGCATAATATGTTCTCAGAACACGTATGACACCATTGACCATCAAAGCACAATGTTACACGATGACATAAGTCATCCCCAGGTTTCCTTGCCATCAAGGTCCCCTTATTTTCAACGGCATGTCTGCCAAAAACATATGCATGAGAAAACCTTTGTTTTCGTCAGTTTATCTGTGTCGTATCATTATTTCCTTGTTGAAGCATCAACACTATCAACCACCATAATGTTTTAGACTCTTTTAGGTCTTTACCACATTTTCTCAAAAACAAGACACTCAGTCCAAAACAATTCGAATCCAAAAATCCCTAACCGATGCACCAGTCTCGGATTTTGGATTCTAAAGCATACAAAATGTCCACAAGCCTACAAAACCACAAGGATTGTCCCCACGCTTACAGGGCCAATTCACTAACACGGATCCTTGATCCACATGTTCTTCAGAACACTAGAACCCCGACATCTCGGTTTCTAGGTTCACATAAAAAACAACCATTTCTTGTTGAAAAACCAAAAACTAAAACCCATATCTCCGAAGCTTATATACAAGGCCTTCGAGATCGGTTTTTCCATAAAACGACTCTTAGTCAAAAACCACGTTCTCTTTTGAAGTATTTAGGTAAATCACAACACTTTGAAATACGGTTCGTGAAAACCCTTTTTCTTGAATAAAGCAATTAGTTTCAAAACTAGATTTTCTTAAAAACACTTTTAATTGAAAAGATTCACTTTATTACTTTAAAAACGGTCGATGTCTCCAAAATGTACTTTTTACTTCAAAACCTTAATTTTCTTAAATTAAAGTTGTTTTTCTCCTTTTTTTTCCTTTTATGTCACTCATCTCCCAAGAAAGTAGATTTAATTGCTTTTGTTCTCAAAATCTTTGCAAAACTTTAACCTTTCATTTTCTTATTTTCCGTTCCAAGCTTTTTGAAGCTTTTAACTTTAAATGATTTTGGACCCTAACCGCTGTTAGGTCCCTTAGCACAATATTTACCGTTACAGGCATAACCAACGTTCATCCACCATACAATAAATCAGGCATATTCAAACATAATCAAATATGAGCAAGAAAATTAAATCACTCCACATCAATCAAGCACATTGAAAATTTTACAATCCATATACACAAACACAACATACTGTTGTCGGGAATGGAATTCCTTAGGTTTGTCCCCTTAACTCTTGAAATTTTCCACTCCTTGAAAATTCGCCCGATCAAACCGGAAGTCGTCCGATTTCTCGTCCAATTACCCAATGACAACTACACACATACAATCAATCAAGATATCAACTTTAATCAACACAAAATCTCCTATTCTCATCCCCTAGGGTTCGGCCAAAGGCTTGAAAAATTAGCTAGGGATACCCAAAAATTCCTAGCCCTTGGATTCAATGCCCTCTAAGTGTGATAGAACTAGATTCATGCTTCTTACACCAAAATTTTAAACAAAACTCTACTCACCTAAAAAGGTGCCATTCGGCCATCCATACCCATATGTGCTGGAGAGCTCTTTTGGTTACAAGCTCTTGCATTATGAAAGAGGGTAATGTAACTAGCTCATAGAAATTGGTTTGACATTAAAATATTTTTCTACAATTTTTCATGAATTTTTGAAGATCAAAGCTCAACTTGAATAAAGCTTGAAAATACAAGAATCAATGGAGGAAACATAAAGTTTAAGAGCTCAATAATGGAGTCCATACCTCCTAGATGACAAGGATGAGTGAGTGATCAACTTTCTTTCACAAAAAAGCTTGAAGATTCTTAAACAAAAGTGAGAGAAAGTGAAGGAGAAAGTTTGAAATGAAGAACAAAATGATGACGTGCAGAACAAAAGTGGTGAAGGGAACATGAAGGGGGCAGGGCGAGTGGGGTTGGATTGGGACAAGGATGTCCACCAAAAATCTCATTAAGGGTAACATGGTCATTTCCCACAAGGACCTAAAGGTAATTCCATGAAAGTTCAAGGGTATTTTGGTCATTTCGCATCTAGTTATTTTAGAAATCCATCATGACTTTGGCACGCATCCCTAGGTGACTTGACCTGATATGACTTCAAGATTATCCGTTAGCGGGTCCCGGTAAATCCATATCCAGCTCCGTTCGTCACCCGGTTTGAGAATTCGCCCGAATAGTTTATTATTATTCCGATTTTTAGTGCGCGAAAACAATTTTAGCAAAATTGTAGAGAATTCGATTCTAAGACTAACTGTCTCGTTCACGAGTCCAAATTAGGTCTTTTGAGTAGTAAAACACTACTGTCAGTGAAAACGTAGACCGGGCTCCGTCTAAGTCTTCGACCCAAAATTTAACCGTAAGTCCCTACGATAGCGTAAAGTGTGACTATGGTTTCAATTTATTTTAATTCACTCTCTAGACCCTCCAATAAAATACAAACTCATAAATACAGTTTATTGATATTAGAAAGCTTGAAAAATCGGGGTGTTACATAATTACCCCACTAAAAAATAATTTCGTTCTCAAAATTACGTACCTTCTAAAAGATAGGGATATTGCTCCCTAATCTTGTCTTCAGCTTCCCAAGTTGCTTCTCCAGTTGTATTATCCCAAATAACCTTGACTAAGGAGATTTGTTTTCCCTTGAGCTGTCTGATCATCTTATCCTCGATTCGTACAGGTGAAATCTCATAAGACAGGTTCTCTTTCAACGGTACTTGATCAGGTTCAATTACATCAGACTGATCAGGAATATATTTCCTCAATTGTGAAACGTGAAAGACATCGTGAAGATTTGAAAGGAAAGGAGGTAAAGCAATTTGATAAGCTACTAGACCAACACGGCGAAGACCTAATTTGTTTTACTCAGAAAGATTTGTTTTATCACTTTAAAAAATACCGATGATTGCTACAGGTGCTTTTCATTCTAAAAGCTTAATTTTCTTCGACTAAAATTATTTTCACTTTTCTTTTCCTTATGTCTTTTCATTTTATTAACCAAATATATCTCACTTTCTTGTTTTCTTAAAAGGAAACATCAATACGCGTTGGCTTTGAATCCTTTTCAACACTTAAACTTTTCCTCCACTTAACTTTATGTCTCAAGCTTTTTTGAAGCTTTTACCTTTACTTAGTTGGAACTCTAACCAATGTTAGGTCCTTAGCACACTACCAATCAACATTTTAATCAACATACCATGTTAAGCATACATAAACATAATCAAACATGCTTGAACACAATTAAGCATAAGAAAATAAAATTAAGCATAAGTAGGCATAAGGTAAAACACTCAACAATTAACGGTAATACATCACAACTTTACAAATCACACACAACACAGTATGCAGCCATCGGAAATCGAGTTCCTCAGGTAATCTCCACTTACCTCTTGAAGAAATTCTCCGAATAAAATGTCGTCCGGTTGGTCCACGAATCTGCCGATCACACACCCGATTACTCAACACCAACTACATTCACACAATCAAATCAAACATCAACATTCAACAACACAAATTTCCCTATTTCCTCCTACCTAGGGTTAGGCCACTTGCTCTAAAAATTAGCTAGAGATGTCTAAAATTTCTTATCACTTGGATGAATGATCCTTAGGTATAGGGGCATTTTGGTCTTTTCACACAACGGCAAACGGTAATTATGAAAAAGGTTAGGGGCATTTTGGTCTTTTGGCGTCCAGATATTTTTAAAAGCCATCACGACACTGGCACGCTTTCTTGGGTGATTTGACCTGCTGTGACTTCCAGTTTATCCATTAGCGGGTCCCGGTAAATCCCTATTCAGCTCTGTTCTTCACCCGATTTGAGATTTCGTCCGAATAACTTATATTATTTCGCTTTTTAGTGCAAAAAACCAATTTTATCAAAATTGTTGGAAATTCGATTTTGAAACCTAACTGTTTCGTTCACGAGTCAAAATTAGGTCTTTTGAGCAGTAAAATCTTACTGTCAGTGAAAACGCAGACCGAGCTCCGTTTGAATGTTCAACCCAAAATTTAACCGTAGCTCTCTACATTTGCGTAGAGTATGAATATGACTTCGGTTTATCTAAAATCATTTTATAAAACTCAGATAAAATATAAACCCATTTATATAGTTTACCGGTCTTAGAAAGCGTGAAAAATCGAGGTGTTACATTACTACCCTTCTTAAAAAAATTTCATCCTCGAAATTTCGCTACTCAAGACTCGACAGGATCTCTAAAACTCCAGATTCCACATTGTATCCCCTGTACACAAATCGTGCCTTAGGTAACATTTGAAATCTTTCAATAGAGGAAGTTTCCTAGGTCTTATCCTCACATGATAGTATGTAGAAGAAATTTGACCATCCCGAAAAGAATACAGGAATATCCAGTATGTAAAAAGATTCTTCAGTAGGTTCGTGAGTGTAAAAATGCATAGCTAAAACATGTTACAACCATGACTCTAATAAAGTCCCTTCTTTCATAAGAACCTACCAATGGATTAGGGAATCAAAAGATGAATAGTCTGGTCAAAATCAGACTGGATCACATTTACCAAAAGTAAAAGTGGTCAAACTAAGTTTCATCAAGAAACTTCCAGTATCAAGAATTTGTTCGAGTTATAACTCAAGAAATAGTCATAACAAACCCGTCAATGAAATCCTTTGAATATATCCAGACCAATGGATACTATTAAACCAATACCTCAAGTGTCTAAGACACTGAGGATTATGTAGGAATATGAGTACCAAAGCTCATATAACAGAGAAGAAACAGGTAATTCTAAACGTTTCACACAATCCATCGCAATAAAAGAATAAGTTGCACTCTAATCGGAAAGTACGGTTAAGAGATTACCATCTATGTCGCAACTACCGTGTATAAGATCGTCGGAATTCGAAGCCTCAGCACCACTCATGGTGTAAACTCTTCCCTTCGTCGTCGGCCTTCCGGTTCCAGTGTTGTTATCGACAGCGGGGACAGGTTTTTGTGTCTTGCAATCTTTTGCTATGTGCCCCCTTTGTCCTCAAGTATTGCATCTAGGATTCCGTACAGATCAGTTGTTGGCCAGGTGTGATGGATCTCCACACTTGAAACATCTCCTATCTTAGTCGTGGTTCTAATTCCTCTGGCCTCCACTGCCTGATGTGTAAGCAACAAAAAGATAGGGTTGCTGGTTCTAATCATTCCTTGGGGGTCGGGAATAAGGTTTCTTCTGACTCTATTCTCCTCTTTGGTTCTGGTACTGATTCTTAAGGCGGGAAGGTCCCCCAACGTTCCCTCTATCGACCTTTCTATGCTTCATCAACTCTTCTTGTCTGCTCTTCTCTACTAATGCCTGGAAATTCCAAATTCCCTGCGGCAGCACTGATTCCTTGATTTCATACCTCAAACCCCTTTTGAAACATTCACGCATCCAGTCTTCGTCAGGGTTGTTCTGGAAGAATCAGAAATACTTAGCAAGCGATTCAAATCTCGCCACATATTCCCCAACGGACATATCCCTTTGTTGCAGCCGCAAAAATTCTCTCTCTTTCTCAGCTCTGGCACTTTGTGGGAAATACTTCTCCAGGATCCGGTGCTTAAACAGATCCCAAGTGATTTCCTGTTGATGTGCCTCCAGCAATTGTCTGGTTCCCTTCCACCAATACTTAACATCTCCCAGGAGTAGAAAAGTTGCATATGATACTTTCACTCCTTCAGGGCTATGAATCAGCTCGAAGATCTTTTCAATCTCTTGGATCCACAAGTCAGCCTTCTCAGGATCCACATTGCCATGAAATTGTGGCAGATTATGGCGTCTAAATGCAGTCAGGTTTCGACCCTCAGCGGCCTGTTCAGCACGAGCCTGCTCTTGTGCATTATAAGCAGTCATTGTAGCAGTCTGTACAGCAATAGCAATGGCCATGTTCACCATTTCTTGTGCAGCAAAGTCCATCGCATTAGCACCGTCAGTGTCCTCAACATGAACACCAACTCCTCCCCCGCGACCACGTCCACAGCCACGTCCATGTCCAGCTCTAGTTTCAATTCCTTGCTCCATATCTGTCCTACAAGATTGAAATCAGTCGAACTGAAACCAAAAACCAAAACATAGGCTCATTTACCAACATACATTACTTCTAAGAAGTAATTCAAGCATGCCTTAATCAGAGATCACATAACATCAACACAACAGACCTATTCCTCAAAGGTTCCTGAAAGACTCGACCGACTCTGATACCACTTGTAACACCCCCTCCGGGTGTCACTTTCGTAACCCAAATTATCCCTTTTTCCTGGTTAACTAAAATCTTTTTGAAAATAACTCTATAGAGTATTTGCGGAAGTGTGATGCCGAAAGAAAAATTTTAACAATCAGAGGAAAACAAAATGAAACTCATCATATATGACAATAATTCAAGTTTTGCCATTAGGCATACATACTTCAAACCTCTAAATAACACTCATAGTCACGGTCGGAAGACTGGTCTTACACATTTATAAATCTTAAGAGTTGGGCTGACAAAAGAATTCTTAGGACAAACAAAGCGTACTACCTAACATAAGTTGTATCAATGAGACTGGGTCTCGTCGTCAACAATCCACACCTCTTCATCGTCAACCTCAAGCACTCAAGCTATAGGGTCCTGGAGTGACTCAGAGGACTGTTGATAAACATCTGTACATGTATCCAAAAACACAACAGGGTGTCCAACATGTACAGGCAAGGGTGAGAAACTAATATATGAACTCAAAATACGACAACTACATACACCACACACCAAACAGCAGGTTCATATATATATATATATATATATATATATATATATATATATATATATATATATATATATATATATATATATTCAATATAACTCATAGGCATCATAAGTGCAAAATAGAACATTATGCCAATAAAGATAAATCAAGGGTCTCATACCCAACAGTCATCGTCATCTTCAAAACATATGCACGACACTTCCAACTATATTATCTAGTACTCGATTCTTAATTTCCGGAAATCCCATCACCTTATCAGTGAATTGATCAAGCTCGGGGTACATTGGCCATCAAGCAGCAATGTCTAGCATCAACGTGCCATAATAATAAACGGTCATACTATATTGTCCAACTCAAGGCATATATATATATATATATATATATATATATATATATATATATATATATATATATATATATATATAATGACTTAAAGTTACCACAGGGTTCCCTGTCATTGAGGTCCCCCATTCCATGGCACGTCTGCCAAAAAAAAAACATATGCATGAGAAAACCTTTGTTTGTGTAAGTTTTTCTGTGTCGTACAGTTATTTCCTCGTTGAAACTTCAAAGCTATCAACCACCACAACTTTTAGACTCTTAAGTCTTTTCAACATTTTCTCAGAAGGGACACACAGTCCAAAACTCAAAAAGGACACATAGTCCGACCGCCCAAACCCAAAATCCCCAACCGATGCACCAGTCGCGGATTTTGGATTCTAGAGCACCCAAAACGTCCACAAGCCTACAGGACCACAAAGATTGTCCACAAGCTTACTGGACAACTTTACTTACATGGATCCTTGATCCACGTGTTTTGCAGAATATTAGAACCCCGGCGTCTCGGTTTCTTGGTTTACATCCAAATTAACTTTTTCTCTTTGAAACACAGAACCCACATCTTAGAAGCTTACATACGAAGCCTTCGGGATCGGTTTTCCATAAAAACCGACTCTTGGATCAAAACCACTTTTTTTTTTTTTTTTTGAAAAACAAACTCCTAGTAAAACATCAACTCGTTGAAACATAGCTCATGAAAACTCTTGGTCAAAAACTACTCTCTTTTGAAATACCTTGGTACACCACCAAAACCTTGAAATATAGTTCGTGAAAACCCTTTTCTTTGTTGAAACCGCCTATTTCTAACAATGGATCACTTGAAATTACTTTTACTTGAAAAGATTCGTTTTATCACTTTAAAAACTACCGATGATTTCTAGATGTGCTTTTCATTCTAAAAGCTTACTTTTCTTCGACTAAAATTATTTTCACTTTTCTTTTCCTTATGTCTTTTCATTTTATTAACCAAATATATCTCACTTTCTTGTTTTCTTAAAACAAAACATCAATATGCGTTGTCTTTGAATCCTTTTCAACACTTAAACTTTTCCTCCACTTAACTTTATGTCTTCAAATAAAAAGTCGTCTTGTTGGTCCGCGAATCTCCCGATCACACACCCGATTACTCAACACCAACTATATTCACACAATCAAATCAAACATCAACATTCAACAACACAAATTTCCCTATTTCCTCTTACCGAGGGATCGGCCCCTTGCTCTAAAAATTAGCTAAAAATGTCTAAAATTTCCTATCTCTTGGATGAATGATCCTTAGGTATACCTAACACTAAATCAAGTCTCATTACTCAAAACTTGAATAAAAAACTCAAGATTCCCTAATATATATGTTTCGGCCTCTCTATAGGAAAATATTTTGATTGCATGCTCTTGGACAATGAAAATAACTCATAGAAATTGGTTTTACATTAAAAGGATTTTTCTACAATTTTCTAGAGATTTATGAAGTTTAAGGTTCAAACTTGAACATAGTTGGAAAAAATAGATTTTCAATGAAGAACATGTAAATTGACAGATCAATGAAGAGTTCATACCTCTTGGAGGATGAAAGTGAGCAAGATTATCAACTTTGCTTCACAAAATCATTTGAGGATTTTCTTAAGAAAGGAGAGAAAGAAAGGAAGAAGATGATGTTTAAGAAGAAATGAAATGAATGGTACATTTGATGAAGGTGGGGCGTGGGAGAGGGGAAGGAGGGGAAATGGTGTCCAAAAAATTTCACTTAAAGGGCAAAATGGTCTTTTCACACAAAGACAAATGGTAATTATGAAAAAGGTTAGGGGCATTTTGGTCTTTTCGCATCCAGATATTTTTAAAAACCATCATGAAACAGGCACGCTTTCTTGGGTGATTTGACTTGGCGTGACTTCAAGTTTATCCGTTAGCGGGTCCCGGTAAATTCCTATTCAGCTCCGTTTTTCACCCGATTGGAGATTTCGCTTGAATAACTTATATTATTACGCTTTTTAGTACGAAAAACCAATTTTATCAAAATTGTTGGAAATTCGATTCTAAACCTATCTTTTTCGTTCAAGAGTCAAAATTAGGTCTTTTGAGCAGTTAAATCTTACTGTCAGTGAAAACGCAGACTGGGCTCCGCCTGATTTTTCAACCCAAAATTTAACCGTAGCTCTCAACGATAGCGTAGAGTATGAATATGACTTCGGTTTATCCAAAATCATTTTCTAAAACTCAGATAAAATATAAACGTATTTATATAATTTACTGGTCTTAGAAAGCGTGAAAAATCAAGGTGTTACAATCAACGTCCTCTAAGGTTGCCAGCACCTGATAAGCTTGGTTGAGGCTTTGTCACTGGGGAAGTTATATCCCTAGTCTGTGAGGAGTGCTCTGTAACACCCCGATTTTTTAAATTCTCCAATACTAATTAAATAGTATTTACGAGTTTGTATTTTATTGGAGGGTCTAGAGAGTGAAATAAAATAAACCGAGACCATAATCGAGCTCAACGCTATCGTACAAAGCTACGATTAAATTTTGAGCTGAAAACTCAAACGGAGGCCGGTCTGCATTTTTCCACTGACAGTAAGATTTTACTGCTCAAGAGACCTCAGTTTGACCCATGAACGAGACAGTAAGTCTTAGAATTGAATTTCCTACGTTTTCATTAAATTTAAAAAAAAATCATTTCTTGACCTTCGTTCGAGCGAAATCTTCAATCGGGTGAAGAACGGAGCTGCATATGGATTCACCGGGACACGCTAACGGATAATCTTGATATCACATCAAGTCACATCACATGGGAATGCATGCCAGAGTCATCATGACGTTTGAAAATATCTGGAAGCGAAATGACCAAAATACCCGTAACCTTTTCTTAAATGACATTTTAGTGCTTGAAGAAAAAGACTAAAATGCCCTTAAGTGACCCACTTTTGGGACATTTCAGCCCCTTATTCCACGGACAAGACCAGCCCAAAGGGAGCTTCTTCACTTCACTTTCACACTTCATCTTCTTCCTTAAGCCATTCCACCATTTTCTGAAGAGAAAAAGCTTGAATCCTTGAGAGAAAAGTTTGATTCTTGATCAATCTTCATCATTCAATAGGTAAGATCACTTGTATGATCTCTAAGCTTCATGAATCTCTTCCTATTTCATGGTTTAAGAACTTGATTTCTTGAGTTCCAACATCAAGATCCAAATTTCAAAAATTCGTAGGAAATTGTAAAAAAATCATTTTAATGAGAAACCAATTTCTTTGAGCTAGCTTCATCACCTTCTACCTCTATCCAAGAGTATATGAACAAACTCTCATCCTAGCCTAATCTATTTGAAAGGGCCGAACCCTAAGATTTGGGGGAAATGATGGATTTCTCCAATTTTTGATTTTGAACACTTGATTCCATCCTTACCTTTCCTATTGTCCTAGAATCCAAGTGATTGGAAGACCAAATCAATCCCTAGCCATTTTTCCTCTTCATGGCCGAAACCTAGAGTGTGTAGAGCCATGAGTTTTGTTTCAAATATTTGAGTGATAGAACTTGATTTAGTGTTAAGTATGCTTAATAATCCTTCATCCAAAAGATTGGAACCAAATGAAACCCCTAGCCCATTTTTAATACCCTATGGCCGAACCTAGCCTCTAGGGGATTAGGGAAATTTGTGTTGTTAGTTATTGATGTTTGAATTGGTTGTGTATTTTTAGTTGTTGTCGGGTAATCGAACGAGAAACCGGGCGACTTTCGGATTGGTCGGGCGACTTTTCGCTAACCGGGAAACTTCGAGAGGTAAGAGGAGATTAACTCCAATAAGTTTGATAGCCGCATAAGGTTGGTTGTGGTATGATTGTGATGATATTATTTGAATCAATGTGAATGATCTCCCTTGTGATGTATATGTGAGGATTATTTGGCAAATGCGTAATTGAATATTGAGATGTGAATTGTGGCGTTATTGCCTTGAATGGAACATAAGGGGTCAAAACTGCTTCTTAATATCATAACTTAATCTTAATATCTAAACCACAATTCATATCTTATTAAGATTATAACAAGCATACATAACACTATCCATCAAGCATAAGGGGTCAAAACTGCTTCTGGGAACGTGAGAATCGATTTCCAATCTCTGGAATCGATTTCTCAAGTCTTCAAATCGATTTCCAATCTCTGGAAATCGATTTCTACAAGGCCAAATCGATTTCCACACCTTGGAAATCGATTCTTGGAGGATTCAAATCGATTTCCATGTGCTGGAAATCGATTTTTGGCTGTCAGATCACACAGCAGCGGGTTTTCTCCGCCATCGAACCAGTCTACGTTCTCTAATTGACATATCATTCGAGCCTAAGCTATTTATCACCAATTTGATTAGTCCAACACTCATAAATCATATCCTAAGGGTTCTCAAACTAATCCTTGGTCATCAATCTCACATTGCCTATTTATTTTCTCCCTATAACTATGTTCTGATAGCATAAGGTTAACAAAACACCATATCATGGCATAAACAACATGTTCATCATCATCAATTCATAAACAATCATATAAATCATGAAATCATAGTTATAAACATGTTATAACATCAAATTATTCATCAATCAATACTCATATAGCCAGAAAACAACATAACAACATTCATAGGCATACGTAGGCATACATAGGGGTCATGGATTAACCCCTTCATCTTAACCTATCCCAACACCCACATAATCATGACCAATTTTCTCCCCCCATACCTGGTATGACGATTCACAGCCTAAGGGAAAGAGAATAGAGCCAAGATCTGCTACGGTTCCTTCTTACGGGTTCAGCACTTGATCACTATCGAAACACTGGAAAGCAGAGTCGATCTTTAAGTTAAGGATTGAAAGGGAAAACAAATCTAGGATTAGAAACTCACCTTGGTTTCTGACTTAGGAGATTAACTCTAGCGGCAGGGATAGACTAGCCAAATTTCAATTGTGGAACATTTGATAACAAAATTTCAATTGTGGCATTGATGCCTTGCATGAGATGATGTTGAATTGAGGTTTGATGTACAGACACACACACACACACACATATATATATGTATATATATATATATATATATATATATATATATATCTTTATCCTGGACAGGTTAAAAGCATAGCACTTGCTATAGCTCAATAATAAAGATTAAGCTACTTAAAAGTCTTGAATGGAACTTGTGGCATTGATGCCTTGCATGAGATGATGTTGAATCGAGGTTTGATGTACACACACACACACACACACACACACACACACACACATATATATACACATATATATATATATATATATATATATATATATATATATATATATAGATATATATCTTTATATCCTGGACTGGTTAAAAGCATAGCACTTGCTATAGCTCAATAATGAAGATTAAGCTACTTAAAAGTCTTAATCAATAATTTAGAAATGTTTTGATTTAGAGATGAAAAGCTTCTAAGCTAAATGTGCGTTATTGCCTTGAATGGAACATTTGATAACAAAATTTCAATTGTGGCATTGATGCCTTGCATGAGATGATGTTGAATTGAGGTTTGATGTACACACACACACACACACACACACACACACACACACACACACACACATATATATATATATATATATATATATATATATATATCCTGGACAGGTTAAAAGCATAGCACTTGCTATAGCTCAATAATAAAGATTAAGCTACTTAAAAGTCTTGAATGGAACTTGTGGCATTGATGCCTTGCATGAGATGATGTTGAATTGAGGTTTGATGTACACACACACACACACACACACACACACACACACACACACACATATATATATATATATATATATATATATATATATATCTTTATATCCTGGACTGTTGTGCTTTATCATTATTTTCTGAACATGTTGTACGAAGACAGAGAAAATTGAAAAGTATTTAGTGTGTCAAGAAAGAATCTTCTGAAAGTATTTGACTTCCCAAAACAAAAAAGTCTCTTCATGAAAGTTTGCTCTGATAACAATCTTTAGAAAAATGTTTTGAAACGATGGAATCCTTTGAAAGGGCATGTAAAGCCAAAATCATTTGAAAAACGAATCTTTAGAACTTAAGCCTTTGAGAATGATTTGTAAAGAAACGTTTTTGTGGAAAATAAGTCTTAGAGCGAAAATGAGTTTTGGTTTATACCAAAGAGAATCTGAGTTTTGTTTTTTAGATTTGAACTACGAAAATGAATTTGGTGAAACTGGTAATTACCCCTTCACGCATGTGAAGCACATGAACCTAGTGACCGAGACGTCGAGCTAGAGTTCTGTGACATGAACGGACTTTGTGTTCTATATGCAAGTCTAGTGTCTGCGATGTCAGCCTAGTACATCGTGGATTGAGCACTCGGACTACGTGTCCTATGTTTTGAAAAAGAATAGAATTAGTGTCCTACATGCGGGTCTAGTGTTCGCGACGTCATCCTAGTACTTCGCAAATTAAGAATTGGGACTACGTGTCCTAAAATTTGAATTGAACGGGCTATATGTCCTTTAAATGAGTCATGAGCCGTGTGCCTTAACAGAAAAAAAGAAAGAATGAACGGAAAGAAAGAATAGAAAAGAAAGAATAGAAAACCTCCTGCATACATGCATGAGTCGGCCGACGTGCCATACCAACCGAGCTCTAATCCAAGTGGTTGAGAATATGAGCAAGTTAATACCACTAGGTCTATAGGGGCATTTTGTGTTTGAAACTCCACAAGTGGCCAGAGGCCTTGCGACCCCGTGCCGTGGTAAATCGGCTACCCAACACGGATGAAATCAATCAGAGACTGGACTATTCAGGATATGGTTATGACGCGATACCCAGGAACAATTGGAGTTCGGACCTAAATTGAGAGGCCAACTCATAAGAACAAATGTGTTATGGGAGTATTCACGGCCTATCGCTCGATGAAGGGAAGTAGGAATCTCCGGAGTACATGAATTAGAGAGTCGAATTGAAGTCCCATGCATTCTTTTGACTTATCTTGATGAATGAGTGTGATATTTTGAAGGGGAAATTATCCCATTATGATATTATGATTGAATATTGATATTTTATCGCATGATTGTGTTTATCCCTGTTGTGTTTTTTGAACACATGTACAGATATTTTCCGACGGTCCTCCGGGTCACTACAGGACCCTATAGCTGAGTTCCTTGGTATCGACGACGAAGACGGGTGGACTGTTGATGACGAGGCCCAGTCTCATTGGGGCGATGCAGGCTAGGTAGTATACTTTATTGTTCTTAGAGATTTGTTAGACCAGCTCTTAGGATTTTGATATTTAAAGTCATGTCCTTTGATCGTGACTCAATATGATGTGTATTAAGAAATTGAAGTGATGTATGCCTTAAGGCGAAATTGAATGAGTTTGAATTTGCTTCTCAGTTGTTGTAAAGTTTTAAATTGGTATCAGATTTCCGCAACTTGTCTAATGAATATTTTCGAAAAAATTTTAATTAGCTGAAAAAGAAAATTTGGGGTGCGAACTGTGACACCGAGAGGGGGTGTTACAATAGTGGTATCAGAGCTGGTCTATGTCTTTTGCGATCTAGGTTATGGATTCATGGTGTTTTTGCTGTGTTTACTATGTGTTTTGTTTTGATAAAGGACAGTAAGAGTGAGAACAGTCTGTGATGACTTGTTTCTTTTGGAATACAACCAATTGGATTGGTTGTATTCGATGATTAAGATGCGTTAAGACCCCTAAGAGAAGAGTTATCCGAGTTATTAAGAGGTGACATCTAAGGTAAGCTTTGAGACAGCTCCTTAGTCATTTCTAGCAAATAGGCTTGAATATGACCTTTACTTTAAGAGTCAGGGATGTTAGACTCTTAGTTATCAGGTGGGTGAAGACTCCTTGGTTTGTGAAGGAAGTTTGAATGTTGGGAAAGTTTGCCGAAGGAACAAGCATGGCTTAGGCAAGTAGAAGGATACCAAAAGGTTTTCGGAGTAGATACATAGGTAGCTAGAAAGCGATCAGAGGGATGGCAAGATAACGATATGTGCTCTAATAAGAGTTGAGAGACTGGACTGGAATTCCGGCAAAGCAATAAAAGTGTGGTATTGCGTGAAGTTTCTTCTGATAGTACTTTAAGAAACAATTGGAGCCTCCACTGTTGGTGAATTTGATGGACTGGATATTTGTCTTCATTAGGACAGATGAAAGGCTATGCCTTATGGGTAGACTGTAATCCTTGTTGATGATGGTAAAGGATTCATATAATACCTAAGTATAACTTTTCGAAGTTGCGAATGATCAGAGACTGAGTGAACCAGAATTGAAATGTGAACTTTGGCTATAGAACGAGTGCCCTTAAGACTGGTATCAGTAGAGGAAAGAATTACAATGGATCCTATATGAATGGGAGTACTGTCTTGTTAATAGAACTTAAGACGGTAACGAGAAACCGGGCGACTTTCCGATTGGTCCGGTGACTTTCCGCTAACCGGGAAACTTCGATAGGTAAGGGGAGATTAAATCCAATAAGTTTGATAGCCGCATAAGGTTGGTTGTGGTATGATTATGATGATATTATTTGAATCAATGTGAATGATCTCCCTTGTGATGTATATGTGAGGATTATTTGGCAAGTGCGTAATTGAATATTAAGATGTGAATTGTGGCGTTATTGCCTTGAATGGAATATTTGATATTGAAATATGAATTGTGGCATTGATGCCTTGCCTGAGATGATGTTGAATTGAGGTTTGATGTGTGTGTATATATATATCCTGGACTGGTTAAGAGCATAGCACTGGCTATAGCTCAATAATGAAGATTAAGCTACTTAAAAGTCTTAATCACTAATTTAGAAATGTTTTGACTGAGAGATGAAAAGCTTCTAAGCTAACTGTTATAATGGCCAATTTTACTAAAGAGCCACTAAGTTAAGAATCCAAGATGATTTTTGAACAAGACTTAAGAAATTGAGAAATAGTGAAGAAAATAGTGAAAAGTTGCTTTATCATTATTTTCTGAACATGTTGTACGAAGAAAGAGAAAATTGAAAAGTATTTAGTTTGTCAAGAAAGAATCTTCTGAAAGTATTTGACTTCCCAAAATGAAAAAGTCTCTTCATGAAAGTTTGCTCCGATAACAATCTTTAGAAAAATGTTTTGAAACGATGGAACCCTTAGAAAGGGCATTTAAAGCCAAAATCATTTGAAAAACGAATCTTTAGAACTTGAGCCTTTGAGAATGATTTGTAAAGAAACGTTTTTGTGGAAAATAAGTTTTAGAGCGAAAATGAGTTTTGGTTTAAAGCAAAGAGAATCTGAGTTTTGTTTTTGAGATTTGAATTACAAAAATGAATTTGATGAAACTGGTGATTACCCCTTCATGCATGTGAAGCACATGAACCTAGTGACCGCGACATCGGGCTAGAGTTCTGTGACATGAACGGACTTTGTGTCCTATATGTGAGTCCAGTGTCCGCGACGTCAACCTAGTACATCGTGGCGTGAGCACTCGGACTACGTGTCCTGTGTTTTGAAAAAGAACGGACTTAGTGTCCTACATGCGAGTCTAGTGTTCGCGACGTCAGCCTAGTGCTTCGCGAATTAAGAACTGGGACTACGTGTCCTGAAATTTGAATTGAACGGGCTATATGTCCTTTAAATGAGTCATGAGCCGTGTGCCTTGATAGAAAACACGAAAGAGTTGAAAAGAAAGAATAGAAAATCTCCTGCATACATGCATGAGTCGGCTAACGTGCCATACGAATTGAGCTCTAATCCAAGTGGTTGAGAATATGATCCAGTTAAGACCACTAGGTCTATAGTGGCATTTTGTGTTCGAAACTCCACAAGTGGCCGAAGGTCTCGCGACCCCGTGCCGTGGTAAATTGGATTCCCAACACAGATGATCTCAATCAGAGACTGGACTATTCAGGATATGGTTATGACGCGATACCCCAGAACAATTGGAGTTCGGACCTAAATTGAGAAGCCGACTCATGAGAACAACTGTGTTATGGGAGTATTCGCGGCCTATCGCTTGATGAGTGGAAGCAGGAATCTCCGGAGTACATGAATTAGAAAGTCGAATTGAAGTCTCATGCATTCATTCGACTTATCTGGATGAATGAGTGTGATATTTTGAAAGGGAAATTATCCCATTATGATGTTATGATTGAATATTGATATTTTATCGCATGACTGTGTTTATGCCTTGTCTGTATGTTGCTTTGCTTGTGTGGCTATTACGATAAATTTGTGAACGAGTATCTCACCCTTGCCTGTACATGTTGGACACCTTGTTGGGTTTTTTGAACACATGTACAGATATTTTCTGTAACACCCCCCTCGCAGGTGCTACATACACGGACTCTAATGCGGAATAAAACAAGAAAATAAAACGCTAGTTGCTTTCGGAAAATACTTAATTAAGTAGCTACGTTCGAAAACGCGGTTCTAAAAATTTTCTGCATGCATAGGCAAACAACTCCAGACGGAGGAATAAATTTCATATCACACATTGATATTCACTGTTCATAAAACATAAACATAACGTAAAACCTGGATTAATATATATATCATATTACAGACTTAGAAAGTAATTGCGACATATATGCGACATATATGCAGTAATAAAATATAAGCCTGCTCAAAAACAAAAGACTCCTAAGCTGTTCGGCTAAAAGTAGCCATTGGGGTACAACCCAACGTCGGCTCCTTCAAAAGTTTCCATCGTCCAAGCACTCACGTCTCTGCGGGGACCTATGACCAACATCTGTACATGTGTTCCAAAAACACAACAAGGTGTCCAAAATGTACAGGCAAAGGTGAGATACTCAAATAAAGTTATCACGATAGCCGCACAAGCGACAAACAGCAGTATAATCATCCACAGATGAATACAGTTATATGAACAGTTATTTATATAATACAGTACAACATCCCAAACACTATCATCAGTTATAATAATGCATGAGACTTTAATATCATCTTTCTAATTCATGTACTCCGGAGATTCTAACTTCCCAACATCGAGCGATAGGCCGTAGTAACACCCGTAACACAATTGTTCTCATGAGTCGGCCTCTCTATTTAGGTCCGAACTCCAATTGTTCCAGGGTACCACGTCATAACCGTATCCTGAATACGCCAGTCTCTGATCGAGTTCATTCGTGTTTGGCAGCCGATTTACCACGGCACGGGGTTGCTACGCCACCGGCCACTTGTGGGATCTCGAACACAGAATGCCCCTATAGACCTAGTGGTCTTGACTGATTTTATTCTCAACTACTAGAGTTGTAGCTCGGTTTCAAATGGCACGTCTGCCGGTTCATGTATGTTCACAGAAGGTTTTCTATTTTCTTTGCGTTCATATCTTTCAAATGTCGAGACATAAAGTCCACGACTCGTTTCAAAAAGGCATTAAGCCCACTCAAATACAAAAACACAGGACACGAAGTCCAAGTGCTCAATCCACAAAACACTAGCCCCGACGTCTCGGCCACTAGGTTCGGGTTCGTCTCAAATGTGCATCATTTTTCTTTTGGTTTCATTTTCTCAAAACACTTTGGAAAACAAAACATACTTTGGTTTTCTTGAAACAAAACATCCTTTTTGATCAAGAGAACATTTTTCCGTGAAAAACACCTTTCTTGAAAACAAAAACCGCTTTCTAAGGTTTCACGTCTTTTTAAAACGCTTTTCCGAAATAAAACACGATTTGCACGACTTTTCACAAAACCACTTTTTACTTTTCAAAAGAAAATACTTTTCAACAAGAAAGACAACTTTTCTTGAAAAAGCAACACGTTTTCCCAAAAATCACTTTTTAATTTCAAACACGGTTTCCAAAACATAGATTTAGGATTTCGAGTCTTTTAACAATTATCGAGACATAGCCAGTCCTATGCTCATCCAGGATATAAATATATGTATAGATATATATCAACAATCTAATATCACAATGATATCACTCAAGGCATCCATGCCACAGTTATATCGAGTAGCAATTATGCACAACACTTAACATCCAATCAATCCAGGATATAAGTATACATATACATCATTCAAACTCATCTCTAAATCATCAATCAAGACATCATAACACATATATCAAACATGCACTATGAAGCTACTCAAACTTAAATGACTACCTCCCTTTACCTCACAAAAGAAGTTCAATGCAAACTCGATCGGTTCTCGGCTCCGGCTCCGGTTCCGTTCGCGTCGCCTAAAACAATCAAACACAATTCAATTCAAACAACAAATCAACATCAATCTATAACATAAGAACACAAGTTTTCCTTCCCCTAAAAGGTATAGGGTTCGGCCATGAAAGGTAAAAACGGTTAGGGATCTCATTTGGTTCCAAATTTTTGGATGGTTGGTTCATGAACTTAGCTAACACCATTTCAAGTCCTATGACTCAAAAATGTGAAACATAACTCATGGATTTTCCCCATGAAGCTCTCGGCCATATAGGGCAATTTAGGCTAGGATCTGATTTGGTTTTCCATCATTTGGATTCAAGGACACTAGGAAAGCTAAGGATGGAATCAAGAGTTAGAAATCAAAAATTTGATGAAAAACACTATTCATCATCACTCTTAGGGTTCGGCCACTTTGGGGTTTTAGGGCTAGGATGAGACTTGGATCATGAGCTCTTGGGTTTAGATAGAGGGTGATGAGGTGAGTTCAAAGAACTTGGTTTCACCTCCATAGGATTTTCCTACAATTTCCTATGGATTTTCAAAGTTTTGGATCTAAGAATGAGTTTCATGAAAATGGAGTTTTGATCTTGATATTGAAAGAGATTCAAGAAGATATGAGACCATAGAAGTGATCTTACCTTAAAATGGATGAAGATTGGTCAAGAAATCAAGTGATTTCAACAAGCTTTCAAGGTTTTCTCAAGGATTCAATGGAGGTTTTTTTCTCTAAGGAAGATGAAGTGTTCTTGGTGTTCTTGAGGGGCTGGGCTGCGTGGAATGAGGGGCTGAGAGGGCTGTTCCAGCCTTCTAAAAAGTTCATTAAGGGTAAAAAGGTCATTTGGTTCAAAGGGTAAAATGGTAAAAGGTGAAAAGACTTAAGTTAGGGGTATTTTGGTAATTTCGCGTCCTGAAATTCCCGATCGTCATGACGACTCTGGCATGCTCTCCCAAGTGAGTTGACATGATGTGATATCAATATTATCCGTTGTCGGGTCCTGGTAAGTCCATACGCGGCTCCGTTCTCCACCCGATTGAAGATTTCGCTCGAACGGAGGTCAGGAAATATTTTTTTTTGAAATTTTTGCGAAATTTAACCAAAACGTAGAGAATCGAATTCTAAGACTTACTGTCTCGTTCACGGGTCCATCTGAGGTCTTCTGAGCAGTAAAATCATACTGTCAGTCTAAAAATGCAGGCCGGACTCCGTTTGAGTTTTCGACTCAAAACTTAATCGTAGCTTCCTACGATATCGCTGAGCATGACTATGGTCTTGGAATATTTTATTTCCATTCCTAAGACCTTGAATAAAATATAAGTTTATAAATACTGATTAATTAGGAAAACTCGAAAATCGGGGTGTTACATTACTACCCCTCTAAAAAAAATTTCGTCCTCGAAATTTCGCAACTCAAAACTTGACTGGGTCCCCTTGATCACCAGGTTCCACATCTCATGCACCACACCATACTTTAACAGAAAGCCTAACTCTTCTCGTCTATCCTGCTGACTGAGTCTTCGTAGTTAAAGTAGTACACTTGAGTTGAGGGTAATCATTTGAACTTGGTCGCTACTCGGTTCTCGAAGATTAAGGAAGAAATTTTTCGACAGAAGAAATTTTATTGGTCTTACTCTCACGGGAAAGTATATTGAAGGATTTTATCTCTCGGAAATGATTACAGGAATATCCAGTATGTAAAAAGATTCTTCAGTAGGTTCGTGAGTGTAAAAATGCATAGCTAATACATGTTTACAACCATGACTCTAATAAAGTCCCTTCTTTCATAAGAATTCTCCAACGAATCAGGGAATCAAAAGATAAACAGTCTGGCAAAAATCTCAGACTGGATCACAGTTACCAACAGTAAAAGTGATTCGACTAAGTTTCATCAAGAAACTTTCAGTATCAGGAATTTGTATGGGTTACAACTCAAGTAATAGTCATAACAAATCTTTCGATAGAACGACATGAAAGTGTTTAGGCCAAAGGTTACTTTTAAACCAATCCACTCAAATGTCTGATACACTGAGGGTTACGCAGGAGTGTGAGTACAAAGGTTTATCCAGAATCATTTTCCTCATCTCCGGGTTGCTCGGTACACAAACTGTTCCATTGCATCTCAGGATGCCATCAGTTCCCAAACTGAACTCTGTAGCTTTTTCTTGTCCAAGTAACTCCTTTTTCTCATGGAGATACTCATCAGTTACTTGTTGTTCGCGGATCGTGTCCATCAGTCCACTAGATACCTTGATCATTGCCAATCTAATCTTCTCATTGTTCACTTCCACTGCTAGATTGAGATCACGAAACTGTTCTATCAATTCTAGCTCTTTAACCATCATTGCAGAGATGTGTAGGGTCTTCCGACTCAGAGCGTCTGCAACGACATTTGCTCTCCCAGGGTGGTACAGCAAAGTGAAGTCGTAGTCTTTAAGAAACTCCATCCAACGTTTCTGCCTCATGTTAAGTTCCTTCTGATCAAACAGGTACTTCAGACTTTTGTGGTCACTGAAGACATCGAACTTAGATCCATATAAGTAGTGTCTCCAGATCTTTAGTGCAAAAACCACAGCAGCTAACTCAAGGTCGTGCGTCGGGTAATTCCTCTCATGAGTCTTCAACTGGCGTGAAGCATACGCTACAACCTTCCGATGTTGCATAAGCACACATCCTAAACCTTGATGCGAAGCATCACAGTACACCTCGTACGGTTCGTCTGGCTGAGGTAGTACTAACACTGGTGAGGTTGTCAAAACGTTCCTTCATCGTCTGAAAACTCTCTTCACACTTGTCAGTCCACATAAACGGTTGGTCCTTCCTCGAAAGTTGAGTCAACGGCGCAACAATCTTCGAAAATCCTTCGATGAACCTTCTGTAATAACCAGCTAGTCCAACGAAACTGCGAATTTCTGTCACAGTCTTGGGTCTCTCCCACAGAAGTACTGCTTCTACTTTCGTAGGATTGACGACAATTCCTTCCTTCGAAAGCACATGTCCTAAGAATTTGACTTCATCCAGCCAAAATTCACACTTGGGTAGCTTTGCGTACAACTTCTCCTTGTGAAGGATCTGCAAAACTTGTCGTAGGTGCTCCTCGTGCTCCTCAGAACTTTTCGAGTAGATGAGAATATCATCGATAAACACGACAACAACTGATCCAAAAACGGACAGAAAATCCTGTTCATATAGTCCATGAAGATAGCAGGCGCGTTCGTCACTCCGAAAGGCATCACGAGGTACTCATAATGACCATAACGAGTCCTAAAGCAGTCTTGGGTACGTCCTCGTTCTTTACTCTGATCTGGTGATAACCGGATCTCAGATCGATCTTCGAAAAGACAGCGGCTCCTTGAAGTTGATCCATCAAGTCATCTATGCGGGGTAGAGGATACTTGTTCTTGATCGTTATCTTGCTGAGTTGACGGTAATCCACACAGAGTCTTGAACTCCCGTCCTTCTTCTTTACCAACAACACTGGTGCTCCCCAAGGGGACACACTTGGCCTCACAAACCGCTTAGACATCAAATCCTCTAGTTGAGTCTTCCACTCGGCTAACTCCGTAGGTGACATCCTATAAGGAGCTATAGAGATCGGACCAGATCCTGGAACTAAGTCGATCGCAAACTCGATGTCCCTCACAGGTGGCAAACCAGGTACGTCCTCTGGAAAAACTTCCGAAAAATCTTTCACAACTGGCACATCGCTCAAGACAACGTCCCTCTCGATTTCTAAACAGGATAAAAGCATGTATCCCTGATCTCCTTCTTTCAAAGAAGCTCTTACTTGGTTGGCAGTTATAAATCCAGAAATCTCAGGGTCAGGAAAAACTAAGGTTCTATGTGCACAGTCTAAAAGGATATGGTTGGAAGATAACCAATCCATGCCTAGGATCACATCCAATTGAGTCAAAGGCAACCATATTAAGTCAACAAGAAAGTTCCTATCATGAACAGTAATAGGACAGTTCAAACATACTGTATTAACAGTAACAAGTTTAGCAGTCGGGGTTGCGACAATCAAATCAAAAGACAGCGAAGAAACAGGCAACTCTAATTGTCTCACACAATTCAAGGAGATAAACGAATGTGTCGCACCCGAATCAAATATTACAGTTAGGAGATTACCAGCTATGATGCAACTACCTTGTATGAGATCATCAGATTTGGAAGCATCAACGCCGGTCATGGTATAAACCCTTCCCCTCGCTGTGGGTCTAGCAGTTCGAACATTGTTGACAGTCGGCTCGGGCTTTGGCGTAGGGCATTCCCTCGCAAAATGTCCTATATCTCCGCATTGGAAACATAGAACTCCTTTCAGTTTGCAGCTATCAGCTGGGTGTCCGGGTTGCCCACACTTGAAACATCTCTGGGCTCGGCCTTGGTTCTGGTCGTTTCTGTTCCCACCACCGTAAGCAGAAGCAACAGGACGATAAGGTTGTTGTTTCTGACTATTCCCTTGAGGTCGGGAATACGGCTTCTTCTGGGACTGCTTCCCTTTCTGTTGCTGGTACTGGCTCGGGTTCCTTGACCTAGACGGTCCTCCTGTAGTACCCTTGTTCTCCCTTCCGCTTCTCATCTTTTCTACCTTTCTACACTTTTCCACCAGAGCTTGGAAGGTACGGATCTCCAGTGGTAACACCGATTCCTTGATCTCAAAGCGCAGACCGCCTTCGAACCTCTCGCATTTCCAGTCCTCGTCAGGCTGAGCTTGGAAAAAGCGGAAATATTTGGCGAGTGATTCAAACTTCGCCGAATATTCCCCGACAGACATATCCCTCTGCTGCAGCTTCAGAAATTCCAGCTCTTTCTCGGTTCTAGCACTTTGGGGAAAGTACTTGTCCAGAAACTTGGTGCGAAATACTCCCCAAGTGATCTCTTGGTTGTTGGCTTCCAGCAGTTGTCTGGTTCCTCCCCACCAATACTCTGCATCACCCAAAAACAGGAATGTGGCATAGTCCACCTTCACTCCCTCAGGACAATGTAGAACAGCAAAAATCTTCTCTATCTCTTGCAGCCACAGGTCAGCCTTTTCCGGGTCACAGTCCCCGTGAAACTGCGGAGGATCATGACGCCGAAAATCGACTAACCCTCTGGCACCAGCAGCAAGATCAGCTCTTTGTTGGTTCTGTTGATTCTGTTGAGCCATCGTTGCTGTCTGTTGAGCAATAGCAGCCGCCATATCAGCCATGGCCTGGATAGCCCGATTCATGTTGTTGGCATCAGCATTGTTGTCAGCAGTGCCGCGACCTCCACCACGACCACCTCTAAGATTCATGTCTCCCTACAAGGCAAACCAAACATACCTTAATAAGGAAACATAAATCAAAACTAGTGTGTCAACACACATTGCTTCAACAGAGAAGCAATTCAAACAAGGGTCTCAGAGATCACACAACATAAACATAACAGACTCACTTCCCAAGGATTCCCGAAAGACTCGACCAGCTCTGATACCACTAATGTAACACCCCCCTCGCGGGTGCTACATACACGGACTCTAATGCGGAATAAAACAAGAAAATAAAATGCTGGTTGCTTTCGGAAAATACTTTAATTAAGTAGCTACGTTCGAAAACGCGGTTCTAAAAATTTTCTGCATGCATAGGCAAACAACTCCAGACGGAGGAATCAATTTCATATCACACATTGATATTCACTGTTCATAAAACATAAACATAACGTAAAACCTGGTTTAATATATATATCATATTACAGACTTAGAAAGTAATTGCGACATATATGCGACATATATGCAGTAATAAAATATAAGCCTGCTCAAAAACAAAAGACTCCTAAGCTGGTCGGCTAAAAGTAGCCATTGGGGTACAACCCAACGTCGGCTCCTTCAAAAGTTTCCATCGTCCGAGCCCTCACGTCTTTGCGGGGACCTATGACCAACATCTGTACATGTGTTCCAAAAACACAACAAGGTATCCAACATGTACAGGCAAAGGTGAGATACTCAAATAAAGTTATCACGATAGCCGCACAAGCGACAAACAGCAGTATAAACATCCACAGATGAATACAGTTATATGAACAGTTATTTATATAATATAGTACAACATCCCAAACACTATCATCAGTTATAATAATGCATGAGACTTCAATATCATCTTTCTAATTCATGTACTCCGGAGATTCTAACTTCCCAACATCGAGCGATAGGCCGTAGTAACACCCGTAACACAATTGTTCTCATGAGTCGGCCTCTCTATTTAGGTCCGAACTCCAATTGTTCCAGGGTATCACGTCATAACCGTATCCTGAATATGCCAGTCTCTGATCGAGTTCATTCGTGTTTGGCAGCCGATTTACCACGGCACGGGGTTGCTACGCCACCGGCCACTTGTGGGATCTCGAACACAGAATGCCCCTATAGACCTAGTGGTCTTGATTGATTTTATTCTCAACTACTAGAGTTGTAGCTCGGTTTCAAATGGCACGTCTGCCGGTTCATGTATGTTCACAGAAGGTTTTCTGTTTTCTTTGCGTTCATATCTTTCAAATGTCGAGACATAAAGTCCACGACTCGTTTCAAAAAGGCATTAAGCCCACTCAAATCCAAAAACACAGGACACGAAGTCCAAGTGCTCAATCCACAAAACACTAGCCCCGACGTCTCGGCCACTAGGTTCGGGTTCGTCTCAAATGTGCATCATTTTTCTTTTGGTTTCATTTTCTCAAAACACTTTGGAAAACAAAACATACTTTGGTTTTCTTGAAACAAAACATCCGTTTTGATCAAGAGAACATTTTTCCGTGAAAAACACCTTTCTTGAAAACAAAAACCGCTTTCTAAGGTTTCACGTCTTTTTAAAACGCTTTTCCGAAATAAAACACGATTTGCACGACTTTTCACAAAACCACTTTTTACTTTTCAAAAGAAAATACTTTTCAACAAGAAAGACAACTTTTCTTGAAAAAGCAACACGTTTTCCCAAAAATCACTTTTTAATTTCAAACACGGTTTTCAAAACATAGATTTAGGATTTCGAGTCTTTTAACAATTATCGAGACATAGCCAGTCCTATGCTCATCCAGGATATAAATATATGTATAGATATATATCAACAATCTAATATCACAATGATATCACTCAAGGCATCCATGCCACAGTTATATCGAGTAGCAATTATGCACAACACTTAACATCCAATCAATCCAGGATATAAGTATACATATACATCATTCAAACTCATCTCTAAATCATCAATCAAGACATCATAACACATATATCAAACATGCACTATGAAGCTACTCAAACTTAAATGACTACCTCCCTTTACCTCACAAAAGAAGTTCAATGCAAACTCGATCGGTTCTCGGCTCCGGCTCCGGTTCCGTTCGCGTCGCCTAAAACAATCAAACACAATTCAATTCAAACAACAAATCAACATCAATCTATAACATAAGAACACAAGTTTTCCTTCCCCTAAAAGGTATAGGGTTCGGCCATGAAAGGTAAAAACGGTTAGGGATCTCATTTGGTTCCAAATTTTTGGATGGTTGGTTCATGAACTTAGCTAACACCATTTCAAGTCCTATGACTCAAAAATGTGAAACATAACTCATGGATTTTCCCCATGAAGCTCTCGGCCATATAGGGCAATTTAGGCTAGGATCTGATTTGGTTTTCCATCATTTGGATTCAAGGACACTAGGAAAGCTAAGGATGGAATCAAGAGTTAGAAATCAAAAATTTGATGAAAAACACTATTCATCATCACTCTTAGGGTTCGGCCACTTTGGGGTTTTAGGGCTAGGATGAGACTTGGATCATGAGCTCTTGGGTTTAGATAGAGGGTGATGAGGTGAGTTCAAAGAACTTGGTTTCACCTCCATAGGATTTTCCTACAATTTCCTATGGATTTTCAAAGTTTTGGATCTAAGAATGAGTTTCATGAAAATGGAGTTTTGATCTTGATATTGAAAGAGATTCAAGAAGATATGAGACCATAGAAGTGATCTTACCTTAAAATGGATGAAGATTGGTCAAGAAATCAAGTGATTTCAACAAGCTTTCAAGGTTTTCTCAAGGATTCAATGGAGGTTTTTTTCTCTAAGGAAGATGAAGTGTTCTTGGTGTTCTTGAGGGGCTGGGCTGCGTGGAATGAGGGGCTGAGAGGGCTGTTCCAGCCTTCTAAAAAGTTCATTAAGGGTAAAAAGGTCATTTGGTTCAAAGGGTAAAATGGTAAAAGGTGAAAAGACTTAAGTTAGGGGTATTTTGGTAATTTCGCGTCCTGAAATTCCCGATCGTCATGACGACTCTGGCATGCTCTCCCAAGTGAGTTGACATGATGTGATATCAATATTATCCGTTGTCGGGTCCTGGTAAGTCCATACGCGGCTCCGTTCTCCACCCGATTGAAGATTTCGCTCGAACGGAGGTCAGGAAATATTTTTTTTTGAAATTTTTGCGAAATTTAACCAAAACGTAGAGAATCGAATTCTAAGACTTACTGTCTCGTTCACGGGTCCATCTGAGGTCTTCTGAGCAGTAAAATCATACTGTCAGTCTAAAAATGCAGGCCGGACTCCGTTTGAGTTTTCGACTCAAAACTTAATCGTAGCTTCCTACGATATCGCTGAGCATGACTATGGTCTCGGAATATTTTATTTCCATTCCTAAGACCTTGAATAAAATATAAGTTTATAAATACTGATTAATTAGGAAAACTCGAAAATCGGGGTGTTACATTTTCCAATGGTCCTCCGAGTCACTGCGGGACCCTGTAGCTGAGTTCCTTAGTATCGACGACGAAGACGGGTGGACTGTTGATAACGAGGCCCAAATCATTGGGGCGATGCAGGCTAGGTAGTATACTTTTTGTTCTTAGAGTTTTGTTAGACCAGCTCTTAGGATTTTGATATTTAAAGTCAGGTCCTTTGACCGTGACCCAGTATGATGTGTATTAAGAAATTGAAGTGATGTATGCCTTAAGGCGAAATTGAATGAGTTTGAATTTGCTTCTCAGTTGTTGTAAAGGTTTATATTGGTATCAGATTTCCGCAACTAGTCTAATGAGTATTTTCGAAAAACTTTTAATTAACTGAAAAAGAAAATTTGGGGTACGAACTGTGACACCGAGAGGGGGTGTTACATGCTCGGAAGGTTGCCAGCACCTGTTAAGCTTGGTTGAGACTCTGTCACTGGGGGAGGTTATATCCCTGGTCTGTGAGGAGCGCTCAGAAGGTTACAAGCACAAGTTAAGCTTGTGGTTATTTGAGGCTTTTTCACTGGGGGAGGTGATATCCCTGGTCTGTAAGAAGTGCTCTGTTATTGTGAAGGTTACAAGCACCTGTTAACTTTGTTTTTGTAAAACAGTTTCAAGCACCAGTTAAGCTTTTCTTTATAGTGGAACAAAATCCCACAGCTGGAGTGGGGACTGGACTAGGCCACTGGCGGGGCATGGCTGAACCAGGATAAAATACTTGTGTCCTGCTTTTCTTCCATCATCTTTTTATATTGTATTTAAACAAATTGTTTTTCGCAGCAAATTCTGTTTAAATTTATAAAACGTTTTTGATTGTGCAAAAAGTTTTCATTTTTATTTAAAAACCCAATTCACCCCCTCTTGGGTATTGGTTGCCATGGTCAACACATCTAGCTCCTTGTCTTCACGCGAACCGAGAACCAAACAGACAGGCAAAGAACAGTAGGGAGATAAGAAATACGGCATACGCAAAGTCGGAATGACAACAGCAGTGTAGTATAATAACAACATGTAGCATATAGCAGGTATAGCATGTGTAACAGTTACTGCACACAACCAAACGTCTCCCAAGACAACATATGCAACAAACATCCATCTCCATGAGTCTCACTCTCAGATCAATCCTCTAGACTGGGATACTAATCCCATGCATCATGTTGGCCCAAAACTCACAAAGCTGGTTCCACATCGGAACGGTTCCACACTCGAACAAGTCCACACCGGAGCAGGTTTTATGTTGGAACGAAGTTAGTTTGTCCAAGAAACCGAACTGCTCTTTGTGACCAATAAGAGTGCATCACCCTTCCATATCGGAACCGGGGTGTCTTGGTCGCCTCATAACGTTATCCTGGAACGTGGAAAGCTCAGGGATTAGTCGGGCAAACCAGACTGGATCGGGTGTCATGACAAGATAGGAGCTACCTCATCCGTCATTGTAAACTATTCCCGACATCGGCAACATCCCCAAGGTCACTCACTTGACCGCCCCTTCTACTCTCTGTACCCAAACTCAGGTACAACTAACCTAGTATGACGTTGGCAACCCATACTACCTGTCATACGGCCTCGCCACTTGGCAGCTGATGATATGCAACAAGCATCCTCAACGGGCTTGATACCGGATCTCACGCCTAAAAACTCAATCAGGAACAGGACGATGCCACTGCATCCACACGGCCACAACCTCGACGCCACGCGTCCACGAGCCACAGCTCAAACAACACGGCCACAGCCTCAAACAATCAGCATAACAGCAACGGCACCATCCACGGTATAACCCGATAACAAACACGGCACACAACCAACCTTAACTCTAACCGGCATTCCGCCACAAAACGACATCACAACATACAGCAACAATAACAACAGCAGTAATATCAACAACAACATATAGCAACATACCATATACCAAGTAGCATATAGGCACGTATATAGATAGCAACAACAGTATACAGATAGCAACAACAACACAACAGTCATATGAAGCAGATCATACTCAATCAATAGTTTTCTAACCTAGGGTTTCCAAACTTAACGGTGATAGCCCAATGTATACTAAACTTAGGGTTTAGGTACTTTATCGGGGCTCTACCACTAGTAGGGTTAGGGCTTCCCTACTCACAACAAAAAAATGCAGCTACACTACTCTTGCCTCCCCGATGGTAGCAGTTCTCTTTCTCCCCACCTGAACAGTCATAGCACGAACTCCAAGGCAAGCTCCTTCCCACACAGCTGCAAGCTCAGTCACCAACCAGCCACTACACGCAGTGATCCTCCCCTCTGACACACACTATCACAAGCACGAACTTTGCCCTAATCACGGGCACAACACGTATACAATTGCGTTAGCCCTAGGGTAAGCTCAAAGTCAAGGACTCGAAGAACCACGAAGAACAAGAAGAACTCGTGTTAGGGATTCTAGTTTACCTTCGGCGAATCGAGAGAGTAATCTGTCAAAGTTGTAGAAAACTTCGCCACGATCACAACCGTGTAGCCGGAGTCTCGATTCGAAGCTCCGAAGTCCTTCAATCCAAGATTTCTCTCTCAAGAACACTACAACTTCTCTCTTTATCTCTCTTCAACTCATGCTCACCAAGGTGGAAAATGGCCTAAGTGAAAGTGAAAACTTCACTTAGAGCATCCTGCTGAGAATGCTTTAGCGTGGACCATCATCACACTTGAGCGTGCCCACGCTTGAGCATAGGGCTCTTCAACGCTTGAGCGTGTATCCTCGTCCACTCCACCTTCACCCTAGCCTGACACGTGTAACACACGCGTCAAAAAGCACACAAGCTGGCAAACCCACACAGCACGCTTGAGCGTACAACATGCCAACGCTTGAGCATTGGCACGCTAGAGCGTGCTCCCTTCCCACACTTGAGCGTGCTGCTCAGCTGGGAAGAGTCTTCCAAGCTCCTAGCTTACCCAGTTTCTCGTTTAACACCTTAGGCACTTCGAACCTTGTTCAAGCCTATTCCTAAGCTTCTAACTAGGTCTTAAACTAACACAAAATAGTTCACACAAGCGTCCAAAGCCCTAATCAAGATTAACCAACTCGATTAGAGTCACAAAAAACCGGGATGTTTTATTACCACCCCCTTACAGAAAATTTCGTCCCCGAAAGTTCCGTCGCATGCTTGAGAATAGATAAGGATGACTCTAGCGCATCTCAGCTTCACGCTCCCATGTTGAATTACTATTCACTGAGTCCCACTCCACTCGCACCAGAGGGATATGTTTGACGTGCAGTTCCTTGATCCTTCTATCCACTAACCGTACCGGTAAAGCCTCGAACTCCAGGTTCTCCTTCAGTTGGATTGATTCAGGCTCTAACACGTGCGATGGATCAGGGTGATACTTTCTGAGTTGAGAGATGTGAAGGACGTCATGGAGATTTGACAAATTTGGTGGTAAAACTATCTGATAGGCTATAGGACCGATTCGTCAAAGAATCTGCAATGGTCCTATGAATTTGGGTGTTAGCTTTCTGGATTTCATTGCTCTGCCCACTCCAACTCTTGGGGTAACTCTCATGAAGACACGATCGCCCTCTTGAAATTCCAAAGGCCTCCTCCTCCTGTCGACGTAGCTTTTTTGCCTATCCCTTGCGGTCTTCATCTTTTCCCGTATCTTACGGACTTGTTCCGTTGCTTGTTGTACCAGCTCTGGACCTAAAAGCTGACTTTCTCCCACCTCAAACCAGCATAACGGAGTCCTGCACTTTCATCCATACAATGCCTCGTATGGCACCATGCCAATACTTGAATGGAAATTGTTGTTTTAAGTAAACTCGATCAATGGAAGGAACTCGTCCCAACTTCCAGTGTTTTCCAACACGTATGCTCGTAAGAGATCCTCCAGCGAATGAATTGTTCGTTCAGACTGACCATCCATTTGATGATGATAAGCAAAACTCATACTTAGCTTAGTTCCCATCGCACTGTGTAAGCTTCTCCAAAACCTTGAGGTAAACCTTGGATCACGATCCGAAATGATGCTTGAAGGTACCCCATGCAGCCTCGCAACCTCCTTGATGTAAATCTGAGTTAATCGCTCTAGAGAGTAACTCTGGTTGATAGGTAAGAAGTGAACACACTTTGTCAACCTATCAATGATTACCCAGACTGCATCGCACCTTTTCCGAGTCCTCGGCAACCCAGAAACAAAGTCTATGGCAATGCTATCTCACTTCCATTCTGGGACATCTAGCGATTGCAGCAACCTTGCTGGCTTCTGGTGTTCAATCTTTGCTTTATAACACACCAAGCAGGTTAGGACATATGCCGCCACATCTTTCTTCATCCCTAGCCACCAAAACAACTTCTTCAGGTCCTGATACATTTCGGTAGTCCGCGGACACTAGACTCGCATATAGGATACAAAGTTCGTTCACTTCAAAACACGGGACATGTAGTCCGAGTGCTCAATCCACAGAACTCTAGCCCGACGTCTCAGTCACTAGGTTCACGTCCTTCACAACGTGAAAGGGTAATCACCAGTTTCATCAAAATTTCATTTTCGTTGATCAAATCTTGAAAACAAAACTCAAAAATCTCTTTGGTATAAACCAAAAATCATTTTCACTCGAAAACTTATTTCCAAAAAACCTTTTCTTGGCAAAGCTGTTTCTAAAAGCTTAAATCCTCAAAATTCATTTTCAAAATGATTTTGAATTGAAAATCGTTTTCTAAAGGTTCCATCATTTAAAACATTTTTCTAAATATTTTCATTGGAGCAAACTTTTTTTTTTTTAAAAGACTTTTTCTCTTGGAAAGGTCAAATACTTGGAGAAGGTTCTTCTTGTGACAAAACTAAAATATTTTTCAAGGCTTTCTTTAAGTAAAACATGTTTAGAAAATAATGATAAAGCAACTTTTCACTATTTTCCTCACCAACTCTCAACTTTCTAAGTCTTATTCGAAATTCCTTTTGAGTTCTTAACTTAGTGGCTTTTTAGTAACATTGGTCATTGTACCATTTAACTTAAAAGCTTTTCATCTCTCAAACCAAAACATCTTTAAATCTTTGATTAATACTTTTAAGCAGCTTAATCTTCATTATCAAGCTATAGCCGATGTTATGCTCTCAACCAATCCAGTCAAAAATCACAATTCAATATATACATATATAGTCATCAAATCTCAAAACCAACATCATAGATATATCTCATTCAAGGAAATAACGCTACAATTCATGTTTAAATATCCAATCACATATTCCCCAAATAAATCAAGCATATACATCACATAATACATTCACAAGAGAATCATCAACATCACTCCAAATAACATAATCACAATCATCCAATAAACAATCTTATGCGGCTATCAAACTCATTGGAGTTATTCTCCCCTTACCTCTTATAGTCAAGTCAGGTTAGTGCCCTTCGATTTTCAAATGCTTCCCTCTACTCGACCAATCACTAACTCCCGTAGCCCAAGCGAGGTTCACTTCCAGGTTTTGGAGAAGCTTGAATGGTACGTTAAGAACCAAGTTAAGGTTAAGTTCTCCTTATCATCCCTAAACGATGGTCAGTCAGAACAGACGATTCAATCATTGGAAGATTTGCTAAGAGCTTGTGTGGTGGAACACACGGGAAGTTGGGACGATTTTCTTCCTTTGATTGAGTTTACCTACAACAACAATTACCACTCAAGTATCGGGATTGTGCCGTATGAAGCTTTGTACAGGAGAAAGTGTAGGACTCCGTTGTGTTGGTTCTAAACTAGAGAAAATCAGTTGTTAGGCCTTGAGTTGGTCTAACAAACAACAGAACAAGTCAAGTTGATCCGGGAAAAGACGAAAACCGCAAGAGATAGGCAGAAAGGCTATGCTGACAAGCAGAGGAGACCTTTAGAATTCTAGGAAGGCGATCATGTATTCATAAGAGTTACTCCAAGGATTGGTATTGGCAGGGCAATTCAATCTAGAAAGCTTACACCCAGATTCATAGGACCATTTCAAATTCTTCATGGAATTGGTCCCGTAGCTTATCAGATAGCTTCACCACCTAACTTATCAAGACTTCATGATGTTTCTCACGTATATGCGTACCTACTATTTATGATAATTGATATTTGCAAGATATGCATGAGGTATTGATGACAATGATATGTTAGCATGTTATGCTATTTATTGCTTTATGGAACATGTTGATAATTGATGAGCTGTTGCATTATATCTGTAAATGCATGTATGTATGAGATTCAGACGTTTAGCATGATTAGGGCTTTAACCCCATTGTGGACGTTGCGGCTGATAGTGAGATTGAGGTGTAGTGGAGCTTGGAGCTCATAAGATTATGATGGGAGCTTGGAGCTCATATGTTTACAAGTGGAGCTTGGAGCTCGTACAACTACAGTGGAGCTTGGAGCTCGTATATGTAACTATGGAGCTTGGAGCTGGTGTTGCTAAGAGCAAGTTTGCATGTGTTGTGATATCAGCTCAAGAGAGATGGATGATATGCATAGCATATGCATTTGATGGCAAGTGGCGAGCCGTATGTCGAGAGGCATACGGGGTTGGTGCACTGAGTGCGGGTGCGGAAAACGGAAGGGAAGGTCTGAGAGACCTTGGGGATATACGGGACGTAGGTTTACCCACATGAAACCTGTATGGTACCGCCTATCGTATCGTGGCGGTCCTGGCTAAGAATGGTTATCCCGACTAGAGCCCTGAGTCTTTCCAGTTGCCGGTGGATCTTCCGAGGAGGCCCAGTTAACCCTCTTTGTCTGGGACAATTGAGCGGTGATGCACTCTTATTGGTCACGGCGAGCGGAAAGGATTACCGGAATGAACCAACTTGTTGTCCGATGTGCGGACGTGATTTTGCCCTTAGTAGGGTGTTTAGTACCGGCCGGCATGCATAAAAAGAGTATGTGTACATCTAGTTAGGGAACGACCGTAGTGTCGTGATATTGAGAGATGATTGTGTTTGCTATACCTTCTGCATTGCATCATCCCTGTCATAGATGTGTCATATATCTTATCTCCCTGTATTTTTCTTGCATGTTATGCTTTCGATCTGTGAGTAGATCACGAGTTAGTTGGAGCTGACTATGGACCCGATGATGCATCCCTTCCTCCAGGCAGCACCAGGGATTCCGATGCTGGGCGAGCTTGAGATCGTCTACCATGACGAGCAGGGGTGGCAGGTGGACCCCTCTACATTCCTGACCGTGTATACCGGACTAGTGAGCTTGCTGTTCCAAGGCGGTACTCCACCATGAGCAGAAATGATGGGACCGTACAGAGTGGTCCAGTTTCTTCCGTTTCCCCAGATGTGGTACCCACCCAGGCCACGAGAGCAGGACATTATGTGGGCTGCCCCAGCATCATCTCGCAGGACGAGTCACAGAGACTTTGTACTACGAGGACTGCGTCGGAGGTCAGAGTGTTATCTGAGAGCCGCCAGGCGTAGGCGGATGGTTTTGTCTAGTTTTTCCTCAAACTATGTGCCCCTGCAGGTTTATAGGCACATATTTGGGGAAGGACAGGACAGCTCTTGACTTTCACGTCGTGGAGGACGTGACGTCCCCAATGCGTCTGCCATAGGATGTGAGGTGAGACTATTTTGATGTATTTTGAGAGGGGGATGGGGAGAGCCTGTGAGCCTGAGTTGAGTTCCTTTGATGTCTATGCTGTACTTTCGCTTTTCATGTACTTTCGTCTGTATTATTACTTAGCCCTATTGATGGGGCCACCATGTTTATACATATCTGTATTGTGTGTATGTGTTTTCGTTTACCCTGTTGTGCTTACTCTGATGTCATGCGCTTTTATTTATTATGCACGTAATCGTTGTTTTAATAAGCGTGTAATCGCTAAGATATGATTAATAGTATATTTGGGTTCTAAAATAATGGGATCTCCTTGAGTGGGACCCGAGGACGCCAGACACAACATAGTATAAGTTAATCCTAAGAAAAACTTTGTTGATCTATTGTGGGGTATATTCGGCCTTCACAATTAAAATAGGCTAGGGATGTTAGAGTTTTACTAACTCTTGGATCAATGATCCTCAAGTATACACAACACTAAAACAAGTTCTATTATCCAAAAACTTGAAGCAAAACCCATGGTTTCCCACATGCTAGGGTTCGGCCACTTCATGAAAGAATAAGCTAGACATGTTATTTGATTACATGCTTTTGGATAGTGATAGAGGATGATAAGACTAGATCATAGAAATTGATTTCACATTAAAAGGATTTTTCTATGATTTTCTAGAGATTTTTGAACATTGAACTTAGAAACTTTAACCATGTTGATCATGGCTTGAAAACAAGATATAATTAATAGTATCTTTGCCTAGCATCTCGTCCAACTGTTTCTTTAGCTCCTTCAACTCTACTGGAGACGTCCGATATGGCGCTATCGAAATAGGCTCAATCCCCTGTACAAGATCTATAACAAACGCCACCTCTCTCTGCGGTAGCAGTCCAGGAACATCATCGGGAAACACTTCCGAAAACTCTCGCACAATAGGTAAAGCTCCGACACTAGGAGTCTCCTTGACCTCCAAAGAGAACAGCATTATGCACCCCTTCGATCGTCCACCTATCGGATCACTCTCGTCAGTAGGCATCAATCCAGATTGCTTTGAGAAATGGAGAGTTTTGTTTGAACAGTCTAACACAACATGGTTGGCCGAAAGCCAATCCATGCCTAGGATGACATCTATTTGTTGCATAGGCAAACAGATAAGATCAACAAGAAAATGACGGTTCTCTATCGTGATACGACATTTAAGGCATACAGATAGGGTGGTCAAAGATTCACCTATAGGGGTAGAAACAGTAAGGTCGTATGGCAATAAAGAAACAGGTAGCCCTAGATGATCCATACACTCTATAGAAACAAAAGAATGCGTAGCCCCCAAATCAAATCAAACAGATAGAAGCTTACCAGAGACTAGACATTTACTGTAACGGTCCGATTTTCAAGTTTTCCCTAATTAATCAGTAATTATGAACTTGTATTTTATTCGAGGTCTTAGGAATGGAAATAAAATATTCCGAGACCATAATCATGCTCAACGATATCATAGAAAGCTACGATTAAGTTTTGAGTCGAAAACTCAAAGGGAGTCCGGTCTGCGTTTTTACACTGACAATATGATTTTACTACTCAGGAGACCTCAGATGGACCCGTGAACGAGACATTAAGTCTTAAAATTTGATTCTCTACATTTTGGTTAAATTTCACAAAAATTTCAAAAAAATCACTTACTGACCACCGTTCGAGCGAAATCTTCAATCGGGTGGAGAACGGAGCCGCGTATGGACTTACCAGGACCCGACAACGGATTGATATCACATCATGTCAACTCACTTGGGAGAGCATGCCAGAGTCGTCATGACGATCGAGAATTTTGGGACGTGAAATTACCAAAATACCCCTAACCGTAGTCTTTTACACTTTTACCATTCTACCCTTTTGGCAAATGACCATTTTACCCTTAAGTAACATTTTAAAATGCTGAACTCAGCCCCTCACACCCTCCATTTCACGCACCAGCCCTCTCAAAGCAAGAACTCCATAGTTGTTCTTGAAGAAAAATCCATTTCTCCTTGAAAACCTTGATTCACTTGTTAAAATCACTTGATTCCTTGACCAATCTTCCTCCATTCTAAGGTAAGATCACTTCTATGATCTCCTAGCTTCTTGAATCTCTCTCAATCTCAAGATCAAAACTCCATTTTCATAAAACTCATTCTTAGATCCAAAAGTTTGAAAATCCATAGGAAATTATAGAAAAATCATTTGGATGTGAAACCAATTTCTCTGAACTCATCTCATCATTCTCTACCTAAATCCAAGAGCTTATGATTCAATTCTTATCCTAGTTCATAAATCCCAAAGTGGCTGAACCCTAAGGGAGATGATGAATAGGGTTTTTCATCAAATTTTTGATTTCTAACTCTTGATTCCATCCTTAGCTTTCCTAGTGTCCTTGAATCCAAGTGATGGAAAACCAAATCAATTCCTAGCCTAGTTTGTCTAAAGAGGCCGAGAGCTTCATGAGAAAAATGCATGAGTTTTGTTTCACATTTTTGAGTCATAAGACTTGTATTAGTGTTAACAAAGCTTATGAACCAACCATCCAAAAGTTTGGAACCAAATGAGATCCCTTGCCTTTTTACCCTTTCATAGCCGAACCCTATGCCTTTTAGGGGAAGAAAATTTTTGTTTTGATGTTATAGATTGATGTTGATTTGTTGTTTGAATTGAATTGTGTTTGATTGTTTTAGGCGACGCGAACGATATCGGAACCGGAGACGAGAACCAATCGAGTTTGGATTGAGCTTTTTTGTGAGGTAAAGGGAGGTAGTCATTTAAGTTTGGTAGCTTCATAGTGCATGTTTGGTATATGTATTATGATGACTTTGAGTATTGAATTGGGGATGAGTTTGAATGATATATGGTATTGTTTTACTTAATGAAACATATTTTCACACTTGTTGATAATTTGTGGCATGGATGCCTTAGTTGATATTATGATGATGATTATGGATTGTTGATGTCTATATATATATATATATATACACACCTGGATGAGCATAGGACTGGCTATGTCTCGAAAATTATTAAAAGACCCGAAACCGAAATCAAAATTTTGAAAACCGTGTTTTGGAATCAAAAAGTGGTTTTTGGAAAACGTGTTGCTTTTCAAGAAAAGTTAAGTTTCCTTTTTTAAAAGTATGTTCTTTTGAAAAGTAAAAAGTGGTTTTGTGAAAAGTCGTGCAAAATGTATTTTGTTCAGTAAAGTGTTTTAAAAAGCCGTGAAACCTTAGAAAACGGTTTTGTTTTCAAGAAAGGTGTTTTTCCCGAAAAATGTTTCCTTTGATAAAGAAATGTGTTGTTTCAAGAACAATGGACGTTTTTTGTTTTCCAAAGTTATTTTGAGAAAAACGAAACCAAAAGAAATATGATGAACCTTTGAGATGAGCCCAAACCTAGTGGTCGAGACGCCGGGGCTAGTGTTTTGAGGATTGAGCACTCGGACTTTGTGTCCTGTGTTTTTGATTTAAGTGGGCTTAATGCCTTTTTGAAACGAGTCGTGGACTTTATGTCTCGACATTTGAAAGAATGAACGCAAAGAAAACAGAAAACTTTCTGTGTACATGCATGAACTGGCAGACGTGCCATTTGAAACCGAGCTACAACTCTAGTAGTTGAGAATTTAATCAGTCAAGACCACTAGGTCTATAGGGGCATTCCGTGTTCGAGATCCCACAAGTGGCCAGTGGCGTAGCAACCCCGTGCCGTGGTAAATCGGCTGCCAAACACGAATGAACTCGATCAGAGACTGGCATATTCAGGATATGGTTATGACGTGGTACCCTAGAACAATTGTAGTTCGGATCTAAATAGAGCGGCCAACTCATGAGGACAATTGTGTTACGGGTGTTACTACGGCCTATCGCTCGATGTTTGGAAGTTAGAATCTCCGGAATACATGAATTAGAAAGATGATATTGAAGTCTCATGCATTATTATAACTCATGATAGTGTTTAAGATGTTATATTATATTATTTAGATAACTGCTCATATAACTGTATTTATCTGTGGAGTTTATACTGCTGTTTGTCGCCTGTGCGGCTATCGTGATAAACTTTATATGAGTATCTCACCTTTGCCTATACATGTTGGACACCTTGTTGTGTTTTTGGAACACATGTACATATGTTGGTCATAGGTCCCCGCGGAGACGTGAGGACTCGGATGACGGAGCGTTCTGATGAAGTTAACGTTGGGTTGTACCCCAATGGCTACTTTTAGCCGACCAGCTTAGGAGTCTTTTATTTTGTGCAGTCTTATATTATATTACTGCACATATGTTGAACTTATTTCTAAGTTTGTAATATGTTAAATATTGGACCAGGTTATATGTTATTTTTATGTTTTTATGAACAGTGAATATCAACGTGTGATATGAAGTTTATTTCTTCATCTTGAGTTTGTATTGCCTATGCGTGCAAAAAATATTTAGAACCGCGTTTTCGAACGTAGCTACTTAATTAAAGTATTTTCCTAAAGCAACCAGTGTTTTATTTTCTTGATTTATTTCCGCATTAGAGTCCTAGTATGTAGCACCCGCGAGGGGGGGTGTTACATTTACCTTGTATCAAATCAGGGCATCGAGAGGCTTCAGATCCCCTGACGGCAAACACTCGCCCCGTGGTTTGTGGACGACTCTGTTGGCTTGCACCCTGTGACCTTGCATCACTGCTCTGGGATCTTCCGCCCTGTTGCTGAAACTAAGCCCTTTTACTGACTCCGGGCTTGCAGTCTGATGCATAGTGACCCATTTGATTGCAGTTGCAACACCAGATGTGTTGGGTCCTCGGACAGTTCTTGACTAGATGCGGTCCCCTGCATCGAAAGCAAGTCTTGATTTCTTGTTGCCCTTGGCTAGAGCTTCTCTCTTAATTATAAACATTAAACTGATTTGGGCGATCGTACATGTTGCCTTCAAAACACACTTTAGGACAGTATAACCTGTCGCAGAAGTAATATAGGATAAAAGTCCAGATATCGTATCCAAGAGATTAATTTTGATAACTAAGTGATATAGCAGGTACTGGAATAGGGAAATCCTTATGCTATTCAGACTAATCAAGAACTAGAATTTAAATAAATAGTAATAGAGCAATGGTAAAAGATAATGAAAGAAGAATAAAAAGTGAGTTTAAAAATTAAGAGTAAAGAGCCTAGAACCGTGGTTTCACTTGTGCTTTTGATACCCCCAAATCTTAATTCTATTCAGTTTCGTGGTTGCTTTTTGAATACCAATCCCTCTACGAAAAATATTAATTTTTTGTCAGGCAATTAATATTCTTTTCCCCAAATTAATCCAATCGTTGTCAAGCAAATAGTTTAAATGATTAGAAAGCATTAAGCATAACGAAGTTGAATGATTGAAAGGAATAAATCACGTTTTCGCAAATCTAGATGTTAAACCCCAGTTATCCTATAGGTCTACCAATTTAATAGGGCTTGATAGCCAAAATATCAATCAACTGGTTATAAGCATACAAAGGGTGCGCAATCCTAGTATGGGATGAAGAACGATAGAATAACACTATTCAAATAACAACTTTGATACCAAATAGAATTGAATTAAAGCTAAGACATAGCGAAAAGAATTTCTACTAACACAAGATCCACCACAACTCAAGTGGTGAAATTAGCTACTCATAATAATAGAGAAAACCAAAATCAACAATGGAAAACGCATCGTGGATAATTGAAGAGGGTGAAGTTGTCTCCAACTTAATTTCCAGGTGCCAAATCCTACTCTAGAAATCAAAACTAAAAACTAAAAACTAAAACAAGAGTATAGTACTCAAAGAAATAAAGAGATGAAAGAAAGTGCAAAAGATTCAAAGATGTCTCTAGAGTGGCACAGAGGGACTCTATTCATCATACAAAATGTGGACCGAGCCTTGATTTTGGTCTTTTGTACCATCAGCATGGGCGTGCTCTTCCCTTGGCACGGTTGTTCTCTTCAGCATATCGGGTCGTGCTCAAATATGTCAGGGCTTACTAACTTCGTAGAACAACGTTCTAGTGCACGGGCTGCAGCACGGGCGTGCTCTTCATCTGGCATGGCCATGCTCTTTGCGATTGGGGCCGTGCTAGCTTCTGTCAGGCCTTTCTTCACTGAGTCAACCCTTTGTTCAATGTGGCACGGGCGTGCTCTCATGTGACACAGCCGTGCTAAGTCTCCAGAGGTCAGCTTCAAGTATTTTTGTAAGGCTTTGTTTGTAAGGATGGCTTTGGAGGGTTGGCACGGGCATGCTCTCGCATGGCACAGCCGTGCTAACCTCAGAACTTCAATATTCTACCAATTTAAGCTCTAAAACCTTCTCTTTTTTTCAAAAGTCCATAAAGCTGCTTCCGAACGTCAATTCTGTCAAAACTTAAGTAACAGGATGAAATACATTAATATTTGTCTTAAAATGCATCGAAAATTCGACCTAAATACCCCCTATAAAATGCACTGAATTGAGGTTCATCAAACTTCCCATACTTAAACATTGTTTGTCCTCAAGCAATTTATCTGGCTTAAAAATAATTTTCAAAAGAATTTTTAGACTTTAAATCAAGGGAACCCAAAACAAAAAGAATTTTCAAAATTGCGAGGATAGTCAAACAAATATAATTTTCAAAAGAATGCCAAGAGTTTACCCAATTGGAACTTTTAAATTTCTTGAAATCAAACATTTTCAAAAGACCAAAGGTCGCTCTACTCACAATCTCTCAGTGTATTGGGAAAAGGCATAGAAGCACTCAAGATTCCCAAATAAATACATTACCATAAGCTTGTTCATCGACCAAATCTCCACAATATGAACCACATGCATGTAGAAGAAGGTTGAGGTCTTTAATGGGTTGTAATGGGCCAAGGTATTAATATTAGGCAAGGTAGAGAAAGAAAAGCGATAATCAAAGGGGTAAATCAATAAACAAAGTAATGACCTTTAGAAACATAAAAGAACAAAAAGTGCCTTGGCACCTTCTTCACAAAATTTTTTTTTTTTTTTTAAGGATCTACTACTTTTTTTTCTTCAACCTTTCCTTTCTTTCCTTAGCTATAGGCTCTTTTTTCTTGCCTTCTCTCTGATCTTTTTCTATATTCAAATTTTTCTTTTCTTTTTCTTTTTCTTTTTTTTTTTAGAAGAGAGAGACAATATATTTTTCTTTTCACTGTCAGCCTATTTTTAACATTTTTATTTTTGGTAAGGGATCCATCACTATACATTTCTCCTGTTGCTCCATTATACTTCCAAGAGGTCACCAAAAATAATTTTAATTTTAATTTTTCAGATTAAGGACCAAAGAAAAGAATTTTCATAAAGGCTTAAAATTGGGCAACTAGGTGTAACACCCCGATTTTCACTGTTTTCTAAAGTCGGAAATGAATATAAATACGTTTATATTTTATCTGAGTTTTAGAAAATGATTTTGGATAAACCGAAGTCATATTCATACTCCACGCTATTGTAGAGAGCTACAGTTAAATTTTGGGTTGAAAACTTAGACGGAGCCCGGTCTGCGATTTCACTGACAGTAAGATTTTACTACTCAGAAGACCTAATTTTGACTTGTGAACGAAATAGTTAGGTTTAGAATCTAATTTCTAACCTTTTTGATAAAATTGGTTTTTCACACAAAAAGCGAAATAATATAAGTTATTCGAGCGAAATCTTGAATCGGGTGACGAACGAAGCCGAATTCGGATTTACTGGGACCCGCTAACAGATAAACGTGAAGTCACAATAGGTCACATTACCTAGGAAGGTGTACCAGTGTCATGATGACTTTTGAAAATATCTGGACGCGAAAATACCAAAATGCCCCTGATCTTTTTCATAATTACCATTTTGTCCTTGTGTGAAAAGAATCTTTTGCCCATAAGTGGAAAATTGTGACTTCCTTATCCCTCCTTCACCTCCTCCACGCCCCTCCCTTCATCAAATCCTCATCCATCTCATTTCTTCCTAAATCACATTTCTTCCTCACTTTCTCTCTTTTTCCTTAAGAGATCTTCAAGTATTTTGTGAAGAAAAGTTGATAATCTCACTCATCTTCATCCCCTAATAGGTATGAACTCTTCATTCGATCCTTCAATCTTCATATTCTTCATAGAAATCTTGTTTTTCCAAGTTGAAACTTCAAACTTCATAAATCCATTGAAAATTGTAGAAAAATCCTTTTATTGTAAAACCAATTTCTATGAGCTAGTTTCATTATCCTCTTTCATTATCCAAGAGCATGTAACCAAAAGATTTACCTAGCTCATATGGGTATAAAAGGCCGAAACCTATATATTGAGAAAGCTTGAGTTTTTGATTCAATTTTTGAGTAATGAGACTTGTTTTAGTATTAGGTATACCTAAGGATCATTCATCCAAGAGATAGAAATTTTAGATATCTCTAGCTATTTTTAGGAGCATATGGCCGAACCTAGCTTCTAAGGAAATAGGAAAATTTGTGCTGTGAAATGTTGATGTTTGATTTGATTGTGTGAATGTAGTTGGTGTGGACTAATCGGGTGTGTAATCGGATGGCTCGCGGATCTATCGGATGACTTTTCATTCAGGGAATTTCTCCAGGAGGTAAGGGGAGATAACCTGAGGAATTCAATTTCCGATAGTTGTGTACTGTCTGTATTGTTTATTGGGTGAAAATGTGTAATTATGTTGTATTGTAATTATTTTGGTGGAGTGATTTATTTATTGCTAAAATATGCTTGCCTATGCTTAAATGTGCTTAAGTATGTTGATTTGTGTTTAATTGTGCTCAAGTATGTTGATTATGATATGTATGCTTAACATGATGTATTAAGTTGAAATAATGATTAGTGGTGTGCTAAGAACCTAACATTGGATAGTTTCCAAATTAAAGAAGGTAAAAGCTTCAAAAAGCTTGAGAAACACTATTAAGCGGAAAAGGGGTTTTTGACCTAGAGTTTTCATGAGCTATGTTTTCAAAGTGTTGAAGTTTTACTAAAGTTTAGTTTGGTTTCAAAAGGAAAGGTGGTGTTGATAAGGAGTTCTGTTTTCTAGAAAAACCGATCTCGATGACTTGTATGTAAGCTTCGGTGATGCGGGTTTTGTTTTGGTATTTCAAAAGGAAAAGTTGATTTGAAAGCGAACCAAGAAACCGAGACGTTGGGATTCTAGTATTCTGCAGAACACGTGGATCAAGAATTCGTGTTAGTAAAGTGGTCCTGTAAGCTTGTGGACAATCGTTGTGGTCCTGTAGGCTTGTGGACGTTTTGTGTGCTCTAGAATCAAAAATCCGAGATTGGTGCATCGGTTGGGGATTTTCGGGTTTGGGCTGTTGGACTGCGTGTCCTTTTTTGTTTTGGACTGTATGTCCTTTGAAAAGGTTGAAAGACTTAAGAGTCTAAAAGTTGTGGTGGTTTTTAGCTTTGAAGCTTCAATGAGGAAATAACTATACGACACATAAAAGTATACGAAAACAAAAGGTTTTCTCATGCATTTGTTTTTGGCAGACGTGCCATGGAATGGGGGACCTCTGAGACGACCCTGTAACGCCCCGATTTTCACGTTTTCTAATTCTTTAGTATTTTAATGTCTTTATTTTATTCGAGGTCTTAGGAATAGAAATAAAATATTCCGAGACCATAGTCATGCTTGACGATATCGTAGGAAGCTACGATTAAGTTTTGAGTCGAAAACTCAAACGGAGTCCAGTCTGCGTTTTTACACTGACAGTATGATGTTACTGCTCAGAAGACCTCAGATGGACCCGTGAATGAGACAGTAAGTCTTAGAATTCGATTATCTATGTTTTGGTTAAATTTCGTAAAAATTTCAGGAAAATCACTTCCTGACCTTCGTTCGGGCGGAATCCTCAATCGGTGACGAACGGAGTCACATATGGATTTACCGGGACTCGCCAACGGATAATCTTGATATCTCATCATCCCAGGACACTTGGGAGAGTATGCCATAGTCGTCATGACGTTCGGAAATATCTGGACGCAAAATGACCAAAATGCCCCTAACCTTAGTCTTTTACACTTTTACCATTTTACCCTTTTGGCAAATGACCTTTTTACCCTTAAGTGAGCTTTTAAGAGGCTGAACACAGCGCCTCACTCTCTCATTTTCGCACAGCCCCATTCCCAAATAGAGCTCCATAGTTGTTCTTGAGAGAAAACTCCATTTTCATCCTTGAAAAGCTTGATTTGTTGTTGTAATCACTTGATTCCTTGAGCAATCTTCCTTCATTTCAAGGTAAGATCACTTCTATGATCTCTTAGCTTCTTGAATCTTTCTTTATTTCAAGATCAATCTTCATTTTCATGAAAAGAATTTCTTAGATCCAAAACTTTGAAAATCCATAGGAAATTGTAGAAAAATCCTTTTGAGGTAAGACCAAGTTCTTTGAACTCACATCATCAATATCTACCTAAACCCAAGAGCTTATGATTCAACTCTCATCATAGCCCAAAATCCCTTTTTGGCCGAACCCTACTTGATGATGATGAATAGTGTTTTCATCAATTTTTGATTTTTTAACACTTGATTTCATCCTTAGCTTTCCTAATGCCTTTAGATCCATGAAATGGAAAACCAAAACCAATTCCTAACCTTTTTAACCTAGGGTGGCCGAAATCCTCTTTGTTAGAATAGTTGAGATTGGCTTTAATTTTTGTTTAATGTTTGATTGTTGTGTTGTTGTAGTTGTTGACGATTATCAGGAGGTTCACAAACCGATTAACCGACTTTGATCCGGGAATCTGTTCATCAACAGGTATGGGGAGATGAACCTCATCACACCAAGATGGTGGTAGTGAAGATGGTTATTTAAGTTTATGTGTGGGTGAAACCCTTTAGTTTGGGTTCACTTTTATGTGTTAAGTTTTGTTTAGTTCCCTTGGAGAACAAGATTGTCTTGATGAGTTTATGCATTGGTATGTTGTAGTGTGCTTTAGCATGTGTTGATGATGATATGATTGAATGAAAATCATTTCCATGTATGTTGAAAAACCTACTTTGATCACTAGATCAAGTATGGACTTTTATTGTTTGATTATGAGACCATGATGTGTGATGGACTTATATGTTTGATTATGATGTAGTAATGTGTATTGTGGTTTATCATAATTGTGTGAGCTTTCGAGCTACATTTGCTTTGTTGGTGAAGCAAAGTCTCCATTTTTCATTGGAGTAGTCTTGTGGCCTTAGTAAGAGGAAAATATCAGAACATGTGTTGTTCTTGTTTTGGCCAAGTTTTGATGCAACAAAAACATGATTTCATAACCTATGATTTCATAACCTATGTTTTCAAAGAGAAACAAAAGTGATTTTGATCCAAAGATCAAATGAAGTTTTAACCTTGAAAGTGTGTCACCAAAGTGGGAAAATGTCTCTTCTTTAGCCATAGGTCTTTTAATCAAACTAAGTGTTTCAAAAGGAGAATTAATGAAGGAGTTTAGGAAAAAGAAAAACAGGGCACTCGCCCAGAGAACCCCGTCTCGCCCCGCGAGACAGAGGGAAGACAAGGCATTCGCCAGGCTAACCTTGCCTCGCCTCGCGAGACAGTGGACTAGCCCGAGCAACAAAGATGCAGCTTCTCAGCCTCGCGTCGCGAAGTCGTCTCGCCTCGCGAACCGCCTAAGTAGCAAAGATACAGCTTCTCGGTCTCGCGTAGCGAAGCATCTCTCGCCCTGCGAACTGCCTAAGTAGTGAAGATGCAGCTTCTCTGCCTCGCGTCGCGATACAATCCTCGCCTCACGGAGCAGAAAGACTGTCTCAGAAGTAAAGATAACTTCTCAGCCTCGCGTCGCGACCTAGACCTTCGCCTCGCGAGAAATGGTTTGTTTATAAAGAGTGTTTTTCAACTCAAAATGTAAAGTTTTACGCTTTAAAACCTAAGTTAAGTAATTGCCTTAGAGTTGAAAACAGGGGATAATTAAGTATGGTATGTGGTGGAACAAGACCACATGCTATACCATTGATGACTTAGTACATCAATGACTTCATAAGACATAGACACAAACATGAAACGTTTTGGGTTTTGAAACAGTAGTTCGATGTCGGGCCGGTGATTCGGATTCCCGATCAGTCGTTCAATTGTTTTAGTCTTGTGATGACTCGATCCCGGAGGGATCACGAGATTTATCCTGTGGATAAAAGTTTTTGTTTTTCAAAGACACATATAGTTCCTAAGGAAGAGAACCTTAGTAGACTTCGAGGTTTATCCGGGGGATAGACATTGCTTGATCACATCTGCTTTGTGTAAGCATTGGCATTTCATTTGCATAGTCGTAAGGCCTTGAGCCTAGGAGTTGAGCTTACACCTTGATGCGGGTGCGAATCTTACGGTGACGATCTTCAATGGTCTTTTTGGAGGTATCAGGGTTGGGAGGGCTTACATGTGACCAGTTGGTAGCTCTTCTGTGTCGTGGCGAATCCGTGCAATACACTGATATCCTCTACTAGATGTCGTACTTTTCATGTTTGGTCGAGAGTGTTTCCGTAAAAGCCAGATACGTGCATGTTACAAATGTTGTAGCATCTTGCCCAAGGCTGGCGCGCACGGAACATGTCCTCCCATTCACTCTCTCCGATATTTTGTTAGCTCCATGGAGTAGGGGTCAGAGTAGTACCCAGTGACATTGACATTGAGGCAAATACATTGCATGGCTATTGATGTTTACATTTACTGTTATACATCGTTGTACTGTTTAAGAGTACCTTATTTTATGTTGTTAACTGCTTAATATGTTTATATTGAGAATTCTTGTAAGCATGTTGGGTACGCTGTCACCCGGTGAGTCGTTCCATTTTTATTACTGCTCTTTTGCTGTGTTGATGAACGGGAATCTCACCCATATCTGTATGTTTTCTGTTGGTACTTGCTGTTGCTGCTTGAACAGATGGACCTGATGATGGTTTAGTCTAGTAGTCTCCTTGAGCCCGGAGGCGGACTCTTTTTGCTGTTTTAGTTTTGTTGTCGGCCAGACTATGTCAGTTTTTGTAGTACCTTTTGGGAGCTACGACTCCTAGTACTTAATGTATTTCTTATGTCAGTTATACATTAGACCTATGTTTGTATATAGTATTATTTTTGTTTCTGTTCCGTGTTTATTATACAGTATGTTCTAGAAATGCATGGCGAACCTAAGTTCGTTTATTAGTATTATTTATCTTTACTAATTCCATTACATCTAGTGAAAAGATTAAAAAAAAAAAAAAAAACGTATTTTCCGCATTAAATAATATTTTCGGCCTTATAAATGTTCGGGAATGTGACACTCGGGAAAGAGTGTTGCAACCCTCCTCTCTCTAGAAGGATAATCCCATTAAGTTCAGAACCCGCCTACTATGTTATTATTAACTATAACCTGGTGATATTATTATGCGCTTATTAAACGAACGGCAAAACGGTAAAGCATACATGACAAGCACGTGCATAAAAGCATGCATCAGAGTAAAGCACAACGGGAAAGATAAAACATATACATGCATTATATAAGTATTTACATGGTTGCCCCCTCAGTCGGGCTACTGTAATACATACATCACTGTACAACTGAAGCTGAAAGATAAAACATATAAAACAAGACTCCAAAAAGAGAAGAAAAGCTCTCAGACATCCTCACCAGCGCTCCCAGCCCTGCACTCAAAATACATCAGCCTCTCCACTCAGTCCTAGAAGAACACACACTGGCTAACCCTCACCATCAGTGGTAGGGATGACCTGAGCTACCCTGTCCCTCTCCGTATGTATGCCTATAAACCCGCACAGGCTCGTACTCGGAGGAGGAACTCGACAATACTATGCGGCGCCTCAGGGCCGCCCTCATGTACCAGTCTGAACGTCTCCTCTGGCCTCTATGTACGAAGCCCCTCCTGCTAGATACAGCTGAAGTATGTAGTGCCACCCATCGGTAGTCCTGCTCTCTCTGGCTCGGTGGTCGCCACATCCATGGAAAGGGAAGGAACTGGTAAACTCGGTAGGGTCCAATAATGTCTGCATACGGCGGAGTACCTCTCCGGAAGATCAAGCTAACTGGTCCTGTATATACAACAAAAAAGGTCGAGGGGTCCACCCGCCATCCCCTCTCGTCGTGGTACACGATCTCAATATCCCCTAGCACCGACATCCTCGATGCTCCGGTGATAAACGGGTGTCTCCTCGGGTCCATCCTCTGGTACTGCTGGCTCATCGTCTACTCGTAGGACGAGCATACATATACAAAGAAAAGACAGGGAGATAAGTTATACAGCACATCAAATATGGAGATGATGGAATGCAGCCTATATAGCAAACACAATCATCTCTCAGTGTCTCGACACCACGGTCGTTCCCTAGCTAGCTGTTACACGTACTCTTTCTATGCATGCCGGCCGGCACTAGCACCCTACCAAGGGCAACATCTCGTCCGCTCAACGGACTATCAGTTGGTTTTTTCCGGTAATCCGTTCTGCTCGCCGTGACCCATAAGAGTGCATCACCGCTCAACTGTCCCAGCCAAAGAAGGCTATCTGGGCCTCCTCGGAAGATCCACCGGCAACTGGAAAGACTCAGGGTCTAGTCGGGATAATAGGACATGTCCAGGACCGCCACGACACGATAGGAGCTACCTCATCGGTCTCTTATGAGTACACCTGTGTCCAGTATATCCCCGAGGTCACACAGACCTTCCCTTCCATTTTCCGCACCCGCACTCGATGCACCAACCTCATATACCTCAGGCATACGGCTAACCACTTGGCATCATATGCATATGCTATGCATGTCATCCATCTTCCTTGAGTTGATATAACGACACATGCAACTTTGCTCTCAGCAACATGAGCTCCAAGCTCAAACTGTACCATATGAGCTCCAAGCTCTAACTGTACTATATGAGCTCCAAGCCCTCGTCATAACTTACGAGCTTCCAGCTCCAACTATAACGTCAATCTCAACTATCAGCTCAAACGTCCACCATGGGGTCAAAGCCCTAATCAGGCTAAACCTCTGATTCTCATGCATACACGCATTTCGAGATACATGCAACAATTCATCAGTATCAGCATGTTCAATGCAGTAGTACATATCTCATACAACAACATGCCATCATATCATGCAGATATAATACATACCACAGTCAGCCGATAAACAGATACTCACAAAGTAGCCATACATACATCACGCCAATCAACATAAATCTGCTAACCTTGGGTATCAACATAGTGGTGCTAGCCCGAAGTAGACTAAACCTAAGGTCTAGGTACTTCGTCAGGGCTCAACCTCACGTAGGGTTTAGGGTTCCCCTACATACACGTAACATATAACAAAACTATATAGTCTACGCTTGCCTCCCCGACGTGCGTAACTCTTTCTCCCCACCTGAACAGCGGTAACATGAACTTCCACGCGAACACGAGCGCGATGATCCCTCTCCTCCTTCCTCAAGCTCGCGGCCCTCTCTCCCAAGAGCAGCCCAAGAACAACCACAAACCTTCTCACAACCGCGGCCTCAAGCTCGGAATCCCGGGCAATCACAAGCTCAGGATTTGCCCTAATCACGAGTGCAACACATACCCAACAGTGTTAGCCCTAGGGCAAGCCCAAAAGATCAAAGAAAAAGTAAAGACTCGAAGAACGCCAAGAACACGAAGAACACATGTTAGAGATCCGAGTTTACCTGTGGCGAATCAACAAACTAATCCGCTGGAGTTCGAGATAACTTCACCTCGATCACTATGGTGTAGTCAGAATCACATTCTGGCGGATCGATCACCTCTAACCTCAAGCTTTCTCACTCTAGAACTCAGAACCTCTCTCTCTAACTCGCAGAAAAGCTCTCCAAATTCGTGCAAGTGAGAAGATGAAAGTGGAAGCTCCATTTATGGTTTCTGCTGTCCACGCTTAAGCGTTCATCAGACTGCATGCTTGAGCGTTGCCAAGCTCTAGCGTGGGATCTCTTCATGCTCGAGCGTGGAACCTCGTCCACTCCTCCTGCTCCCTGGCCTGACACGTGTCTCACACGCATCCAAACTCAGAGCAGCTGCACAACGCACTTAGCACGCTGAGGCGTTCGTCTCTTCCCATGCCTAAGCGTCTCAATGCTTGAGCATGGAGTTCTCTCACGCCTGAGCATGACGCGAGAGGAGAACTTCCAGCCTTCTAACTTTCCCAGTTTCTCGTGTTACACCTTAGGCACTTCCAACCTTATTCAAGCCTATTCCTAAACTTCCAACTAGGTACCAAACTAACACACAAGCAATCGCACAACCACACAAACACCCGATCAGGGTCATCTACCTTAATTAGGGTTACAGAAAACAGGGATGTTACATTACCACCCCCTTAAAGAGAATTTCGTCCCCGAAATTCCTTGCTCATACCTATAAACAAAGATGGATACTGCTGGCGCATCTCAGCTTCACGTTCCCATGTTGAATCTCCGGTTGCTGGGTCCCATTCAACCCTTACTAGAGAAATCTGTTTACCGCGAAGTTCCTTGATCCTTTTATCCACTATCCTAGCAGGTAAAGCCTCGTATTCAAGGTTCTCTCTTGACTGGATTGGTTCGGGATCTAACACATGCGATGGATCGGGGTAATACTTTCTAAGCTGAGAGACGTGAAAGACGTCATGAAGGTTTGACAAATTTGGCGGTAAGGCCATCCGGTAAGCTACTGGACCAATTCGGTGAAGAATCTGAAATGGTCCCATGAATCTGGGTGTAAGCTTTCTGGATCGAATTGCCCTGCCAGCTCCAGTCCTAGGAGTAACTCTCAGAAATACATGACCACCCTCCTGGAACTCTAGGGGTCACCTCCGTTTGTTAGCATAGCTCTTCTGCCTATCCCTTGCTGCTTTCATCTTTTCCCGGATTAACTTAATCTGTTCTGTCTTCCGTTGCACCAACTCTAGACCTAACAACTGATTCTCTCTAGTCTCAAACCAACACAACAGAGTCCTGCACTTCCTCCCGTACAAAGCTTCATACGGCGCCATCCCGATACTTGAGTGGTAACTATTGTTGTAGGTAAACTCAATCAAAGGAAGAAATTCGTCCCAACTCTCTGTGTGTTCCAACACACATGCTCTTAACAGATCTTCCAATGATTGAATTGTCCGTTCTGACTGACCATCCGTTTGTGGATGATACACAAAACTTAACCTTAACTTAGTTCCCAACACCCCGTTCAAGCTTCTCCAAAACCTAGAAGTAAACCTCGGATCTCGATCTAAGATAATACTTGAAGGTACGCCATGTAACTTCACCACTTCCCTGATGTAGATCTGAGTCAATCTTTCTAGAGAGTAACTCTGGTTGATAAGTAGGAAATGAGCACATTTCGTCAATCTATCTATGATGACCCAAATCGCATCACACCTCTTCTGAGTTTTGGTAACCCAGAAACAAAGTCCATTGCATCCCACTTCCACTCCAGAACATCTAGTGATTGCAATAATCCCGCTGACTTCTGGTGTTCAACCTTTTCCTTTTGACACACCAAACAGGATAGGACATAAGCCGCCAGATCTTTCTTTATCCCCGGCCACCAAAACAGCTTCTTCAAATCTTGGTACATCTTAGTAGCGCCTGGATGAAAGCTTAACTTGCTCTTTTGTGCTTCTTCCAATATCATGTTCTTAACTTCTCTATCCGCAGGCACACAAACTCGGTCACCAAACCTGATGAGGCCATTTGTACCTCTCCTAAACTCTGACATTTCGCCCTCCTCGATCAACCGGTTAACTTCCTTAAGGTACTCATCCTCAGCTTACCTTCTCCAAAGCAAATCCAGGAAATTGCTAGTTACCTCAATCATCCCTAGATTCATCTTATCCTTGACGATTTCCATATCCAGATTCAAATCCCTAAACTGCTCTAACAACTCGAGCTCTCTTACCATCATGGCAGATACGTGTAGGGACTTACTACTGAGCGCGTCCCCTACTACATTCGCCTTACCTGGATGGTATTGCAGGTCGAACTCATAATCCTTTATGAATTCCATCCACCTCCTCTGCCTCATGTCCAACTCCTTCTGGTCGAACAGATACTTCAAACTCTTATGGTCGCTAAACACACTGAATTTAGCACCATAGAGATAGTGTCTCCATATCTTCAATGCAAACACTATCACAACCAACTCCAGATCATGAGTCGGGTAGTTCCGTTCATGCACTCTCAACTGCCTGGAGGCATACGCCACCACTCTCCCTTCTTGCATGAGGACGCAACCCAATCCTTGATATGACGCATCACAGAATACGTCAAAACTTCCTAACAGATCTGGTAAAACCAACACCGACAACGTGGTTAACCTCCACTTCAACTCTAAGAAACTCTGCTCGCATGCTTTTGACCACTCAAACGTCTTCCCTATTCTCATTAACTGCGTCATGGGTAACGCAATCTTAAAGAATCCCTTGATAAACCGTCTGTAGTAACCTGCTAGCCCAAGAAAGCTTCGAACTTCACCCTCAGACTTTGGGCTTTCCCACTTAACCATCGCTTCGACCTTAGCAGGATCCACCGTGATTCCATCCTTGTTGATCACGTGTCCTAGGAACTGCACCTCTCCTAGCCAAAACTCACACTTGGACAGCTTCGTATACAACTGCTTGTCCTATAGCACTTGCAGCACAACTCGAAGATGCTCTTGGTGTTCCTCCTTACTCGAACAGCAAATAAGGATGTCATCGATAAACACGACAACAAACCTATCTAGGAACGGTCGCAATATCCTGTTCATGTAATCCAGGAATACGGCTGGAGCATTAGTCACACCGAACGGCATAACCAAATACTCGTAATGCCCATACCGACTCCGAAAAGCAGTCTTTGGTATATCCTCCTTTTTCACCCTGATTTGATGATAACCAGATCGCAGATCTATCTTAGAAAGCACAGTTGCTCCCCTCAGTTGGTCCATCAAATTATCGATCCTGGGTAACGAATATTTATTCTTTATCTTCACTTTATTCAGCTGACGATAGTCCACACATAACCTCGAGCTTCCATCCTTCTTCTTTACGAACAGTACCGGTGCTCCCCACGGAGATGCACTAGGTCTGATGATCTCCTTGCCTAGCATCTCATCCAACTGTTTCTTTAGCTCCGTCAGCTCAACTGGAGACATCCGATACGGCTCTACTGATATAGGCCCTGTCCCTGATACAAGATCTATAGCGAACTCGATCTCCGTCTCCGGTGGCAACCCTGGAACGTCATCTGGAAACACCTCCGGAAAATCCCACACAACAGGCAGCGTTCCCTTACTCGGAGTTTCCCTTGCTTCCAAAGAGAACAACACCACATACTCTTCAGATCGTACACCCTTCGGAATACCTTCGTTTGTAGGCATCAATCCAGATAGCTCAGAAAAACAAAGGGTTTTCTTGGCACAATCAAGCACCACATGGTTAGCCGAAAGCCAATCCATGCCGAGGATAACATCAATCTGCTGCATAGGCAGACAGACCAGGTACACAAAGAAATGTCTCTTTTCTATGGTCATAGGGCATTTTAGGCACACATGCAGAGTAATCAAAGAATCTCTCGTAGGTGTGGATACGGTAAGATCATATGGTAAAGACGAAACCGGTAATCCTAAGTGATCTATGCATTCCATAGAAATAAACGAGTGGGTAGCCCCCGAATCAAATAAAACAGATAAGAGCTTGCCTGAAACTAAACACTTACCTTGAATCAGATCCGGGCATCGAGAGGATTCAGCAACCCTCACAACAAACACTCTTCCTGCAGCTTGCGGTCTCGCAGTCTGCCCCGTCACTCCGGTTGGCTTGGCATTCCCATGCCTGCAATCCCTTGCCATATGTCCCGACTTTCCACACGCATAACAGGTCATCGTTCCCCCTGGCGCTTGGCTCCTGCAATCTCGAGCCATGTGTGGTCCTCCACACTTGAAACAACCTTGTAGTCCTTGAATTGCATTCGACCTTTGTCTTACGGCCTCTCCCGACCTCTGGTTTGGCCTCTGATACGGTCCTCGACCTGACTGAAACCTTTCGCCCCTACCTTTCTGATTACTGTGGATGGGTCCTCCGCTTCGCGAGGTCAGCTCTCTTCTCCTTTCGATGTTCTTGCTCGCAGAACACTGATCCAACATATCAGGGAATCTGGAAATCCCCAATGGTGCAATAGCCTTCTGAAAGGGAAGGAACTGGTAAACTCGGTAGGGTCCAAAAATGTCTGCATATGGCGGAGTACCTCTCCGAAAGATCAAGCTAACTGGTCCTGTATATACAACCAAAAAGGTCGAGGGGTCCACCCGTCATCCTCTCTCGTCGTGGTACACGATCTCAATATCCCCTTGCACCGGCATCCTCGGTGCTCCGGTGATAAACGAGTGTCTCCTCGGGTCCATCCTCTAGTACTGCTGGCTCCTCGTCTACTCGTAGGACGAGCATACATATACAAAGAAAAGACAGGGAGATAAGATATATAGCACATCAAATATGGAATGATGCAATGCAGCCTATATAGCAAACACAATCATCTCTCAGTGTCTCGACACCACGGTCGTTCCCTAGCTAGATGTGACACGTGCTCTTTCTATGCATGCCAGTCGGTACTAGTACCCTACTAAGGGCAACATCTCATCCGCTCAACGGACCAGCAGTTGGTTTGCTCCGGTAATCCGTTCCACTCGCCGTGACCCATAAGAGTGCATCACCGCTTAACTGTCCCAGACAAAGAAGGCTATTTGGGACTCCTCGGAAGATCAACCAGCAACTGGAAAGACTCAGGGTCCAGTCGGGATAGTAGGACGTGACCAGGACCGCCACGACACGATAGGAGCTACCTCATTGGTCTCTTGTGAGTACACCTGTGTCCAGTATATCCCCGAGGTCACACAGACCTTCCCTTCCATTTTCCGTACCCGCCCTCGGTGCACCAACTTCGTATACCTCACGGCTTACGGCTCGCCACTTGGCATCATATGCATATGCTATGCATGTCGTCCATCTTCCTTGAGCTGATATAACGGCACATGCAACATTGCTCTCAGCAACACGAGCTCCAAGTTCCAACTGTACCATATGAGCTCCAAGCTCCAACTTTACTATATGAGCTCGAAGCCCCCGTCATAACTAACGAGCTTCCAGCTCCAACTATAACCTTAATCTCAACTATCAGCTCAAACGTCCACCACGGGGTCAAAGCCCTAATCAGACTAAACCTCGAATTCTCATGCATACACACATTTCAAGATACATACAGCAATTCATCAATATCAGCATGTTCAATACAGCAGTAAATATCTCATAAAATAATATGCCATCATATCATGCAGATATACTACATACCACAGTCAACCGATAAACAGATACTCACAAAGCAGCCATACATACATCACGCCAGTCAACATAAATCTGCTAACCTAGGGTATCAACATAGTGGTGCTAGCCCGAAGTAGACTAAACCTAGGGTCTAGGTACTTCATCAGGGCTCAACCTCACGTAGGGTTTAGGGTTCCCTTACACACACGTAACATATAACAAAAACTATATAGTCTACGCTTGCCTCCCCGATGTGTGTAACTCTTTCTCCCCACCTGAACAGTTGTAACACGAACTTCCACGCGAACACGAGCGCGATGATCCCTCTCCTCCTTCCTCAAGCTCGCGGCCCTCTCTCCCAAGAGCAGCCCAAGAACAGCCACCAAACCTTCTCACAACCGCGGTCTCAAGCTCGGAATCACGAGCAATCACGAGCTCAGGCTTTGCCCTAATCACGAGTGTAACACATACCCAACAGTGTTAGCCCTAGGGCAAGCCCAAAAGATCAAAGAAAAGGTAAAGACTAGAAGAACACCAAGAACACGAAGAACACGTGTTAGGGATCCGAGTTTACCTATGGCGAATCGACAAACTAATCCGCTGGAGTCGGAGATAACTTTGCCGCGATAACAACGGTGTAGTCGGAATCGCGTTCCGGCAGATCAATAGCCTCTAACGTCAAGCTTTCTCACTCTAGAACTCAGAACCTCTCTCTCTAACTTGCAGAAAAGCTCTCCAAATTCGTGCAAGTGAGAAGATGAAAGTGGAAGCTCCACTTATGGTTTCTACTGTCCACGCTTAAGCGTTCATCAGACTGTACGCTTGAGCGTTGCCACGCTTTAGCGTGGGATCTCTCCACGCTCGAGCGTGGAACGTCGTCCACTACGCCTGCTCCATGGCTTGACATGTGTCTCACACGCGTCCAAACTCAGAGCAGTTGCACAGCGCATACTGCACGCGGAGGCGTTCGTCTCTTCCCACACCTAAGCATCTCAATGCTTGAGCGTGGAGTTCTCTCACGCCTGAGCGTCAAGCTCAGCAAGAGGAGAACTTCCAGCCTTCTAACTTCCCCAGTTTCTCGTGTTACACCTTAGGCACTTCCAACCTTGTTCAAGCCTATTCCTAAACTTCCAACTAGGTACCAAACTAACACACAAGCAATCGCACAACCACACAAACACCCGATTAAGGTCATCTACCTTAATTAGGGTTACAGAAAACAGGGATGTTACAACCTCGATGACAGGGAACCCTGTGGTGACTTTAAGTCATTATATATATTGTGCCCTGAGTTGGACAATAAAGTATGACCGTTTACAATTATGGCACGTTGGTGCTAAACATTGCTGCTTGATGGCCAATGGACCCCGAGCTTGATCAACTCATTGATAAGGTGATAAGATTTCAGGAAATTAAGAATCGAGTACTAGATGATATATTTGGAAGTGCCATAAATATATTTTTGAAGATGACGATGATTGTTGGGTATGAGGCCCTTACCTTGTATGTATTGGTACAATATTCTGTGATATACTTATCATGTTTCAAGGTTGTATCTGAAATATATATGAATTGTTGTTATGTTTTTAGCGTATGTAGTTGTCGTATTTTTGAGTTCATATATTGGTTTCTCACCCTTGCCTGTACATGTTAGACACCTTATTGTGTTTTTGGTTACATGTACAAATGTTTATAAACAGTCCTCTGGGTCACTTCGAGACTCGGTAGCTTGAGCTTCTCGATGTTGAAGACAAAGAGGTATGGATGGTTGAAGATGAGACCCAATCTCATTGGTACGATGTATGCTAGGTACTAGTTTTGTCGAACCAGCTTAGGGTTTCTTTTGAGGTAGTGATTTTGGGTAATTTGTTAGTGGCAACCGATAGCCACAATTTTAGAGATATGATCCTCAGACATATCACTACCTAGTTTTGAACTTATGGCGTTTGACTTCTGTTAGTATATTTTTGGAAACGGACGAGCTGTCCAAGGTTCCATTAAGTATGTATTTGACTGATGATACCTAGTTCTATATATGTGCAGTTTTTTATGATCATCTTGAGTAGATGTAGCTTAACGTTGGATGAGAAAAAAAATTTATCACGAATTTTAATAATGTAATATGATTTAAGTATAGAAAATCTGTTTTCGAAAGTAACTAGCAAATTTTTATTCCACGTTTTATTTTGTTTTAGGTTACGTAAGTGACACCAGGAGGGGGTGTTACAAGTGGTATTAGAGCTGGTCGAGTCTTTCGGGAACCTTTGGGGAATAGGTCTATTGTGTTGATGTTGTGTGATCTCTGATTAAGGCTTGATTGAATTACTTCTTAAAAATAATGTATGTTGATAAGTGAGCCTATGTTTTGATTTCTGGTTTCAGTTTGACTGATTTCAATCTTGTAGGTCAGATATGGAACTTGGAATTGAGACTAGAGCTGGATGTGGACGTGGCGGTGGAGGTGGTCACGGAAGAGGAGTTGGTGTTCATGCTGAGGACACTGACGGTGCTAATGGGATGGACTTTGCTGCACAAGCAATAGTGAACATGGCCGCGGCTGTTGCTGTACAGACTGCTACAATGACTGCTCACAACGCACAAGAGCAGGCTCGTGCTAAACAAGCCCCCGAGGATCGAAACCTGACTGCATTCAGACGCTAGAATCTGCCATAGTTTCATGGCGATGTGGATCCTGAGAAGGCTGACTTGTGGATCCAAGAGATTGAAAAGATCTTCGAGCTGATTCACAGCCCTGAAGGAGTGAAAGTACCATATGCAACTTTTCTATTGCTGGGAGATGCTGAGTACTGGTGGAAGGGAACCAGACAATTGCTGGAGGCACATCAACAGGAAATCACTTGGGATCTGTTTAAGTGCCGATTCCTGGAGAAGTATTTCCCACAAAGTGCCAGAGCTGAGAAAGAGCGCGAATTCTTGCGGTTGCAACAGAGGGAGATGTCATTCGGAGAATATGCGACCAAGTTTGAATCGCTGGCTAAGTATTTCCGATTCTTCCAGAACAACCCTGACAAAAACTGGAAGTGTGAATGTTTCGAGAGGGGTTTGAGGTATGAAATCAAGGAATCAGTGCTGCCGCAGGGAATTCGAAACTTTCAGGCATTGGTAGAGAAAAGTAGACAAATAGAACTGATGAAATATAGAAGGGCCAACAGAGGGAGCGTTGGAGGACCTTCCCGTTTCAAAGATCAATACCGGAACCAGAGACGAGAACAGAGTCAAAGGAAACCTTATTTCCGACCCCCAGGTAATGATCAGAACCAACAACCCTATCGTTTTGTTGCTTACACATCAGGCAATGGAGGCCAGAGGAATTAAAACCAAGGCCAAGATAGGAGATGTTTCAAGTGTGGAGATCCATCACACTTGGCCAACAACTGCCCTGTGTGGAATGCTAGATGCAATACTTGCGGACAAAGGGGGCACATAGCAAAAGACTGCAAGACACAGAAACCTGTCCCATCTGCCGATAACAACATCGGGACCAAAAGGCTGACGGCAAAGGGAAGAGTGTACACCATGAGTGGTGTTGAGGCTTCGGATTCCGACAAACTCATACGAGGTAGTTGCGACATAGACGGTAATCTCTTGATCGTGCTTTTCGATTCAATTCCAAATCATTCTTTTTTTGCGATGGATTGTGTGAAATGTTTAGAATTACCTGTTTCTTCTCTGCTATATGAGTTTTTGTACTCATATTCCTACATAATCCTCAGTGTATTAGACATTTGAGAGATTGGTCTAAGAATATCCATTGGTTTGGATATCTTCATTGTATTTCATTGAAGGGTTTGTTATGACTATTTCTTGAGTTATAACACCAACGAATTCTTGATACTGGAGATTTCTTCATGAAACTTAGTCTGACCACTTTTACTTTTGGTAAATGTGATCCAGTCTGATTTTGATCAAACAATTCATCTTTTGATTTCCTTAATCCATTAGAAGGTTCTTGTGAAAGAAGGGACTTTAGTAGAGTCATGACTGCAAACATGTATTAGCTATGCATTTTTACACTCACGAACCTACTGAAGAATCTTTTTACATACTGGATATTCCTATATTCTTTTCGGGATGGTCAAATTTCTTCTACACACTTTCTTGTGAGGATGAGACCTAGGAAACGTCCTCTATTGAAGGATTTCAAATGTTACCTAAGGCACAATTGGTGTACGGGGGATACAATGTGGAACCTGGAGTTTTAGAGATCCTGTCTAGTTTTGAGTCGCGAAATTTCGAGGACGAAATTTTTTTAGGTGGTGTAGTAATGTAACACCCTGATTTTCGCTGTTTTCTAAGGTCAGAAATGAATATAAATACGTTTATATTTTATCTGAGTTTTAGAAAATGATTTTGGATAAACCGAAGTCATATTCATACTCTATGCTATCGTAGAGAGCTACGGTTAAATTTTGGGTTGAAAACTCAAACGGAGCCCGGTCTGCGATTTCACTAACAGTAAGATTTTACTGCTCAGAAGACCTAATTTTGACTCATGAATGAAACAGTTAGGTTTAGAATCGAATTTCTATCCTTTTTGATAAAATTGGTTTTTCGCACTAAAAAGCGAAATAATATAAGTTATTCGGGCGAAATCTTGAATCGGGTGACGAACGGAGTCGAATTCGGATTTACCGGGATCCGCTAACGGATAAACATGAAGTCACATCAGGTCACATCACCTAGGAAGGCGTGCCAGTTTCATGATGACGTTTGAAAATATCTAGACGCGAAAAGACCAAAATGCCCCTAACCTTTTTCACAATTACCATTTTGCCCTTGTGTGAAAAGACTCTTTTGCTGTTAAGTGGAAAATTTTGTGATTTCCTTATCCCTCCTTCACCTCTTCCACACCCCTCCCTTCATCAAATCCTCATCCATCTCATTTCTTCCTAAAACACATTTCTTCCTAACTTTCTCTCTTTTTCCTTAAGAGATCTTCAAGTATTTTATGAAGCAAAGTTGATAATCTCACTCATCTTCATCCCGTAAGAGGTATGAACTCTTCATTTGATCCTTCAATCTTAATATTCTTCATAGAAATCTTGTTTTTCCAAGTTGAACCTTCAAACTTCATAAATCCATAGAAAATTGTAGAAAAATCCTTTTAATGTAAAACCAATTTCTATGAGCTAGTTTCATTACCCTCTTTCATTATCCAAGACCATGTAACCAAAATATTTACCTAGCTCATATGGGTATAGAAGGCCGAAACCTATATATTGAGAAAGCTTGAGTTTTTGATTCAATTTTTGAGTAATGAGACTTGTTTTAGTATTAGGTATACCTAAGGATCATTCATCCAAGAGATAGGAAATTTTAGACATCTCTAGCTATTTTTGGGAGCATATGGCCGAACCTAGCTTCTAAGGAAATAGGAAAATTTGTGTTGTGAAATGTTGATGTTTGATTTGATTGTGTGAATGTACTTGGTGGGGAGTAATCGAGTGTGTCATCGGACGACTCGCGGATCAATCAGACGACTTTTCATTCGGGGAATTTCTCCAAGAGGTAATTCTTTCATGGGTCAGATTTATGCCCCCCATGTTTTTTGTATTCTTTTTGTTTTTCTTAATAAAAGGGCATTAGGGGTAATCTTTCCTTTTCGATGCTTTTATCCCTAGGAAGGTTTTGCATAAAAAGGTTTTAACGAGGCTCCTTTTGTTGTTTGCTTAAAAAAAAAAAAAAGGAGATAACCTGAGGAATTCAATTTACGACGGCTGTGTACTGTCTGTATTGTTTATTAGGTGAAAATGTGTAATTATATTGTATTGTAATTATTTTTGGTGGAGTAATTATGTTGTATTGTCAATATGCTTGGCCATGCTTAAATGTGCTTAAGTATGTTAATTTGTGTTTAATTGTGCTCAAGTATGTTGATTATGATATGTATGCTTAGCATGATGTATTGAGTTGAAATAAAGATTGGTGTTGTGCTAAGGACCTAACATTGGTTAGTGTCCAAATTCAAGAAGGTAAAAGCATCAAAAAGCTTGAGACACACTATTAAGCGGATAAAAAGTATAAGTTTTGGAAAAGAGTCGAAGACAACACGTCTTGATATTTTATTTTGGGAACAAGAAAATGAAATGTATATTTTAATAGAATAAAAAGACATAAGGAAAGAAATGATAAAATAAAGATTTGCTTAAGAAAAATGAGTATTAGAATGGGAAAGTTTCTTTAGAAACCATCAGTAGAATTCCAGACGACAAAACGAGATATTTTAAGCAAAAGTATTTTCGTGGACTTAGTTTTGGGAACCAAGTTTGTCTTATCAAAGAAAAGAGTTCTTGACGACTACATTCAAAGTTTTAGTAATTACCAAGGTATATCAAAAGAAAGGGGTTTTTGACCTAGACTTTTCATGAGCTATGTTTTCAAAGTGTTGAAGTTTTACATAAGTTTAGTTTGGTTTCAAAAAGAAAGGTGGTGTTGACAAGGAGTTCTGTTTTCTAGAAGAACCAATCCCGATGACTTGTGTGTAAGCTTCGGTGATGTGGGTTTTGTTTTGGTACTTCAAAAGGAAAAGTTAATTTGAAAGCGAACCTAGAAACCGAGAAGTCAGGGTTCTAGTGTTCTACAGAACACATGGACCAAGGATTCGTGTTAGTAAAGTGGTCCTGTAAGCTTGTGGACAATCTTTGTGGTCCTGTAGGCTTGTGAACGTTTTGTGTGCTCTAGAATCCAAAATCCGAGACTGGTGCATCGGTTGGGGATTTTTGGGTTTGGGCTGTCGGACTGCGTGTCCTTTTTGGTTTTGGACTATGTGTCCTTTGAAAATGTTGAAAAGACTTAAGAGTCTAAAAGTTGTGGTGGTTGATAGCTTTGAAGCTTCAACTAGGAAATAACTGTACGACATAGAAAAATATACCAAAACAAAAGGTTTTCTCATGCATTTGCTTTTGGCAGACGTGCCATGGAATGGGGGACCTCGTTGACAGGGAACCCTATGGTGACTTTAAGTCATTATATATATTGTGCCCTAAGTTGGACAATATAGTATGACCGTTTACAATTATGGCATGTTGGTGCTAAACATTGCTGCTTGATGGCCAATGAACCCCGAGCTTGATCAACTCATTGATAAGGTGATGGGATTTCCGGAAATTAAGAATCTAGTACTAGATGATATATTTGGAAGTGCCATGCATATATTTTTGAAGATGACGATGACTGCTGGGTATGAGACCCTTACCTTGTATGTATTGGTACAATATTCTGTGATATACTTATCATGTTTCAAGGTTGTATCTGAAATATATATGAATTTTTGTTATGTTTGTAGTGTATGTAGATGTCGTATTTTGAGTTCATATATTGGTTTCTCACCCTTGCCTGTACATGTTCGACACCCTATTGTGTTTTTGGATACATGTACAGATTATCAACAGTCCTCTGGGTCACTTTGGGACTCGGTAGCCTGAGCTTCTCGATGTTGAAGACAAAGAGGTACGGATGGTTGAAGACGAAACCCAGTCTCATTGGTACGGTGTATGCTAGGTACTAGTTTTGTTGGACCAGCTTAGGGTTTCTTTTGAGGTAGTGATTTTGGGTAGTTTGTTAGTGGCTACTGATGGCCACAATTTTAGATATATGATCCTTAGACCTATCACTACCTAGTTTTTGAACTTATGGCGTTTGACTTCTGTTAGTAAATTTTTGGAAACGGACAAGCTGTCCAAGGTTCCATTAAGTATGTATTTGACTGATGATACCTAGTTCTATATATATGTAGTTGTTGATGATCATCTTGAGTAGATGTAGCTTAACGTTGGATGAGAAGAAAAAGTTTTATCATGAATTTTCAGAATGTAATATGATTTAAGTAAAGAAAATTTGTTTTCCAAAAGTAACCAACAAATTTTTATTCCGTGTTTTATGTTGTTTTGGGTTACGTAAGTGACACCAGGAGGGGGTGTTACACTAGTGGAGAAGTGTTTTAACAAAACATGGAGGCCAAAAAGAATACCTAGGAGTGCCCCAACCATAGTTCCACATGCATAAGTCAAGTTTGCCTCGAGATGGTCTCAGAACAAGTTCTATAATATATATTACCTGAGAATCACACTCATCAAAGAAAAAGTGTTAATATCAGAATATTTGGCAATGTAACATAACCCCTTAAAAGCCCAAATCTCATATTTAGAAGTTAAGTCTAATGAAAAGTTTTAAATCAAAGAATTTATCTGCCAATTATCAGTTTTCAAAAGACTAACTTTTTCAATCACACTTATGAGACTATCAAGCAATTTTTCACAAAATTTTTTGTAAGGGGTTTCCTTAATTTTAAAAGTTTTAAGCCAAATGATTGGATGCAGAAGAGTCGATAAAAATGAATATATTTTCCCTTCCCACACTTAACTTATACAATGTCCTCAATGCATACATATTTAATAATGAAACACAAGTGGAGAGGGAAAAGAAAAGAGAAAATTTTATAACATAACCCCTGATACAATAGCACAGACGCTTAAAGTATCAAATCGTGAGATCACTGAGGCGGAGGAGGATAGTCGAAGTGTCTCTGCATCATCTGCAGCATTTGCGTCAGCTGGTGGTCCTGACTATCGAACCTCTGAAAGACATCCTCCGAAAACTGCTGGAAGGTCTGCTCCTGAGAATCCAACCGAGCATACACCCCCGTCCCTAACTGATCAAATCGAGTGGCAAGCCTCTGATAGTCATCCTCGATCACTGGTGGGACAGGTGGTGCAGACAGGCCGTCTCTGTGAATCTCCGGATGTGGGTCCTGGCCCTAATGCTGATCCTCCTGATCACACTTAGAGTCTGAGTCTGTGGTGGCCTGTACTCCTGCTAATCTTGGCTCTCCACAAGGCCCACGAATTAGTATGCTCATCGAGAGTAGCATCCTCTTGTCAATGGCAGCCATCGAGCTCAGCTGCTGGGGCTGTGGATGTAACTGCTGCATGCTACGGGCTAGATGGGATAGGAATGAACCCACAAGTATGAAGCCCTTCTGCCTCGATCTAGTGCTATCCCCCAGATGCATGCATGTCTGCATCAGAACATAGCTGGCGTTCAGCGGCTGGGTCTTAACCATGCACCATAGAATGAAAAGATCGAACCGAGAGACTCCGCCGGCGGTAGAGTGATGACTGGTGATAGAAAGAGCCAGACACCGATGCATAACATGGAGTGGAATCTTAGAAAAGGCAGAGGACTTCACCAAGCGAGGGTTATATGGCTTAGCTCAGTCCCTGGTGATCTCGGCCCAAAATGCCCCATCAGAATATTCAATGGGCATACCCAGCAGAGTTGTCTGATACCTCTCTGAGTCGACTGACTCTGTTGTCTCGAAACCCAAATAGACATTGAACACTAATGACATCCGCCAAATGTTGCCGTTCAACTGAAACGAGACCTGGGCTCCTCTCCCGCAATGTCAGACTCAAAATAGTGGCAACTAGAGAGGAACTCCAAGGTGGGCTCCAGGTATGCTGGGCATCGAATGGTGGCTACCCACTCCCATCCGATGTTCTGAAGTAGATGGATAGCTCGAGCAGCGAGTCCGTATGCGGCCAAGATGTCCACATCTAAGTATCTCTGGGCCATAATCTTATATGCACCCAGGTGAGAGAATATGGCCTGATGTCCAACATTTGTGAAAGTTAGTAGCTCGTTGCCCCCAGGCCGGGAAGAACTACCATGCTCTGTACAGCTTCTTTTAGGTGCCATAGTCTTGCATAAGCCCAAAAAAATCAATCATTAGTGCCAAGAATAATCATAATAATATGCAAAATATAAGCATTAACATAGGCATAGGACAAATGGATTAAATCCCAGATAAAATAATTTAATTTAAGCATTCTGGGTTTGGCACGGTCGTGCTAACGCGTGGCAGAGTCGTGCTGAAATTATTTTCTAGAATATGTTTAAAAATATATGAACAGCACGGCCGTGCTAGTGCCCGTGCACATACAAAAACCCACAAATATGAGCAGCACGGCCTGTTCTTGGAATAGCCCGGCCATGCTATTGCCCGTGCCACACATAGATCCCAATATACCCCATAATACACAGCCAAAACATGCAAAATATCTATACTAACACTAAACTAACAGTTCTTAATAGCAATCATTACTAAAAAGCAACAAAACAGCAGCTAATATGCATAAAATCAAAAAGGGGAATAAAACAACCTTAAACCTAACCTAACATAATATCAAATCATAGAAATTAAAGAGCAAGAAGTGAGATTTTTACCTTGGAGAAGTGAACCAAGCAAGGAAGGATGCAAAAATGTGAGGAATATGCACAATAGGGGGAGCACTAGGTGAGCAAGGGCAGTGCTCTGCCCGTGCTCTGCTCCTTTCTTATATTCTGAACAGTCGTGCGAGTGGCACGACCGTGCTAACAGGGAGCATGGCCGTGCCCTCCTATTTTTCCATATTTAAATTTTAGTTCAAAAATAGGGCACACTTCAAAAATTTTGCAAAACTTCCCACACTTATTTCTTTCTCCAAAAATTTTTATTATTATTATTTTTCAAAATAACAAAAACAATAAAATATAATAAAAAAAATACGGGTTGACTCCTGCGCAACGCTTGTTTTACGTCACGAGCTTGACGACCTATTTAGAGCACTGATCACGGTGGTCTTGGGGAGTCCTTGAAGACAGCTTCTCCATCCTTGTGCCTTAAGGTTAAGATGCCTTGTTTGACCTCTATTTTAGCATCACTGGTGGCCAAGAAGGGTCGTCCCAAAATGATAGGGACCTCCTCATCCTCCTTCATGTCCAATATTACAAAGTCTATTGGGTACGTGAATCTCCCCACCCTTACTAACATGTCTTCTATTGTTCCTCGAGGGTGGGTAATGGTTTTGTCCGCTAGCTGCAATGCGACTTTGGTGATCTGAGGTTCCTGTAAACCAAGCCTTTTTGACACAGAATAGGCCATTAGATTTATACTAGCGCCTAAATTGCATAGTGCTTTATCAAAATGTGCATTCTCAATGGAATAGGGAACAGTAAAACTCTCTAGGTCTTTAATTTTACGAGGTAATTTATTCAAAATAACAACAGAGCATTCCTCATTAATTTGTACTACCCCATATTCTTTTGAAAGACGCTCAGTTTTATCAGAAGGTGATTTAACATACAATTTCATTTTGGTTCTCAAGAATTCATCATTTTGTATGCTATTATTCTCAGTAAGAAGAGTTGGAAGAGAAAATTGTACCTCACTGGTGACTGTTACCTGATTCTGCTTACTGGGCAGATGGCACAGCCGTGCCATAAGTGTTGCACGACCGTGCTCTCCTTCTGACTTGTCTTCTTCAATAGTGTTCTTTTCTCCCATGGAAGTAGAGTTCCCTTTTTCTGCCTGCTGAAGTGAGATTGCATTGACATGCTCCCTTGGGTTTGACTCAGTCTGGGTAGGCAATGTTCCTTAAGGCCTTTTTGAGAGCAAAGTGGTAAGAGCAGTTATCTGTGAGTGGATGGCTTAAAATTTGCTAGCAGTTTCTTTTATGTATTCTCCTATCAATTCATGAGGATCGAGCTTCCTATTTTCTGGTTTTACACCTTGGTTCTGCAAATGTGGTGATCTGTAGACGTTTGAATTTGAACCTTGATCATTCTGCTGACCTCCCCATGAGTAATGCGGACGACTCCTCCAACCAAGATTGTAAGAATTATTCTGATTTTGATTGGCATTACTCATTAATTTGGCTTCCTCAATTGGTGGAGAAGAAGAATTGCCCAGTGTGCAGTCCTTAATCTCATGACCTGTCAGACCGCAATGGTTACATGGGAATGGGGACACTCTGTTGGCCGTGGCAACCAATACCCAAGAGGGGGTGAATTGGGTTTTGAAATAAAAATAAAAACTTTTTGCACAATCAAAAACCTTTTATAAATAAAGCATAATTTGCAGCGGAAAACAATTTGTTTAAATGCAATATAATGAGATAAGGTAAGAAAAGCAGAAAACAAGTATTTTATCCCGTTTCAGCCACGCACCACCAGTGGCCTAATCTAGTCCCTACTCCACCTATGGGATTTTGTTCCACTATAAAGACAATCTTAACTAGTGCTTGTAACCGTTTTACAAAACCAAGCTTAACAGGTGCTTGTAACCTTCACAATAACAGAGCACTACTCACAGACCAGGGATATCACCTCCCCTAGTGAAAAAGCCTCAAATAACCACAAGCTTAACAGGTGCTTGTAACCCTCCGAGCAATTCTTACAGACCAGGGATATAACCTCCCCCAGTGACAGAGCCTCAACCAAGCTTAATAGGTGCTGGCAACCTTCCGAGCACTCCTCACAGACCAGAGATATAAATTCCCCCAGTGACAGAGCCTCAACCAAGCTTAACAGGTGCTGGCAACCTTAGAGCACGTTGATACTCAAAGAATAGTTTGAGTCGTTTGACTCTTACCGATATAATGCACTCACAATAGTGCGGATAAACAACTTGAAAATCAAAGCACAACTATGTGCAACAAATACACTCAAGAACTTATGATAATCAAAGTGTAACAATGGCTCGAGTGTTTTACAAAATAGAAGAGAAAAGAGTAGAAAAAGATTTAATCAAAATAATAGTGCATTCTCTCTTAACCTCTCTTCCTTAAAAACTATAAAAGGCCCTCAAAATGTATTTATAGACTTTTGAACTATGGCCGTTAGGAATTTAAAAGAAATTTCATTAATTAAAAACAAATTCCTTTTCTGAAAATTTGTGACGTCCCCAAGTTCCACTCGAGGAAATCCCATTATTTTAGAACCCAAATATACTATTAACTATAACATAGCGATTACGCGCTTATTAAAACAACGATTACGTGCATCATAAATAAAGGCACATGACATCAGAGTAAATGTAGCAAGATAACGAAATCACATACAACACTAATATATGCATACATGGTGGCCCCATCAGTAGGGCTAAGTACATATACAAACGGAATACATAAGAAAATGAAAATACAACATAAACATCAAAAGGGACTCTAACACTCAAACTCAATGGCTCTCCCCCATCCCCACTCAAAATACATCAAAATATTCTCACCTCACATCCTATGACAGACGCACTAGCGACATCACATCCTCCATGACGTTAAAGTCAAGAGCTACCTTGTCCTTCCCCATATGTGCGCCTATAAACCCGCAGGGGCACATAATCTGAGGAAGAATTAGACATAACCATCCGTCCATGCCTGGTGGTTCTCAGATACCGCTCTGACCTCTGACGTTGTCCTCTCAGCACAAAGCCTCTGCGACTCGTCACGTGAGATGATGTTGGGGCAGCCCACATAAAGTCCCGCTCTAGCGGCCTGGGTGGGTGCCATATCTGGGGAAACGGAAGAAGCTGGACTACTCTATACGGTCCCATCATGTCCGCTCGTGGTGGAGTACCGCCCCAGAACAGCAAGCTCACTGGTCCTGTGTACACAGTCAAAAACGTAGAGTTGTCCACCTGCCACCCCTGCTCGTCGTGGTAGACGATCTCAAGCTCGCCCAGCATCGGGAACCCCGGTACTGCCTGCAGGAAGGGATGCATCCTCAGGTCCATAGTCTCCTTCCGCTAACTCGTCGTCTACTTGCAAATCGAAAGCATAAGATACAAAGAAATATAGGGAGATAAGATATACAGCACATCTATGACAGGGATGATGCAATGCAGAACATATAGGAATCACAACCATCTCTCAATATTACGACACTACGATCGTTCCCAAGCTAGATGTACACATACTCTTTCTAAGCATGCCGGCCAGTACTAAACACCTTACTAAGGGCAACATCACGTCCGCATATCGGACAAGTCAGTTTGCTCTGGTAATCCGTTCTGCTCGCCGTGACCCATAAGAGTGCATCACCGCTCAACTATCCCAGACAAAGAGGGTTAACTGAGCCTCCACGAAAGATCCACCGGCAGCTAGAAAGACTCAGGGCTCTAGTCGGGATAACCATACTTAGCCAAGACCGCCACGACACGATAGGAGCTACCATACCGGTCTCATGTGGGTACACCTACATCCAATATATCCCCAAGGTCTCTCAGACCTTCCCCCGTTTTCCGCACCCGCACTCGGTGCACTGACCTCGTATGCCTCATAGCATACGACTCGCCACTTGCCATCAAATGCATATGCTATGCATGTCATCCATCTCTCTTTAGCTAATATCACAACACATGCAAACTTGCTCTTAGCAACATGAGCTCCAAGCTCCACTATAATCATATGAGCTCTAAGCTCCACTTGTACGCATATGAGCTCCAAGCTCCTATCACAACTTTATGAGCTCCAAGCTCCACTATACCTTAAATCTCAATTATTAGCCCAAACATCCACCACGGGGTCAAAGCCCTAATCATGCTAAACCTTCGAATCTCATACATGCATTTCCAGATATAATGCAACAGTTCAACACATATCAACATGCTCCATAAAGTAGCAAACAACATACATACCATTATCAAGCATCTCTTGCAAATATCAGATATCATAAATAATAGTTACACATATATCAACACATAGCACATATTATCATGCATCACAAATCTGCTAACCTAGGGTATCAAATATAACGGTGATAGCCTAAGGTAGACTAAAACTAGGGTTTAGGTACTTTGTCAGGGCTCAACCTCACATAGGGTTTAGGGTTCCCCCACACACATAAAACATACAACACAACTGTATGGACTACTCTTGCCTCCCTGACGTGTGTAACTCTTTCTCCCCACCTGATAGTGAAAGTGGTGATAATCACGAACACAACGAGCACTTTCTTGATCCCCTCTAAGCCTCCACAGCCGTGGTCACCTACTCCAAAAAGGGTTCCGCACGCAACTTCCAATTTGCCCTAATCACAGAAATAACACGTAGACTATAGCATTAATCCTAATACGAAGTTAAAACCGTGAAAAGAAGCTTAAACCAAAAGAGAACATTGTATAGGTACAATGTAGGTAGATACGGAACCTCGGCTTACCCTCGTCGAATCACAAAAGCAAACGGGTAGAATTGGAGTAGGAGTCGCGCTGATTAAGAAAACACAATCGGAACTGGAATTGGACGAACGAACGAATCACAACTTGGAATCAAAACTTCAAGAACGTGCCTCTGTCTCTCTCAAGCTCTCTGGAACATCTGAAGTTTACCAAAGTTCGTCCATGGTGAAAATGAAGAACTATTTATTGAGGTAAAACTCTGTTGTCCACGCTTTAGCGTTCTAGAACTCCACGCTTTAGCGTTCTAACGCTTAAGCGTTGGCTTCCTCAACGCTTAAGCGTTGACGTTTCCTCACCACCAAGGCACCGCCCATCACGTTCCAGCCGCTACGCATAACCGACACGTGTCATTTTATGTCCCATCACTGCCAGTCACTGGTCAAAGGGTCCACGCTTCAACGTCCAAAACTCTTCACGCTAGAGCGTCAGCATGCTTGAGCGTTACACTGGTCCACGCTTAAGCGTTCTGCTCCTGATCCTTTGTCCTTCATTCTTCTCTCATCCAATTCATCCCTACTCTTATAATATTCTCTAAACACACTTTTAAGCCATGACAATAATTATCAATAACCATATACATACTCAATCTAGGCCATCTACCTCAATTAAGGTTTCCGAAAACTTGGATGTTACAAAATTGATTTGAAAAAACTAGCTGTTGGAGCCATAAATGCAGCAGATAAAGAAATATAATTTTCTCATTTAAGCGCATCATAATCAATTATCATATGTCCATAATCGATTATGGCTTTTCTGCCATAACTGGGATTTTCAATAAAACATGCATAATCAATTATCCTAATCGATTAAGGCTTCTCTGTAAAAACCACCCAGTTTCGTAAATGGTCATAATCGATTATCCTAATCGATTATACCTATGCTGTCAGTCAAAAACATTTTTTACGTTGAAACACAGACTGACCATAATCGATAATCCTAATCGATTATTGTTTCCCAAAAACATTTTTCAAATATAAAACCTTTTTCAACTAAAAGGGAAACCAAATATATTTTTCAAAACCATTTTTGATGAAAACAATTTTAAGACCATTACATTAAATTTTTTGATATAATCTTTTTAGAAAATGAGTCATTATTACCTTCTCATAACTTACATTAAATTCTAAGACCCTTCTATGTGACTATCTTTGAAGCCCATAACTCTTGGTCTTGAATTCTTGAAATTCTTTCAGGAAATGTCTTTCAAATATTTGCTCTTCAAAATCTTGACATTTCTTCTATCAATCTTGACGATTCTGATTCATCTTGAATCTTGGCCCTTAAATCTTTTTGACTTCATAGTTTTTCTTAACCCGAACTTTTCTCAAGATATTTCTCATGAAACACATTAGTTCAAGATGTAGTATATTTCTCATTTAAATTCATGCATAAAGCCATATATCCTGTAAAGACATATTTTAAGAAAATATTCCAATTAATATTTCTTGTGTCTTTACTTAAATGTGATCAAATAATATATCTCATATTATTCTTATTGATCATCATAATTCCACTTAGTGTAATTAATATCATTAGGCACGTATAATAATATCAAATGTAATTTCTATGCCTTTTAATCAATTTTATATATCAAGTATTTGTCACATGTTTATATACTAATAAATCATATTAATCATGTAACACATGTATATAATACATTTAAGCTTAATACAATGATATATAATAAAAAACATGTTCTCCCCTTAATTCTCTATTTGTCAACATCAAAACCTATATTGCAATATGGTTCACATTCTCCCCCTTTTTGATGGTGACAAATACATAGAAAATATATAATGATATTTCCTTTTTAGTATTTCTCCCCCTATGTAAAACATAGATGGCAATTTGCTATTTCTTCCCAATTATGATTAATTCACTTGCTGTTTTTGATATTTGCTCTATCTCCCCCCATTTGGCAACATAAAAAATAATTTCAAACTCCCCCTAAAACTGTGCATTTATGATATAGGATTCTCCCCCTAAAGATTTGCCTTAAAAGACTTAGGGAACCTTTCTACATTTTAGGTTTAGTGCACGTAGGAGTTAATAACAGAAACATATATATATATATATATATATATATATGAGATCATGAAGGATATTTAATGCAAACAATAGATCTTTTGATATTATTTTCGCTCCATAATCGATTATTTATGTTCTGCTTTGAGGTATATTTATGATTTTACTTTTTTGAGCAATACCACATGTTATTGAAATTTGTTGGTACCACTTGTTGATATATTATACCATTGAACAGTGCAGATGCCAAATGAAATGATATAACACTTGAATATATTATTTCAAAGTTTAATTTTACCACTTGTTGGAATGATCAAATATGCTAATATCACTTGATGATTCTTGTTGAATTAATGAAGTGCTAAAGGATTTAACAAAATAGAAAACACACTTTCATTAAGATAAAAATATATAAAACAGTCACTACATCATTATTCTTAAAATAATAGAGGCAATATCCACTAAGATTTAAAAACTCTTTAACCACTACTCCAAAGCTTGTTCTTCTATTGGCACCCTGTAACACCCCATTTTCTTGAGTAGTGTATAGAACAATAATTAAGCATGCTTAAGGGCTTAATTAGGTTCCTTATGTATTGAGGAAGCCATGGTTCAAATTTGGGACAATTTGGCCTTGGAACGGGTCCAGAAAGTGGAAAAACGTGAAAGAACAGGCCAAATCAGCGTCCAACGTTTAGACATAGAGAGACCCCACACTCAAACGTTGATCGTTGACATCAGAGCATGGGTAGTTGCACGTCAGAGCATGCAATGGGCTATGAGTGGGGGTGCACGTGTCAGGGCGCACGCGACGCGTGGCAGAGACGTGGCAATTAGCGTCCCACGCTGAAGCGTGGAGTTTCCCACGTCAGACCGTGCCAACGCTGAGGCATGGAGTGTTCCCACGCTCAAGCATGGGCAGGCTGACAGCACCACATAAGCATTCTCTCTTCTTTTCACTTGGGATGAAAACCATTTTCTCCCTAGTCCAAAACCAGTGGAGAAAGAGAGAAGGGTTCTAGAGTGAGAAAGTTGAGGTAGGAGAAGATTGAGGCATCGGATCGTGATTCCAACTACAACATTGTGATCAGGGCTTCGAGTACTACGAGTTCCATGGATTGGTTTCTCGATTTCTTGAAGGTAAGCTAGAATCTCTAACACGTCGACCTTCGTGTTCTTCGAGCTTCTCCCTTGAATCTTCTTGGTTTTGGTGTTTCCCTAGGGTTAACAATGTTGTTTACACGTTGTTTCCGTGATTAGGGCAAAGTTTGAGGTCGTGACGGTGCCCGTGGTGGAGGAGGCAGCCGCAGCTGCTAGTGGTGGTGGCTGAGTGGGAGAGCTGCATGGTGGTGGTGGTGGTGGTGTTGTGATCGTGATTCTGTTCATGATCTTTGCATCAATCGTTCTAAGGTGGGGGAAAGAATTTCACTCTTCGGGGAGGCAAGAGCAGAGTAAAATATATTAATATGCATAGAGGATCCTAAACCCTACTAGTGGTTGAGTAATCAACAACACCTAAGTCCACATTGGCAACTACCGGAAAACGGTACCGATGTAGGCTTAGGCATTGTGGGTTTATCACCATAGAACGGTACCGATGTAGGCTTAGGCATTGTGGGTTTATCACCATAGCTTGATACTATGTTGATCGAGGTCGTATATATGCTTAATATATGCCTGCTATTCTGTATTTGTGGATACGTCTTTTACCATGCTTGTGATGATACTGCATATGTGACTGTTGGTGATGTTATGGTATATGCTTTATTGCCGTATTCGATGATATGATGATAATATGCTGTGAGATAATATGATATGGCATGCGTGACTGTTGGTCTGCCTAGAGCTAAGAGATGATTATTGTGAATTGGGTGAAGTGTGAGATAAGATCATTTGGTGGAAATAAGCTACTGCACTCAACCTGGTGAAATAATTGACTACTATGGATAGTCGTGAGCACTCTACTTGGTAGGGATTGTTGGTGTTCACTGTGTCAAGTGATGGGGTTGAATTGCTAAGCTATTGATCGGAATGAGTCGTGAGGATTCATGTCAGATTTGCATCGATCGTGTGGTGATGTCATAGCCACGTAGATCTGGGATTGCGCGAGGTCAAACTAGAACTACAGATAGATGCTTGGTAGGTCTACTATGAGCTTCTGAGATTTCCAATGCGCCTTCCGACATCGGGACAACTATTCCTATCGGGAATGGGGAATAGTGTCACCCTGCTTGGTAAAGGGTGAGCATCCTACTTGGTAGGGGGATGTAATGTACTCGTGAGTGTAGCGGAACCTGCTGCTCGGATGACATTTGACTTTCATCCTGCTTGGTAGGGGATACGTTGTGACATAGGAATGTGGCCGCGTCTTCATGTCAGGTCTAGGTGCATGAGAGTGTGAGATGAGTAGTTTAGATCAATAAACTCGGGGATGGTTGTTGGTGATGGTTGTGTCTGGTTGTGCTATTAATGTATCTGCTTTACCTTTATCCCTATTTATGGTGAGATGTAGTTCTTATCCCCTGTTGTTCCCATATTGTATGTTATCTTGTGGTAAGAAGAACCGGTGCGGAGCCAGATGAGGAAGCGCTGGATGGAACTTCGTACGAGTCCGATGCTGGTGGGAGAGCCACAGATCCCAACCTTGGGAGATTCTAACTGACTGTACGACGAGAACAAGCGAGGAGTACTCGTCGTCAAGGCTGAAGAAAAGTATGTTAGTGTACTGAGTGTATATGGCCAGTGAGTCTTTGCCTTTGGATGTATTTTGGGCGAGGAGAGGAAGTTGTCTGTGTATATTCATACCATGCTTTCCTTTTCATGGTTTATGCTACTCTGATAATTGTGTGTGACATGTACAGTACATAAACAGTATATATGTATGTTTAAAGTTTTTAAATACCTCGTATACGTAATAAGCACGCTAACGGTTAAAAGATAATCAGGATTAGTTAACTAGGTTCTTTAATGAGGCAAGGAGACGTCTCACACCCAAACATCATCAACCTTGACAAATCCTAATGATAAAAGAGAAGCTTCATTTATGCTTTCATTGGGATTTGGCTCTATTCCTTCTTCTCCTCCTAATGGTACGTCAAAATGACGGAATATCTTCGTTATTTGCATGGGGTAGAGGAGATGGGAGGCTGTCTTGGAGTTTGCATAGTCAATCATATGTTTGAAGACAGCAGCAGCCCAATTAATTTTTTTCTTCCTTTTTTATGGTCCACATATGGATAATGTCTTTTTCCAAAATTCTTGTTATCTTGTGTCCCCTTGGAAGAAGACAACGAGCAAGAACGAAGTGGAGAAATTTTTCTTCAGATTTAAGGTTCTTGAAAGAAATTATGTTTGAGGAAGGATCATAGAGATTTACTAGTCTCTTCATTGCCCTTTCTCTCTTGAATGAGTTTTTCCAAATAGATTTAGGATTCTCAAGAGAGATGTCTTTACCTTGGTCCGGAAGGTATGATATGTTGACCTAGGTTTCAAAAGAGATGTTGATCTTAATTCCATTGACTTTGGAGGTTATGATTCTAGAGTGTTTGTGAAAGATGGAATTTGCATAAAACTCTTTCACTAATGAAGGATAAATCTCGTGTTTTCATGAGCAGAATGAAGTAATTTTGAGCTCGGAGAGAGTATTATGAAGTTTATAGGATGACCCCATCAAGGATGATTGATCAAGGTGCTATAGCGAAGCAATGGATCTTTCCAGACAGTGAGCATAGATTCGCTTTTCCTAAGTTTTGGATGCAAGGAGTTTTTCTACTATGGAAGAGATCTTCTTCTTTGAGGAAAGCTTCTTACGTTTTGGACATGAGGAGAGAGGAGAGCAAACCATGGTGTAATTTTTCTCTAATCGATGATTGTGCTTTGATTGAATATTCAATGAGTATTTAAGCATTTTCCTTACTTAAGCAAATTTAGAGAAAATCAATTTAAGATTTGTTCCTCATATCTTTTTAAATAATCTCCTAAGAGAATTGACCAGTGAGTTGAGTTTTCAACACTTGGTTAGATTTGGCAAGGAGATTATTTATGATAGATTTGCTAAAATTATATCTTTCCACAATCTTAAGGATGTTTCAATTTTGAGCATTTGTGGTGAATTTACTAATCTCAATAAATGAGACAGATTTGAATTTTGGTCTACTGTTGTTTATCATTAAAGCTTTTAGAATTAATCTTTAATTTATGAGACAGATTTTTCAAGGATTTATTTTTCAAATATAGAGCATTTTTTGGAAATAGTCTCTTAATAAAATTTTCAAATCAATTAAGGATTTTAATACTACTATCATAATGATTTTCAAATTTTGAAAGGTTGTGGTTTATTTATTCATGATTAGAAAATAATTTTCCGATATAGTATGATCATGAATTTATTTAAGTCTTATATTAATTCTTCAAATAAGATATTTCACTTTTATAGAATAGTGAAGAATTAATTATGACTTTTATAACAAGAGAATTTTAATTTTTGACTCAATAAAATAATTCTCTTTTGTTATTCCTTTATTCCTTCTAAAATTAATCTCATTTATTGTATAGGCTTATCAATCACAATCTTTTAGATATTCAAATAGAATTAATGTGATATAATAACTCATAAAATATGTTTAGAATATATGGGATCATTTAACATTATGTATATGGAAAGATTTATTCAAAATATATCTTCTTTTGATTTATTATGTATTTGAATTTGAAATATTTTGAATTTTGAATTATTTCTTTTATGAGAAAGAGAATAAGACCAGATTTTGTCTCCTAATAAGATATTAATTAGGGAATTAATTAAGATTTGATTTGACAATATTTTTAAGCAAATTTTTCCCATTATTATTGTTATTTTTCTATCAATAATCGATTATGCTCCCTGCAATAATCGATTATGTTGCCTCTGGTTTTTTACCATGGCATAGCTCATTTTCATAATCGATTTCCCTAATCGATTATGAGCTTACTTTTTTTTGGGGAAATATTAGGATTATTATATAATCGATTATCATAATCGATTATGAAGTTACTGTTTTTCTCCATAGTTTTCTCGAGAAACTTATAATCGATTATCCGATCAGATTTTCAAATTTTCGAAGCAAGGGAGATTTGATAATTTTTCTATGAGGCCCTATAGCTTCTTTTGAGAATTCCTATCTTTCCAAGAGATATTTCACCCACTAAGATAGACATAATATGCTTTGACATAATATTTAACCATATAAGCATAACAAGCATATACATGACATACAATTGATTCTAGTATAAAACTCCTATGTCATTTTTGTGTCAATTACAGATTTCATATAACATGTATATCAACATACTTCCATTAATCAAGTTTTCACATTTAAGCATGTATGGAAGTAGAGATTTGGAGTTATCTTATTTTGAGAATTCACAAGACTACTCTTTCTTACCCACTTTTGTTTGATCTTACTTTCGTTTGAGTTGTCCATCAAGAGATTCGTTGCTTCCGTTTGTGATTCCACTTTCATACTCATGACGGAATCCTCTTGACGATGCTTGGCTTGTGTGACATCATTTCTTGGCATGATTTTGAGGATGACTTTCCTCCAATGCGTTTTGCCTTTTCCTACAATTACTTTCAATTTCAAAATCATTAGTGACAAGGTAATAATTATCAAGAATATTTAGAATGTCCTTGGCACAGTCACACTCTTTGATTCTCTCATAGGCATCTTCGCATAAACAATTTTGGAGAATTTCCATGGCTTTGTTATTCAAGCAAAAACAATTTTTCTCAAACTCAGTCTGATGCTGTTTGGGTTTTGTGCTGGGTCCATAGACTCCAATTTCCCATAAGTCCATATCAATTGACTTAATGTAAAATTCAATTTTTGCATGTCAGAAAACAAAATCCTCACCATCAAAGAATGGTGGTTTGTTTATATTAAAACCAAATTTCATAATGGAAAAGTTTTCGAAAAGGGTTGCTATCAAGGATCTTAACTATGAGTTGTTAAGATACTAACCAGAGCCGAAGCTCTGATACCACGTGTTGGCCATGGCAACCAATACCCAATAGGGGGTGAATTGGGTCTTGAAATAAAAATGAAAACTTTTTTCACAATCAAAAAACTTTTATAAATAAAGCAGAATTTGCAGCGGAAAACAATTTGTTTAAATGCAATATAAAGAGATAAGGTAAGAAAAGCAGGACACAAGTATTTTATCCTGGTTCAGCCACGCACCGCCAGTGGCCTAATCTAGTCCCCACTCCACCTGTGGGATTTTGTTCCACTATAAAGACAAGCTTAACTGGTGCTTGCAACCGTTTTACAAAACCAAGCTTAACAGGTGCTTGTAACTTTCACAATAACAGAGCACTCCTCACAGACCAGGGATATCACCTTCCCCGGTGAAAGAGCTTCAAATAACCACAAGCTTAACAGGTGCTTGTAGCCATCCGAGCACTCCTCACAGACCAAGGATATTGTAACACCCCTCCTTCGGGTATCACTTTCGTAACCCCAAACAACATAAAGTATAAAAAAAGAATTTGCCAGTTTACTTTTGGAAAACATACTTTCTTTAATTAGCTCTTATTTACTCTGAAAATCGTGATAAAATTTTTTCTTCATACAACACTGAAGAACATATACTCAAGATAATTATAAACACTACTCATATACACATATATGTGTTACCAGTTAACAACATACATAGGAGACCTTGGACAACACGTCCGTCTTCAAAAGATAAACAATAGAAGTAAGCACTGCAACCCTACAAACTAAGTAGCGATAGTCTAGAAACTGTATCTCCAAAACCCTGGCCATCAGTAGCCGCTAACAGACTACACAAAAGACACTATCTCAAAAAGAAACCCTAAGCTGGTCCGACAAGACTAGTACCTAACATACATCGTACCAATGAGACTGGGTCTCATCTTCAACCGTTCATACCTCTTCGTCATCAATATTGAGCAGCTCAAGCTACCAAGTCCCTAAGCGACCCAGAAGACTGTTGCCAAACATCTGTACATGTATCCAAAATCACAACAGGGTGTCCAACATGTACAGATAAGGGTGAGAAACCAATATATGAATTCAAAGTACAACATCCACATGCTTAAAACACAACCAACAGATTCATACATCAAACACAGTTATTGAGCATGATAAACACATCACAGAATATCATGATAATGAATAAAACACAAGGGTCTTATAACCCACAATCAGTGTTGATTTCAAAGTGTATGCATGGCACTTCCACATATATTATCTAGCACTTGTAAAAGAGGTGTGAGGCAGGGAGATCCTTTATCTCCACTTCTTTTTTGCCTAGCCGAAGAGGTTTTGAGTAGATCCATCTCTCTTATGGTGCAACAGGGTAAATTCCTTCTTATGTCTAGTCCAAGGGGTTATTCTGTTCCTTCCCATGTTCTTTATGCAGATGACTTGTTAATCTTCTGCAAAGGAAACAAAAGAAATATGGAGAATCTAATGGATCTATTTAATAAATATAGTGCAGCTTCGGGCCAATATATCAGTAAATTAAGAAAAATCTAAAATCTACAATGGTTCAATTGCTTCCAACAGATTTCACAGCATAGTCAACATTTTAGGCTTTGGTATTGGCCATCTTCCTTTTATGTATCTTGATGTTCATCTTTTCAAGGGTAAACCAAGAAGAATTCACTTGCAGCCTTTAGCAAACAAAATTAAATCAAAGTTATCTACTTGGAAAGGTGTTTTGCTATCAATCATGGGAAGAGTTCAATTAGTGCAATATGTCATTCATAGTATGCTTCTCCACTCCTTTCATGTTTATCGATGGCCTGTTTCTCTTGTTAAACTGATTGATAAATGGCTCAGCAAATTGCTGGAGGATTGGGATTGAGATCTATCAGGGGTATCAACAGGGCTGCTATTCTAAAGCTGAGTTGGGATTTGCTGACTACGAATAAGCTATGGTCCAGGCTTCTCAAAGCCAGGGTGCTTGTCAACAACAAGTTCACTAGGATGCATATTTCCTCATCTGTGTGGCAAGGTTTAAAATCTCATATTGATCCTGTTATTGAGCACTGTAAGTGGCATATTGGTGATGGCTCTTCTTGCAATTTTTGGACTGATTCATGGCTAAGCAAACCTGTGGTTGAATTTCTTCAAATTCCTCAACATATTCATCCTTTACTTCATGCTAAAGTACAAGATTTCATAATTGATGGAAAGTGGTCTATTCCAGAGATAATGTTACAGAAATCTCATGATCTCGCTGCTGAAATTGATCAGTATATAATTCCTTCTGATCCTATTCCTGATTCTCGGGTTTGGGATGGATCAAGCAAAGGTGATTTCACTCTAAAATTTGCTTATGATTTTCTGTACTCGACTCAGTCTCAGGTTAGTTGGGGTAATCTCATTTGGTGTAAGTCTATTCCTCCTTCAAGATCCTTGCTGATCTGGAGGATTCTGCATAATAAGTTGCCTTCTGATGATGTTCTATGGAATAGAGGCTACTATGTTGTCTCCATTTGCTGCCTTTGTTTTAAAGCTTATGAAACAACTGATTATCTTTTCTTCCATTGTGATTTTGCAACTCAAATTTGGACTTGGTTGGCAGCACGTTTGTCTGCTAATTTTTGCTGCAACTCCATGCTTTCATTATTGTCTTTACTAGACCAGAGAAGGAGTTCTCAAACCCAAGATATTGTTCTTTCTGCTATTGCTAATTCTCTTTGGTACATTTGGTACAGCAGGAATCAATTTCGGTTTGAAGGGAAAAAAGTCACTATTCAGGCTGCTATTTCTTTGGCAAAGTCAGCAATTTCTCTTGCTGGAAATTTGTCTATAGGATTTTCTTATAATACTGTTGCAGATAACAGCATTCTGCAGGCTTTCTCAGTATTGCCTAAGCTAAGCAAAGCTCTGGTTGTTCTGAAAATTTTATGGAAGGCTCGTAGCTTCAGTTGGATAAAATGTAACACTGATGGTTCTGCTCATGGTGCTCCAGGTATTGCTACTTGTGGTGGGATTTTTAGAGACAAGTTTTCAGCCTCTCTTGGCTGTTTTGCTTTAAATATTGGAGTGTTCTTTGCTCTCAATGCTGAATTAATGGGAGCTATTGTAGCCATTGAAACTGCTTATGTCAGAGGATGGCATCACCTATGGCTAGAATGTGATTCAACTTTGGTTATTTGTGCTTTTTCATCACCATCCATTGTTCCTTGGTCTCTTAGAAATAGGTGGTTAAATGCATTATCTTTATCTAGGAAGATGCATTTCATTTATTCTCATGTCTTTAGGGAGGGTAACACTTGTGCGGATTTATTGGCTAACTTTGGTACTGGGATTATTGGTTAGCTTGGTGGAATTCCACTCCAAGCTTTGTTCTTGGTGAATTTTTTAGAAATCGGTTTGGTTATCCAAACTACAGATTTAGGTAATTCTTTCATGGGTCAGGTTTATGCCCCCCATGTTTTTTGTATTCATTTTGTTTTTTTTTTTTCTTAATAAAAGGGCATTAGGGGTACTCTTTCCTTTTCGATGCTTTTATCCCTAAGGAGGGTTTTATCCTTAACGAGGCTCCTTTTGTTGTTTGCTTAAAAAAAAAAATATATTATTTAACACTTAGTTCTTTAATTTCCAGAAATCCCATCACCTTTCAAAGAGCTGATCAGGCTCGCAATTCATTGGCCCTTAGGAAACAATGACTGGCACCAACTTGCTAAACAAGTACATGAATCCCATGACACTACACGATTCTCATATGGGAGCGCAATCAGAGGTACTTAACAATTGTAATCAGGTCATACTATATTGTCCAACTCAAGGCACAATACGTTCTCAGAACTCGTATGACACCATTGTCCATCAAGGCACAATGTTAGACAATAAAATAAGTCATCCCCAGGTTTCCTTGCCATCAAGGTGCCCTCATTTTCAACGGCATGTCTGCCAAAAACATATGCATGATAAAACATTTGTTTTCGTCTGTTATCTTTGTCACATCATTATTTCCTTGTTGAAGCTCAAAGCTATCAACCACCATAATGTTTTAGACTCCTTTAGGTCTTTACCACATTTTCTCAAGAACAAGACACTCAGTCTAAAACAGCTCGAACCCAAAAATCCCTAATCAATGCACCTGTCTTGGATTTTGGATTCTAAAGCATACAAAAACATCCACAAGCCTACAGGACCACAAGGATTTTCCACAAGCTTACAGGACCACTCACTAACACGGATCCTTGATCCACGTGTTCTGCAGAACCCCGACGTCTTGGTTTCTAGGTTCACATCAAAAGCAACCATTTCTTGTTGAAAAACCAAAAACCAAAACCCATATCTCTAAAGCTTACACAAAGTCTTCGGGATCGGTTTTCCATAAAAACAACTCTTAGTCAAAAACCACATTTTCTTTTGAGTACTTTGGTAAACCACAACACTTTGAAATACAATTCGTGAAAAACCGCTTTTTCTTGGATAAAACAATTTATTCCCAAAACTTGATTTCTTGAAAACACTTTTACTTAAAATAATTCGCTCTATTACTTTAAAAATGGTCGATGTCTCCAAAACGTACTTTTTACTTTAAACCTTACTTTTCTTGAAACTAAAGTTATTTTTCTCCTTTTTCCTTTTATGTCAACTCACTTCTCAATAAAGTATATTTTATTTTCTTTATTCCCAAAAGATACCCATTCCATTTATTTTTCCAAAATTCTTTGAAACCTTAGCCTTTTGTTTCCTTACTTTACGTTCCGGGCTTTTTAAAGCTTTTAACCTTACTCGATTTTGAACCCTAACCGAAGTTAGGTCCCTTAGCACAATATCAATCATGGCAAGCATAAATAGAATCATTCACCATAATTAAGTGCGACCAAGCAAAATCATGCATAATCAGGCATAATTAAATATGAGCAAGCATAAATACATAACTCCATATCAACACAGCACACTAAAAATATTACAAGCCATATACACAAACATAGAAAATAGCTATCAAAAATTGAATTCCTCCGGTTTATCCCCTTACCTCTTGAAGTTTTCCACTCCGTGAAAAGTCGTCCGATCGGCCCGCGAATTCTCCCGATTCCTCGTCCGATTACTCAACCACAACTACAAACACATAACCAATCCAAACATCAATATTACACAACACAAATTTCCCAATTCCCCTCCACCTAGGGTTCGGCCATAGTTTCCAAAAATTAGTTAGGGATGTCTAAAAATTCCTATCTCTTGGATGAAGGATCTATAGGTACTCCTAACACCAAAACAAGTCTCTATACACAAACTTGAATAAAAAATTCTTGTTTTCCCTCAATGGTAGGTTCGGCCACCCTTTAAAAAAATAGGCTAGGGAAGTTTTTTGATCACATGCTTTTGGATTCAAAGACCTCTAAGTGTGATAGAACATAATCAACACTTCTTCACCAAAAATTGAATCAAAACTTCATTGATCCAAAAAGGGGGAGATTCGGCCATCTTACCCATATGAGCTAGAGAGATCTCTTGGTTCTAAGCTCTTGGATTATGAAGGAGGGCAATGAAACTAGCTCATAGAAATTGGTTTGACATTAAAAGGATTTTTCTACAATTTCTTATGAATTTATGAAATCTAGCTTCAACTTGAGAAAAAGCTTCAAACATAAGATTCAATAGAGGAAAGATGCAGTTTGAGAGCTCAAGAATGGAATCCATACCTCCTAGATGATGAAGATGAGCAAGGTTGTCAACTTTGCTTCACAAATTTCTTGAAGATTCTTTGAAGAAATGGAGAGAAATGAAGGAGAAATGAAGTGAAGAAGAAAGCAAATGGAGAGTGAAAAATGATGAAGAGGGGCGTGAGGAAGAGAGAAAAACAGATGAGGAGGTTTCACATTTTTCACTTAAGGGTAATAAGGTTTTTTCACACAAGGACCAAAGGGTAATTTCCATGAAAGTTCAAGGGCATTTTGGTCATTTTGCGTCCAGATATTTTAAAAACAATCATGACACTGGCATGCATTCCTAGGTGACATGACCTGACTTGACTTCAAGATTATCCGTTAACGGGTCCCGGTAAATTCCTATCTAGCTCCATTCGTCACCCGGTTTGAGAATACGCCCGAATAACTTATATTATTCTGATTTTTAGTGCGCGAAACCAATTTTAGCAAAAAGGTAGGATATTCGATTCTAAGACTTACTGTCTCGTTCATGAGTCAAAATTAGGACTTCTGAGTAGTAAAATACTATTGTCAGTGAAAAACGCAGACCGGGCTCCATCTGAGTTTTCGACCCAAAATTTAACCGTAACCCCCTACGATAGCGTAGACCGTGACTATGGTCTCAGTTTATTTTAATTCACTCTATAGACCCTTCAAAAAAATACAAACTCATATACACAGTTTATTGACCTTAGAAAGCTTGAAAAATCGAGGTGTTACAAATATAACCTCCTTCAGTGACAGGGCCTCAACCAAGCTTAACAAGTGCTGGCAACCTTCCGATCACTCCTCATAGACTAGGGATATAACTTCCCCCAATGACGGAGCCTCAACCAAGCTTAACAGATGCTGGTAACCTTAGAGCACGTTGATACTCAAAGAATGGTTTGAGTCGTTTGACTCTTACCGATAAAATGCACTCACAATAATGCGGATAAACAACTTGAAGATCAAAGCACAACTATGTGCAACAAATACACTCAAGAACTTATGATAATCAAAGTGTAACAATGGCTCAAGTGTTTTTCAAAATAGAAGAGAAAAGAGTAGAAAAAGATTTAATCAAAATAATAGCGCGTTCTCTCTTAACCTCTCTTCCTCAAAAACTTTCAAAGGCCCTCAAAATGTATTTATAGACTTTTGAACTATGGCCGTTAGGAATTTAAAATATATTTTATTAATTAAAAACAAATTCATTTTCTGAAAATTGATTTGAAAAAACTAGCCGTTGGAGCCATAAATGCAACAGATAAAGAAATATAATTTTCTCATTTAAGTGCATCATAATCGATTATCATATGTCCATAATCGATTATGACTTTTCTGCCATAACTGGGATTTTCAATAAAACATGCATAATCGATTATCCTAATAGATTAAGGCTTCTCTGTAAAAACCACCCAGTTTCTTAAATGGTCATAATCAATTATACCTTTGTTGTTAGTCAAAAACATTTTTCACGTTGAAACACAGACTGAACATAATCGATTATCCTAATCGATTATTGTTTCCCAAAAACATTTTTCAAATATAAAACCTTTTTCAACCAAAAGGGAAACCAAAGATATTTTTCAAAAACATTTTTGATAAAAACAATTTTCAGACCCTTACATTAAATTTTTTGATATAATCATTTTAGAAAATGAGTCATTATTACCTTCCCCTACCTTACATTAAATTCTAAGACCCTTCTATATGACTATCTTTGAAGCCTATAACTCTTGGTCTTGAATTCTTGAGATTCTTGAAGGAAATGTCTTTCAAATATTTGCTCTTCAAAATCTTGACATTTCTTCTATCAATCTTGACGATTCTGATTCATCTTGAATCTTGGCCCTTAAATCTTTTTGACTTCATAGCTTTGCTTAATGTAACATCCTAGTTTTTTTTTCTATGAACTCTGATTAAGTTGGATAATCTCGATTTGGAGCTTTGGATGATTGTGTGGATTGTTGTGTGTTAGTTTTAGACCTAGTTGGAAGCTTAGGAATAGGCTTGAACAAGGTTGGAAGTGCCTAAGGCGTTAAATGAGTAACTGTGGGAGCTAGAAGTTCTTCTCTCGCTGAGCTGACGCTCAAGCGTGAGAGAGTTCAACGCTCAAGCATTGAGACGCTTAAACGTGGGCGGAGTTGAACGCCTCAGCGTGCTTAGTGCGCTGAGCATATGTTCTGCGTTTGGACGCGTGTGAGACACGTGTCAAGCCAGGGAGCAGGCGGTGTGGACAAGGTCCCACACTCAAACGTGGAGAGAATCCAACGCTAGAGCGTGGCGACGCTCAAGCGTGCAATGTGAAAAACGCTTAAGCGTGGACAGCAGAACCCATAAGTGGAGCTTCCACTTTCATCTTCTCATTCTACACAGTTTTGGGAAGCATTTTTGCGAGTTAGAGAGAGAAGCTCTGGGTTTTAGAGTGAGAAAGCTTGATGTTAGAGGTGATCGAGCTGTCGGAACACAATTCTGACAGCACCGTTGTGATCGCGGCTAAGTTGTAGATAACTCTGACGGATTGGTTTTTCGATTCGCCACAGGTAAACTCGGATCCCTAACACGTGTTCTTCATGTTCTTGGCGTCCTTCGAGTCTTTACCTTTTCTTTGATCTTTTGGGCTTGCCCTGGGGCTAACACTGTTGTATATGTGTTGTGCTCGTTACTAGGGCGAAGTGCGTGCTCGTGATTTCCCCGTGATTAGAGCTGGGACTGCGGTTGAGGGGATGTTCTTGGAGCTGTTCTTAAGCTGCCATTGCAAGGGGGCTGCAAGCTCAAGCTTTGGAGGAGCAAGCCGGTGATTCGCATGGATTTGCGTGCCGACAGTTCAGGTGGGGAGAAAGAGTATTGCCTCTGTCGGGAAGGCAAGAGTAATGTAGTTGTGATTTCTGCTATACGTAAGGCAGCCCTAACCGTACTAGTGGTTGAGCCCTAATAAAGTATCTAAACCCTAGGTTTAGCTTACTTTGGGCTATCGCCGTTAAGTTTGGAAACCCTAAGTTAGAGAACTGTTAATTGAGGATGTTTGCTGATGTATGACTGTATGCTGTTGGTTGTTATTGCTATCTGTCTGCCTATATGCTACTTGGTATATGTGATATGCTACTAGCTGCTTATATGATGTGGTTGATATTACTGCTGTCATGTTGATGTTATTGATGCTGTTATTGTGCTGTATGCTGTAATATTGAGAGTTGTGGCGGAATGCCATAGAATAAGTTTGGTTGTGTGTCGTGTCGTTGTCGGGTTGATACCATGGATGGTGCCATTGTTGCTATGTTGACTTCTTGAGGCTATGTGCGCCGTGTTGATTGAGCTGTGGCTCGTGGACGCGTGGCGTTGAGGCTGTGGCCGTGTGGATGCAGTGGCATCGTGATGTTTTGATTTGGTTAAGAGCTTAGGCGTGAGATCCGGTATCAAGCCCATTGAGGATGTTTGCTGCATATCATTTTCAGCTGCCAAGTGGCGAGGCCATGTGACAGGTAGTATGGGCTGCCAGCATCATGCGAGGTTAGCGGTACCTGAGTGCGGGTACGGAAAGTAGATGGAGCGGTCAGGTGAGTGGCCTTGGGGATGTTGCCGGTCTCGGGAATAGTTTACAGTGACGGATGAGGTAGCTCCTATCCTGTCATGACGCTCGATCCAGTCCGGTTTGCCCGACTAATCCTAGAGCTTTCCAGTTGTTCCAGGCTAACGTTCCAAGGCGACCGAGATACCCCAGTTCCGGTATGGAAGGGGGATGCACTCTTATTGGTCATGGCGAGCGGTTCGGTTTCTTGGGCAAGCTAACTCCGTTCCGACACAGAACCTGTTCCGGTGTGGACTTGTTCGAGTGTGGAACTGTTCCAGTTGGGAACCTGCAGAAGTGCGTTTTTCGGCCGACATGCTGCATGGGATTAGTATCCCAGTCTAGAGGTTTGATCTAAGTGTGAGTCTCATGGGATGGATGCTTGTTGCATATGTTGTCTTGGGAGATGCGTGTTGGAATGCAGTAGATGCTATATTTGCTATATCTGCTATGTGTTATCTGCTATACTTGTTTACTGCATTACTGTTGTTTTTCGACCTTATAAGGCGCTATATTTCTTATCTCCCTTCTGTTTTCCTTGTTGTCCGGTATGAATTCGCTTGAAGACGACGAGCCAGCTGAGGCGTACCATGGACCCGAGACTTCACCCATTCATCACGGGGGCACCACGGATGCCGGTGCCGGGAGACATTGAGATCATATACCATGATGAGAGGGGTCTATACAGAGCCAGTCAGCCTGATGTTTCGGAGCGGTACACCTCCATATGTAGATATTATCGGTCCCTATAGTATCTACCAGTTCCTTCCCTTTCCGAGGATGTGGCGACCTCCGAGGTAGAGGGAGCAGGACTACACTTGGGCAGCACCCCAGTCATCGGTCGTGACCAACAGGAGAGGTTATGTCTATCGAGGCCAGCGCAGGAGGACCGAGCATTACTTGAGGACCTACCGCAGGCGGAGGATCGTAGTGTCCAGTTCTTCATCTGAGTATCAGTCGATTGTGCGGTACCGGCGTACTCATGGCGAGGGTCAGGGTAGCTTAGAGCATCCTCACCACTGATGGTGAGAGCCTGCCAGTGCGACCTAGGTAGTGAGCTGAGCGCTTTTTCATGTATTTTGAGAGGGGAGGGGGGTTGGTGTGAGCTTCGAGTGTTTTTATTTTGACTCTTGATGTATTTTTGGTTTTCTACCTGGCAGTATGTATATGTATGTACAGTGCCCTACTGATGGGGCTAACTTATGCATGTTATGGTACAGTTATGTATGTATGTATGTATATATATATATATATATATATATATTTTGCGCTTTATACTCTGATCGTCGTTTGCTATGCTTGTCGTTCTTGTTTACGTTGTTTAGTTTCCTCAACGCGGTTTGTTTTACCATGCTATCGCTTTATATACGGCTAGCATAGTTAATAATAATAATAAGAAGTTGGGACTAATGGGATTATCCTTCTAAGAGAGGAGGGTCGTCTCACTTAACCTGAACTTTTCTCAAGATATTTCTCATGAAACACATTAGTTCAAGATGTAGTATATTTCTCATTTAAATTCATGCATAAAGCCATATATCATATAAAGACATATTTTAAGAAAATATTCCAATTAATATTTCTTACGTCTTTATTTAAATGTGATCAAATAATATATTTCATATTATGCTTATTGATCATCATATTTCCACTTAGTGTAATTAATATCATTAGGCATGTATGATAATATCAACTACAATTTCTATGCCTTTTAATCAATTTCATATATCAAGTATTTGTCACATGTGTACATACTAATAAATCATATTAATCATATAACACATGTATATAATACATTTAAGCCAAATACAATGATATATCATCAAAAACTTGTTCTCCCCTTAATTCTCTATTTGTCAACATCAAAACCTATATGGCAATATGGTTCACACACTGGTGCGCTGACTTGTGTCATAATTTGTGTTTGGACTTGCATCAGTGTTTCTATCTGTTTTGTTAGAGCATCAAACTTGGTTTCCATAGCCTCTGTGGCAGTTACCTCATACACACTGATTGGCTTCTTGATGGTATGCCTGTCTTTGAGCGGCCACTGGTAGTGATTGGCTGCCATCTCCTGGATGAAGGCTTGGGATTTTTCAGGTGTCTTCTTTAAAATTGAGCCCCCAAAAGCAGCGTCTATACTGGACCTGTTTGTTTGTGAAAGCCCATTATAGAACATCTGCACCAGAATGGGGACTGTGAAACCATGATATGGACACCTCCAGATTAAATCCTGATATCGCTCTCATGCCTCATAGAGAGATTCCAGGTCATATTGCACAAAATTCAAAATATCAGCTCTAAACTTAGCAGATTTAGAAGGCGAAAAATACCTGGCCAAAAATTGGCATGTTAATTGATCCCAAGTAGTGATAGAACCAGATGGCAAAGAAGAGAGTCACTGATTCGCTTTGTCGGACAATGATAATGGAAACAATCTGAGTCTGATCGCATCTGTTGAAGCTCCAATGTATTTGATAAGATCTGTGATCCTAACTAGGATGGTAATTCAGACCCTACTCGCTGGGTACCCGCAAAAAATACCCACGATGGGTAGGGTAAATACCCGCTTTATGGGTATGGATCAGGGTCTGGGTAATTACCCGCAAATTTGAATAGGTATGGATCCGGGTACGGGTACTCTAGTACCCACCCCGCCCCGCACCCGCATTATGAAATCATATTTTGTTACAGGACCGGGATAAATAACTTCAATTATTTCCAGACTTTGAACTCTCATTGTGAAATTATTCTGACCTCTATAACACAATCACAGCCATGCTACTTGGGGCAACTTATAATGCATAAGTACATTCCAAATTCCACTTAGGAGACTTGTCTACAATTAGTTCAAATGATTGGGATTTTCTTCTTGCAAATGTTGTATAGAACTTTTCATTTACAGATCCCATTTATACCCTACAACATAACAGACAGGAGGTAGCACTTATACACCAGATGCGGCTCTTATCAAGATCCCAGCAGTTAACCTGATTTTTTATTTGAGTTATAATGTTGTTTTTTGTTATTTATTGGTTTTTCTTAGTTAAAGTGCGGGTAACGGGTACGGATATGGGTACTTAGGTATTCGAAGGGTACGGGTATGGGCACTAAAGTTAATACCCACACAGGAATGGGTCCGGGTACGGGTATTTTTTTCAAGCACGGGTAGTACCCTACCCAGCCCTACCCATTGCCATCCCTAATCCTGAGGAACTTTTTCAGATGGCAGTTAGGGTCCTCAGTTGGCAACACCCCAAATAATCCAGAGTTTTGGATCATAGAGACCAAAGTTATTGGCATCCACCGCAGGGTTGTTGATGCTATTTACCACTTCAGCAGAGGGGGTAAAGTAGTCTAATAGGGTCATTCTTTCCCCCATGGTGTTCTCCTCTCTTGCTTGCCTCCACAACCTTTGGAAAGTGCTTTCAACTTTCCTGTCAAAAACTAGATCGGGATCTTATAGCTCGTTAGCATACAAAGAGAGAGAGAATAAAAAGAAAAATAAATGTCCAAATTAACTAGAATTTCTTTTCTTCCAATATTACTAAAATCACAAAATATCAAAAATTAATCCCCGGCAATGGCGCCAAAAAGTTGTTGCGTTCAAAACACACTTAAGGGCAGTGTACCCTGTCGCAGAACTAATATAGGACGGAAGTCCAAATATCGTACCCAAGAGATTAATTTTGATAACTAAGTGATAAAACAAGTACTGGAATAGGGAAATCCTTATGCTATTCAGACTAATCAAGAACTAGAATTTAAATAAATAATAATAAAGCAATGGTAAAAGATGATGAAAGAAGAATAAAAAGAGAGTTTAGAAATCAAGAGTAAAGAGCCTAGAGTCGTGGTTTCACTTGTGCTTTCGATACCCCCAAATCCTAATTCTATTCAGTTTCACGGTTGCTTTTTGAATACCAATCCCTCTACGAAAACTATTAATTATTTGTCAGGCAATTAATATTCTTTTCCTCAAATAAACCCAATGGTTGTTAGGCAAAGAGTTTAAATGATTAGAAAGCATTAAGCATAAAGAAGTTGAATGATTGAAAGGAATAAATCACGTTTTCGTAAATCTAGATGTTTAACCCCGATTATCCTATAGGTCTACCAATTTAATTGGGCTTGATAGCCAAAATATCAATCAATTGATTATAAGCATACAAAGGGTGCGCAATCCTAGTACGGGATGAAGAACGATAGAATAACATTATTCAAATAACAACTTTGAAACCAAATAGAATTGAATGAAAGCTAAGAAATAGCGAAAAGGGTTTCTACTAACACAAGATCCACCACAAATCTAGTGGTGAAATTAGTTACTCATAATAATAGAGAAAACCAAAATCAACAATGGAAAACGCATCCTGGATAATTGAAGAGGGAGAAGTTGTCTCCAACTTAATTTCCATGTGCCAAATCCTACTCTAGAAACCAAAACTACAAACTAAAAACTAAAACAAGAGTATAGTACGCAAAGAAATAAAGAGATGAAAGAAAGTGCAAAAGATTCAAAGATGCCTCTAGAATGGCACAGAGGGCCTCTATTTATAACACAAAATGTGGACCGGGCCTTGATTCTGGTCCTCTGTACCATCAGCATGGCAGCACGAGCGTGCTCTTCCCTTGGCACGGCCGTGCTCTTCAGCATATCAGGCCATGCTCAAATATGTCAGGGCTTACTAACTTTGTAGAACAACGTTCAAGTGCACGGGTTGCAGCACGGGCATGCTCTTCATCTGGCACGGGCGTGCTCTTTGCGATTGAGGTCGTGCTAGCTTTTGTCAGGCCTTTCTTCACTAAGTCAGCCCTTTGTTCAATGTGGAACGGGCGTGCTCTCATGTGGCACGGCCGTGCTAAGTCTCTAGAGGTCAGCTTCAAGTATTTTCGTAAGGCTTTGTTTGGATGGATGGCTTTGGAGGGTTGGCACGGGCGTGCTCTCGTATGGCACAGCCGTGCTAACGTCCGAACTTTAGTATTCTACCAATTTAAGCTCTAAAACCTTCTTTTTTCTTCAAAAGTCCATAAAGCTGCCTCCGAGCGTCAATTTTGTCAAAACTTAAGTAAAAGGGTGAAATACAATAATATTTATCTTAAAATGCATCAAAATTCGACCCAAATACCCCTTATAAAATGCACAGAATTGAGGTTCATCAATACGGCCTCGCCCTCTGTTGGAACCTTCCACCTCTACCTCTCTGGCCACCACTTCGTACCGGTCCACCACTCCGTGATTATGGTTGAACTGTTCCCATCTTGTCGTGGCCCTATAGAATAGTGCATTTCTCGACCAATTCTGGGAAGGATTTGATGCCAAAGGGTAGCATCGTTCGCTTCAACTCGGGCCTCAACCCGTCTTCGAATCGTCTACAGACCCATTCTTTGTTTGGATGGACCTGATAGAATTGTGAAAACTTGAGTAACGCTTCGAACCTCATCGCGTACTCACCAACTGACAGTTGTTCCTGTTTCAGACTCAGGATCTTTTTCTCTTTCTCTTGCCTTACACTCCTCGGGAAGTACTTCTCCAAAAAGCAGTCCTCGAACAAGTTCCAAGTAATAATCCTGCCTTCCATTTCCAATAATCTGAGATTGTTTTTCCACCATGCTTCCTCTACGCCTAACAGCATGAACGCTTTCCTATCCTCTCGACAGTGGATAGCGATGGACACTTTCTCGATCTCCTGCAACCACATCTCTACGGCTTCAGGGTTGTACTCTCCGTGGAACTATGGAGGATTCCCTTTCATGAAAGCATTAAGGCTAGTATCCACCGCCTCACCTTCCCTTACAGCATGCAGCTGATTTTGTCTTACGTCTCTCTCCTCCTGCCTCTGCATGTATTGGGCAGTCTGTTGAGTTTGATGCATCATCGCGGTATCCAAATCCCGCATGGCCCTCATCGCTTCAGAGGTGCCACCACCACTTCCCGTCCCTGAGTGGTCACCATTGTCATTGTTGTGGGTATCGTTGCCTCTGGTTGCAGTCGGCCTTCCTCCTCTTCCTCGTCCACGAGCCATTTAGCTTCTTGTAAAAAGGAGTTGTCAATCCCAATTCATAAGACATATAATAGCACTTAACAGTTAAACATATCATATGTCTTATGAATGAAAACAGTTATCACACTTCGATAACTAGCGCATCGGACACTCTACCCAAAACCAGACTCAGTTGATACAACTCGAGTATCAACCGTTAAAGCCAGTACATTTTCCTGACTCGCAGTTAAGGGTTTCGGACTTCCACAACCCTTTATAGAACCAAACTGCTCTGATACCACCAAAATGAGACAACCCCATATACATGAAATCATCCCATTAGTTGCAGAACGTTCTCAACGCTCTGATACCATAATAATGAGACGACCCCATATACATGAAATCATCCCATTAGCTACAGAACGTTCTCAATGCTCGGATACCACCAGAATGAGATGACCCTTCTTTCTAATAAGGATAATCCCATTAGCCCCAAACTCCTAGTATTAACGATGCTTAACCGTATTAAAGTGATAGAGTGGTATTCAAACAGTGTAGCGGAAAACAAGAGCGCATAAACACATACAACATACGGAAAGCATAGATCACATATCAGAGTAAAGCGCAACTCAAAAACTGTATATACATAAACATGCGTAACGTGGCCCCATCAGTAGGGCGTTGAACATAAATATACAAACTGTCTGAATAAAAGCTGAAAGAACTGGAAAATACAGTCAAAAGCAAAGATAGGAACCCTCGCAACTCACCAGTACTGCCTATCCCCCACTCAAAAGTACATAAAAAGCTCTCAGCTCACAACCTAGGATGCACTGGCAGGCTCCCACCCTTAGTGGTGAGGATGCCCTGAACTACCCTGGCCCTCGCCATGAGTACGCCTATAAGTCCCCAAAGGCTCATACTCCGACGACGAGCTGGACACAACAACCCTATGCCTACGGTAGGTCCTCAGGTACTGCTCCGTCCTCCGGCACTGACCTCAGTAGACAAAGCCTCTCCTGCTGGTCACCTGCGAAGAAGCTAGCTCAGCCCAAGTGCAGCCCCGCTCATGATGCCTCGGTGGCAGCCACATGTGTGGGAAAGGTAGGAACTGTATAACTCTGAAGGGTCCCACGATGTCCTCTCGGTGTGACGCCCCTCCTCGAAATAGTATGCTCAGTGGCCCTGTATAGACCGTCAAAAGAGTTGAGGGATACCCTAAGGTCCATCAGTTGGCTCCTCGTCTTCATGCAAACTGAGAACCAAAACAAACAAAACAAAAGCAATAAGGAGATAAGAAATACAGCATGCGCAAAGTCGGAACGACAACAACAGTGCAGTATAATAATAGCATGTAGCAAATAGTAGGTATAGCATGTGTAACAGTTACTGCACACAACCAAACGTTTCCCTAGACAACACATGCAACAAACATCCATCTCCATGATTCTCACTCTCAGATCAATCCTTTAGACCGGGATGCTAATCCCATGCAGCATGTCGGCCGAAAACTCACAAAGTTGGTTCCACACCGGAATGGTTCCACACCCGAACAAGTCCACACCGGAATAGGTTCTGTGTCGGAACGGAGTTAGTTTGTCCAAGAAACCGAACCGTTCTCTGTGACCAATAAGAGTGCATCCCCCTTCCATACCGGAACCGGGGTGTCTTCGTCGCCTCGGAACGTTAGCCTGGAACGTGGAAAGCTCAGGGATTAGTCGGGAAAACCGGACTGGATCGGGCTTCATGACAGGATAGGAGCTACCTCATCCATCACTGTAAACTATTCCCGAGACCGGCAACATCCCCAAGGTCACTCACTTGACCACCCCTTCTACTCTCTGTACCGGCACTCAGGTACAACTAACCTCGTATGACGTTAGCAGCCCATACTACCTATCTTACAGCCTCGTCACTTGGCAGCTGATGATATGCAACAAGCATCCTCAACAGGCTTGATACCGGATCTCACGCCAAAACACTCAATCAAGAACAGCACGATGCCACGGCATCCACACGGCCACAGCCTCGACGCCTCGCGTCCACGAGCCACAGCTCAAACAGCAGGTCCACAGCCTCAAACAATCATCATAACAGCAACGGCACCTTCCACGGTATCAACCCAATAACAAACACGGCACACAACCAAAATTAACTCTAACCGGCATTCCACCACAACACGACATCATAGCATACAACAATGATAACATCAACAATAATATCAACAGCAGCACATAGCAGCATATCATATACAAACTAGCATATAGGCACGTATACAGATAGTAACAACAGTATATAGATAGCAACAACAACACAGCAGTCATACAAAGCAGATCATCCTCAATCAATAGTTTTCTAACCTAGGGTTTCCAAACTTAATGGTGATAGCCCAAAGTATACTAAACCTAGGGTTTAGGTACTTTATCACGGTTCAACCACTAGTAGGGTTAGGGCTTCCCTACATACAACAGAAAATAAAGCTGCACTACTCTTGCCTCCCCGACAGTAGCAGTACTCTTTCTCCCCACCTGAACAATTGTAGCACGAACTCCAAGGCAAGCTCGTCGCCACGCAGCTGCAAGCTCAGCCACCAACCAGCCACCACACACAAAGATCCTCCCCTCTGACACGCACCGTCACGAGCACGAACTTTGCCCTAATCACGAGCACAACACGTATACAATAGTGTTAGCCCTAGGGCAAGCTCAAAGTCAAGGAGGAAAGGTAAAGACTTGAAGAACCATGAAGAACATGAAGAACTCACGTTAGGGATTCGAGTTTACCTTAGGCGAATCGAGAAAGTAATCTGTCAAAGTTGTAGAAATCTTCACCGCGATCACAATCATGTAGCTGGAGTCTCGATCCGAAGCTCCGAAGTCCTTCAATCCAAGATTTCTCTCTCAAGAATACCACAGCTTCTCTCTCTAGCTCTCCGCAACTCATACTCACCAAGGTGGAAAATGGCCCAAGTGAAAGTGAAAGTTAAAACTTCACTTGGAGCATCCTGCTGAGAACGCTTTAGCGTGGACCATCAGCACGCTTGAGCGTGCCCAGGCTTGAGCGTGGAGCCTTATCCACTCCGCCTTCACCTTGTCCTGACACGTGTAGCACATGCGTCAAAAAGCACACGAGCTGACAAATGCACTCAGCACGCTTGAGTGTGCAACATGCCAACGCTTGAGCGCTGGCATGCTAGAGCGTGCTCCCTTCCCATGCTTGACCGTGCTGCTCAACTGGAAAGAGTCTTCCAAACTCCTGACTTCCCCAGTTTCTCGTTTAACACCTTTGGCACTTCCAACCTTGTTCAAGCCTATACCTAAGCTTCCAACTAGGTCTTAAACTAACACAAAACAATTCACACAAGCGTCCAAAGCCCTAATCGAGATTAACCAACTCGATTAGAGCCACAGAAAATCGGGATGTTACAACCTCCAACTTAAGAAAGGTGGACATGTTGCCGTTGGCACCATTGGTGGTAAACCCCCTTCTTCCTTCAATCTCTAATGTTCTTATGGTTGAAGGATTAAGACACAATTTGCTTAGCAAAAGTCATTTGTGTGATAGTGGATTTGATGTCTCCTTCACTAAGAATGAATGCATAGTCAAAGACAAGAGTGGCAAAACCCTTTTTTTAGCTAGCAGGCAGCAAAATCTGTATAAGATTGAGCTGACTGAACGCTCAGATCAAAGTGTAACCTGTCTGATGTCTAAAGAGGATGAAAGATGGTTATGGCATAAGAAACTAGGTCATGCTAGTATGAAACTGATTTCGAAATTGAAAAAGGATAACCTAGTGAGAGGATTTCTTGATATTAGTTTTAAGAAAGATGTTTTGCGTGATGCATGTCAGAGAGGTAAACAAGTAAAAACAAGTTTCATATCTAAAAACCAAGTATCAACCTCTAGACCTCTTCAGTTGTTACACATGGATCTGTATAGACCAGTTAGTGTTGCTAACTTAGCAGGAAGGAAATTTGGATTTGTCACAGTTGTTGACTATTCCAGATTTACATGGGTACTTTTCTTAACCCACAAGGATGAGTCTTTTCAGGCTTTTTCTGTATTTTGTAAGAAAGTATAAAATGAGAAAGGTTTCTGTATTTTTACCCTTAGAAGTGATCATGGAGGAGAATTTGAAAATGAGCAATCCATACTATTCTGTGAGGAGAATGGGATCTTTCACAATTTCTCTGCACCTAGAACTCCACAACAAAATGGAGTGGTTGAGAGAAAGAATAGATCTCTACAAGAGATGGCTAAGTCTATGCTCAATTAAAATAATCCCCTTAAGTACTTTTGGGCTGAAGCAGTAAACACTGCATGTTATGTACAAAACAGAATACTTATAAGGCCTTTCCTAAAGGAGACTCCTTATGAATAGTGGAATGGAAGAAAGCCCAACATATCTTACTTCCACCGCATGTGAAATTCAATGATGGTTTAGACACTGATAGGGAACTATCAGATCTAGAAGATGATCTTGCAGGACTTGACTTGACTAGACAAGACAGTCAACATCCAGACGTGTCTAAAGATGAACCTGTTGAAGAGTCTGACAGACAAGTAGAGCAGACAAGGAAACTGACAAGTCAAAATCAGCATGATGATACAAATCTCAGAAGAAACTGGAAATTCAAAGTTCACCACCCTAAGGTTCTCATCATTGGAAGTCCCTCTGAAGGTGTTAGAACCAGATCTGTCTTAAGAGAATCAAGCAATATGGCTTTTCTGTCAGAAATTGAACCAAAGCATATTGAAGAAGCTCTCGAAGATGAAAGCTGGATTCTTGCCATGCAAGAGGAACTAAATCAATTCACAAGGAATGATGTCTAGACACTTGTTTCCAAACCAACAGACAAGTCTGTTATTGAAGCAAGATGGGTCTTCAGAAACAAGCTAGATGAAGATGGCAAAGTTGTCAGAAACAAAACAAGGTTAGTAGCTCAAGTCTATAATTGTAACACCCCGATTTTTTTTTTCAAGCATAACTTTCTGTTTTAATTAAACAGTATTTATTCGTTTGTATTTTATTGGAGGGTATAAAGAGGGAAATAAAATAATCTGAGACCATAGTCATGCTCTACGCTTTCGTAGGAAGCTATGGTTAAATTTCGGGCCGAAAACTCAAACGGAGCCCAGTCTACGCTTTCACGGATAGTAGTGTTTTACTACTATAAAGACCTAATTTTGACTAACGGACGAGACCATTAGTCTTAGAATTCGATCCTCTACATATTTGCTAAAATCCGTCCTGACGTTCAAAAGTGAAAATAATATATTATATTCGGGCCAATACTCGAACCGGGAGACGATTGGAGCTGTTGATGGATTTAACGGGACCCGCTAACGGATAATCTTGAAGTCACATCAGGTCAACATCACCTTGGGATGCATGCCAGTGTCATGATGATTTTCAAAATATATGGACGCGAGATGACCAAAATGCCATTGGTCTTTTAACAAAATGACCAAATTGTCCTTTGGTTAATTACAGGTTTGCCATAAGGTGAAAAAAAAAAATATCTAAGACCACCCCACCCATTTGGCCATTCGGCCAACTCCCTCTTATCAACTCTATCTTCACTTTCCTCTTTGTTCTTCATTTCTTCTTCAAGCTTTTCTTCATTTTTCTCTTGAATCTTCAAGACTTTGAGTGATTCTTGTTGGTTTCTCTTTAAGCTTCATCATCAAGGAGGTAATAACTCCATTCCTCACCTCTTAATCTCTCTATTCCTCTCTTTAATCTCAAGTTTCATGGAAGTTTATTTTTGGAACCTTGAACTTCAAAAATCCATGAAAAATTGTTGAAAATCCTTTTAATGCCAAACCACTTTCTTTGAACCTAGTTCATGATTGTCTACCATTATCCAAGAGTTGGAAACCCAATGAGCTTCCTAGCTTATATGGGTTTTTGGGGCCGAAACCCCTATGTGTGAGTGGGTAGGATTTTGGCTTAAGTTTTGATGTAATAGGCTTTGATCTAGGCTTACCACACCTAGTAAGGATGGAATCCAAGAGATGAGAATTTTTGGAACTCCCTAGTCATATTTTCTTACACATGGTCGAAGCTAGGAGGGGGAATTAGGAAAAAAATTTGTGATTCAAAGTTGTTGTATTGATTGATTGGTTGTGTGTAGTTGTCGACGAGTAATCGGACGAGGAACCGGACGACTTCCGGATCGATCGGACGACTTTTCACTTACCGGGAACTTCAAGAGGTAAGGGGAAAATGCCTGAGCGATTCTCCCGATGACTGCATGTCATCATATTTGATCTGTAAATGTGTAAATTATCTGAGTGGTTATTCATTTATTTACTTTTTGCAATTATTTGATTTGTTGATAATTGCTTGCTAATATGTGTTATAGTAGTTGAATATGTACTTTTACCTGTATATCTGCTATAACTATATTGTGATGTTGATTGATGATTGGGAAGCCTGACAGTGGTCAGTGCTCAATTAATTAATGGGGATAAAAGCCTTAAAAAGCTTTGAAGTAAACGCCAAAGATTTTATTTGGGAAACATTGGGAGTTTTCAACGATGCTAGTTTTCTAAAGAAAGGGAGAAATCCTAAAGTCATTTATGAAGTTAATAGGAAAAGTTAGTTTTTAAGAATAATTTAATCATTATGTGGAAAAAGGAACATTAAGAGGAAAAAGTCAAGTTTTTCAACTTAGGACGTTTTTAACGCTAAAACGACATTTAATTCCGAAAAGATTTACGAAAAACGGTTTCAAAAAACAGTAATACTGTTCTGGGATGACGTTTTTGCTCTCAGTTGATTCCTTTCAAAAATTGGTTTATTGAGAAGGGACTTTCAACAAAAGATAAGTTTTATCTTAAATTCAATGATTTACAAATAGTTTTCAAACAGAAAAGTTTTTCTGTAACACGAGTTTTCCCAACGGTGTAAAATCCGACAACTTGGATGAGTTGCGGAGATTTCGTTTTGGATTTGTGTTTCACAGAACAAAAAATGGTGAAAAACGTTGAAAACATGAACCTAGTATACGAGACGTCGGGATGCTAGTGTTCTGTAAAAATAGCACGAGAAGCCGTGCAACGATGTTATGGACTGTGTGTCCTATGGACTATGTGTCCTCCTCTTGTTATGAGGAAACGTGATTAAAGGTGAATGATGTTTTCTATTACCACGGACCTTGGGCTGGTGCATCGGTCTAGGGCTCCGCGATTGAGCACTCGGACGTTTTGTACTGTATTAACGGTGAAAAGTTTCAAAACGGTGTAAATTATGAATAGTCGGGAGCCTTGAGCTACGACGACGAAAGAATGAACACAAAGAAAAGTGGCAAGACTTGAAACGTTTTCCCATGCATTAAAATTCGGCGGACGTGCCAATGGTGTTAATCTGGATATCTTAATGGTAGGTGTAACACCCCCCTTGGGCATTACATAAATAACACGTGCGGAATTAAATTTAAAAGAGAATTGCTGGTTGCTTTCGGAAAAAGGATAATTTACTTTCAGTTGGAAAACTCGGGTATAAAAATTTTTGGCATAATACTTCAGAAGAGTAATTCACATATCACAATAATAAAATCACATTATACTTAACAACACACGTAAACTGGGTTTATTCACAAACCCTAAACCATCACATATAAGTTTTCCTGAAATTGTTTTCCATTCTGAAGTTTCAAACCGTACAAAGGTTGTCAAAATCACATATACCAACTTTCTCAACTTTATACATTAAAATCCTAAGAGCTGGTTTGATAAAACAACTCTATGGACAATTGAGCCCACTACCTAGTATACATCATACCAATAAGATTGGGCCTCGTCGTAGACAGTCCACACATTTTTGTCGTCGGCATCGAGGAGTGCAAGCCACAGGGTCCGAAAGTGACCCAAATAACCGTTGAGAAGTATCTGTACACGTATCCAAAAACACAACAGGGTGTCCAACATGTACAGGCAAGGGTGAGTAACCAATATATGGATTTAAACACGATAACCACATGCACGACACATCAAACAACATATGAACATATGTAGTATCAACACAACACAATGGTAGAAGTAACACAGGGCGATACACCAAGTAATAACATGTTCAACATGCATACCATAAATTGCAATATATCATATTAATCAATTAGCAGCGTAAGACATCTTCGAAAACAGAATAATGATGTACAATAAGTAAATGTAATCATCAACAGTCATGCAATGCAATGCGATGTACATGACTCAATACCATATGCCACAAGGGTAAACTCTGACCCCTACTCCATGGAGCTAACAACTCGTCGGAGAGAGTGAATGGGAGGACATGTTCCGATTAATGCCAACCATGGGCAAGATGCTACAACAAATGTAGCATGCACGTATCTAGCTTTACGGAAACACTCTCGACCAAATATGAAAAGTACTGCATCTCGTCAAAGATGTCACAGCAGTGCACTGAATACCACGACACATAAGAATCACCAACTGGTCACTTGGGGAATCTCCAACCCTGACATCTCTCAAGACCATTTAAGATCGTCACCGTAAGATTCGCACGAGCATCTAGGTGTAAGCTCAACTCCTAGGCTCAAGGCCTTACAAACTCATGCAATGAAATGTCAATGCTTACACAAAGCGGATGCGATAAATCAATGCCTATCCATTGGATAAACTTCAAGGTTCACTAAGGTTCTCTTCCTTAGAAACTATACGCGTCTTTGTATTATAAGACATTTATCCACCGGATAAATATCTCGTGATTCGCTTGGAATGATCCGGACTGCTGTCAGAATTGCCGACTGTCCCTACAAACCAACACGGGTCTTTTCAGCATGTTTTATCCTCACTCACACGCTTCCTAGGAAACTTCCCAGAAGGTCACCCATCCCACAATTTCTCCAAGTCAAGCATGCTTAACTATGAAGTTCTTATGTTCTGGGCTCCCGAAAAGAAGATAAATCTTGTTGGTATAGGTAGTACCAACCAATTCCTATAAGGCTTCCTTCAACTGTACAGTCCCATACCTACACAGCCTCAAGATCTCTCTCATCCCGATCATTACAAGACTGAAACAATCGAACAATTTTTCTTGGATCCGGATCTCCGGTCCATTATCGAACTACTGTTTCAAAACCCAAAACCTTTCATGTTTGTGTTTATGTCTTATGAATCACATCTCAAGTCCTAAGTATTATGAAGAAGGATTGAGAATCCTCTTAGATAAGTCTTTGATCCTTTCTAAGATATTAACTCCTTGATTTTCAATTAATGAAATAAGTATTGATTCACATAAGTCTTATGGAGTCATTGATGAACTAAGTCATCAATGGTATAGTGCATGATCTTGTTCAACCATATACTATACTTAATTACCTCTTGTCTTCAACTCTAAGTTAATTACTTTAACTTAGGTTTTCACGCATAAAACTATAAAATTTGAGTTGAAAACTCTCGATTTAAGACTTTGCACGTCAAAACATTTCTAATTGAAAACTCATTTCATTTAAAGAACTTTGTTACTTGTTTTGAAGCAAAGTATCTTAACTAAATTGAAAAAGGCTTTTCCTTACTAGCTTAGTGTAAAACCATGATCTAAGTTAATGTAAAGGAAATTTAATCTCATTTAATTTCTAACTATGATTCATTTAGTTCAAACTTAAGGACAAGGTCCCCTTTATATTTGAAAAAGGAATGTTATCTTAGTTCTAATATCAAGGTGATATCCCATTAAAATCTAAGGTAACTTTCATATTACTTTTACTTCCATGAAATCACTTTCATCATTTTTCATTTTAAAATACTTAGTTAATTAGATAAACTATGGCTAAAGTAGAAAGGATATTTTCACCTTAGCAAAACACTTGAATGTTGAAACTCCATTTGATCTTTGGATCAAAATCAATTATTGTTTTTCTTTGAATTATTTGTTATTAAAACACTTTCTTGCTTTCAAAAACTTTGAATGCTCAAGAACGACTCATGTTCTTCCCTTTTTTCTTAGCCAAGGCCGAATGCTCCCTCAAATGGGATGTGAAGATTTTGCTTCACTAACTTGTCAAGTTATAGCTCAAAAATGACCACAATATAATGATGAACAATAATCATGCATCATTCAATCATAATCAAGCATAAAAATCCTTACGTGATCTAGAGATCAAAGTATGGTTTTTCAACATACATGAAAATATTTTTCATCCAATCAACATCATCATAAACATATGCTAAAGCATACTAAAGCATAAACCATTATTACAATCACAACGAAGCTTAAACAGAGCTACACAAATCAATCACGGATAATATATAGTTATCGAAAAATCCCTCAGGCAAACTCCCCTTACCCGTTGAAGTTATCCTCCGAGCAAAAGTCGTCTGATCGGCCCGCGAATTCTCCCGATTCCTCGTCCGATTACTCTACCACAACTACATACACTTAGTCAATCCAAACATCAATATTTAACAACACAAATCTTCCTATCCCTACCTATATAGGATTCGGCCATGGAGATATAAAAATAGCTAGGGATGTCCAAAAATTCCTATCTCTTGGATTCCATCTTTACTAGGTGTGGTAAGGCTAGATCAAAGCCTATTACACCAAAACTTGTGAGACGACCTGCCGTCCCATTAAAGAACCTAAGAAATTAACTAAACTTAACCGCATATAAACGTTAGCGCGCTTTATACACAAGCGAAGCGGAAGGATAATTAAAACTAAACGAGAAATAAACTAAAACACGCATAAAAATCAGAGTACACAACTATAAAAATTAAAAGATATATATACATGCATCAACTGCCCCATCAGTAGGGCTACAATAATAATATATACAAGCATCAGTACATTGAAAGCTGAAATAAAACGAAATACATATAAAAAAACAAAGAGAAAGCTCTCATACTAGTAGCACTCACCACCCTCACTCAAAATACATCAAAATCCTCACAGCACACTCCTTGCACAGACGCACTGGCGGAAATCCCGTCACTGACGACGGCGATATCCTGAACTACCCTTTTCTTCACCCTCCTCTGGTACAAAAACTCAATACCTCTCAGGGTTGGGGTTCGTAGCTCGTCCACCGGCATCCGGCTCGTAAGGGGTGCCATCCAGCTCATCAGCGTCTGGTTCCTCCACGGGGTCTTCCCACAAAACAAAAAGCACAGAGAGAAAAGATGGGGAGATAAGAAACACGTATCATCAAACATGGGAGAGGGGCAATAATATAGTATATACGCATGTAGCACACAGCAACAAAAAAACATGCAACATTCTAACATCCATCTCTCTAGTATTACATCACATCCATCTCAAGGAATTATTCTCTCAGATCAAACCTCTAAGAGGGATACTAATCCCTATATGCATGTCGGCCGATTTCATCACGTTCCCAGTTGGACATCCCCGTCGGGATCAATAAAACACATCCCTACTTGGACATCCTCATAAGGATCAATAATTCACGTCCCCACTTGGACATCCCCGTAAGGATCAGTAACGTCCCCAATTGGACATCCCGCCTCGGGATCGGTGTCACACATCTCGCCACCACTTGGGCATCCCCCATTGGGATCAAATATGCTATGATATGCCACAAACATCCTCAACAGGCTCGATACCGAATCTCACGCCTAAGCTCTCAATCAAAAACAACATGATGCCACTGTATCCACACGGCCACAGCCTCGATGCCACGCGTCCACGAGCCACAACCGAAACAGCACGGCCACAGCCTCAAATCAATAGCATAATAGCAACAACACCATCCACGGTATCGACCCGATAAACAACAAGGCACACAACCAAACTTAATTCTACGGCATTCCGCCACCATACGACAATTATCGCAAACATCGTACAATAACTATGCCAACAACAGTAATAACATCATCATATCAACAAGCATGCTACTACACAAATCCTCATATAGGAAGATACACAATTAACCACATAGGCATTTTAGCATGCACACCAAATCAACCTCAACAACAACGTCGTCTAGCCTAGGGTATTAACATAGAGGCGATAGCCCCAAAGATACCTACACCTAGGGTTTAGGTACTTTGCCACGGGCTCAACCTCTAGTAGGGTTTAAGGCTCCCCTACACATGCATACATTCTACACTATGCTTGCCTTCCCGACGATAACAGTTCCTTTCTCCCCACCTGAAGGATTGCGTAGCCAGAATCACGAACGCGATCACAAGCTCACCACCACCACCACAACCACCATGAAATCAACTTCCACAACCACCACCACGTGGTTCTCAGCCACCCAACTCGCAGCTGCAGCCTCCTATGGGAGCTCGCACACCCACAATCATGAACTTTGCCCTAATCACGGGAACAACAGGTAAACAATCATTGTTAACCCAAGGGCAATACCAAAACCAAAGAGATTCAAGGGAAAGGCTCGAAGAACACGAAGAACATAAAGTCGACGTGTTAGGGATTCGGGCTTACCTTCGAGAAATCAAGAAATCAACCGGTGAATCTTGAAGTACTCGAAGCCCTGATTGTAGTGGTGTAGTTAGAATCACGATCCGATGCTCCAATCTCCCTCTAGCTCAAGCTTCTCTCTCTAGAATTCCTCTTTCTCTCTCTACTGGTTCTTTGGTCCAGGAAATGCACCAAAATTTCGTGCGAGAAATGAGGGAAGAAAACTTAAGTAATGCTGTCAGGTTGTCCATGCTTGAGCGTGGGAACACTCCACGCTTTAGCGTGGGCATGCTATGACATGGGAAAACTCCATGCTTGAGCGTGGAACGCTGATTGCCACGTCTCTACCACGCGTTGCGTGCGCGCTGACATGTGCACCCCCACGCGTCCACTCTCCATGTTTTGACGTGCAACTACCCACGCTCGAGCGTCCACAGTCAACGTTAAAGCGTGGGATCTCTCCACGTCTAAGCGTTGGACGCTAATCAGAACTGTTCTCACACGTTTTTGCACGTTCTGAGCTCGTTCCAAGGCCAAATTGTCCCAAATTTGAACCATGGCTTTCTCAACACATAAGGAACATAATTAAGCGCTTAAACATGGTTAATTAATGTCCCACACCTTAAACAAGAAAACGGGGTGTTACAACTTGAACCAAAATCCCATCCACCAACACATGGAGGTTTCGGCCAAGAAAACCCATATGAGCTAGGAAGCTCATTTGGTTTCCAACTCTTGGATCAATGATCCTTAAGTATACACAACACTAGAGTAAGTCTTATTATTCAAAACTTGAATAAAAAACTCAACCTTTTCTTAGTTAGGTGGTTCGGCCACTTTAAGAAGAAAAGGCTAGAAAATTTATTTGATTTCATGCTCTTGGATAATGAAAGGGAATAATGAAACTAGAACACAGAAATTGATTTCACATTAAAAGGATTTTTCTACACTTTTCTATGAGTTTTCAAAGTTCATGAATCAAAGTTGGATCTTCATGAATCAAGGGATTCAAGAGATGAAATAGAGAGATTAAGAAAGCTAGGATGGAGTTCATACCTCCTAGATGATGAAGCTTAAGAGAAACTAGCTTGAATTACCCAAAAACTTCAAGTTTTCAAAGGTTTCAAAGGAAGAACAATGAAGAACAAAGAGAGAAAATGAAGAACAAGTGACAGAAGAGAGAGAGAGAGAGAGAGAGAGAGAGAGAGAGAGAGGGCCGTATGGCCTAGAGAGAGAGATTGAAGGTGAGATTTTATTTTGTCTCAATGGCAAACTTGTAGTTAAGCTTAGGAAATTTTGGTAATTTCCTTAAAAGGGCAGGGGCATAATTGTCATTTCCCCTATAAATATCTAGATATTTTTAGAAAGGTAATGATGACATTGGTGATTCACAGGGTCAAAAGGGTCATTTCATCAATTCTCATGGGCAAAACGGTCTTTTCATCCTAGGGCAAATGGTAATTATGGAAAAGATCAGGGGCATTTTGGTCTTTTCGCGTCCAGATATTTTCTAAACGTAATCATTACACTGATGAGTCATGGAACACCTTCCTAGGTGATGTGACTTCAACCTTATCCGTAGCGGGTCCCGGTAAATCTTGTATTCAGCTCCGTTGTTCACCCGATTTAGGTTTTCGCCCAAGAAAGTCGTGAGAACTTATTTATTTTGAATTTTTTTCAAAATCGTCGATATTGTTCGCAATTTTATTTAAAACCTAACTGTTTCGTTCACGAGTCAAAATTAGGTCTTGATAGTAGTAAAATACTACTGTCAATGAAAAACCCAGACCGAGCTCCGTCTGAGTTTTTGACCAAAATTTAACCATAACTTCCTATGATAGCATAGACCTTGACTATGATCTCAGATTATTTTATTTCACTCTCTAAACTCTCCAATAAAATTCAAACTCGTAAATACTATTTAATTAGAAAATCGGGGTGTTACAGCAGGATATTCAAGACAGTATATTCCATTGTGCCTTGATGGACAATGAAAACCATAAACGATAATCGCCTGTGCCAAGTGTTGGGCAGTGTGCAATGGTTTTAACAACAATGTGCCTTTTGGCAATCGAGCCTGATCAGCTCAGTTTTGTAAAACGGTGTTAGTATCTCCGGAGATTAAGTAAAGAATTAGATGATGAAGATTGAAGTGTCATACATCTCTTTTGAAAATAACGATGACTGTCGGGTATGAGACCCTATGCATAATGATTATATATGCTTATATATTGTTCATGTGTAATGCATGTAGTTATCGTGTTTGAATCCATATATTGATATCTCACCCTTACTTCTTTAGATGAGTTCCAAGATGCCACTGGAACATTCGGGGATCCATTCCCTGACGCTTGAGGGCGCGGAAGAAGGTTGACGTACGAAGAGTCACAGTTATTTTAATAGTAGGACCAGCTATAGGATATGTCCTATCTTTTTTAACAACAGATTCATCAGTTTGCTCAGGCTACTGAAAGCCATGACTCTTTTGAATGGCCGTATGTATAAGACCTTATGTATGAAATTATAATATCTTAATATGTATACTCTGCTTGATGTTTATATACATGCGTGTTTAAGTTACGTTGATGTATGGTAAACTAAGCTAGAAGAAAAAAATTTATACAAATTTTCGAAATAAGTTATATACTTAGAAAATCTTATTTTCCGAAAGTAACCAGCAAAATTAATAAAGTTTATTTTCCGCAACGGGTAACCATGTGATGTCCCAGAAGGGGGTGTCACAATAACCAACAAGAAGGTATTGACTATAATGAAACTTTTGCAACAGTAGCTAGGATAGAAGCATTACGCATACTAAGGTCATATGCTGCACAACACCAAATTACTTTATTTCAAATGGATGTGAAAAGTATTTTTTTAAATGGAATAATTGAAGAAGAAATATATGTTAAACAACCTCCTGGTTTTGAAGATTCTGAAAAACCAGATCATGTTTTCAAACTTAAAATGGCTTTATACGGTTTAAAACAAGCACCTAGAGCATGGTATGATAGGCTTAGTTATTTTCTCATGGATAATGGTTTTATTGGAGGAAAAGTAGACACAACCCTGTTTAAGAAATGCTCAATAGATAACTTCACAATAGTTCAAATATATGTTGATGATATTATTTTTTGGGCTACTAATGAAAAGCTTTGCAAAGAATTTTTTAAGTTGATGCAAACAGAATTTGAGATGAGCATGATGGGAGAATTGAAGTTCTTCCTTGCACTACAAATCAAACAGACGAATGATGGTATTTACATCCATCAAGAAAAATACACCAAGGAAATTCTAAAGAAATACAAAATGGATAGCTCAAAGCCTATGAAAACTCCTATGCAACCCAATGCTAATCTAAGCAAAGATGAGGAAGGTAAAAAGGTAGACCAAACTGTCTACAGAGGTATGATTGGATCCCTATTGTACTTAACATCTAGCAGACCTGATATTCAGTTTAGTGTTTGTATATGTGCTAGATTCCAATATGATCCTAGAGAATCTCATCTTAAGGCTGTTATAAGAATATTTAGATATTTGCTTGGAACAACAAATCTTGGTTTACTGTATTTAAGAACACAAGAACACAGGTTAGTTGGTTTCTGTGATGCTGACTTTGATGGAGCCAGAATTGAGAGAAAAAGCACTAGTGGAGGATGTCACTTCATTGGAGCAAACTTAGTCTCTTGGTCAAGCAAAAGACAGACTACAATTGCACTTTCATTTGCAAAAGCAGAATACATCTCTACTACAAGTCAATGCTCACAGCTCTTATGGGTAAAACATCAACTTGAAGATTACTCTATATTTGAGCATAACATACTTGTCTGGTGTGATAATTCAAGTGTCATATGTTTAATTAAAAATCCCATACAACATTCTAAGGCTAAGCACATAGAAATTAAACATCACTTTATAAGGGATTATGTTCAAAAAGGTGTGTTTGATATTAAGTATGTTAAAACTGAAAATCAATGGGTTGATATCTTCACAAAACCCTTAGCTGAGGATAGGTTTAAATATATTAGAGATAATCTAAACATGCATTGCATTGTTGAATGACCTATCTGATATACGTGCTTAACATGTCTAATGAATGCTGCATGACCTGTCTGTACTTACCTGCGTGACCCTGTTGAGTCATACTCGTACGAACTTAAAATTTTCATTTAAATGGCTATTATTCCTTAATACCATTTAATTATCTGAGGCAAAACGTGTACATGGCAGTTGCTCTTTTTGAAACCATGTTTTCCTTAAATGTCTTAGGGGGCGTTGTGTTCCCCAAAAGACTAGTACCATTTTTAGCATTAAAATTGCCTTTTTTTCTCTCTCCTGCTTTTATTTCTTTAAAAGGTCACTTCGTTTGACAATCCTTCTTCTTTACGCTTTCAAAATTCTCTCTACTAAGAATCCTTTCATCTCTTCTCTCTTCTCTCTAAAACTCTCAAACCCTAAACCTTCTACAATGGCACCGAATAGAAACCTCTCCTCTGTTGAGATTGCTCAAAGGTACGGAATGAAGATAGAAGATGTTGAAAAGATTGTGGCTGGAAAAACTATGGATCTTGAGGCCATGAAAAGATGGGGAATGGATGCAACTGAGGAGATTGTGCACCCTAAGCTGGTGAGAGACTTCTGGAATAGTGCTACAATCGTTGAATCCAAAAATGGTTTTCTCACTAAGATAAGAGGACTTGTCTTTCTGCAACGCTTCTCCCTTAACCTCAACACGATAGAGACAACAACTAGTTGCCCTAGGATTGGGGCTGGTTTCTCAGACGAGTGGGAAAGTAAAGTGGGTGAAGAAAACATTAACATCGCCTTATATTGTGTTCCACACCCAACAAACTTCAAGTCTATCAAGCTCATTCCCAAATGCAGATTCTTGCTAAAGCTTTTGCAGGAATTTGTGATGCCCAGGAAGGGATCCAGAGACAATGTCTCTAAGATGGATAAGTTTGCCTTCTTCCACCTCATTCACAAGATCAAGGTTGACCTGAATGATCTTGTCTTCAAGCATCTTCTCTCCATGATTAGAAGACCCAACTCTTCTACCTTTCCATATGGGATGTTTCTGACCAGGCTATTTAGAAACAAACCTTTTGTACTGGATATGCCTCCTTTGTGGACTTGGCTCAAGCTCTAGACAGAGAGACTTTGTCTATGATAAAGATTCCTGGCCTACCTCTACCCCTAACAGATCAAGCTTCTGAGGAACAGAAGGACAAGGCTCCTGCTGAGTCAGCCGACAAGTTTGAGGTCCCTATCTCTGAAAGGTTGTGGGAATATGGTGGTAAGATAGCCAGACAAGACCAGAGGCTTTCACCTAAGAAACCAACTCTTTCTGCTGAGACACAGTAAAGTATTCAACCTCAAACCCATAGAAGAAGGAAGTTGACTCCAAAGAGGAAAGCTTCTGATGTGGAGGATGCCGAAGTTGAGTCTACTCAACCAACAAAGAAGAAAGTGCTGAGGAAGACCTCTGCTGCTAACAGACAAGTCAAGTCTGTTCCCAGTAAAGAGGATGTACCTGCTTAGGGGGGCATATGAAGAACCCCTTGGAAGAACCCAAGGAGAGGCAAGTTTTCTGCCCTGGGGTTATTCCTAAGAAAAAGAGATCAAGAGTAACAGCTGTGGTTGTTGTAGAAACTCCTGCTACTGAAGAAGCTCCTGCTGTTGTTGTAGAAACAGCTACTGTTGTTGTGCCTTCTGCTGGTACTGGAGAAGACCTATCTGTGTAAGGCCAGGCTAGTGGAAAGAGGAAGGTGTCTGCAATCAAACCTCCCAGGCCTATCAAGAAGCTCAGGATGTCTGAGAACTCCACCATTCGTCAAGTCTTTATGCCTTCACCTTCAACCTCTTCCTCTCCAACTCACATAGGTATCCCTGAACAACCTGTCTCTTCTCCATCAAATTATCCATATCTCATGTTTCACCCCCTTCATCACATATCTCTTCACACACCACACAAACCTCCTCCTACACAGTTATGCCTAATGTCTACCAAGTTACTGCTCAAATGGATTCCACTCCCAGAGAATCAACTGGCATTTCATCTTCCTTGTGTATGTCTGACTTGCAACTTTTGATGTCTGCAAGTTCTTCAAATCTGTCTGTCATCCCTCCTCCTCCACCTTATCTTACCAACACATGTAGGGACATGTACTTAATGTTTCCCATCACCATCTTCATTCATCATCCTAACCCTGACATTATCTACCATAATACAATAGTTATCTTACCTAACCTTTCTAGACCCCTTCTTTATTCTTAACACTGGTTCATATTCCATCATGGAATATATGGATTATCTGATACCTGCACATAGATTATACTCTGTTGCACCCTTGCCTTCACCTGCACCCATCATCATCACCCATCCTTCTCTTGTTACCCGTCTATCCTCTATGTTTCCATCACCTGAGGAAGATTCTATCCGAGTCAGACCTATCTTTCATAGGTTTGCTTTTATACATCTTATTTTCTGTAGAAACCTCCATCAATCCTTCTTCCCTAGGATCTCTGAGCCCTTCTCTGTCCCCAATGCACCACCTGTGTATGCCCTCCCCTGGCATTCTGAAGACTCCGACGACAACACTACTGTTACTAACAAAAGAGCTTTTCAGGATCTGCAATTTGAAGTGGCAACCTTATTAAGGACCTTGCTGGAAGCTGCTCACAGAGAACTAGCTGAAGAAAGGAGAGCTAGAGCTATTTTAGAGGATAGAATTGACGCTCTTTTTGTTTTGTTTAGTACTTACATGTAAAACATCTTGTAAACAGCTACGTACATAGCCAATGATTGATATAATCCTCTGTTCTAAAGTTTCTTTGTTTTCTCTCTTTACCTTATGCTTTAATAACCTTTTTACTGATGGCAAAAGGGGGAGAAAATATAAGTAAGGCAAATGAAAGCTTGAAAGTTTGTGAAGGTTTGAAAGACTGAGTATTAACTTCTAATGATTGAAGAATAAAGAATGAGAGAATGAAGATATAAATGTACAGAGTAATGGCTCTTTGAATGCTGTGTTCTCTTCTTCGTATATCTTCAATGACTTCTTCATTAAATAGTCTTCAAAAGTTTGAATCCGTTAGAGACATTCCTTGAAAGCTTGGCATTTTGCAGATTTTCATTAAATGCAAATAGAGTCGTGCTGGGCAGCCATTAATGCTTGGGGAACGTTGCTTGTTCTCTAACATAGGAAGGATAGAGCTTTCTGATGTAGCATCAGTCATTTTTTTATGGATGCTTTTTGTTCTTTGCAGTCAATCTTTCCCTTTGCGAGTAACTCTCAGTTGTACTAGGGAATAAAGCTCTTTTGTTTTACTTCTATTCTTAGTTACGAGGTTACTTTTTATTAGTTGGGCTTCTGATTTCTTGATCTTTGTGAGAAAGATCTTCAACATATTCTGACTTGAGTGGACAGCTCACAAAGGTCTTCAATCTTGAAGAGGTTCTTCACTAAAAGTCAACAAACGAGTGAAGATCTTCTTTAGACAAGTTGACCTTCAATCAGTAAGTCAACCACTTCATATAAGCTTCAAACGGGTGAACTTTCTTGAACAGACAAGTCATATTTCTTCATCAGACGGGTGATCTTGAGCTTAGACCAGGCTTAACTTAGTACAGACAAGTAACTGAAAACTCATTATATTAATCTGCACACTAAGTAGACAGGTCAACAACCACTATAGAGTTTGAGACGACCCTCCTTTCTCAGAAGGATCCCATTAGTCCCAAGCTCCTATCAATATTAACTATGCTTAGCCGTATATAAAGCGATAACGTGGTATTCAAACAACGTTGCGGAAGCAAACAAGCAATAACGGCAAGCATAGAAAACAATCAGAGTAAAAGCGTAACAGCATAAAAAGGGTAGATATATATACATACATAACATGCATAACTGTAGCCCAAATAGTGCGGCACTGTACATACATACACATGCTGTGAAATAAAAACCGAAAATACATCAATCATCAAAAGAAAACTCTCGGAGCTCACCAGCACTACCTGTCCCCTCTTAAAAGGTACATAAAAACTCTCAGCTCACTACCTAGGACGCACTGGCGGGCTCTCACCATCGGCGGTGAGGATGCCCTGAGCTACCCTGACCCTCGCCATGAGTACGCCTGTACCGCACCAAGGGCTTATACTCTGACGAAGAGCTGGACACCACAATCCTACGCCTAGGGTAGGTACTCAGATATCGCTGTCCTCTGGCACTGGCCTCGGTAGACATAGCCTCTCCTGCTGGACACAACTGAGGAATGGGGTGCCACGCACATGTAGTCTCACTCCCTCTGCCTCGGCGGTCGCCACATCCTGGGAAAAGGAAGAAACTAGTACACGTGGTAGGGGCCAATGATGTCCACATACGACGGCATGCCGCTCCGAAAGATCAGACTGGCGGGTCCTGTGTAAACCACTAAAAAGGTCGAGGGGTCCACCCGCCATCCCCTCTTGTTATGATAGACGATCTCAATGTCGCCCAGCACCGGCATCTACGGTGCCCCCGTGATAAACGGGTGAAGCCTCGAGTCCATCCTAGGCCTCGGCTAGCTCGTCTTCTTCAAGCGAACCCAAAAACAGAATAGCAAAAACAACAATAGGAAGATAAGAAATACCGTGCATAACAATATCGGAAAACAATAGTAATGCAATAAACATAACACGTAGCAGATATCGCAGATGTAACAGTTATAGCATTCCAACAAACATCTATCAAGACAACACATGTAATAAGCATCCATCTCCATGAGTCTCACACTTAGATCAATCATATAGACTGGGATACTAATCCCATGCAGCATGTCGGCCGAAAAGTCACAAAGCACAAAGCTGGTTCCCACTGGAACAGTTCCACACCCGAACAAGTCCACACCGGTCTGTGTCGAAACAGAGTTGGCTTGCCCAATAAACTGAACCGCTCACCGTGGCCAATAAGAGTGCATCCCCCTTCCACATACCAGAACCGAGGTATCTTGGTCGCCTCGAAACGTTAGCCTGGAACAAATGGAAAGCTCTGGGATTAGTCGGGCAAACCAGACTGGATCGGGCGTCACGACAGGATAGGGGCTACCTCATCCGTCAATGCAAACTATTCCCAAGACCGGCAACATCCCCAAGGTCACTCACTTGACCGCCCCATCTATTTTCCGTACCCGCACTCAAGTACAACTAACCTCATATGACGCTGGCAGCCCATACTACCTGTCATATGGCCTCGCCACTTGGCAAATGATGATGATATGCAGCAAACATCCTAAACAGGCTTGATACTGGATCTCACGCCTAAGCTCTCAATCAGAAACAACATGATGCCACTGCATCCACACGGCCACAGCCTCGACGCCATGCGTCCACGAGCCACAGCTCAAACAATCACGACCATAGCTTCGAACAGTCAACATAACAGCAACGGCACCATCCACAGTATCAACCCGACAACAACACGACACACAGCCAAACTTAATTCTACGGCATTCCGCCACAACGCTCAGCATCACAACATACAGCATAACAGCATCACTATTGACAACAGTAATATCAACAACAACACATAGCAGCATATCACATACCAAGTAGCATATAGGCACTTAGACAGATAGCAACGACAACAGTCATCATGGAATTCATATGAAATAGATAATCCTCAATCAACAGTTCGCTAGCCTAGGGTTTCCAATTTTAACAGTGATAGCCCAAAGTAAGCTAAACCTAGGGTTTAGGTACTTTATCGGGGCTCAACCACTAGTAGGGTTAGGGCTTCCCTACACATAGCAGAAAAAGAGTAAAGACCCAAATTGGTCCTTGACAAAAAAACACGATGACAATTTGGTCTCTGAGAAATGAAAAATACCAATTTGGTCCTTAAGAATGTAAAATGCGGGTCGAATTGGTCCTTTTTAGGGTAATTTTTAGGGACATTTTAGTCCCTATAAGGGATTATTTTGACCCACATTTTAAATTCTTGAGGACCAAAATGTCATCGTGGTTTTTTGTCGAGGACCAATTTGGCTCTTTACTTGCAGAAAAACATCCTACACTACTCTTGCCTTCCCGATGGCAGCAGTACTCTTTCTCCCCACCTAAACAATTGATATGCAAAACCACGCGATCACCGGCTTGCTAAGCTCGCAGCCACCAACATGAAGAATAGCTCCGGAACAGCCTCGAAGCTTCTCCCTTGCCGCGGCCTCAAGCTCCAATTTGCGTGAAATCACGAGCACGAACTTAGCCCTAATCACGAGCACAACACACATACAATAGTGTTAGCCCTGGGGCAAGCTCAAAAGATCAAAGAAAAAGGTAAAGACTCGAAGAACGCCAAGAACACGAAGAACGCGTGTTAGGGATTCGAGTTTACCTAGGCGAATCGAGAAAGTAACCCGTCAAAGTCGAAGATAACTTCATCGCGATCACAACGATGTAGTCGGAATCGCATTCCGGTACTTTGATCGCATCGAAACCGAGCTTCCTCATTCAAGAACTCTGTTTCTCTCTCTAAACTCTCTGGAACAGCTATGGAGTCGCCCAAAATTTCGTGGAAGAAATGAGGAAGAAAGGAAAACTCCACTAACTTGAGCTGTTGTGCACGCTTTAGCATGGACATTCAGCATGCTTGAGCATGCTCACGCTTGGGTGTGAGGTCCTCTCCACGCTTGAGCGTGGAACCTTGTCCGCTCCGCCTTGACCCTGGCCTGACACGTGTAGCACACGCATCAAAAAGCACACCAACTGGCAACGCACTCTGAACGCTTGAGCGTGCAACGTTAACAACGCTTGAGCGTTGGCACGCTAGGGCGTGCTCCCTTCCCACGCTTGAGCGTGTAGCTCAGCTGGGAAAAGTCTTCCAAACTTCTGGCTCCCACAGTTACTCGTTTAACGTCTTAGGCACCTCCAACCTTGTTCAAGCCTATTCCTAAGCTTCAAACTAGGCCTTAAACTAGCACATAACAATTCACACAATTATCTAAAGCCCTAATCGAGGTTAACCAACTCGATTAGAGTCACAGAGAATCGGGATGTTACAGAGTTCAATTAAATCATTGCACAAATGTTTAGTTTTCATCAAAACTTAGGTAAATGCACATCAAACATTTTGGAGACTCAACATAGTGTTCTAATGTTCAATAGGGTCTCACGATCAAGTCATACTTGATGTTCTATTGAACTGAGCCTACTATTCTAAGGACTTTATTATGTATAAAAGAAATAGCATAATAAATGGAAATGCCTTTATATTATAAATAATAAATAATATAAATCAATGTCATGATACAAAATAATCTAATAAAAGATTTGGCCACTAGAGCTTACACCAACAAATAGAATCAATAACATCTATATGCTAGACTTAGACATTTATCCTCAAATGATGCATTGCTTAATAACTAAAGAAGAGGAAAATTGGCTTTGGCATAGGAGAATAGCCCATATACACATGGATCACTTAAACAAATTGACTTCCAAGGAACTTGTAATTGGTTTACCTAAGAAGAAGTTTATAAAAGATGGCTTATGTGATGCTTGTCAAAAAGGTAAACAAGTGAAAACTTCTTTTAAGGCCAAGAACATACTTTCAACTAGTAGACCTTTACAAAAATTGCATATGGATCTATTTGGACCTTCTAGAACAAAAAGTTTTGATGGAAATCTTTCTGCTCTTGTTATTGTTGATTATTCTAGATATACTTGGACATACTTCTTAGCTCATAAGAACGAAGCCTTTAAAGCTTTTAAGAAAATGGCTAAGTTAGTTCGAAATGAGAAAGACATGAAAATTGTCTCAATAAGGAGTGATCATGGAGGTGAATTCCAAAATGAGGAATTTGATATTTTCTGTGATGAACACGGTATACAACATAATTTTTCAGCTCCTAGAACTCCACAACAAAATGGAGTAGTTGAAAGGAAAAATAGATCTCTTGAGGAGAGTGCAAGAACTATGTGAAATGACTCTAATGTGCCTAAATATTTTTGGGCAGATGTTGTAAGTATATCTTGCTATGTTCTTAATAGAATCTTAATAAGACCAATTTTAAAGAAAACTCTTTATGAGTTGTATAAAGGGAGGAAAGCAAACATTGCTCACTTTCATGTCTTTGGTTGTAAGTGTTATGTGCTAAATAATGGAAAGGATAATCTCGACAAGTTTGATCCTAAACCTGATGAAGACATATTTCTAGGCTATTCACTAACTAGCAAAGCATATAGGGTGTATAACAAACGTACTTTGACAATTGAAGAATCTATACATATTACAATTGATGAGTCCAACCCCAAAAAGTGGGGAAAGGATGTTTCTGATGATGATGTAGAACCTCTTGGAAAGGAAGAGAAACATGATGAAGAAAAAGACAGCAATGAAGATAAAGATTTGGCAAAGGAAGTCATGGAACCTCAAGCTAAAATCTAGCATAACAACCTACCAAAAGAGTGGCGAGTCTAAAAGAATCACCCCCTAGACAATATCATTGGTGAGATCACAATAGGGGTAACTACTAGACACTCTTTAAGAAATACATGCAATCATATGGCCTTTGTATCACAAATAGAACCAAAATCAGTAGATGATGCAATAAATGATGAGTATTGGATGATTGCAATGCATGAAGAATTGAATCAATTTAAAAGAAACCAAGTATGGAATTTAGTTCCAAAACCAAAGAGTAATCAAATTATTGGAACAAAATGAGTGTTTAGAAATAAAATGGATGAAAATGGAATCATAGTAAGAAACAAGGCTAGATAGTTGCAAAGGGGTATAATCAAGAATAAGGAAATTGACTATGATGAGACTTATGCCCCTGTAGCTAGATTAGAAGCAATAAGAATGCTATTAGCCTATGCTTGTATTATGAACTTTAAGTTGTACCAAATGGATGTGAAAAGTGCATTTCTAAATGGATAAAATCAAGAAGAAGTGTATGTGAGTCAACTGATGAACCTCAATTCTGTGCATTTTATAGGGGGTATTTGGGTTGAATTTCGATGCATTTAAAGATAAATACTATTGTATTTCACCACTTTACTTAAGTTTTGATAGAATTGACGTTCAGAGGCAGCTTGACGGACTTTTGAAGAAAAATGAAGGTTTTAGAGCTTAAATTAACAGAATACTGAAGTTCTGAGGCTAGCACGGCCGTGCCATGTGAGAGCACGCCCATGCCACCATTCCAAATCCATCCATCCAAACAAAGCCTTACAAAAATAATTAAAGCTAACCTCTAGAGACTTAGCACGGCCGTACCATGCGAGAGCATGCCCGTGCCACATTGAAGAATGGGCTGACTCAGAGAAGCAAGGCTTGACAGATGCTAGCACAGTCCCAATCGCAAAGAGCATGCCCGTGCCATCAGGAGAGCACGCCCATGTTGCAACCCATGCACTACAACGTTGTTCTACGAAGTTGGTATGCCCTGACAAATTTGAGCACGACCTGATATGTTGAGAGCACGCCAATGCTGAATGACGAGCATGCCCATGCCACCTGATTGGCACGCCCGTGCTAATGGCGCAGAAGACCTAATTCAAGATCCAGTCCACAAATTTTGTTATAAATAGAGGCCCTCTATGCCACTTTAGAGACATATTTTGCATCTCTTACCTCTTTACATCTTGAACTCTTTTATTAGCTTACTAGTTTATAGTTTCTGTAGTTTTTATTTCTAGAGTAGCATTTGACATTTGGCAATTAAGTTGGAGACAACTTCTCCCTCTTCAATTATCCAGGATATGTTTTCCATTGTTGACTTTGGTTTTCTCTATTACTATGAGTAATTAAATTCACCACTAGAGTTGTGGTGGATCTTGTGTTAGTAGAAACCCTTTTTGCTATGTCTTAGCTTTAATTTAATTCTATTTGGTTTCAAGGTTGCAATTTGAATAGTGTTATTCTGTTGTTCTTCATCCTATACTAGGATTGCGCACCCTTTGTATGCTCTTAATCAATTGATTGATATTTTGGCTATCAAGCCCAATTAAATTGGTAGACCTATAGGATAACCGGGGTTTAATATCTAGATTTGAGAAAACGTGATTTACTCCTTTCAATCATTCAACCTCTTTAAACTTTATGCTTTCTAATCATTTAAACTCTATGCCTGACAACCATTGGGTTTATCTAGGGAAAAGAATATTAATTGCCTGACAAACAATTAATAGTTTTCGTAGAGGGATTGATATTCGAAAAGCAACTGAGAAACTGAATAGAATTAGGATTTGGGGGTATCGAAAGCACAAGTGAAACCACGGCTCTAGGCTCTTTACTCTTGATTTCTGAATTCTCTTTTATTCTTCTTTCATTATCTTTTACTATTACTTTATGATTGTTTAATTCTTTTGAGTTCTTGATTAGTCTGAATAGTATAAGGATTTCCCTATTCCAGTACTTGCTTTATCACTTAGTTATCTAAACTAATCTCTTGGGTACGATATCTGGACTTCCGTCCTATATTACTTTTGCGATAGGGTACACTGCCCGTAAGTGTGTTTTGAAAGCAACAAGTTTTTGGTGCCATTGTCGGGGATTAATTTTTGATATTTTGTGATTTTAGGACTATTGGCAGAAAAGAAATTCTACTTAATTTAGACATTTATTTTTTGTTTTCTTCACTCTCTTTGCATGCTAACACGTTCTAAAGATCCTGATCTAGTTTTTGACAGGGAAGTTGAAAGGACTTTTCACAGGTTGCGGAGGCAAGCAAGAGAGGAGAACACCATGGGGGAAATAATGACGTTGTTGGACTACTTTACCCCCTCTGCTGAGGTGATGGATAGCATCACCAACCCTGCGGTGGATGCCAACAACTTTGAGATCAAGCATGCTTTAGTCTCTATGATACAAAATTTTGGATTATTTGGGGGGTTGCCAATTGAGGACCCTAACTGCCATCTGAAGAATTTCCTCATGATCACAGATCTTATCAAGTACAATGGAGCTTCAACAGATGCAATCAGACTCAGATTGTTCCCATTCTCATTGTCCGACAAAGCAAATCAGTGGCTTTCCTCTTTGCCATCTGGTTCTATCACTACTTGGGATCAATTAACATGTCAATTCTTGGCCAGATACTTTCCACCTTCTAAATCTGCTAAATTTAGAGCTGATATCTCGAACTCTGTGCAATATGACTAGGAATCCCTCTATGAGGCATGAGAGCGATATCAAGATTCGATCTGAAGGTGTCCATACCATGGTTTCACAGTCCCCATTCTGGTGCAGATGTTCTATAATGGACTTTCACAAACAAACAGGTCCAGTATAGACGCTGTCTGTGGGGCTCAATTTTAAAGAAGACACCTGAAGAAGCCCAAGCTTTAATCCAGGATATGGCAGCCAATCACTACCAGTGGCCACTCAGGGACAGACATACCGTCAAGAAGCCAATCGTTGTGTATAAGGTAAATGCCACGGAGGCAATGAAAACTAAGGTCGACGCTCTAACTAAACAGATAGAAACACTGATGCAAGCTCAAGCACAGATTATGACACAAGCCAGCGCACCAGTATCTCCATTCCCATGCAACCATTGCGGTTTGACCGGTCATGAAAGCAAGGAATGCCAACTGGGCAATTATTTTGCTCCACCAATTGAGGAAGCCAAATTCATGAGTAATGCCAATCAAAATCAAAATAATTCTTACAATCTTGGTTGGAGGGGTCGTTCAAATTACTCCTGGGGAGGTCAGCAGAACAATCAAGGTTCAAATTCAAACGCCTATAGACCACCCCACTTGCAGAACCAAGGCTCAAAACCAAAGAGTAGGAAACCCGATCCTCATGAATTGCTGGCAAAGTACATAAAGGAAACTGATAGCAAATTTAAAGCTATCCAGTCACAGATATCTGCTCTTACCACATTGCTCTCAAAAAGGCCTCAAGGAACGTTGCCTACCCAGACTGAGCCAAACCCAAGTGAGCATGTCAATGCAATCTCTCTTCAGCAAGCAGAAAAGACAACTCTACTTCCACGGAAGAAAACAACACTGCTAAAGAAGACAAGTCAGAGGAAGAGCACGGTCGTGCAACACCCCTAGCACAGCCGTGCTGTAACACCCTGATTTTTCACTGCTTTTATATAGCAATAAGAGAATAATTAAGTTTATATTTTATTCGAGGATTTAGAAAATGAAATAAAATAAACCGAGACCATATTCTTGCTCAACGCTATCGTACGAAGCTACGATTAAATTTTGAGCTGAAAACTTAGATGGAGCCCGGTCTGCGTTTTTTTACTGACAGTAAGATTTTACTGCTCAGGAGATCTAATTTTGCCTCTTGAACGAGACAATTAGTCTTAGAATTGAATTTGCTACGTTTTTGATAAATTTGAAAAAAATTAGTTCCTACGCTTTATTCGGGCGAAATCTTGAATCGGGTGACGAACAGAGCCGAATACGGATTTATCGGGACCCGCTAACGGATAAACTTGATTTCACATCAAGTCAAATCACTTGGGAAAGCATGCCAGAGTCATCATGACGTTTGAAAATATCTAGACGCGAAAAGACCAAATACCCCCGACCTTTTCCTACTTGACATTTTAGTCCTTGAAGGAAAAGACTAGGATGCCCTTAAGTGACCCAATTATGGGACATTTCAGCCCCTCCTCCCACGCATAAGGATCAGATTGGGAGAGCTCCAACACTTCATTTTCTAACTTCATCTTCTTCCTTGAGATTCCACCACTTTCACTTAGAGAAAAGCTTGAGTTTTTGAGAGAAAAGTGTGATTCTTGACCAATCTTCTTCATTCAAGAGGTAAGATCACTTCTATGATCCCTAAGCCTCATGAATCTCTCCTTGTTTCATGATTGAAAAGCTTGAGTTCATGGATTCCAATTTCATGAGCCAAATTTCAAAAATTCCTAGGAAATTGTAGAAAAATCCTTTTAATGTGAAACCAATTTCCTTGAGCTAGTTTCATCATATTCTACCTCTATCCAAGAGTATGTGATCAAACTCTCATCCTAGCCTATTTTATTTGAAAGGGCCGAACCCTAGGATTTGGGGAAAAAGAGGGTTTTCTCCAATTTTGGTTCTTGAACACTTAATTCCATTCTTTCCTTTCCTATGGTCATGGAATCCAAGTGATTGGAAAGCCAAATCAATACCTAGCCAATTTTTCTCTTCATGGCCGAGACCTATAATGTGTAGAACCATGAGTTTTGTTTCAAATTGTTGGGTAATAGGACTTGATTTAGTGTTAATCATGCTTAAGAACCAACCATCCAAAGGATTGGAACCAAATGAGATCCCTAACCTATTTTTCAAATTTTGGCCGAACCTTAGACCCAATTTGGGGGGGGGAGAAATTTATGTTTTGATGTTGTTGTTTTGTATTGATTGTGGTTGAGAAATTGAATTGTGGTTGATTGTTTTAGGCGACGCAGACGAAATCGGAGTTTTGAAAATGGATTTTGAAACAAAAGGAGAGTTTTGAAATGTTTCTTTTATCGAGGAAGAAAACTTCTTTTTTTTTATATTAGATTCTTTTTGAAAGAAAAAGTCTTTTAAGGAAAATTCAATGAAAATTGAAATTCCTTTTTGAAAAACGTTTTAAAAGAGACGAAACCTTAGAAAAACGGATTTGTGAAAAAAAAGAGTTTTTCCTGGAAAATGTTTTTCTCGAAAAATAATGTCTTAGTTCAAGACAACGAAACTGGGTTTTGTTTTCCAAAGTTGTTTTGTGAAAATAAAACCGAAAGAGAAATGATGATTCTTTGTGAGATGTATGCAAACCTAGTGACCGAGACGTCGGACTAGTGTTTTGTGAATTGAGCGCTCGGACTTCGTGTCCTGTGTTTTGAATGAACGGGCTTAATGTCCTTTAAAACAAGTCGTGACCTATATGCCTCGACAAGAAAGAATGAATGAAAAAGAAAACAGAACTTTCTGTGTACGTACATGAAACGACAGACGTGCCATTTGAACCGAGCTACAACTCAAGTAGTTGAGAATATGAGCCAGTTAAAACCACTAGGTCTATAGGGGCATATTGTGTTCGAGACTCCACATGTAGCCGGAGGTGTTACAACCCCGTGCCGTGGTAATCGGTTGCCAAACACGGATGAACTCGATCAGAGATTGGACTATTCATGATATGGTTATGACGTGGTACCCCTGAACAATTGGAGTCCGAACCTAAATTGAGAGGCCGACTCATGAGAACAATTGTGTTACGGGAGTATTTGCGGCCTATCGCTCGATGAAGGGAAGTAGAAATCTCCGGAAACATGAATTAGAAAGATGATATTGAAGTCTCATGCATTATTATAACTCATATAGTGTTTGAGATATTATGTTGTATGAATATCTGTTATTCCAACTGTATTTATCTATGGATGTTTATGCTATTTGTCGCTTGTACGGCTATCATGATAAACTTATAAAATGAGTATCTCACCTTTGCCTATACATGTTGGACACCCTGTTTTGTTTTTGGATACATGTACAGATGATGATCAGAGGTCCCCGCGGGCATGGGCGAACTCGGATGACGGAGTCTTTTGAAGGAGCAGAAAAAGAGGAACCCTCCTAATTCCCCTGGGAATCGGAGCTGACTTTGGGGTTCGTATCCCAATGGCTACTTTTAGCCCGACCAGCATAGGAGTTCACTTTTTGAGGTAGTCGTATTTCATTGCTGCACGTATGTTGACTATATGTTTTTAAGTTTGCAATATATATACTAGACCTGAACTTATGTTATGAGTTTAAACTATAGTTCTAAGAAACTTATATGCTTCGGCATAATTATGTTATGATTATGTTGTTATAAATGTTGAATATTGATGTGTACTATTAGGATTATTCCTTTGTCTTGAGTTTGGATTACTTGATGCATGAAGAAAATATTTAGATCCACGTTTTCGAACGTAGTTAATTAATTAAAGTATTTTCCGAAAGCAACCAGCACTTTATTTTGTTTATGTTTTCCGCAAAATCGAGTTCGAGTATGTGGCGCCGAAGGGACGTTACACATGCCACCTGTCCAGTAAGCAGAATCAGGTAACAGTTACCAGTGAGGTACAAATTTCTTTTCCAACTCTGCTAACTGGGAATAATAGCATGCAAACTGATGAATTCTTGAGAACTAATATGAAATTATATGTTAAACCACCTCCTGATAAAGATGAACATCTCTCAAAAGAATATGGGGTAGTGCATATTAATGAGGAATGCTCTGCTATTATTTTAAATAAATTACCTCGTAAAATAAAATACCTAGGGAGTTTTACTGTTCCCTATTCCATTGAGAATGCTCATTTTGATAAAGCATTATGTGATCTAGGTGCTTGTATAAATCTAATGCCTTATTCTGTGCCTAAAAGGCTTGGTTTACAGGAACCTCAGAGCACCAAAGTGTCATTGCAGTTAGCTGACAGAACCATTACCCACCCCCGAGGAACAATAGAAAATGTGCTAGTAAGGGTGGGGAGATTCACATACCCAGTGAACTTTGTAATTTTGGACATGAAGGAGGATGAGGAGGTCCCTATCATTTTGGGACGACCTTTCCTGGCCACCAACGATGCTAAATTAGAGGTCAAACAAGGCACCTTAACCTTAAGGCATAAGGGCGAAGAAGCTATCTTCAAGGTCTCCCCAAGACCTCCATGATCAGTGTTCTAAACAGGTCGTCAAGCTCGTGACGTAAAACAAGCACTGCACAGGAGGCAACCTGTATTTTATTTTATTATATTTTATTTTATTTTTTTCTTTTTTTTATTATTTTTGTCTTTATTCTGAAAAATTAAAAAAAAAATCAAAGAGTGAAATAAGTGTGGGAAGGTTTACTAAATTTAAAAAAAGTGTTCCCTATTTTTTAAACTAAAATTTAAAATCTGGAAAAATAAGAGAGCACGGCCGTGTTCACTGTTAGCATGGTTGTGCCACATGCATGAGGTGTTCAGAATATAAGAAGGGGGCAGAGCACAGACTGAGCATAGCCCTTGCTCACCCAGTGCCCCCCATAAACTGCGCATAATCACTAAATTTCAGCCTCCTTTCTTGCTTATTCACTTCTCTAAGGTAAAATCACACTCCCTTTTCCTTTAATTTGTATGATTTGGTGTTAAGTTAGGTTAGGGTTAGGGTTGTTTTATCCCCTTTTGATTTTATGCATGTTTGCTACTGATTTGTTGGTTTTTAATAATAATTGATGTTAGGAAATGTTAGTCTAGTGTTGATTCTAAGTCTCGACATGTTTGGGCTGTGATTTATGAGTTATTTTGAGTTCTGCGTGTGTCACAAGCTATAGCACGGCCGTGCTATTCCAAGAACAGGTTGTGTTGCCTATATTTCTAGGTTTCTTTATGTGCACGGGCACTCAGCACAATCGTGCCATTCCAAGAACAGGTCGCGTTGTTCATATGTTTTGAAATTTTGGAATTTGCATTCAGCACTGTTGTGCCCCCTGTTAGCACAGTCGTGCCTATTTAAATTTCTGGAAAAATAATTTCAGCACGGCTGTGCCATGGGTGAGCACGGCCGTGTTAAACCCAGAATGCTTAAACTGAATTATTTTATCTGGGAATTCAATCCATTTGTCCTATGCCTATGTTGATGCTTATGTCTTGCATATTATTATGATAATTCTTGATTCTAATGATGGAATTTTTGGCTTCTAGTGGTGCCTCGGGACCAGATGGTTTTGGTGGATCCTTCTATTAGAATTTTTGGGAGATCGTTGGTCAAGATGTTTGTAACTCAATGCAGTAGTTTTTTACACAGAATTGGCTACCTCCAAACTTGAATTCCAACTTGATAGTCTTAATTCCTAAAATTCACAATGCTTAGGATTGAAGATTATAGGCCTATTGCTTTGGCTAATCTCCAATTCAAGGTTATTACCAAAGTTCTAGCTGATAGACTAGCTTCCATTGCCCCAAAAATCATTTTTGAGCAGCAAAGGGGTTTCATTAAGAGTAGGAACATTGCAGAATGTATTTGTCTAGCTTCTGAATCTATTAACCTATTGGATTACAAGACTTTTGGTGGTAACATTGCATTGAAATTTGACATCAGAAAAGCCTTTGACACAATGGATTGGAACTTCATTCTTGATGTGCTAGCGGCTTTTGGCTTCCATCCAATTTTTTGCAGCTAGATTAAAACTATTCTTTATTCTGCTAAGCTTTCTTTTTCAGTTAATGGTAAAGCAGTTGGTTTCTTTCCTTGTAAGAGGGGAGTTAGGCAAGGTGATCCCTTATCACCATTGCTCTTCTGCCTAGCAAAGGATGTTCTAAGTAGGGGAATTACTTTTCTAGTGGAGTCTGGTGCTTTAAGGCTTATGTCAGGTCCTAATGGTTATACTGCTCCTTCTCACATCCTCTATGCTAATGATATAATGGTATTTTGCAAGGCAACTAAACGAAATCTCAGGAATTTGATGTCATTGTTCAATGAATATGGTCAAGCTTCTGGCCAATTTCTCAGTCTAGAGAAATGTAAGTTCTATACGGGTATCCTGCAGTCCAATAGAATTGCAAAAATTTCTGATATTCTTGGCTTTTCAGCAGGCTCTTTACCTTTCACTTATCAGGGAGTACCTCTTTTTAAAGGTAAGCCTAAGAGAATTTACTTGGAACCTATTGCAACTAGAATCAGAAACAAGTTGTCTAAGTTGAAAGGATCTCTTCTTTCAATCATGGGAAGGGTCCAGCTGGTAAAATCTATCATTCATGGCATGTTAACTTACAGCTTTCATATCTATGCCTGGCCTGCTAGTCCTTTAAAATCTCTTAATACTTGTATAAGAAATTTTATCTGGTCTGGAGACATTAATACTAGGAAATATGTAACTGTTTCTTGGAAAACTGTTTGTGCTCTTATGGTTGAAGGTGGTCTTGGCATACAAGCTTTGAAATCCATTAATAATGCTGCTCTTTTGAAGCTTAACTGGGAGATCTATTCCTCTTCCAAGGATTGGGCTTTTTTTCTTAGGGGAAGGTTTTTCAAATACAGAATTCCTATTTCCAACTATGTGAAATCTTGAATTTGGCCTGGAATCAAGTTGCATATGAGCACTGTGATTGACAATTCTATTTGGCAAATTGGTTCTGGTCAAATGGTTAAATTCTGGACTGATACTTGGCTTGATAAGCCTTTGGTGGACATCCTGCATATTCCTCATCATGTTCATAGCTCTTTGCAGTCATCTGTTTCTAATTTTATTGCTGATTCAAGTTGGCTAATTCCTCCTTGTCTCGCTGCCAAATTTCTTGATGTTGCAGCAGATATAAGTAAGGTTCCCATTCCTTTGTTTCCTGTTGATGATCAACTTGTTTGGACAGCCAATAACCCAGGATCTCTCACTTTCAAAGAAGCTTTCATTTACTGGAATCACTCTCAGAATTCTGATCCTTGATGCAAATTACTTTGGTCTCCTGCAGTTCCTCCATCAAGGTCTTTCCTGCTTTGGAGATTGCTGCACAATAAACTCCCTACTGATGAAAACTTGGTTAAGAGAGGTCTCACTACTGTCTCCAGGTGTGACTTATGCAATAAGGATGCTGATTCTTCTTGGCACTTATTCTTTCAATGTCAATTTGCCCTCAACATTTGGAGCTGGTTTTCTTCTATTATTCATGTTGTCCCCTCTTCTTTAACTGTTGTGCTGGATATTTGTAGAAAGCCTTGGTCTTCTCAGGTTAAGGATGTGGTTCTAGCTGCAATTACAAATATTTTCTAGTTTATTTGGTATAGCAGAAATCTTTGTAGATTTGATAGCAAGCATCTGCATTGGAAGTCTGCAACTAATCTCATCATAGCTGCAACTTCATTGGCTGGAAACAGTTCTAATGGTTATGCTTCTGCTTCTATTGAGGAATTTGTGTTGTTAAAGACTTTTTCAGTTAGTCATCATCTTAGCAAAGCTCCTACAATTAGACAGGTTGAATGGTATCCTCCTAATATAGGATGGATCAAGTGCAACACTGATGGGGCTGCAAAGGGAGCACCTGGACATGCTGCAAGTGGTGGTATTTTTAGAGGAAAGAATGCTGAAGTCTTGGGTTGCTATGCTTCTTATTATGGCATTGAGCATTCTTTTGAAGCTGAGTTGTAGGCAGCCATTTTTGCAATTGAAATGGCTTTTTCTAGAGGTTGGTCTAAATTTTGGTTAGAATGTGATTCTTCATTAGTGGTCTTTGCTTACTCTAATCCTAGTATTGTCCCTTGGAAGCTTAGGATCAAGTGGCAAAATTGCATTCATTTGTCCAAGAGAATGAGATTTGTGATTACTCATATATATAGAGAGGGTAATTGTTGTGCAGACAAATTAGCTAATTTTGGAATTTCTTGTAGATGTCACACTTAGTGGGATTCTATCCCTAATTTTATTAGGGAAGAATTCTTTAGAGATAGATATGGTTTTCCTAATTTTAGGTTTAGATGAATTCTTCATCTTGGGTTTTGGTTGATGTCCCCCCAAGTTTTCATGTATTCTTTATTTTTTCTCTTATCTAATAATATTTTGGTGTGCTGCAAATGATTGGTAAGCCTTGAGGTGCCAACCTAGTTAGGATTTCTTGTCTTATTGTGATGCCTTTGCATGCCAAGCTTTATGGGAAAAAAAAATCTCTTGGGTACGATATCTGGACTTCCATCCTATATTACTTCTGCGACAGGGTACACTGCCCTTAAGTGTGTTTTGAACGTAACATCAACCCCCTGGCTTCATTGATAGTGAGTTCCCAAATCATGTTTAATAACTCACTAAAGCCCTATATGGACTCAAACAAGCTCCTAGAGCTTGGCATGAGAGGTTAAGCAATTTTCTCCAAGAGAAAGGCTTTACAAGAGATAAGGTTGATACTACACTTTTCACTAAAAGAAAAGCACACAACATATTACTTGTTCAAATATATGTAGATGACATTATCTTTGGTGCTACTAACAGATCTCTATGCAAGGAATTTGGTAAACTAATGCAAAGTGAATTTGCAATGTCCAGGATGGGAGAGATTACATTCTTTATTGGACTTCAAATCAATCAATGCCATGATGGAACCTTCATAAGCCAAACAAAGCATTGCAAAGAATTACTAAAGAAGTTTGGAAAGGGTAGGCATCAAGATAATCTTTACTTTCTTGAGCCAGTAAATGATGGAGGGGCAGTCATGAAGGTTGGTAAATCCATAGATTCTAGATTGTGGCATTCTAGACTAGGTCACACTTCAGAAGCTAAGATGATTAGCATAGGATCTATACTTAATTTTGTTAGTGATCATAATAATGTACCCTGTGACTCTTGCATAAGGGCCAAACAAACCAGGCTACCTTTTCCCTTGAGTTCAATAAAATCTATTTCTTGTTTTGAATTAATTCGCTGTGATATATGGGGTAGATATGCTACAAGTTCTATTTCAGGAGCTCATTACTTTCTCACTATTGTAGATGGTTTTAGTAAAGGTGTATGGGTATACCTTATGAGACATAAGTCTGAAGTTGATCACTATTTACAAACTTTCATATGCATGTTTGAAACTAAATTTCAAAAGAGAATCAAAAGGGTTAGATCTGATAATGGCCTAGAATTCACTTCAATTAGTATGAAAAAAATTTATGAGAAGAAGGGAATCATGATCGAACTTACTTGCACTTACACTCCATAGCAAAATAAAGTTGTGGAAAGAAAGCATAGGCATATCCTAGAAATAGCATGAGCCATTAGATTTCACTCAGGACTCCCATCTTCTTTTGGGTGAATGTGTACCCACTGCTGTACACCTCATCAACAGATTGCCTTCTAAAATAATCAAAAATAAAACACCTTATGAAGTGATGTTTGGTAGGAAACCAAGCTATGATCATTTAAGAGTTTTTGGTTGTCTTGTTTATGCTTTAAAATCTAGAAGGGAGGGAAAGTTTGATGAGAGGGGAGAGCTTGTGTTTTCATAGGATATACCTCTGGTCAGAAAGGTTACAAGGTATATGACACAACAAGCAAAGAAACTTTTGTTTCAAGAGATGTAGTCTTTTATGAAAATGAGTTTCCTTTTAAATCTCTGCATAATTCTCAGGAGAGAATTTTTGATGATCAACTTGTCACTTTTAAAGACAATGTTGATTCTGAAACTCATTTTCATGATAAGAATACACATGAGACAGTTTTGAACAATCAGGAACTGCAGACAACTAATGAAGTTGATCTGACAGTGGACAATAATGAGAATGATAATATAGAAGATAGAGTGCAAAATGAACAAAGGCATAGTGAGAGGGTGAGGCATTTACCAAAACATTTAAAGGATTATAAAGTTGACTTACCATCCTCCATTATAGCACCCGCATCCAATTGTTCCTTAGGTAACTCTATCATTTATCCTATCTCTAACTATATTTCTTATGATAAATTGTCTCACTCACATAAGGTTTTCTTAGCGGCCATCTCTTCAAAGGATGAGCCAAAGACTTTTAGACAGGTTGTTGTTCATAAGCATTGGAGAGATGCAATGCAAAAAGAAATTGAAGCCTTGTAAAGCAATGGAACCTGGACTTTGGAGACTCTTCCAGCAGGAAAGAATACAGTGGACTCAAAATGGGTTTACAAGATAAAATATAAGCCAAATGGAGAGATGGAAAGGTATAAAGCAAGGCTGGTTGTAAGAGGATTTACTCAAATAGAAGGAGAGGACTTCCACGAGACTTTTGCACTAGTGGCAAAGCTTGTTACCATAAGATGTTTGCTGACTGTAGCAGCAAAGAAATGATGGATTATTCACCAATTAGATGTGAATAATGCATTCTTGCATGGGGATCTAAGTGAAGAAATCTATATGCAAATACCACAAGGTTTTGCAAAGGAATGAGACACTCGTGTTTGCAAGCTAAAGAAGTCACTCCATGATTTAAAAGAAGCATCTAGAAACTGGTATAAAAAATTCACAATAGCACTCAATGCTATTGGTTTCATCCAGTCAAAGGCTGGTCATTCTTTATTCATCTACAAGGTATAAGGAGTTTTTCTTACTGCACTAATCTATGTGGATGATGTTATACTAGCAGGAAATAGTTCTGAGTTTATGACAAAAGTAAAAGGATACCTTGACCAGACTTTCAGCATCAAAGATTTGGGAACTTTGAAGTATTTCTTAGGCATTGAGGTTGCAAGGTCACCCGAAGGCATTGTTCTAAGCCAAAGGAAATATACTTTAGATACTCTTCATGAAACAAAAATGGAAAACAGCAGGCCAAGCAAGTTTCCCGTTGAACAGAACTACAATCTCAGAATCGACAAAGATGATCCCGATACTGATGCATCAAGGTATAGAAGGTTGTTGGGAAAATTATTGTATTTGACCATTACAAGGCCAGACATCACATATGCTGTGAATACTCTGTGTCAATTTATGACTACACCTAAGCAGGTTCATATGGATGCAGTAGAAAGGATCCTTCGATACTTAAAAACAACTCCTGGGCAAGGAATTCTGTTGTCAAGCAATAATGATTTGAAATTACAGGCTTTCTGTGATGCAGATTGGGGAGGTTGTCCTCTCACCAGAAGATCATGTACTAGCTATCTAATTATGCTAGAAGGATCATCTATTTCACAAAGAGGCAAACAATTGTTGCAAAGTCATCAGTAGAGGCAGAATACAGATCTATGGCAGCAACTGTGAGTGATTTAATATGGCTTAGGTGGTTGCTAGGTGAGTTAGAGACAGCACAAACAGAACCTACTCAGATGTTCTGTGACAATCAGGCAGCATTGCATATAGCAATGAATCCGGTTTATCATGAAAGGGCAAAGCATGTTGAGATGGATTGTTATTTTGTGAGAGAAAGGATTCAATCGGGTGATATAGAAGCTTTGAAGATTGGTACAAAGGACCAAGTGGCAGATGTCTTTACTAAACCATTAGACAGGGAGAGATTTGAATTTCTACTTACCAACTTGGGCATTAAGAATCTACATGCACCAACTTGAAGGGGAGTGAAGGAATATGCCTATATGAAGTTAGTTAGTTAATATAGTTACAGCCGTTACAAAGTTAGTAGAGCTGTTAGTTTGTTTGTTACAAATAGCTTGTAGGCAAGCTATTCTATGGTTCTATAAATAGAATAGCACATCATGTAATCAATTCAATTTTCAATGAATACAAATCAAACATGCTAAGCATCATTTCATCAGAGTTCTTATATTTTACAATGACAAAGGCGGAATTATACCATACATGAAAAAGGAACATAAATATGAAGAGAATAATGAATTAATCAAATATGCTATGATACATTGATTCATACTCTAAAACACTGGTTTTGAATCTCTATAAAAATGAAAAGGACTTTCTATTATTGTGATATGATAACACTTGAACTTTTGAAAGATGTCTATAAGGCAGAGGGAGAATAAAAAAGAGTTAAAGAGAATCGCATGAAATCAAAATGATCCATGCTTAATGATTGCTGCACTCTGATATAAAATTGAAATGTTAAGTATGGTAAGGTTTGTCATAATCAAAAAGGGGGAGTTTGTAAGAATATGGCCTTTTGAGGTTTTGATGTATGACAAACAAATATGAAATTTATGAGTTTTTCAATTTGATTATGCACTTATAAAGTGTTCAAGTTTTTGCAAGTTGACTCAAGAAGGAGAAAGTCAAAGGTTCAAAGGATAAAGATCAAAGAAAATTATGAGATTCAAAGATTCAAATCAGATCATATGGAACAAAGCATCAAGACCAAGTCAATTGAAGATCTCAAGTTTTTAGATGTTTTTGTAAGGATAGCATACTCAATCTCTTGATAAGCTCTTGGGAAAAAAATGAAAAACTAATTTTTCAAATGAATGATCAAACAAGTTTTTCATGAAAAAGGATTTTCAAAAGATGTTAAATGAAAAAGGAAATTAAGTGAAGTTGTACACTTGTGTGTTACACATGTGTATCTTCAGTTAATTTGCCTACTGTAAGTGAAAATCTTGCTATACACCTGTGTATGCGAAGTGCACACGTGTATTAAAACTGGTTCTTGAGAAAAATGTATACATCGATGTACCAGATCATACACCTGTGTATAATTCAAAACAAAAGCTTCAATGTTTGAGTTTGTGAACTCAATCGATGTACACAATCTGTGTATGCGTTTCTGGGTTGAATGTTCATATATACATCGATGTACACAAGATAACAATCTATGTACTCCAGAACAAAGCAAGAAGGAAATCGATGTACACAAGAACGTAGTCTGTGTATACATGTGTTACAGTTAAGAAACCTTTTAATACACATGTTTACTACACAGATTATTAATCGTGTCAGTTTTTGAAAAGTGAATCTATTATGATCCTAACTGATTTCATAACTTGTCCAACAGATCTATTTCTTCAAATTACTATAAGATGACAGTTTAGAAACACTTTTCAACATCTATGCATTCAAAATTTTCAATCACAAATTCTAGGTTTCCTATTGAGCTTCATCTCTACGAGAAAACGTGAGATATTCACTAAGTTCTTCAAGTTGTAAAATGTGACTTCTAAGTCATATTCTTCCATTCAATTTTTCGAATTACTGAGTCAAGAGAGGGTATCTCGTAGTTGATTTACAGGGATAGAAGGGATCCTTGGGTTGAAAAATCAAGTGTGCTTTTGGTAAGTTAGTGAGGCCATGACGTGAATGTAATCGGATATTGTAATAAAAATAGAGAGCAGAAATTTCTGAAGAGCTGGTGCTCAACTCCATACAGACAGAGAGCAGAAATTTCTGGAAATGAGCTAGAGCTCAGTGCTGGCTTTCGAGCGCTCTGTTGGCGACGCGATTCTACAAAATTATGGAGAAAATAGATTTGAATATTTCCAAAGTGTGTGACTCTTTATGGCTTTCAAATCTTTCATGATGTCTGTGTTCTTTCATGATAATATGTGTCCATACATGAAGCAATACATTGATGAATGGTTTCATTGCTTCATTCAAATCCTTCAGTGGTTGTTTTCCTTCACCAAGTGACACAAGTTGGTCTATAAATAGAACCACTCTGCATGCAATAAAAGCATATGAATTTGCCTAGTTTTCTGCACTCCAAATCACTTTATTTTCTCCCTTAGCGTAGAGAGAGTTAAGGAAATATTGTTTTGTAAACCATTGACGATATCCTTGATTCTGGGAGTGCAAACCAAGTCAAGAGATCTCCACTATATCCAGAAGGTGATTCACTGTTACACCTCTTGCATCCAGCCTCGACAGAGACTGGTGGAGGCGAATCGAACCTAAAGCCTAATGTTCGCACGCGCCTTGAAGATTTGTGTTGTTTTGTTCTTTTTTCATCATCACCAACATGGATTGCACCAGAGAATTAATTTTGTTGGTTGTGCCTTATATCATGGTTACTACCTTCCAAATTTGTAGGACCCCTAGGTATATGCTTATGAGTACTTCAGGATAAAAGATAGCAACTTGTTTTCTTCTTTGTTCTTCAAATACAAGGAATCTTCTTGTGAAAAATGTTTTGTTAAAAGGTTTCTTTTAGTTAGTTACTAGTTCCATTATTCAAAGGGTGGATACATGTGGAGTCTTTGTGTAATCGAGAAATTTGTTTTTGTTGGAACCAAAGTGGTTATAGTCCACTGATCCCTTAAGTTTTGATGTTAACAAATGACTAATTTTAGAAGAACAAAGATTGTCTATGGGCTAACGTTTTATCTTAAGTTTGCATGATAATATTTATATAAGTCCAAAGACTATCTAAGTCCAAAGACTTACGCTCGTCCAAACTCCAAACTGGATTAGCTCTCGCTCAGTCCAGACGATTAAAAGTCTTTTGAAACGATAGAATCTTGAGTCCAACGCTCTTTCTCTTTTGTGTTGTAATCGTTAAAGTCCAATAAGCTTTATTGTTTTAAGCACGAACAAACTTGTAATCTTTTGAATTTATTATTTTATGTGTAAAAAGCTTATATCCTTTGGAAAAACATTCTTTGTAATCTTCGTACAATCGAAAGCTGAAGCCAGTCTGTCCCTGACACAAAAAGGTTTTGACCTTCTCCAAAAGGAAAGACAAAAGGCAACTTTCGAGTACAAGGAAAAGGTGTCAGGACCTCTTTAAGCTATCAAGCCTGATAGTCTACTTTGCTGATCAGAGGCTCAACAAGTTATCAGACTCAACGGCCAACGCATTTAATGCTTGATCAAAATGGATTCTTTTCCACCCGTTGAAGACTGATGTTGATCAAGGCCAAGAAAGCCATAAATACCTTCTCCTTCGGAGATGCAAAGTTAGATACAAGACAACTGAATCAAACTTGAAAGATACTCAAGCACACAAGAAAACAAGCAATCAAGAGAAAATATCAAAGCTTGCAAAGCTTACTCTGTTCTTAACTTTCAAATCACTCTCTGTGTAGAGTATTGTTCAAGAGTTCTAAGCTTTAGTTTCAAACCCTCACACTTAGTGAGTTAGTAGAACAAAACTCTTTTAAAAACCTAGTTGGTTGAGCCTGAAGAGACTTGTGTAGAAAGAATACTTAGTGTGCCTGAAGAGGTGTAGAAAACTCGCCTGAAGAGGTGTAGAATACTTGCCTGAAGAGGTGTTGAATGCTTGTAACAAAAGGTTTTTGTTATAGTGGAGAAAGCTCTCAAGTAGAGAGGACTGGACGTAGCTCTTTGGTGAAAAGTGAACCAATATAATATCCTTGTGTCTCTTTCTTTCCCTTGCTCTTGTTTTAGTTTATTTCTTAACTAACTTCTTGGGATTGAATTGCTTTCTTATCGCGTTGATCGTCCTTCAGAAAGCGACCAAGTTATTTGGAAACGCTCTTTGCGTCCATCGCTATTTCTTTTGTCAATATCTTTGCAAAAATATATATCTGCTTGCGAAAAGTTTTAAAAAACGTAAGAAACACAATTCAACCCCCCTTCTTGTGTTTCAAACAGGTTCCTTCAATTGGTATCAGAGCTCAGCCTCTGGGTTGAGCACTTAGCCATGTAGAGGAAAAGATCCTACTGCAGATATGGTGGGACAAGGCATGCCAAGCGGGAGTCAACCTGTTATGGAAGGTACTTCTATGACCAGACCTCCGTTCTTCAACGGAACCCACTGCTTGTACGGGAAGGAGAGATTCAAAGGCTTCATCTTAAGTACAAACTCTGCTCTCTAGGCCAGAATCATGAATGGTCCAAATGTGTGTCTCAATACTGATGGGACGGATATATCTGAAGAAGACTGGACTGATGCCGAAAGATCAAGGATGGAACAAAATAATAAAGCAAGATATGCTTTAATGTGCGCTCTCAGTCCTGACGAATTTCAAAAGATTCACGCATGTGAATCAGCGAAGCAGATTTGGGACACCTTGTCAAATCTCCATGAGGGGACCAGCAAGGTAAAAGATTCAAAAATTATCATGCTGGTTGGCCAGTATGAGATGTTCACCATGGCCGAAGGAGAGTCCATCCTAGACATGATGGGTTGTTTTCAGACAATCATCAACAATCTAAAGTCCCTTGGGAAAGTTTACACTACCAAGGAGAATGTCACTACAATTCTTAGAAGCTTGCCTAAGAAATGGAGACCTCTTGTTACTGCAATCACCCAGGCCAAAGATCTCTCTACTTTGACGTTGGATGATTTGGTAGGAACTTTGCAAGTTCATGAACAGGAGCTTGATCTTGATAATTCGGGGAAGAAAAATAAAGGGATTGCCTTAAAAGCTCAAAACCTCAAAAGCTCAAAAGCTCTAAAAGCTGATGAGTCTAGTGATGATGCCGATCAATCTGATAATGAATTAAAAAGAAGTCCATTCCAGAAGAAGAACTTCAAGGACCACGCTAAGTCCAAAGACAAGACTCAGCTAGTCTGTTTCGAATGCAACAAGCTAGGCCATTTCAAGGCTGACTGTCCTATCCTATGTTGAAGGACAAGAAGAAGTTCTTTAAAAAGAAAAAGAAAAACTTCATGCCACTTCGGAAGATCTTGATTCTTCGGAAGAAGAAGAAGCAAATGAGGAGGCTAATCTCTGTCTTTGGTTTAACGTCCAAAACGAAGAATCTTAGGATGATGAACAACTTGTTATTCCCGAAGAAAGAACTCAGGAAGCTACTTTTGAGAGAGGATGGAATGTTCCACCCGTTTTTAATGGAACGGGCTATCCTTATTGGAAATCAGTTTTTCAAATATACGTCCAAGCTCAAGATTATGAGTTGTGGAATATATTCACTAATGGAGATCATCGTCTAACAATCACTATTGAGGACGGCTCAACAGCGTCCAAACCTGAAGCTGACTGGACGAATGAGGATATCAGACGGTATTCGCTAAATGCTCGTGCCAACTGGTGTCTCATCAACGCTCTTGATCGACCAAGATTGGAGATGGTCTTGCAGTTCCAAACTGCTAAGGAGAAGCTGGACACCTTAGAGCAATTGTTTAGCCCAAGGAGTCCTGACTCTCTTCAAGAAGCATATGATGAACTGCTTAATGATTCCTCTTTATTGCATCATCAATATATTATGCTTAAAAGAAAATTTTCAAAAATAAATAAAGTGTTGGAAGATACCAACAAGCAAAATAAGCAGCTCATTGAAGAAAACAGTAAGCTGAATGCAACACTCTTTCCCGAGTGTCACATTCCCGAACGTTTATAAGGCCGAAAATATTATTTAATGCGGAAAATACGGTTTTCTTTTTTTTTTTTCTTTTCACAAAGATGTAATGGGATTAGTAAAGGTAAATAATACTAATAAACGAACTTAGGTTCGCCATGCATTTCTAGAACATGCTGTATAATAAACACGGAACAGAAACAGAAATAGAAACGTCAACATTACTGTATACCAACATAAGTCTAATGTATAACTGACATAAGAAATACAATAAGTACTAGGAGTCGTAGCTCCCAAAAGGTACTACAAAAAAAACTGACATAGTCTGGCCGACAACAAAACTAAAACAGCAAAAAAAGTGCGCCTTCGGGCTCAAGGAGACTACTGAACTGAACCATTGTCACTACGTCCATCTGTTCAAGCAGCAACAGCAAGTACCAACAGAAAACATACAGATATGGGTGAGATTCCCGTTCATCAACACAACAAAACAACAATAATAAAAACAGGGCGACTCACCGGGTAACAGCGTACCCACCATGCTTACTAAGGTTCTCAATATAAATCATGTTAAACAGTTGACAACATAATATAAGGCATTCTTAAACAATACAGCGATGTATAACAGTAAATGTAAACATCAATAGCCATGCAATGCGGTGCAATGTATATGACTCAATGTCAATGTCACTGGGTACTACTCTGACCCCTAATCCATGGAGCTAACAAAACGTTCGGAGAGAATGAATGGGAGGACATGTTCCTGTTTCTGCCAGCCATGAGCAAGATGCCACAACATTCGTAACGTGCACGTATCTGGCTTTACGGAAACACTCTCGACCAAACATGAAAAGTACGGCAACTAGTAGAGCATATCAGTGTATTGGACGGATTCGCCACGACACAGAAGAGCTACCAACTGGTCACATGTCAGCCCTTCCAACCCTGATACCTCCAAAAAGACCATTGAAGATCATCACCGTAAGATTCGCACCCGCATCAAGGTGTAAGCTCAACTCCTAGGCTCAAGGCCTTACGACTACGCAAATGAAATGTCAATGCTTACACAAAGCAGATGCGATCAAGCAATGTCTATCCCCCGGATAAACCTCGAAAACTACTAAGGTTCTCTTCCTTAGGAACTATACGTGTCTTTTGAAAAACAAAACCTTTATCCACAGGATAAATCTCGTGATCCCTCTGGGATCGAGTCATCACAAGACTGAAACAATTGAACGACTAATCAGGATCTGAATCACCAGTCCGTCATCGAACTACTGTTTCAAAACCCAAAACGTTTTCATGTTTGTGTTTATGTCTTATGAAGTCATTGATGTACTAAGTCATAAATGGTATACTATATGGTCTTGTTCCACCACATACCATACTTAATTATCCCTTGTCTTCTATTCTAAGTCAATTACTAAACTTAGGTTTTTAATGCGTAAAACTTTACGAGTTGAGTTAAAAACTCCTTTGTAAACCAAAACAACTTCTCAATTGAAAACTCATTTGATTTGAAACAACTTTTGAACCACTTACTCTATTTCTAGCACTTTTTGAAAACAGGAAATTTGCTTAGCGGAGTTAAATTCGCTTAGCGAAAATGAGGCAGTAATACCTCTTGGAAAACTCCCCTGTATCGTTGGGCAAGAAATGGTTCGCTCAGCGAAATTCGCTTCATTCGCTTAGCGAAAAGGAGGCAGTGATGCCTAACTTGTATTTTCTCTGTTTTCGCCTAGCGAAATTGGATTCGCTTAGCGTAAATGCCTTGAAACAAGACATTAACCTTGTTAAAGAAAAGCCTTATGGAACTATATTGATTCTCATGAAACTTTTCATTAATCCACTTTTAAGTTACTTGATTAACTAGATGAACTACGGATAAGGTATAAAACATGTCTCACTTTGGTGAAAACACTTTGAGATTAAAACTTTGTTTGATCTTTGTATCAAAATCGTTTATGGTTTTTGTTTAAGGCATAAGCCACTAAGAACATTTTTCTTACATCAAAACTTGATTTATTCAAGAACTACACATGTTCTTCCTTTTCTCAAGGTCATGGCTAAAAGCCAACTAGGAACCAATGTGAAGATTTACTTCACCAACTAATCAAATTATGGCTCACAAAACTTACACAATTATGATCAACAATAACACACAACATTGCATCATAATTAAGCACCTAAGCACAGAAGTCCATACTTAAGCACATAAGCACAAAAGTCCATACTTGATCTAGTAATCAAAGTAGGTTTTTCATCATGCAAAAAATCATTTTCTCACCTAGACAACATCATCATAAGACACATGATAAGGCATACAAGCATAACTACAAATATTACACATTGTTCTCCAAGAGAACTTAACACAACTTAACCATTAAAAGTGAACCCAAACTAAAGGGTTTCACCCACACATAACTTAAACAACCATCTTCACTACCACCATCTTGGTGTGAATGAGGTTCACCCCCCATACCTGTTGATGAGCAGATTCCCGGATCAAAGTCAGTTGATCGGCTTGTGAACCTCCTGGCAATCGTCAACAACTACAACAACACAACAATCAAACATTAAACAACAATCAAAGCCAATCTCAACTATTCTAACAAAGAGGATTTCGGCCACCCTAGTTAAAAAGGTTAGGAATTGATCTTGGTTTCCCATTTCATGGATTCAAAGGCATTAGGAAAGCTAAGGATGAAATCAAGTGTTAGAAATCAAAAATTGATGATAAACACTATTCATCATCATCAAAAGCGTTCGGCCAAAAAGTGATTTTTGAGCTATGATGAGAGTTGAATAATAAGCTCTTGGGTTTAGGTATAGAATGATGATGTGAGTTCAAAGAACTTGGTCTTACCTCAAAAGGATTTTTCTACAATTTCCTATGCATTTTCAAAGTTTTGGATCTAAGAAATTCTTTTCATGAAAATGAAGATTGATCTTGAAATAAAGAAAGATTCAAGAAGCTAAGAGATCATAGAAGTGATCTTACCTTGAAATGAAGGAAGATTGCTCAAGGAATCAAGTGATTCCAACAAGTGATTCAAGCTTTTCAAGGATGAAAATGGAGTTTTCTCTCAAGAACAACTATGGAGATCTAAAGGGTGAGGGGCTGTGCGTGAAAGTGAGAGGGTGAGGGGCTGAGTTCAGCTCTTAAGAGCTCACTTAAGGGTAAAAGGTCATTTGCCCAAAAGGGTAAAATGGTAAAAGTGTAAAAGACTAAGGTTAGGGGCATTTTGGTCATTTTGCGTCCATATATTTCCGAACGTTATGACGACTCTGGCATACTCTCCCAAGTGTAATGGGATGATGTGATATCAAGATTATCTATTGGCGAGTCCCGGTAAATCCATATGTGGCTCCGTTCGTCACCCGATTGAGGATTCCGCTCGAACGAAGGTCAAGAAGTGATTTTTCTGAAATTTTTACGAAATTTAACGAAAACGTAGATACTCGAATTCTACGACTTACTATCTCGTTCACGGGTCCATCTGAGGCCTCCTGATCAGTAAAGTCATACTATCAATGTAAAAACGCAGACCGGACTCCGTTTGAGTTTTCGACTCAAAACTTAATCGTAGCTTCCTACGATATCGTCGGGCATGACTATGGTCTCGGAATATTTTATTTCTATTCCTAAGACCTCGAATAAAATAAAGACATTAAAATACTGAAGAATTAGAAAACGTGAGAATCGGGGCGTTACATTCCTACCCCTCTTAAAAGAATTTCGTCCTCGAAATTATATGTACCTCTTAAAACAAACTCGGATACTGTGGTTGCATGTCCTCCTCTCTTTCCCAGGTAGCATCACCTGTAGTCTCGTTCCAGATAACTTTGACCAAAGCTATCTCCTTCCCTCGCAGTTTCTTTATCCGTCTGTCCTCGATCTTAACCGGCAATGTCTCATAGATTAGGTTATCCTTTAGCTGTACTTAATCAGACTCTATGACATGACTAGGATCTGGAATATACTTTCGCAATTGCGAAACATGAAAAACATTATGAAGGTTGGATAGAAAAGGCGGTAAAGCTATTTGGTATGCTACTGGACCTACCCGACGAAGAATTTGATAAGGTCCAATGAATTTTGGAGTGAGTTTTCTGGACTTCAGGACCCTGCCCACCCCAGTCATCGGAGTGACTCTCAAAAACACATGATCCCCTTCCTCGAACTCAAGTGGCCTACGTCTTTTATCCGCATAACTCTTCTGTCGGCTCTGAGTTGTCCTCATCTTTTCTTGAATCAATTTCACCTTCTAGGTTGTTTGTTGCACTAGTTCAGGTCCTAATGAAGCACTTTCTCCATCTTGGTACCAACACAAAGGTGTTCTGCAACGTCGTCCATATAAAGCTTCGTAAGGTGCCATCCCTATACTCGAATGATAACTGTTGTTGTAGGTGAACTCTATCAACGGTAGGAAATTCTCCCAACTTCCGGCATGTTCCAACACACACGCCCTTAACAGATCCTCTAAAGACTGGATCATCCTTTCCGATTGTCCATCAGTTTGAGGATGGTAAGCCGAACTTAGTCATAACTTCATTCCTAAAGCTTCATGTAAACTTTGCCAAAAACGCAAAGTAAAACGCGGGTCTCTATTCGATATGATACTTGAAGGTACTTCATGCAATCTCACAATCTCACTGATATAAATCTGAGTAAGCTTTTCCATAGAATACTTGAGATTAATCGGTAGAAAATGACCTGATTTCGTAAGCCTGTCAATTATAACCCAAATGGAATTGTGTCCTTTAGGTGTTCTTGGCAAACACGTCACGAAATCCATTGCTATGCCGTCCCATTTCCACTCTGGGATATCCAACGGAAGTAACATTTCAGCTGGCCTTTGATGTTCAACCTTTTCTTTATGACACACCAAGCAAGATGCCACATAATCAGCTACATCTCTTTTCATGCCTTGCCACCAAAACAACCGCTTCATGTCTTGGTACATCTTGGTTGAACCTGGATGCATACTCAACTTGCTTCTATGAGCTTCGTCCAGAATTAACCTTCTTATCTCTGGGTTGTTTGGCACATAAACCCGTTCTCCTCATCTTAGGATTCCATCCGCTCCTTCCTTGTATTCCGACGTCATCCCTCTCTTTAGATTCCTCCGCTCTTTTTCCAGGTACTGGTCGTATACTTGTTTCTCCCGAATCTGATCCATCAGATCACAAGATACCGTAACCATACCCACACACAGTCTTCCTGGCATACTAACCACGGACAGATGCATATCCCTGAACTGTTCCAACAGCTCGTGTTCTTTAACCATCATGACAGACACATGTAACACTTTTCTACTCAGGGCATCCGCTACCACATTAGCTTTTCCCGGATGATATTGTAACTGGAAATCATAGTCCTTCAAAAATTCCAGCCACCGTCTTTGCCTCATGTTGAGCTCTCTCTGATCGAACAGGTACTTCAAGCTCTTATGATCGCTGAAGACATTGAACGCCGAACCATACAAGTAGTGCCTCCAAATCTTCAACGCAAAGACTACCTCTGCTAACTCCAGATCATGAGTTGGGTAGTTCTTCTCATGCACTTTCAACTGTCTCAAGGCATATGCTACCACCTTCCGATTCTGCATCAAAATACAACCTAATCCTTGGTATGAAACGTCACAGTACACTTCAAAAGGTTCGCTTGGATCTGGCAATATCAACATTGGCGATGTAGTCAGCCTCTCTTTCAGCTCCTGAAAACTCTGCTCACAGGCTTCAGTCCATTCAAACGCTTTATCCTTCCACGTCAATTGGGTAAGAGGTCCTACAATCTTAGAGAATCCCTAAATGAACCTCCGATAATACCCAGCCAAACCCACAAAACTACGTATCTCAGTCACTGTGGTTAGTCTTTCCCACTCAAGAACTGCTTCAACTTTCGACGGATCTACAGCAATTCCTTCCTTCGAAATTACATGACCCAAAAACGGCACTTCGTCGAGCCAAAACTCACACTTGGTCAACTTTGCATACAGCTGTTTCTCCTTCAGAACTTGAAGAACTACACTAAGATGTTCAGCGTGCTCTTCCTGGTCTCACGAATAGATAAGTATGTCATAATGAAGACAACGACAAACTGATCTAGGTATGGACGAAAGATCCTATTCATATAATCCATGAATATAGCTGGAGCATTCGTCACACCAAACGGCATTACAAGATACTCGTAGTGCCCATAACGTGTTCGAAACGCTGTCTTCGGTACATCCTCTGCCTTCACACGAATCTGGTGATAACCCGATCGCAAATCAATCTTGGAGAAAACTGCCGCTCCCCTCAATTGATCCATCAAGTCATCTATCATTGGAAGTGGATACTTGTTCTTAATAGTAACTTTATTCAACTGGCGATAATCCACGCATAAGCGAGATGTTCCATCTTTCTTTTTCACCAACAGCACAGGTGCTCCCCACGGCGACACACTGGGTCTAACGAACTGTTTCCCCCATAAGTCTACCAACTGTTCCTTCAAAGTTTCCAACTCAGCAAGTGCCATACGATACGGTGCCATAGACACTGGTCCTGTTCCTGGCACAAGATCGATCGCAAACTCGATGTCCCGAACTGGCGGCAAACCTGGTACGTCTTCAGGAAAGACTTCCGGAAACTCGTTCACGACAGGTATGCGCTCTAAGACTAGCTCGCTCTTGACCTCCAAAGAAGATAGTAACATGTATCCTTGAGCTCCTTCTCTCAAAGAAGCGTTTACTTGGTTGGCAGTCAAAAATCCAGAATTCTCACAACTAGGGAAAACTAAGGTTTTATTTGCACAGTCTAACAGGATATGATTAGAAGATAACCAATCCATTCCTAAGATTACATCCATTTGCGAAAAAGGCAAACAGATCAAATCAATCAAAAATATTCTATCTTTAACAGAAATAGAACAGTTCAAACAAACTTTTGCAGTTACAACAGGCTTTGCAGTGGGCGTAGAAATTACCAAATCAAAAGGTAAAGAAGACACAGGTAGTCCCAACAGATTCACACAGTCATAGGCAATAGACGAATGCGTTGCGCCTGAATCAAACAGTACAGTTAAGGTTTTACCTCCCATGACACACTGACCTTGGATCAAGTCTTCATTTTCAGAAGCTTCAGCACCACCCATAGTGTAGACTCTGCCTTTCGCCTTAGCCTTGCAGCTTGGACATTGTTGACAGAATGTTCCAATTTCGGTTGCATGCATTCACGTGAGATGTGTCCCGACTTCCCACACTTGAAGCAGATAATCCCTTTGATTGAACAATCTCTGGTGATGTGGTTACTCTTCCCACACTTCATGCACTTGGTTGGGGCGTTTCCAGACTGACTAAAACTCCCACTGCTTCCTCCAACAGAACGTTGTTGTCGATCTTGTTGCTCGGTCCAGAACTTTGTACCCGCTTGTCCTTAGGTTCCACGCTCTCAATCAGACAACACTTCTCCATCAGTCTCGGAAAAACTGAAATTTCCAAAGGAACAACAGCTCTCTTCAAGTCGATCCTCAGACCTCCTTCAAATTTTCGGCGCTTCCACTCCTCTCTTGGGTTGTCCAGAAAATAATTTGAAAATTTGCCAGACTTTCAAACTTGGCCCCGTATTCAGCTACGGTCATTCCCCCTTGTCTCAGCTGGAGGAACTCCATCTCTTTCTCGTGTCTTGCACTCACAGGAAAATACTTCTCCAGGAACTTTCCCTTAAAAGCATTCCAGTCCACTGCTTGTTGATCATGAATCAGCATCTGACGGGCTCCTTCCCACCAGTATTCAGCATCCTCCACCAGCATATAGGTCGCATAAACAACCTTGTCATTCTCAGTGCATCTCATCGCTTCGAAGATCTTTTCCAGCATTTGGATCCAGCGTTCAGCTAACTCAGGATTGATTTCATCTTTGAATTGAGGTGGATTCCTACGAAGAAATTCACCCAGTCCTCTACCTCCGGCAGCTCTTTCGTCACGTTGAACCATAGCAGCAGCCATTTCCCATATGGCGTTCACAACAACAGTCAGGTTTTGAACAGCCAATGCTACCTTCAAAACCAGAACTATCAAACTCAAGAACCACAACAAAACTAAAGCAAACAACAAAGAATCACACAGAGAACACAACACAAACAAGACAGACCACAACCTACAAACCCCAAAAAGACTCGGCCAGCTCTGATACCAAATAATGCAACACCCTTTCCCGAGTGTCACATTCCCGAATGTTTATAAGGCCGAAAATATTATTTAATGCGGAAAATACGGTTTTCTTTTTTTTTTTTTCTTTTCACAAAGATGTAATGGGATTAGTAAAGGTAAATAATACTAATAAACGAACTTAGGTTCGCCATGCATTTCTAGAACATGCTGTATAATAAACACGGAATAGAAACAGAAATAGAAACCCCAACATTATTGTATACCAACATAAGTCTAATGTATAACTGACATAAGAAATACAATAAGTACTAGGAGTCATAGCTCCCAAAAGGTACTACAAAAAAAACTGACATAGTCTGGCTGACAACAAAATTAAAACAGCAAAAAGAGTCCGCCTTCGGGCTCAAGGAGGCTACTGAACTGAACCATCGTCACGTCCATCTGTTCAAGCAGCAACAGCAAGTACCAACAGAAAACATACAGATATGGGTGAGATTCCCGTTCATCAACACAACAAAACAGCAGTAATAAAAACGGGACGACTCACCGGGTAACAGCGTACCCAACATGCTTACTAAGGTTCTCAATATAAATCATGTTAAATAGTTGACAGCATAATATAAGGCATTCTTAAACAATACAACGATGTATAACAGTAAATGCAAACATCAACAGCCATGCAATGCAGTGCAATGTATATGACTCAATGTCAATGTCACTGGGTACTACTCTGACCCCTACTCCATGGAGCTAACAAAACGTTCGGAGAGAGTGAATGGGAGGACATGTTCCTGTTTCTGCCAGCCATGAGCAAGATGCTACAACATTCGTAACGTTCACGTATCTGGCTTTACGGAAACACTCTCGACCAAACATGAAAAGTACGGCATCTAGTAGAGGATATCAGTGTATTGCACGGATTAGCCACGACACAGAAGAGCTACCAACTGGTCACATGTCAGCCCTTCCAACCCTGATACCTCCAAAAAGACCATTGAAGATCGTCACCGTAAGATTCGCACCCGCATCAAGGTGTAAGCTCAACTCCTAGGCTCAAGGCCTTACGACTACGCAAATGAAATGTCAATGCTTACACAAAGCAGATGCGATCAAGCAATGTCTATCCCCCGGATAAACCTCGAAATCTACTAAGGTTCTCTTCCTTAGGAACTATACGTGTCTTTTGAAAAACAAAACCTTTATCCACAGGATAAATCTCGCGATCCTTCCGGGATCGAGTCATCACAAGACTGAAACAATTGAACGACTGATCGGGATCCGAATCACCGGTCCGTCATCGAACTACTGTTTCAAAACCCAAAACGTTTTCATGTTTGTGTTTATGTCTTATGAAGTCATTGATGTTCTAAGTCTTCAATGGTATAGTATATGGTCTTGTTCCACCACATACCATACTTAATTATCCCTTGTCTTCAATTCTAAGTCAATTACTTAACTTAGGTTTTTAATGCGTAAAACTTTACGAATTGAGTTAAAAACTCCTTTGTAAACCAAAACAACTTCTCAATTGAAAACTCATTTGATTTGAAACAACTTTTGAACCACTTACTCTATTTCTAGCACTTTCTGAAAACAGGAAATTTGCTTAGCAGAGTTAAATTCGCTTAGCGAAAATGAGGCAGTAATACCTCTTTGAAAACTCCCCGGTATCGCTGGGCGAGAAATGGTTCGCTTAGCGAAATTCGCTAGGCAGTGATGCCTAACTTGTATTTTCTCTGTTTTTGCCCAACGAAATTGGATTCGCATAGCGAAAATGCCTTGAAACAAGACATTAACCTTGTTAAAAAAAAGCCTTATGGAACTATATTGATTCTCATGAAACTTTTCATTAATCCACTTTTAAGTTACTTGATTAACTAGATGAACTAAGGATAAGGTATAAAACATGTCTCACTTTAGTGAAAACACTTTGAGATTGAAACTTTGTTTGATCTTTGGATCAAAATCGTTTATGGTTTTTGTTTAAGGTATAAGCCACTAAAAACATTTTTCTTACATCAAAACTTGATTTGTTCAAGAACTACACATGTTCTTCCTTTTCTCAAGGTCCTGGCTAAAAGCCAACTAGGAACCAATGTGAAGATTTACTTCACCAACTAATCAAATTATGGCTCACAAAACTTACACAATTATGATCAACAATAACACACAACATTGCATCATAATTAAGCACCTAAGCATAAAAGTCCATACTTGATCTAGTAATCAAAGTAGGTTTTTCATCATGCAAGAAATCATTTTCTCACCTAGACAACATCATCATAAGACACATGATAAGGCATACAAGCATAACTACAAATATTACACATTGTTCTCCAAGAGAACTTAACACAACTTAGTGTGAATCCAAACTAAAGGGTTTCACCCACACATAACTTAAACAACCATCTTCACTACCACCATCTTGGTGTGAATGAGGTTCACCCTCCATACTTATTGATGAACAGTTTCCCAGATCAAAGTCAGTTGATCGGTTTGTGAACCTCCTGGCAATCGTCAACAACTACAACAACACAACAATCAAACATTAAACAACGATCAAAGCCAACCTCAACTATTCTAACAAAGAGGATTTCGGCCACCCTAGTTAAAAAGGTTAGGAATTGATCTTGGTTTCCCATTTCATGGATTCAAAGGCATTAGGAAAGCTAAGGATGAAATCAAGTGTTAGAAATCAAAAATTGATGAACAACACTATTCATCATCATCAAAAGCGTTCGGCCAAAAAGTGATTTTTGAGCTATGATGAGAGTTGAATAATAAGCTCTTGGGTTTAGGTAGAGAATGATGATGTGAGTTCAAAGAACTTGGTCTTACCTCAAAAGGATTTTTCTACAATTTCCTATGGATTTTCAAAGTTTTGGATATAAGAAATTCTTTTCATGAAAATGAAGATTGATCTTGAAATAAAGAAAGATTCAAGAAGCTAAGAGATCATAGAAGTGATATTACCTTGAAATGAAGGAAGATAGCTCAAGGAATCAAGTGATTCCAACAAGTGATTCAAGCTTTTCAAGGATGAAAATGGAGTTTTCTCTTAAGAACAACCTTGGAGCTCTAAAGGGTGAGGGGCTGTGTGTGAAAGTGAGAGGCTGAGGAGCTGAGTTCAGCTCTTAAGAGCTCACTTAAGGGTAAAAAGGTCATTTGCCCAAAAGGGTAAAAATGGTAAAAGTGTAAAAAACTAAGGTTAGGGGCATTTTGGTCATTTTGCGTCCATATATTTCCGAACGTTATGACGACTCTGGCATACTCTCCCAAGTGTACTGGGATGATGTGATATCAAGATTATCTGTTGGCGAGTCCCGGTAAATCCATATGTGGCTCCGTTCATCATCCGATTGAGGATTCCGCTCGAACGAAGGTCAAGAAGTGATTTTTCTGAAATTTTTACGAAATTTAACGAAAACGTAGATACTCAAATTCTACGACTTACTGTCTCGTTCACGGGTCCATCTGAGGTCTCCTGATCAGTAAAGTCATACTATCAGTGTAAAAACGCAGATCGGACTCCGTTTGAGTTTTCGACTCAAAACTTAATCGTAGCTTCCTACGATATCGTCGGGCATGACTATGGTCTCGGAATATTTTATTTCTATTCCTAAGACCTCGAATAAAATAAAGACATTAAAATACTACTGAAGAATTAGAAAACGTTAAAATCGGGGCGTTACACTGAAAGTTGAGAATGCCAGTCTAACTGATAGACTTACATCTGAGTCCAGTAAACATCACGAGGTAACTAGACTTAAACAAGCGGTATCTGATCTAACCAAAAGCGTATCAAAGCTTGTTGGAGGATCAGAAAAGCTAAACTTGATACTGAGGTATTCTAAATCTCCTCATGATAAGTCGGGCTTAGGCTATGACTCTGAGAAACAAGAAGTTTCTCACAAAGTATCAAGGACCAATTAATATCATAAGGTTCTTCAATCTCATGGGAAGCAAAAAGAAACCAAACAACATGCATCCAGTACTTATTGCAACCTATGTGGAAAGAATGGTCATATCTTTTCAAAATGTATACACAAAAAGAACAACAATATGCATGAACGAAGATCACAGACTAGCCAAAAAGGACCCAAGTCTATCTGGGTATCTAAGAATATGATAATCCCTATTGCAGACCTGCTTAGCAACACAAAGAAGATGCCAATCCTGGTACTTGGACAGTGGATGCTCACGTCACATGACAGGAGAAAAGTTTATGTTCCAAGAACTACGTGAAAAGACTGGTGGATGGGTCACCTTTAGAGGCAACCAGAAAGGAAAGATAGTTGGAATTGGTAAGATTGGTAATCATCCTTTTCCCTCTATTGATAATGTTCTGCTGGTTGAAGGATTAAAACACAACTTGCTTAGCATAAGTCAATTATGTGATAGTGGGTCTGATGTTTCCTTCAATAAAAGTGAGTGTATGGTCAAGAACCCTGATGGGTCCATCTTATTCACTGCCAAGAGGCAAAATAATCTTTATAAGATTAACGTGGGGGAGCTCTCAAATCAAAGTGCATCAATGCTAGTGTCTGTTGAAGATGAGCGATGGATCTGGCACAAAAGACTTGGTCATGCAAGTCTGAGATTAATCTCAAGACTAAACAAGCATAACCTCGTAAGAGGTCTACCAAAGATTGTATATAGATCGGACGCTCTCTATGATGCGTGCCAAAAAGGAAAACAAGTTAAGAACTCTTTTGAGTCCAAGAACATTGTTAGTACTTCAAGGCCACTTGAGCTGTTGGATCTTGATTTGTTTGGTCCAACAAGGACTGCTTCTGTTAATGGTAAGAAATATGGGCTTGTCATAGTAGATGACTGTAATAGATGGACGTAGGTTAAGTTCCTTGGTCACAAGGATGAGTCTATCAAGGTCTTTACTATATTCTGTAAGTGTGTTCAGAATGAAAAAGGCATATGTATAAGCTCAATCAGAAGTGACCATGGAGGCGAATTTGACAATGAGCTTTTCCAAAGGTTCTGTGATAAAAGTGGTATCCATCACAATTTCTCTGCTCCTAGAACACCACAACAAAATGGTGTTGTTGGGAGAAAGAACTGATCTCTTTAAGAGACGGCTAGGGCAATGCTCAGTGATAATTCTGTTTCCAAATACTTCTGGGCTGAAGTTATAAATACTGCCTGCTACATTCAAAACAGAATATACATAAGACCTATCCTAAATAAGACTCCTTATGAATTGTGGAAAGGACGCAAACCCAACATTTCTTATTTCCACCCTTTCGGATGTCAATGTTTTATTTTAAATACTAAGGATCAACTTGGTAAGTTTGATGTCAAAGTAGATAATGGAATATTGTTAGGATAATCTGAATCGTCCAAAGCCTTTAAAGTCTATAACTCTAGGACTTTAGTTGTTGAAGAATCCATCCATGTTAAGCCTGATAAGAGATTATCAGAGCTAGATGATTCTTTTGCAGATATGAATCTGAATGATATAGAAGAACGTCCAACGCTTAACAAAGACGAAGTATCAGACGCAACCCAAGACGCATCATCGTCTCATTAAGTAGCTAACACCCTTCGTTCGTGGAAATTCAGGACTTATCACCCTAAGGATCAAATCATTGGCAAACCAAATGATAGAGTCCGGACAAGGTCAACCTTTAGAGAACAAGCTGACTCAACCTTCATCTCTGAGCTGGAACCAAAGTCTGTGGACGAAGCCTTAATGGATGAATGTTGGATCCTCGCTATGCAAGAAAAGCTTAACCAGTTTTAACGAAGTGACGTTTGGACGCTGGTTTCCTTACCAAAGGATAAGTCTGTCATTGGAACCAAGTGGGTCTATAGAAACAAGCTGGACGAAGATGGCAAAGTTGTAAGGAATAAAGCAAGGTTAGTTGCTCAAGGCTACTCTCAAGAGGAAGGTATTGATTATACTGAAACTTTTGCTCCAGTAACTAGACTAGAGGCCATACACATTTTACTTTCATATGCTGCACACCATAACATATGCTCTATCAAATGGATGTAAAAAGTGCATTCTTGAACGGTTTCATCAATGAAGAAGTTTATGTTGATCAACCACCTGGTTTTGAAGATCAAAACCATCCTGAGCATGTATATAAGCTTAAGAAAGCTTTATACGGACTCAAAGAAGCTCCTAGAGCTTGGTATCAGAGACTCAGCACATTCCTAATGGAGCTCAAGAGGAAAAGTGGACACAACTCTCTTTAGAAAAACAAGTAAAAAGAATTTTATTGTTGCACAAATTTACGTTGATGGTATAATATTTGGTGCAACTAATGAATCTCTTTGTCAAGAGTTTTCTGAGCTAATGCAGAAAGAATTTGAAATGAGTATGATGGGAGAATTAAAATTCTTCCTCGGAATTCAAGTAAAGCCAACACCGGACGGAGTGTACATTCATCAAACGAAGTACACAATGGAGCTTCTGAAACGCTTCAAGTTGGATGATTGCAAACCAATGAATACCCCGATGCATCCAACGTCCGTACTAAACAAGGATGACAAAAATAGCAAGGTAGACCAAAAGGTATATAAAGGTATGATTGGTTTCCTCTTATATCTAACTACGTCCAGACCGGATATCATGTTTAGTGTTTGCCTGTGTGCTCGATTTCAGATCCGAGAAAGTCTCATCTCTCAGCAGTAAAGAGAATCTTTAGATATCTCAAAGGTTCTACTAATCTGGGTGTTGATAAGTGTCTCAAAATTTGTTGAAGCATTTAAGCATTCAGTTATGGAAGTTAGTTATATTCTGTTGTAACAGATTAATTCCTGCATTTAGTTAATGGCCATAACAAATTCTGTTGGAGTTAGTTATTTCAGTTGGTCAGCTGGCATATGATTGAAGCTTGGTGCTGCAGTATTGTTCACAGCACTTGTATACTTAGAGGCTTAGGCTTTGGGTATTATAAACAGGTGTGAGGTTCTTATCATTGTAACTCTCTACTTGTGAAAAGAATATTAGAGAGATTAACACATCAAGGGAGTGAAAAATCGAGTGGTGTGAGCTTGGGGAAATTCTGTAAAGGTCTGCAACTCGCAGTGTAGATGCAGTAGCAAGCTTGGCTCTATTGAAAAGACTTGATCTTGCTGGATCCTTGATATAGTGAATGTTGCTCCTTTCCCGTGGAAGTAGGTCTTCACATTGAAGGCTGAACCACGCAATTCTCTGGTGTTAATCTTCTTCTTCCCTCAATTATTGTTTGTATTAATTACTTGTTTGCTATTTCTCTGTTTTTCGGTTTTCTATTTCTTGGTACTGTGGTGTGTTTGTTCTATTGGTTGCAAGATTGTTTTCATAACAATTGGCGCCGTCTATAGGAAAGCAACCATGGGAACTACCAAATTTGACATTGAGAAATTCAATGGCTCAAATGATTTTGGTCTTTGGAGGATTAAGATGCATGCGATTCTGGTTCAACAAGGGTTAGTCAATGCCCTGAAAGGTGAAGCTGAACTTCCTGCCACCATGTCAGATCAAGAAAAGAAGGATGTAATCAAGAAAGCAAAGAGTGCCATTATCTTGTGTCTTGGAGACAAAGCTCTGAGGGAGGTGGCTCGCGAACCTACTGCTGCTGCCTTATGGCTGAAACTTGAATCACTCTACATGACTAAATCGGTAACAAATAGGCTCTTCTTGAAACAGCAATTATTTTCTTTTAAAATGAATGAAGAAAAACTTGTTTTGGATCAAATTGCTGAATTCAATAAGATCCTAGATGATTTAGAAAATCTAGAGGTGAAGTTAGAAGATGAGGATAAAGCTCTAATTCTTCTAAGTGCTTTGCCAAGTTCTTATGAACATTTCAAGGATGCCATCTTGTTTGGAAGAGAACAAACCATTTCTCTTGAAGAAGTGCAGGCATCAATCCGCACCAAAGAGTTACAGAAAAAGCAAGAATTCAATAATGACAATCATGCAGAGAGCCTGAATGTCATGAGGGGTGTAACACCCCGATTTTCTTATTCTTTCTAATTAATCAGTATTTATATAATTAGATTTTATTGGAGGGTCTAGAAAATGAAATAAATTAATCCGAGACCATAGTCACGCTCTACGCTATCGTAGGAAGCTATGGTTAAATTTTGGTCGAAAGCTCAGACGGAGCCCGGTCTGCGTTTATGCACTGACAGTATGATTTTACTGCTCAAACAACCTAATTTTGACTCGTAAACTTAACAATTAGGTTTTAAATAAAATTGCGAACAATATCAGCGACTTTGAAAATTTTCAAAATATATAAGTTCTCACAACTTTCTTGGGCGAAATAGTAAATGGCGTAAGTAATGGAGCTAAAAACGGATGAACATGAAGTCACATCGCCTAGGAAGGCGTGCTTGTGATTCACTACTGTCATCATTGCTTTTCCGAAAATATCTAGATATTTATGACGTTAGAAAATATCTGAACGCAAAAGGACCAAAATGCCCCTGGTCTTTTTCCTAAAGGACATCCATGTCCCTAAAATATCTAAAAAGCAACCTCACCCTCACTCTCTCTCTCCTCAAACTCGGCTGTCTCTTTCTCTCCTCACCTCCATCTTCTTCTTCTTCTTCCTTTCTTTCTTCCTTTCTCCATTTTCCTCCATTTCCTTCAAGCTTCATCTCCATTTTCACTCAACTTCTACAAGGATTTTCAAGCAAATTTGTGAAGCAAAGTTGATCCTCTCGTCCTCCTCTATCACCTAAGAGGTATAGATTTCCCTCTTGAGCTCTCAATCTTCATTTTCTCCATTAAAATTCATGAGTTCAAGTTTTTAGATCCAAACTTCAAAAATCTCTAGAAAATTGTAGAAAAATCATTTTAATGTCAAACCAATTTCTATAATCTAGTTTCATCCTCCTCTATCACTATCTAAGAGCATGAAATCAAATAATCTTCCTAGTCTATTTTTCTAGGAGGAACCAAACCTATGTAATTTTTGGGGGAAAATGGGTTTTTTGTTCAATTTGTGAAATGATTCTTGATTTCACCTATTTCATTCCTTAATCATGTAATCCAAGTGATTAGGAAGCCAAATCAAACTCTCACCTATTTTTCATGGTGATGGCCGAAACCCTAAGTTTTGGGTTTAAGGGATTTTTGTTCAAATCTTTGATAATTGATCATGGATTATGTCTTAAGTACACTTAAGGATCATTGATCCAAGAGTTTGTAGAATTTCAACATCCCTAGCGTATTTAATTAAATAGGGGCAGTAGCTAATCCTAAGGATTAGGGGGTTTCTGATTTAATTGTTTTAATTTCTGGTTGTGTTTTGTGGTATAAAATCTGACAGCACTCGAACATTCAACCGCGCACTCGATTGATTGTTGCGGAGCCGCATCCGGAGTCGCATGGGAACATCACTAAGGTGGGGGAAAGAACCACAATATCATCGAGGAGGGAAGCTTTAAATAATATATTTGGGAGTTGTTTGATTGTCACTGTTGTGATTCTGAGTGTTGCTATCTATATAAATTATTTTATATAGCTGTTTTTCCCATTTATGACATATTAGTGTTTCTTATCCTCTATATCTTCTGTATTGTATTTTCTTTATTCTCGACTGTACGAGAAGATCTTGTTGAGGATTTTCCAGCGGAGATTGACGGTATACACGTACAACCAGATGCTGGCGGGAGAGCCCTGGACCCCGGTGCTGGAGGACTTTAGACATTGGGGGTTAGTAGTTGTAGTTATTATGGCCAGTATATGGGTTGAGTGACATGTAATTTTGGGGCCAGGAGAAGAAGTCATATGTATTTTCATTTCCGCTGCTGTGGTGCTTTCATTTTATTTATCAGTTGCATACTCTGAGACTTTGTTTACCTCAGTTGTTGTAGGCTCTACTAATGGAGCCAATACTCTTATGTCTATATATATTATTATGGTATCAGTATATTTAATGTTGTAATATTTTCGCAATTTTGTACTATCACGCTACGCTGTAACGCTAATAATTATAAGTGGGGTTACCAATGGGACCTCCGAGGAAGGGGTTGTCTCATTTTGTGGTACAAGGGCAGTTTGATACTTTATCAAGGACTGCTTGGGTTAGGTTGTAATTTCTGGCCGTGTCTAGTTGAACCCGCATTGGGTATTAACTATGCTTAGAAATTGGGTAGAGCGTCCGATGCACAAGTTATCGAGTGTGATAACTGTTTTTGTTCGTAAGGCATATGATATATATATATATATATATATATATATATATATATATATATATATATATATGTCTGTTGAATAAGATTGTATGTTGCTTGTTGCTTCTATCTGGTTCGCATGGCGAGAATCGATTTCGTGTCGCGAAGCAAAAGACTGAACCTTACTGCTCAGGCTAACCTTCTGACTCTAGTGGTGATAATAGGTTCGCGTCGTGAGGCCGAGAGGCTGTACCTTACTGATCAGTCCGGCCTTCTGTCTCGCGTGGCGAGTGTAGTTTTCGCGTCGCGAGGCCGAAAGGCTGTAATTTACTGCTCTGGCTTGCGTAGCGAGCATCGTGTCGCGAGGCGAGCACCTTGTTTTTGCTTTTTCCCTGGTTTTCTTCTTTTCCTAGCCTTTTCTAGCTGAAAAATTGGATAAGCCGCAGACTTATGATGTGTCTTATAGATCGAAGCTAATGTTTTCTTTGCCAGAAAGGAATGACTCGCGGACGACGTAGGGGACGTGCCGGAAGGGCCACAGCGAGTGCCGCTAAACTCGGAATTGGTTATGAAGCAAGTTCCCACGCTGTCGATGGGATAGAATCAACTGAAACCCTGAGGACAGTTAGGGAACTAGCAACGACAATGCTGCACCAGGCACAACAGAACGCTCAACTACTACAGTTGACCATGGAACAACAGCAAAGACAAAATCAGCAAGGTGAAGTCGTGAGGGAAGACAACGGATTGAATACTTTTCTGAAAGGGAAGCCGCCACAGTTCAATGGCGACTTCAACCCTGAGGGAGCTGAACTCTGGATACAAGAGCTGGAGAAAATCTTTGCGGCAATGCACTATCGTGAGGACAAAAAGGTAACCTATGCATCCTTCATGCTGATAGGAGGTGCAGAACTGTGGTGAAAAGGCAAGCAGAGGATGCTTGAATCAGAAGACAGACTCATCAACTGGGGACTGTTTCAGGAATCCTTTCTGGAGAAGTATTTCCCCAGGATGATGAGAAGGGAAAAAGAGAAAGAGTTTATGGGTCTGAAGCAAGGGACCATGTCTATTGGGGAGTACTCTGCAAGATTCGAAGCACTGCTCAAGTTTTCTGAATTTTATCAGAGATTCCCCGATGAAGAATGGATTTGCAGGCGCTTTGAGGACGGCCTGAAATAAGAATTGCAAAGGGTGATTGCACCACTGAACATCACCCGACTGCCTGAAATGCTGAAGAGATGTTCAGTCATTGAAAACATCGACAAGAAGAGGGAGGTGCAGCAAGGCAGAACTGGAGGACCTACTCGGAGGTTTGACCAGAGGGGTCGAGGCGGAAAGGGAAGATTCCAGACGGGACGAAGGCCTTATGACCGTCAGACACCAAGACAGACTGAAGGACAATTCCAACCAAGTGGCTGCTTTAGGTGTAGAGGGTCACATTCAATTCGGGATTGTCCGATAAAGGAGACTCGCCAGTGTTTTCGATGTGGCCAAGTAGGTCACATAGCGCCAGAATGTACACAAGGAGCGAGGTACAACACAGGCGGGCAGGGCCCAGTGACCAGGACTCAAGGAACTCGACAGCAGGCAGCAAGACCACAAGCCACCGGAAGGGTGTTTACCATCAGGGGAGCTGAATCCTCTCAATCCCCCGATCTTATACAAGGTATATGCCTAGTGTCAGGTAAACTCTTATCTGTATTGTTTGACTCGGGAGCTTCCCATTCCTTCATATCCCAAGAGTGTGTGGATCATTTAAAGTTGTCTATCTCTTTACTTCCCCACGACTCAACTGTTTCTACTCCTACCAGTAATTCTTTGACAACCATAACTGTCTGTTTAAATTATCTTATTGTCATTGAGAATCGAACTTTTTCTGTTGATCTCATTTGCTTACCTTTGCATCAACTTGATATAATTTTAGGCATGGATTGGCTTTCAGCTAACCAAGTAGTGTTAGACTGTTCTAAAAAGACCTTATCTTTCCCTGAGCAATCTAGATTAATGCCTGCCAAGGATATTAAGCTAGGTAGTAAATCTCAGAAACACATGTTGCTACTCTCTATGGAAGCTAAGGAATCTCCTACGTTGGATTCGTTGCCTATAGTGCGGGAGTTTCTGCAACACCCTTTCCCGAGTGTCACATTCTTAAACATTTATAAGGTCGAAAATATTTATTAATGCTGAAAATAAGGTTTTTCTTTTTTTTCTTTTCACAAATATGTAATGGGATTAGTAAAGGTAAATAATACTAATAAATGAACTTAGGTTCACCATGCATTTCTAGAACATACTGTATGATAAATACAGAAACAGAAAACATAAACGAAAATAATACTATATATAGACATAGGTCTAATGTATAACTGACATAAGAATAAAATAAGTACTAGGAGTCGTAGCTCCCAAAAGGTACAACAGATACTGACACAGTCTGACCAAGACAAAACTAAGCAGCAAAAAGAGTCCACCTACGGACTCAAAGTAACTGCTGAACCGAACCATCGTCACGTCCATCTGTTCAAGTAGCAACAGCAAGTACCAGTAGAAAATATACAGATATGGATGAGATTCCCGTTCATCAACACAACAAAACAGCAGTAGTAAAAATGGGACGACTCACTAGGTAACAACATGCTTACTAGAATTCTCAATATAAATCATGTTAAGCAGTTAACAGCATAATATAAGTCATTCTTAAAACAGAACAGCGATGTATAACAGTAAATGAAATCATCAACAGCCAGACAATGCAGTGCAATGTACATGACTCAATGCCATATGCCACAAGGGTAAAAACTCTGACCCCTACTCCATGGAGCTAACAAAAGTGTCGGAGAGAGTGAATAGGAGGACATGTTCCGGTTTCTGCCAGCCATGAGCAAGATGCTACAACATTCGTAACGTGCACGTATCTGGCTTTACGGTAGCACTCTCGACCAAACGTGAAAAGTACGGCATCTAGTAGAGGATATCGGTGTATTGTACGAATTCGCCACAACACAGAAGAATCACCAACTGGTCACATGTCAGCCATTCCAACCCCGATACCTCCAAAAAGACCATTGAAGATCGTCACCGTAAGATTCGCACCCGCATCAAGGTGTAAGCTCAACTCCTAGACTCAAGGCCTTACAACTATGCACATGAAATGTCAACGCTTACACAAAGCAGATGCGATAAAGCAATGTCTATTCATTGGATAAACCTCAAGGTTCACTAAGGTTCTATTTCTTAGGAACTACACACGTCTTTGTTTTATAAAACATTTATCCATTGGATAAAACATTTATCCATCGGATAAATATCTCGTGATTCCTTTGGAATGATCCAGACTGCTTTTAGAATCGCCGACTGTCCCCACAAACCAACACGAGTCTTTTCAGCGTGTTTTGTCCTCACTCACACGCTTTCTAGGAAACTTCCCAGAAGGTCACCCATCCCATAATTACTCTAAGTCAAGCACGCTTAACTATAATGTTCTTATGTTCTAAACTCCCGAAAAGAAGATAAATCTTATTGGTATAGGTAGTACCAATCAATTCTTATATGCCTTCCCTTAGCTATACAGTCCTACTTGCACAGCCTCAGGATTCCTTCCACTGTACAGTCTCATACCTGCACAGCCTCAGGGTCTCTCTCATTCCGGTTATCACAAGACGGAAATAATTGAACGATTAACCTGGATCCGAATCACCAGTCCGTCATCAAACTACTGTTTCAAAACCCAAAATGTTTCATGTTTGTGTTTATGTCTTATGAATTATGTCTCAAGTCCTAAGCATTATGAATAAGGATTGAGAATCCTCTTAGATAAGTCTTTGAGCCTTTCTAAGATATTAATCCCTTGTCTTTCAATTAAGGAAATAAGTGTTGATTCACTTAAGTCTTATGAAGTCATTGATGTACTAAGTCATCCATGGTATAGTATATGGTCTTGTTCCACCACATACCATACTTAATTATCCCTTGTCTTCAACTCTAATTTAATTACTTAACTTTGGTTTTTATGAGTAAAACTTTACAGTTTGAGTTGAAAAACACTCTTTATAAACAAAACTATTTCTCGCGGGGTGAAGATAGGTTTCGGGACGCGACTCTGAGAGGCCATTTCTACTTTTTAGACAGTCTTTCTGCTTCGCGAGGCGAGAATGGTATCGCGACGCGAGGCAGAGAAGCTATATCTTTTACTGCTTAGACAGTCCTTCTGGTTCACGAGGCGAGAAGGGTATCGCGATGCGAGGCCGAGAAGTCATATCTTTGCTGCTCGGGCTAGCCCACTGCCTCACGTGGCAAGACAATGTTAGCCAGGCGAATGCCTTGTCTTCCCTCTGTCTCGCGTGGCGAGATAGGGTTAGCCAAGCGAGTGTCCTGTTTTCACTTTTCCTTAACTTCTTCATTAATTCTCTTTTTGAAACACTTAGTTTGATTAAAAGACCTATGGCTAAAGAAAAGACATTTTTCACTTCGGTGACACACTTTAAAGGTTAAAACTTCATTTGATCTTTCGATCAAAATCACTTTTTTGTTTTTCTTTGAAAACATAGGTTATGAAATCATGCATTTCTTACTTCAAAACTTGGCCATATCAAGAACAACACATGTTCTTATATTTCCTCTTACTAAGGCCACAAGTCTACTCCAATGAAAAATGGAGACTTTGCTTCACCAACAAAGCAAATATAGCTCAAAATGCTCACACCAATTATGACAAACCACAATTACACATTACTACATCATAATCAAACATAAAAGTCCATCACACATCATGGCATCATAATCAAGCATAAAAGTCCATACTTGATCTAATGATCAAAGTAGGTTTTTTTTTTCAGCATACATGAAAATGATTTTCATTCAATCATATCATCATCAACATATGCTAGAGCACACTACAACACACTAAAGCATAAACTCATCATGATAACTTTGTTCTTCAAGAAAACTTAACACTTAAAAGTGAACCCAAACCAGAGGGTTTCACCCACACATAAACTTAAAACAACCATCTTCACTACCACAATCTTGGTGTGATGAGGTTCACCCCCCATACCTGTTAATGAGCAGATATCCGGATCAAAGTTGGTTGATCGGTTTGTGAATCTCCTGATACTCGTCATCAACTACAAACAACACAACAATCAAACATTAAACAACAATCAAAACAAAACTCAACAATTTCTAACTAAAGAGGGTTTGGCCACTCTAAGGTAAAAAGGTTAGAAAATGATTTGGTTTTCCATTTCTTGGATTCAAAGACAGTAGGAAAGCTAAGGATGGAATCAAGTGTTAGAAATCAAAAATTTGATCAAAAATACTATTCATCATCTTGGTTAGGGTTCGGCCACTTTGAGGATTAAGGGCTATGATGAGAATTGAATCATAAGCTCTTGGGGTTAGGTAGAGAATGATGAAGTGAGTTCAAAGAAATTGGTTTCCCATTAAAAGGATTTTTCTACAAATTCCTATGGATTTTCAAAGTTTTGGATCTAAGAATGGATTTTCATGCAAATAAAGTTTGATCTTGAAATGGAGAGAGATTCAAGAAGCTAGGAGATCATAGAAGTGATCTTAACCAAGAATAAAGGAAGATTGATCAAGGAATCAAGGATTTTCTATCAAGGTTTCATGGATTTCTCAAGAACATCAATGGTGTTTCTCAAGGTTGAAGATTAGTGTGTGAGGAGGGATGAATGGTGCATGAAAATGGGACTGTGTGGTCTGAGTTCAGCCTTTAAAAAAAACTCACTTAAGGGCAAAATGGTCATTTGCCAAAAAGGTAAAATGGTAAAAGTGTAAAAGACTAAGGTTAGGGGCATTTTGGTAATTTCGCGTCCAGATTTTTCTGACCGTCATGACGACTCTGACATACTCTCTCAAGTGTCCTGGGATGATGTGGTATCAAGCTTATCCGTTGTCGGGTCTCGTTGAATCCCTTTACGACTCCAAATTAGGTCTCGATAGTAGAAAAAGGCTACTATCCGTGAAAAACGTAGACCGGGCTCTGGTTGAGCTTTCGCACGAAACTTAACCATGGCTTCCTATGGTTGTGTAGAGCATTCCTATCTTCTCAGAATATTTTATTTCACTCTCTAGATACTCCAATAAAATACAAACGTTAAAATACTGAAGAAATATAAAATGTGAAAATCGGGGCGTTAGAGTTTCCGGAAATTTTCCCTGATGACGTTTCGGGTTTACCACCGGAGAGAGAAATAGAATTTGCTATAGATCTCGTATCGGGTACTAGACCGATTTCGATAGCACCCTATCGAATGGCTCCAGCGTAGTTAGCAGAGCAGAAAAAGCAGTTGGACGACATGTTGGATAAGGAGTTTATAAGACGAAGTGCTTCACCTTGGGAGCGTCGGTGCTGTTCGTCGAGAAGAAGGACGGAAGTTCAAGGTTGTGCGTGGATTATTGACAGCTGAACAAGGCGACAATTAAGAATAAGTATCCGTTGCCTAGGATTGACGATTTGATGGACCAGTTGAAAGGAGCTCTAGTATTTTCGAAGATTGACTTAAGATCTGGTTATCACCAGATTCGAGTCAAGAGAGAGGATATATCGAAGACGACGTTTAGGAGCCGGTATGGACACTACGAGTATCGGGTTATGCCCTTTGGTGTAACTAATGCTCCAGCAGTGTTCATGGATTACATGAACCGGATTTTCCAACCGTTCTTAGATAAGTTTGTTGTTGTGTTTATCGACGACATTCTTATTTATTCCCTTAATAGGGAAGAACATCAGGAACATCTTACGATCGTACGTCAAGTGTTAAAGGACCAACAAATTTATGCAAAGTTGTCCAAGTGTGAATTCTGGTTAGAAGAAGTACAATTCTTAGGTCATGTGATTAATCGTGATGGGATAGCAGTAGATCCGGTTGAAGTTGTAGTACAATGGGAAAGCCCTAAGTCGGTGAGTGAAATACGGAGTTTTCTGGGCTTAGCTGGTTATTACCGAAGGTTCATTGAAGGATTTTCGAAGATCGCGTTGCCATTGACACAACTAACTAGGAGAGGAATATCCTTTGAATGGACGGATGAGTGTGAGAAGAGTTTTCAGGAGGTGAAAAGGAGGTTGACTACGTCACCAGTATTGATGGCACCGGATTCTTCAGGACAGTTTGACGTATACTGCGATGCGTCATACCAAGGATTGGGCTGTGTTCTAATGCAGGAAAGGAGAGTCGCAGCGTATGCTTCACGGCAGTTAAGAGTTCATGAGAGGAATTATCCAACTCATGATTTGGAGCTAGCAGCTATAGTGTTTGCTTTAAAGATTTGGCGACACTATTTATATGGAGCTAAGTTCATAGTGTACAGTGACCATAAGAGCTTAAGGTATCTATTTGATCAAAAGGAATTAAATATGAGGCAAAGGAGATGGATGGAATTCATAAAGGATTATGAATTCGACCTACAATACCATCCAGGAAAAGCGAATGTAGTGGCGGATGCGTTAAGTAGGAAATCCTTGCACGTATCTGCTATGATGGTATAAGAACTGGAACTGATGGAACAGTTTAGAGATTTAAATCTAGGCATAGAATTATCTAGGGATAAGATACAACTAGGAATGGTCACAGTAACGAGCGACTTTTTGAAGACGATTAAGGAAAAGCAGGAGGTTGATCAGTATCTTCAGAAAGTAAAGGAACAAGTGACGGAAGGCAGAACTTTTGAGTTTAGGATGAATCAAGATGGAGTCTTGAGGTATGTTGACAGAATTTGCATGCTAATGGATATAGAGCTAAGAAGAATGATCTTAGAAGAAGCACACAGGAGTAGGTTGAGTTTTCATCCAGGAGCTACCAAGATGTACCAGGATTTAAAGAAAATGTTTTTGTGGCCCGGAATGAAGAAGGAGGTGGCTGAGTATGTGTTGGCTGGCTTGGTGTGTTAGAAGGCGAAGATAGAACACCAAAAGCCAGCGGGACTACTACAATCTTTATATATCCCAGAATGGAAATGAGATGGTATATCTATGGATTTCGTGGTTGGTCTGCCAAGAACTAACAAGAGACATGATGAGATTTGGGTAATCGTTGATAGGTTGACGAAGTGTGCTCACTTCTTACCAATTAGCGAAAGTTATACGTTGGAGAGGTTAACCCAAATCTACATCAAGGAAGTAGTAAGGTTGCACGGAGTGCCTTCTAGTATTGTTTCCAACAAAGATCCTAGATTTACATCTAGATTCTGGACCCAGTTACATGAGGCTTTAGGAACTAAGTTAAGGTTGAATTCTGCTTATCATCCTCAAACGGATAGTCAGTCTGAACGAACGATTCAGTCATTGGAAAACCTCTTAAGAGCTTGTGTTTTGGAACACGCAGGAAATTGGGAGGAGTTCTTACCGTTGATTGAATTCACCTATAACAACAGTTTTCATTCAAGCATAAGTATGGCACCTTACGAAGCGTTGTACGGCAGAAAGTGTAGAATACCATTGTGTTGGTTTGAGACGGGAGAAAGTCAAGTGTTAGGATCGGAGGTAGTGCAACAAATGACAGAACAAATCAAGAGGATACGGGAAAAAATGAAAATCGCACAAGACAGGCAGTAGAGTTATAGCGATAAGAGAAGAAGACCGTTAGAAATCCAGGAAGGAGACCATATTTTTCTGAGAGTGACTCCGAGAACTGGAATCAGAGAGCAATAAAATCTAGAAAGCTTACTCCTAGATTCATTGGACCATTTCAAATTCTTCGCCGAATTGGTCCTATAGCCTATCACATCGCTTTACCTCCAAACCTATCCAACCTTCATGATGTCTTTCATGTCTCCCAATTGAGAAAATATTACCCCGATCCATCACACATCTTAGAAACAGAGTCAATACAATTGAGGGAGAGCCTTGAGTATGAGGCTTTACCTGTAAGGATCGCAGATAGAAGGATTAAGGAACTCAGAGGTAAAAACATTCCGTTGGTCAAGATCAAATGGGATGAAGTAACCGGAGATGATACCTGGGAACGCGAAGAGGACATGTAACAGCAATATCCGAACCTATTTAAAAAAAAAAAAAAAAAAAAAGGTGCGTCCCCGAAATTCTTTTAAAGGGGTAGTAATGTAACACCCTGATTTTCTTATTCTTTCTAATTAATCAGTATTTATGTAATTGTATTTTATTGGAGGGTATAGAAAATGAAATAAATTAATCCGAGACCATAGCCACGCTCTACGCTATTGTAGAAAGCTATAGTTAAATTTTGGTTGAAAACTCAAAAGGAGCCCGGTCTGCGTTTTTACACTGACAGTATGATTTTACAGCTCAGACGACCTAATTTTTACTCGTGAACGAAACAATTGGGCTTTAAATAAAATTGCAAATAATATCGGCGATTTTAAAAATTTTCAAAATATATAAGTTCTCACCACTTTCTTGGACGAAATAGTAAATCGCGTAAGTAACAGAGCTAAAAACGGATGAACATGAAGTCACATCGCCTAGGAAGGCGTGCTTGTGATTCACAACTATCATCATTGCTTTTCCGAAAATATCTAGATATTATGACGTTAGAAAATATCTGAACGCGAAAAGACCAAAATGCCCCTGGTCTTTTTCCTAAAGGACATCCATGTCCTTAAAATATCTAAAAAGCAACCTCACCCACACTCTCTCTCTCTCCTCAAACTCGGTTGTCTATCTCTCTCTCCTCACCTCCATCTTCTTCTTCTTCTTCTTCTTCTTCTTCTTCTTCTTCTTCTTCTTCTTCCTTTCTTTCTTCCTTTCTCCATTTTCCTCCATTTCCTTCAAGCTTCATCTCCATTTTCACTCAACTTCTACAAGGATTTTCAAGAAAATTTGTGAAGCAAAGTTGATACACTCATCCTCCTCTATCACCTAAAAGGTATAGATTTCCATCTTGAGCTCTCAATCTTCATTTTGTCCATTAAAATTCATGAGTTCAAGGTTTTAGATCCAAACTTCAAAAATCTCTAGAAAATTATAGAAAAATCATTTTAATGTCAAACCAATTTCTATAATCTAGTTTCATCCTCCTCTATCACTATCTAAGAGCATGAGATCAAATAATCTTTCTAGCCTATTTTTCTAAGAAGAACCGAACCTATGTAATTTTTGGGGGAAAATGGATTTTTTGTTCAATTTGTGAAATGATTCTTGATTTCACATATTTCATTCCTTAATCATGTAATCCAAGTGATTAGGAAGCCAGATCAAAATCTCACCTATTTTTCATGGTGATGGCCGAAACCCAAAGTTTTGGGTTTAAGGGGTTTTGGTTCAAATCTTTGATAATTGATCATGGATTATGTCTTAGGTATGTTTAAGGATCATTGATCCAAGAGTTGGTAGAATTTCAACATCCCTAGCCTATTTAATTAAATAGGGGCAGTAACTAATCCTAAGGATTAGGGGGTTTGTGATTTAATTGTTTTAATTTTTGGTTGTGTTTTGTGGTATAGAATCGGACAGGACTTGGACGTTCAACCGCGCACCCGATTGACTGTTGTGGAGCCGCATCCGGAGTCACACGGGAACATCACTAAGGTGGGGGAAATAAGTACAATATCGTCGGGGAGGCAGGCTTTAAATAATATATATTCATATGCGTAGGGCGACCCAAACCCTACTAGAGTTCGTTTGACCGTTAGGTTGATTTTACTGTATATTGAGGATGTATGCTCTGTGATTGGATATTTAATATGATATATGTGATATTTTATATGCTTATGATTGATTAAATATGGATCATCTGTAAGATGATTTTACTGTTGAATTTGTTGCTGATTGTTGCTGGTTGTTATTTATGTACTGTTGTGACTGTTGATGTCTGAGTAGAGCTAGGCAGTGATTTCTGATACGTTGGGAGATGAATTTGTGGTGAGAAAGTCGAGAATATATATATATATATATATATATATATATATATATATATATATATATATATATATATATATATATATATATATGTCATAGTGCTTAACCTAGAAATACAGTTGATCTGTTGATGTTGTGATATAAAGTCGATACCCGGTTAAACCGGAGGAAAGTTGGTTGTGATTGTTAATAAGTCATGGTTGAGGCACTAAGTGTTGATCCTGATATGAGTCAGTGAGATTCATGTAGCATATTTGTTGTTCATCACTGTGTTGGCATACGGGCGATTCCAATCTTACCTGCGGGGAGATGATCATACCGATTAGTTTGGCGTAGGGGCGATTCCGATCTTACCTGTGGGCAGATGATCGTACCCGTTAGTCAAATTGTAGACAGACGGGCGAATGTCTCGACCTAGCCTACGGGCGGAGGGATATATCGTTACCGAAAGTTGAGTTGTTAACGGACGGGCGAATGTTCCGACCTAGCCTGCGGGCGGGGGAACATGTCGTTACCGTAAGTTACGTTGTTGACGGGCGAATATTCCAACCTGGCCTGCGGGCGGGGGAATATGTCTTACCCATGAGACAGTTGAGCCTGCAGGCTTTTGACCGAACCCTGCCTTATGGGGGGGCATGGTGATGACTGAGACACCTTGATCTGTTGGGGATGTCGCGTCATGATCGCATCCATATAGTCGTTAGTTGCATGAGTGTGAGAGACTGTAGTTAAGAGGAAATTATTCAGGAGTTGTTTGATTGTCAATGTTGTGATTCTGAGTGTTGCGATCTATATAAATTATTTATATAGCTGTTTTTCCCATTTATAACATATTACTGTTTCTTATCCCTTATATCTTCTGTATTATATTTTCTTTATTCTCGACTGTACGAGAAGATCCTATTGAGGATTTGCCAGAGGAGATTGACGGTATACCCGTAGAATCAAATGCTGGAGGAAGAGCTCTGGACCTCGGTGCTGGAGGACTTTAGACATTAGGGGTTAATAGTTGTAGTTGTTATGGCCAGTATATGGGTTGAGTGACATGTATTTTTGGGGCTAGGAGAAGAAGTCATATGTATTTTCATTTCCGCTGCTGTGGTGCTTTTATTTTATTTATCAGTTGCGTACTCTGAGACTTTGTTTACCTCAGTTGTTGTAGGCTCTACTGATGGAGCCAATACTCTTATGTTTGTATATATTATTATTATGCTATCAGTATATTTAATGTTTTAATATTTTCGCAATTTTGTACTATCACACTACGCTGTAACACTAATAATTATAAGTGGGGTTACCAATGGGACCTCCGAGGAAGGGGTTGTCTCAAGGGGCAGAAAAGAGCAGAGAGAACATAAAGGGAACAAGCATAGGTCCAAGTCTCGCAAGCAATCTCAGGGAAAATACAAATGTTTTCACTGTTACAAGAAGGGTCACATTAAAAAGGACTGTCCCGAGAGGAAGAACAAGAATTCAAACCATTCTCAAGACAAGGGTGATGCTGCCATAGCAGATGCTGCAACATATGAATCTGTAGATGCTCTTGTGGTCTCAAATTCAGAAATTGAAAAGGATTGGTCATGCACTTAGGTTGCACCTTCCATATGTGTCCAAGAAGGGATTATTTTGAATCAATTGATCTCAAGGAAGGTGGAGTTGTGCTGCTAGGCAACAACAAACAATGCAAGGTTCAAGGCAAAGGCTCAATCCGGTTAAAAATGTTCAATGGAAAGGAAACTCTCCTAACAGGTGTGAGGTAGAGGTATTAAAATAAATTTAATAGTTTAGGATACTCTACAATAAATTTAATTTCTATAAGCATGTTTGATAGTTTAGGATACTCTACACACATTGAACATGGAATTATGAAAATTTATGATAATGACATGTTGTATGCTAGAGGTATTAAGAGGAATGGCCTTTATATCTTAGATGGAAACACTATTATTGCACAAGCTACAGTAGCTAGCATAGATATGGATGATACAACTAAGTTGTGGCACATGAGGTTAGGACATGTGGGTGAGAGGGGGCTAACCGAATTAGCTAACCAAAATCTGTTAAATGGAGATAAAATTGAAAACTTAGAACTCTGTGATTATTGCATTCAAGGTAAGGCTAAGAGGGTTAGTTTTGGAGTAGGTTCACACACACTACATCTAGGCCCTTTGAATATGTCCATTCAGATTTATGTGGCCCTGCTAGAACTAAGACTCATGGAGGTTGTTCCTATTTCTTGTCTATTATTGATGATTACTCTAGAAAAGTTTGGGTTTATGTTCTTAAGAATAAAGATGACACCTTTGGAAAGTTTAGGGAGTGGTATACACAAACAGAAACTGAGAAGGAAGCCAAACTAAAATTTTTAAGAACTGACAATGGCCTGGAATACTTTTCAGAGCAATTTAATAAGTTTTGCAGGACTCTAGGAATTCAAAGACACAAAACAGTTCCAGCCACTCCACAACAGAATGGATTAGCAGAAAGAATGAATAGGACTCTTCTTGAAAGAGTGAGATGCATACTGCTAAGTGCTGGGATGCCTAAGACATTTTGGGTTGAAGCTGTCACCACTGCAGCATACTTAATAAATAGATGTCCTTCTTCTGCAATTGGCTTCAAAACTCCTATGGAATTATGGAAGGGTAAGCCTGCTGAATATTCACATTTGAGGGTATTTGGATCATTGGCATTTGCTCACTGCAAGCAAGATAAGCTGGGAACCCGAGCTGTAAAGTGTGCCTTCATAGGATATCCTGTTGGAGTTAAAGGTTATAAGCTATAGAGAGTGGAACCAGGGGAGCCCAAATGTATAATAAGTAGGGATGTGATTTTTGATGAAAACAGAATGGCTATGATAAACCATGATCAGCAGCAGCCTGTGCATGCAGAAGAAAATCAGAGAACTCAAATTGAGGTGGAGCTGCCTACTCAGAAACTTGATAGTCCAACCAATCAAGTACAAGATACTCCGGTAGAGGATCATCAAGGAGAACCTAATTTGAGAAACTATAATCTTGCTAGAGACAGGGAAAGATGAAACATTGTGAGGCCTACAAGATATGGACAAGCAGATTTGATCTACTATGCTCTCAACACTGCTGCAGATTTTAATTCTGATGAACCGAGTAACTACAAGCAAGCTTTGGAAAGCAAACAAAGTGAAGAGTGGATGGCAGCTATGACAGAGGAAATGCAGTCACTTGAGAAGAACAACACCTGGATTTTGGTTGACTTTCCCAAGAATCAAAGGGTGATAGGTTCTAAGTGGATCTTTAAGAGAAAAGAAGGAATTCAAGCTGCTAAGAAAACCAGATTCAAGGCAAGGCTAGTTGCCAAGGGATTCTCACAACTTGAAGGTATTGATTATAATGAAATCTTTTCTCCAGTTGTCAAGCACTATTCTATTAGAATCTTATTGTCTATTGTTACTAACTTTGACCTTGAGAACAATTAGATGTTAAAACCGCATTCCTTCATGGAGAAGTTGAGGAAACAATTTATATGCAACAGCCTGAAGGTTTTGCTAAAGGAAATGGTAAGGTTTGTCTTTTAAAGAGATCCCTATATGGCCTTAAGCAAAGTCCTAGGCAATGGTACAAGAGATTCGATGAGTTCATGATAAGGGTGGGTTTTCAAAGATGCAACTTTGATACTTGTGTGTACATACTGAAAGAAGGTGGAGTTGTTCTCATCTATCTTCTATTGTATGTTGATGACATACTTCTTGCAAGCCCGAGAAAGGAAGAAATCAGAAGAATCAAGGCAGAACTGAGTGCAGAATTTGAAATGAAGGAATTAGGGGAAGCAAAAAGGTTTCTAGGCATGGACATTAAAAGAAACAGATCAAAGGGTGAGCTATTTTTGTCTCAACAAGCTTACCTAAGGAAAGTGGTTACTAAATTGAGGATGCATGAGTCCAAGGCTGTTACTACACCTTTGGGACAACACTACAAACTCTCCCTGTAGGATGCACCTAAAACTGATGAGGAAAGGGAGAAAATGATCTATGTTCCATATGCTAGTGGTGTTGGCAGCATTATGTACGGGATGATTTGTAGCAGGCCTGACTTAGCCTCCTCTGTAAATGTTTTAAGTAGGTTCATGGCTAATCCTGGTCCAAGTCATTGGTCAGCTTGGAAGTGGAGTCTAAGATACCTAAATGGTTCCTTGACTGGTGGTTTAAGATTTAAAAGACAACTGCAGAATGAAGAAGTAGTTAAAGGCTTTGTGGATTCTGATTATGCTGGAAATGTTGACAGAAGAAAATCCATAACTGGTTATGTGTTTACATTATATGGTACTGCTGTTAGTTGGAGATGTGTGCTGCAATGAGTAGTGGCACTCTCAATAACTCAAGCAGAATTTATTGCTCTCACGGAAGGGCTCAAAGAAGCTATGTGGATTAAAGATTTAATTGGTGAACTTGGTATTAATCAAGACTATATAACAGTGTTTTGTGATAGCCAAAGTGCTATTCACCTTTCTAAACACCAAGTGTATCATGATAAATCAAAACACATTGATGTGAAGTATCATTTCATTAGAGATGTTATTGACTCCAAAGAAATATCAATTGAGAAGGTTGCCACAGAAGACAATCCAGCTGATGTTTTCACTAAGTCATTGCCACAGTCCAAGTTTCAACACTGCTTAGACTTAGTAGGATTCTGTGTTGAGTAAGTTTTGGCAAGGGAGCACATTCATGAAGGATAAGTTTCTAATTTGGAGACAAGGTGGAGATTTGTTGATATATGTCTCAAAATCTGTTGAAGCATTTAAGCATTCAGTTATGGAAGTTAGTTATATTCTGTTGTAACAGATTAATTATTAGTTAATGGCCATAACAAATTCTGTTGGAGTTAGTTATTTCAGTTGGTGAGCTGGCGTATGATTGAAGCTTGGTGCTGCAGTATTGTTCACAGCACTTGTATACTTAGAGGCTTAGGCTTTGGGTAGTATAAACAGGCGTGAGGTTCTTATCATTGTAACTCTCTACTTGTGAAAAGAATATTAGAGAGATTAATAGATCAAGGGAGGGAAAAATCGAGTGGTGTGAGCTTGGGGAAATTCTATAAAGGCTGCAACTCCCAGTGTAAATGCACTAGCAAGCTTGGCTCTGTTGAAAAGACTTGATCTTGTTGGATCCTTGATATAGTGAATGTTGTTCCTTTCTCGTGGATGTAGGTCTTCACATTGAAGGCTGAACCACGTAATTCTCTGGTGTTAATCTTCTTCTTCCTTCAATTCTTGTTTGTATTAATTACTTGTTTGCTATTTCTCTGTTTTTTGGTTTTCTGGTTCTTGGTACTGTGGTGTGTTTGTTCTATTGGTTGCAGGATTGTTTTCATAAAACTGGGTCTATTGTATAAGAAATCTGATGAATACAGATTAGTTGGATATGTGATGCTGACTATACTGGAGACAGAATGGAAAGAAAACGCACTAGTGGAGGTTGTCACTTCATTGGAGCCAATCTAGTCTCATGGTCAAGCAAAAGGCAAAGCACAATTGCCCTATCAACTGCTGAAGCTGAGTACATTGCTGCCGCAAGTTGTTGCTCACAACTTCTTTGGATTAAACATCAATTGGAAGACTATAACGTGTTTGTAAGTAATATTCCAATAATGTATGATAATACTGCTGCCATTAATTTATCTAAAAATCCTATATTGCATTCCAGGGCAAAGCATATAGAAATCAAGCATCATTTCATTAGAGATTATGTGCAAAAAAGAATAATTGATATTTAATTTGTTGATATTGACCATCAATGGGCAGATATCTTCACCAGGCCTTTAGCTGAAGATAGGTTCACATATATAAGGAAATATCTGAACATGCATTTCACTGATCAATTGTGAGTCCAATGCATACGTCCAATATTTGCCTTAGTCTAATACATGTGAGTCCAATATGTGTTGATTGCTCGTCCAATGCATTAATTGAACTAAATCTTTGTCGAATGAAAATTTATTTCTCATTCCCTAACCGAGTCAGTTCCGTTTTCATTATTTGCAAAATTGCTTTTTACGGTTTCAAAATCTGATACGTGTATCAGACATTTAATGCACGTCGCCTCACCATCTTCTTTTTTATTTTCGTTTAAAATTTCTTTTTGAAATACGAATGGTTTTTGGCCTATAAAGCGTTCTTTGTTAAAGGAGCAACCTTTACACAACTCCTCTCTTTCATCTCTCTATTTGAAAAGAAAACCTCTTTGTGAAAAACCCTCTTCTCTGAAACAATGGCATCTTCATCCTTCATCACTGCTGCTTCTAAGGGGAAAGGAAAGGCTCTCGATGTTAACACCGCTGAAGTTCTGGTAGAGTTTAAGTTCAATCTGAAGTTCTTTGCTGATCATGGGATAGATATCTCCCAAAACATTCAAGCCGTTGGCTGGTCAAGTTTCTTTGAGGGTACTCCTATCATCTACCCTGCTCTCGTAAGGGAGTTCTGGACCAACCCTACCATCTTTGCAAGGGAAATCCGGAACAAGGTGATTGATACTGAAATAATAGTTTCTGAAGCAACTATTTCCAATGCTATTGGATGTGCCCAATCTGGAATAACTTGTGAAGATAAATGGGAAGAAGAACTGGATGGTATTGACACTATCAAGGAGTGTCTGCTAAAGAACTTATCTGACAAACTGATAGCCTCAAGAATGACTGACAAGGCTAGGGTTCTTCATCAAATTTTAAACAAGTCCATTCTTCACAAAGCTGGATCGAAGGACTCTGTATCAAAAGCTCACCAGTTCTGCTTGGTCTATTTGACTCTGGAGAGGTAGATAAATCTCCCACACCTTCTCTTCTCATGCTTCAAATATGCCATTGAAGACTCTGGGAAGAATACTTCCATCATCTATGCTGCCCTTCTCTCAAGAATCTTCGAGAAGCATCTGGTTTATGACGATCTCAAGCATCTGAATTCCGAGCAAATATTCAAATATTTTGGTGTTCATGGCATTGATCGTGTACTTCAACCAGCTTCAACCAGAATTTAGCAAACAAAGCCTGATGATGATGAAGTTGGACTGCATTGAAAAGTCCAAGAAAGAAGGCAAGTTGAAAGGTGTTTAGACGCAAGGTACTGATGAAGCATCTGATCAACAAGTCTCTGCTGGACGCTCGATAGAGCCTGCACGTCCAAAAGATAAGACATCTTCTGCTTGTCCAACAGCCTTTGTCCAACCCACAAGAAAAAGGAAGCTGGTTCTAGCTTCTGTTAATGAGGAAGATGAGGACGATCAGTCTATCTCTAGGGTGATCAAAGGTCGTAGAAGAGAATCTTCTTCTGAAGCCTCTTGGCCTAAGCCTGCTGCAACAAGGGCAAGGTCCACAAGGTCTAAAACCAAAGGTAATACTGAATCCCAATCTAGTTCAGTTATTACTCCTATTGTAGAGCAACCAATTGAGGTTGAAGACTTGACTTTGGACTCTCAACCGTCCATAACCTTTTCACCCTCCACCTCAAATACAAACCATTCCTTCACCATAAACACCATCATCACCCGCATCGTCTGAACCTCAAGACCGGTTTACACCATGGGGAAACCATCCATTTAAACCCTATGGAGCACCTTATCCCAGAATGCTTTACCCAAAAAGGAAATATAGACGCATACCCAGAATCACTTTTGCCAACAAAAGCTCTAACTAGGCTGATGTTAAAAGAAGATTCCCTATTCTCTTTCATAAACACTCACCTCCTTCCACCTCTCAACATCCTAAAGGTCCTATTCCTCCACCAGAATACCAATATGAAACACATTCCCCTCCACTTCAAAACCCCTCTGGTCCACCTCCTGTACATGGTTACTATCCCATCCCTTACACACCCACCGGTCCTCTGCCAAGTCAACTCTTCAATGCTCATGGACCCTTGCTAGTCTGTCTTGAGCATAAAAAGTTCCCTCCAAGGAAGATCTATCCTAATCTCATTAAGTATAAGGCGTTCCAATGGTGTCACTACAATGTTGGCAGACATGTGGTACTCCTTAATGAAGAAAAGGAAGGTTGCAAAACCACTGATGAAAAACGTTCAAGGACTTATGGTTTGACCAACATCTTTCTTGATCGAGACATCAAGTTCATTCCAAGCTATCCCTCAGCCTAGAAAGAATACTCTGATGTTAGGGACTTCTTACCATATTATGCTGTCAGAAAGGAGTGTGATATGTCACGAGAAGCCAAGATCCATCACAATCTGCTAAAGAAATTTTGGGGCAGAAGTTCTAAAACAAGAGTAGGAGTTGTTCCTCCTAGAGCTTGTCCTAGAATTCCTATTCTAGACCCAAATAAAAACAAAGATGGACGAAAAAGCTTGAAACATGGACGATGCCCTATAAAACTGCTTTTGATCCTCTCTTCTGGACTAGACCAAGAGACGACTCAGTAGAACTATCCCACATTTGGCAAAAGGATCCTTCTAAGAGGTATGACCTAAACACTCGAATCTATTGGGAGAACTTCATCGGAGATGCGATCGGGAAGCGTCCACATCTGGCTTATCAGACGAAGAAAAAATGAAGATTCGTACATTTCCAAGACAATACAGAATCTCTGAGGCTGACTTCTTGATAATGGACGACATCTTTGGAATACCTTTGTACCCAACAGACGTTCTTCCTGACCCTAAACCCAGATGGAGAGAAAATAGGTTTGATGACGCTGAGATCATCCTTGAGGTACTTCCACCTCCACCTAAACCAGTTATTCAAGAAGATCCTAACTCTGAGGCACCCCCAGCTGCACCAATACCAGTTATTTCCGAAGAAACTGGGGACACAGAGATTGTCTATGAGGACCCTTATCCTGAAGAGCATGTAGAGGAAGTTAAACAAGTTGTAGACTCAGAACTCTCTAAGTCTCAACCTATTCCTCTTTCTGTGCTGCATCTTGTTGATCCATCACCATCTCAGGCACTGAGTGTCATTCCTGATCAGAGAAATCCTGAAGCAACAACGGCTACTGCCGAAAGTTCAGTCTCTGCTGTTCCTTCGAAATTTCAAGAGTTCGTCCAAAGGTCCATTGAAGTAAACAATGCAGTGCTGCTTCAACAGATTGCAACCATGTTTCGGAACTTTCTTCCAAAACCTCCTTCTCCTCCTCTACCTTCTTAAGTAAATCTTTTTCCTTTTCAGTCTTTATTTTTTTTTACCTGACTATGATGTGTTTTCTCTCTTTTGTCTAATGACAAAACGAGGGAGAAAGGGATATTTTATTGAAAATTAAATTCATAGTAGTCTTATAATTTAGTAGTCTTATAATTGCTTGATTGCTTACATTCATTCTTATATGCTTTTACTGGACTAGACTCTGTTTCTACCCATGCATGCTCTATATGCTTATAATCTTTTTCTTAGGGGGAGCTTCTCAGCTCTTTAGGAAACTTTGTTCAATAAAATTAGTATGTTTTATCATCATCAAAAAGGGGGAGATTGTTGGAACCAAAGTGGTTATGGTCCACTAATCCCTTAAGTTTTACTGTTAACAAAAGACTAATTTTAGAAGAACAAAGATTATCTATGGGCTAACGTTTTATCTTAAGTTTGCATGATAATATTTATATAAGTCCAAAGACTATCTAAGTCCAAAGACTTACGCTCATCCAAACTCCAAACTGGATTAGCTCTCGCTCAGTCCAGACGATTAAAAGTTTTTTGAAATGATAGAATCTTGAGTCCAAAGACTCTTTCTCTTTTGTGTTGTAATCGTTAAAGTCCAATAAGCTTTATTGTTTTAAGCACGAACAAACTTGTAATCTTTTGAATTTATTATTCTATGCGTAAAAAGCTTATATCCTTTGGACAAACATTCTTTGTAATCTTCGTACCATCGAAAGCTGAAGTCAGTCTGTCCCTGACACAAAAAGGTTTTGACTTTCTCCAAAAGGAAAGACAAAAGGCAACTTTCGAGTACAAGGAAAAGGTGTCAGTGTCTCTTTAAGCTATCAAGCCTGATAGACTACTTTGCTGATCAGAAGCCTCAACAAGTTCTCAGACTCAACGTTCCAACGCATTTAATGCTTGATCAGAATGGATTCTTTTCCACCCGTTGGAGATTGATGTTGATCAAGGCCAAGAAAGCTATAAATACCTTCTCCTTCGAAGATGCAAAGTTAGATACAAGACAACTGAATCAAACTTGAAAGATACTCAAGCACACAAGAAAACAAGCAATCAAGAGAAAATATCAAAGCTTGCAAAGCTTACTCTGTTCTTAACTTTCAAATCACTCTCTGCATAGAGTATTGTTCAAGAGTTCTAAGCTTTAGTTTCAAACCCTCACACTTAGTGAGTTAGTAGAACAAAACTCTTTTCAAAACCTAGTTGGTTGAGCCTCAAAAGGCTTATGTAGAAAGTATATTTAGTGTGCCTGAAGAGGTGTAGAAAACTTGCCTGAAGAGGTATTGAATACTTGTAACAAAAGGTTTTTTGTTATAGTGGAGAAAGCTCTCAGGTAGAGAGGACTGAGCATAGTTCTTGGGTGAAGAGTGAACCAGGATAATATCCTTGTGTCTCTTTCTTTCCCTTGCCCTTGTTTTTAGTTTATTTCTTAACTAACTTCTTGGGATTGAATTACTTTCTTATCGCATTGATCTTCCTTCAGAAAGCGTCCAAGTTATTTGGAAACGCTCTTTGCGTCCATCGCTGTTTCTTTTGTCAATATCTTTGCAAAAATATATATCTGCTTGTGAAAAGTTTTAAAAAAACATAAGAAACACAATTCAACTCCCCTTCTTGTGTTTCAAACAGGTTCCTTCAGTTTTTTGGTATCACGGACACTTTACTAAATATTTAGAATTAATCTTTATTGCTTGACTATATTTTAAACACCAAGTAGATTTTTTTTTTAATATTTTGCTTTGTGTGTTATGAAAACCAATTAAACTATCACAAATCTTCAAAAAACCTATCACAAATACTCAATCACTTTAGATATAATGATTGATAGCCTTTCCATGCATAATAAAATTAAATAACCAAGATGTGGTTGGTCCGATTGATAAGAGACATGGACACTTTGAACAAATGGTCAGGGGTTTGAATCTTGACTCTTGTGTAAGGAAAAAATTTGGTTGGAAGGGGAGAACACAACTTGTGCGCCCAACAGGTTTCCCGACAGAGATTAGTCATTGCTAATTGTGGTGGATATCTCGTACCTATGATATGGTTAAAAAAATAAAATAAGGTGATAATGAATACTTAGTGTAAAATGTAAATCCAAACATAAAAAAGACAACATGTTACCTTTCAAACCAAAAAATATGTTATCAAAGTTACCGGAAACATTATTAAAAATATTTATTTATTTAAAATTAGTTCAATTTTATTTTAATTATTTATAAGTTTCCTATTTTAGCATTATTCTGTATATTGTATGGACATGCATAAAAGGGAAGAACATTAAAAGTGTAAACAGAAGTAATAAGAGAAAAGATGAAAAAAAAGGAAGAAACATATCAAGAGGAAAATAAATAAAAAATAACTTTTTTTTAATAAAAAGGGAAGAAAGTCAGCATATATTACAGTTATTTAAATAGCAAAATTTGTCTTATAAGGATAAAATTGTTTGTCTATTTTTTTCATTCTCCTAAAAATTCTTTTGAATTTAATTAATAAGTATTATCAGTATAATTTTTTTTATATTATCACTCAATTATAAAATATCATATCAATAAAAATATTTAATTTTTATTATAATTATTTTAAAAATCATTTATTTTGATTTGCCGTTCGGCTGATAATATAAAATTTTCATACTAATCATATAGCAGTTAAACTCTTAAACTTATATCTTAATCACTAAAAAAATAAAATAAACATTGATATATCTAACTGACATTCTTGTCAATATACAAGCGTGATGCCATCGTGGTGAAATCCAGTGTTAAAAAATCATTTTCCTTGGTAAAAAACAAAAAACAAAATCATTTTCCATTATCATTACTATATATGTTTCGTTAATAGGATTGAAGCGTCTTTTTGGTTTCGTTTTGCATTTTCAGATCTCTTGTATTTCTTCAAAACCCTAATTCCCTGAAATTCAGTTTTGAGCCTCGAAAAACCTATCTCCTTTCTCTCTCTCAACGGCTTTCCCCATCCCAACAGTTCGATCCACAGGTTCGTTCTTCTTCTCCTCTTCTTCCTTTGTTTCTCAATTCTCTTCTCTCTCTCTCTCTGTTTTTTCGCTTCTAATCTGTTTCGGTAGCTATGATCTTCTGCGAATCAGACGCTGTTACGGTTTGTTTTGGGTTTGCATTGATGGAATTCATTGATTCGGATTCCGCATTCTGGGTTATCGTATTCGCTGTTTGGGAAATAGGACTTTGGGGAGTCCTTGTTTGTATTGGTTTTTTTTCCTGGGTGAAGGTGAAGTGTGATGGATCCTTGAGAGTTAAATCACGTGCAGTGCTCGTGGTGGTTCTTGGTCGTTTTTTCCTTGTTGATGTTGATTTTATGGGTTGTTTGGTTTATTTTTGGGGAGGAAAGATGATTATCACGGGCTCGAATATGTATGTTATTATTTATTTGGGGGAATTTTGTGGTATATGGTTGGTTGTCATATCCAAGTTCGGATTTTTATTGGAGAGGAAGACGGGTACTTATGAAAATTTTGGGGAAGAATTATGAGTTTTGTGGAAGAAATTTTAACTTTGCGTTTGAGTTAGATTACTAGCTGAAAATGCTTTTGGTTTTCAGAGGATCAGTTATCTTTGTTTTTTTTGTTACTAATTTGAAATTAATATTTAACATTGCTAATGGACAATGTTGCAGTGGAGGAATAATAACTATTGATTTTGGTATTTTGTGGAGGAGCCAAAAGTGGAAGTTGACTGAGGGTGTATATGATTTTGAACTTTAGTCCATCCACTTTTGCAAGCGAGGCATGGTAGGAAAAAGAATATGAATCAAATAATAATAGTAATGTTGTTTTTGTTTCCCTTTAAGTTAGTGTTCCTTCCACTGATCTTTATGCAGTGAGGAAGTCCATTAAAGACATACAAAAGGGATCTATGACCTGGTGTAGGGAGGAAGATGGTAGGCTAGTCCAGGCAAAGAAGCCTAGCTGGGATTGGATCTCAGAATCTAGCAGTCCCCAAAGGGACTTATTGCTTCTTGAGCTAATGCTCTTGGGCTGGGCATCATACATTCTTCTTAGGCTTAACTGCAATGGATCTTGGCTATATATATTGGACTTGGCCAGTATGTTGTAATTATGATTTTGTGACTTTGTTTGGAGGTTGGTATTTATGTCTTTTATGGTAGTGGAAAGTCTCGTGATTAGGGTATATTATAAGTTGTGGGTGTGGCCATTGTTAGTGGAAAGGTTCTATCGGGCTTGCAAACAGTTAAATGTCAGAAGTTGATGCACCATTGTACCTTAGCAGCTTTGGCGTTGGTGCCTATTGGTATTCTTGTCTAGAAAGATTGATTAGAAGATGTACTGTGTGCTTTCAAGTAGTATGATAATTTGGCTTGATTTGTGTAAGATGTATGTTTACATATCTATAAATGATTCTTGCAATAAGTTCTATATTGACGATCACAAGGTTCTAATTGTTGCCTAGTTATCGAGTAACCTTAGAATTAGCTCTTTTTTTGGGATGATTTATTAGGTTGCAATGCTGATTTGACAATAGAAACAGCTGCTTTCCTCCAAGATCTTATTTGGTTTCATTCTGAAAGTGAATGAAGTTTTGATATGTGAAACCCAAACCGATCAAACCCAGTGGCCTAGGTAAAAACTGGGAAAATTAGCTTGGTTGAACTTGGGATAATCCTGGAAACTTGGCGGGTTTTTTTTCAAACAGGAAAAGGGCCTGGTTTTTTTTATACTTTTTCATTTTTGTCTGCCTTATTTCTTCAGTCTGTGGTTGAACCAGTGGCCTCCTCATTTTACTGGATTGGTCCTTAGTCTGATTAACAACCAGAGTTTTTAGTGATGAAATTCAGCTGACTAGTGACTACATTAAAGTTAAAAGTCGTGTTCCCCCTCTCCTCCTGCAGAAGCTGTGCGAGCTCTTCTTGCGTGCCATAAATGACCCAAGAATAGGAAGAATCCTAGAACAAAATGAGAAGTAGCTAACCAACTTCTAGGAGAGACATAATTGACTGCATTCGGGGGGGAATTGCATGAATGATGAGACCAGCCTAAACTAAAGTCAAGTTCCCTTTCTTGATGGTGAACCTTGATTGACTGACACTAGGAACCAGTTTGGAGAAACAAGAAGCATGGCATGATATATGCAGTGGCAAAATTTTCGATGGCGAATTACTTGACTTGATGGATGGAGGGCCCTACAACTCAAGCACGGAATCAATGTTGAGTCAACAGTCATCGAGAGGGGCAGCCTTTACCTGTATATCACTTTAAAATCCTTGTTGAGAAGAAAATATGTCTGTTGATGGTTTTTAAGGATGCAGAGGGCATGGGAAACTTGATTCATTGCATTTAATTTTGAAAAATAAGGAGAAAAATGTATGAATGGATCCTGCTTATTTGTTCTTTATTTCTTCTTTTTTTCTATATTTCAATATAGTTGTACTTGTAGCTTATTGAAGCCTATAATTGTATCTGTGTGAAAAGTCCTATTGGATAAGGACAAGGCTTTGGGATTGTCTCTAAAGTGAGCGATGGTGTATCCACTATTAACTTTTAGTGGGTTAAGATCACGATACACTTTAGATTTAATCAAGGGTGGATATACCCTTATTGCTCACTTCAAAAGAGCTATTTCCTATTGGGTTATGTGATACTTTCACTATCTGTTTCCATCCTTTATGATAGGACCCATGGAAAGAAAGGCCCAAATAAAGCATCACATGGGCTGGGAGTGAACCTAGTCACTCATGAACCTAAAGTCTAGCAGGTTTTAGAAGGAGGAAAGTGGGCTAAGGGAGAGTTAGTTAGTGACATGGCATGTGGGCCATGTAGGCACCACATGGTGAGGAATTCTGTTAGCATCAGGGGCTTTAATAGGATTGTATGGGAAAAGGGAAAGGGGGCTGGAAATATTTTGGTGGGAACCTTACGGTTTTGGGCAGCGAGAGTATCATCTCTTCTGTAGGAGTTTTGCTCTGTGGCAGTTGGAATTACCTTCCACTATATTCCTTTCATTTTAGTAATAATACTTTGCTTTACTTTTCCATTGTTGAGCTGTTTGTGTGTGAATTGCCCTTGTTGTTTCGGGTTCGCATCAATCTAGTCCAACCTGCCGGATACTCGAGGGAGACCCAGTGTTACCGAGATGGAGGACATGTGGGCCAAGAAGGAGGAGCTGCTGAACTTTACGGGGACAGGCCTCGTTGGGTGGATCGCTAGAGCTGAAAGGTTCTTTGAGAAACAAGGAATTCACTCGTACGATAAATTGCAATGGGCATTCATGAGCATGGAGGGTGTAGCCATGCTTTGTTTCTATTCTTGGAGTCAAGAGGACCCCGATCAAAGTTGGGAAGCATTTTCCATGGCTTTGATTAGAAGGTTTGAAGCACAGATGGAGCCTTCGATGGAGAAGATGATGTTGGAAAATCCAGTAACAGAACCAGAATCATGGAAAGTGAAGGAAATGAGAGAAGAGCCAGTGTTGGAGGTGGTAGAGATGACTATCGATGGTGGAGAAGAGGCTCACCATAGGAAATTAGAATCTGAGACCAAAAAGGTTGTCGATATAGTGGCGGAAAAGAGATCGGGAAAAATGGGTAACAAGGAAAGGAGTACAGAGGAAGGGGTTGTGGTCGACCCACCACCTCTGCCGGAGCCGTCAAACGCTGGTTTGCTTGTGGCGGCCAAGGTGCTCCATATCGCTCTAAGTCCGATGGCACTTACACCATTGACGACGCCACTGAAACCGCGGGACGCAAGCCCACTATCGAAGGCCCTTCCGCAGTTGGAGTCGTCGGTCGCCACCCCACTTACGGCGGCTGATGGTCGCTATTGACAGAAGCACCCTAGACGTGTGCCATGGAAGATCTGAGTCCACCGATCGTTAGCCCACTTGCAACGACCCGGCCAGAGACAAAGTTGCTGGATGTCAGTCCACCTGCGACGGCCATAGGGTCGTTGTCAGCGGAACCTCCAGAGATGGGTGCAAGGGAAGAGGTGAGTCCGAGGGAGAGGGAAGATAGAGGGGCAAAATGGGCAATTAGTGAGTTGGGTATCATTCTAAACCTAATGGGCCAAACCCAAGGTAAGGTGTTAGGAACCCGGAAATGAAGAAAGAAAACTAGGTGTATTTGTATTAATAAAGAGGAAACAAGTCTGTTACCAAAGTGATAACAGAGCTTGAGTTACAGAAATGGAGATAGAAAGCAAATAAAGAAAGATAAGGGGCAATTGGAGAGTGCCCTGCTCTCCCAAGAGTCCAGTCCCAGATTCCAGCCTCCCCGATTCTCCCCTCCAATTCCCTCCATATACTCTACTCATTACATCACTCAAGCATTGCATATTCCCTCCCCATTCTCACTCTGCCAGCTGGCAGAGTTAGTTACATTGGCCCGGTTCAGGTGCTTTGCGTCTGAATCTCTTCTTGTAGTACACCTTAGGAGTCACAATGGGCCTCGGGACAACATTAGGACTTGGGCTATCAGTTGGGTTTGCAACAATTCTCCCCCCTTCAAAATCCACCTTGTCCTCAAGGTGAAGATCTGACAAGAGTCTTGTAACAGCTGAAAGAAGTGCCCCCGGGGTCCCATTGCTTGAAACTTGATAGCTGAGAACCATGTTCCCTTAAACCCATTTTGGTACTGCGAATTTCATCTCCACACTGCTTGCAGCAAGCAGCAATGTTGACTTCAACCACAAGAGGAGTTGGGTCAATGATCAAAGTTGGGTCTGATTTCATAATAGCAGCACAACCACCCTCAAATTCTGCATTTGTACCCCCTGGGTCAAATAAGAAGAAATCCTGGACTATCTCAATGTCTTGTGCTGCTATTGTTATACCCACTCCATATTTCTTATTGTCATGATTCTTCCCTGGGATAATCTCAACTTTCACCACGTAGGAGGTATGACCTCCATCTCCAAGCTGTTGATGCACCACAGGGGATGCAATATATAGTAAGAGGCCAAGCTTTGGAGATACCCATTCTGGTTTGGGAGAGCTACACTCCGCTAATTTATCAGATCCATGAATTACCCTTAAATCCTTAAGGACAATGTTCACTTCCCTGGAATATATGTCTCTAAAGGATTTGTGTCTACCCTCAGATTGACTTGTCCAAGAAGCACCAATTGCTGAGTGGTGATGCTCTAAATGCAAATTAGCATAATGCGATGGAAAACTAAAAAGCAATGAGATAGCTCCTGTAATTTTGTCTACCCAGATCCTCCTATCTACTTCATTCTTGATCTGTAGCATGCGTGTTTGTGAGGGAAAAATCATACAGAAACCAAGTGCATTCCTCAGCTTCATAGTGGATGGGCACCAATTAAAAGACTGAGACCCAGTTTTGACTTCCCACAGAACCCATTTGTTCAGCCTAGAGTCTAAATGAGATCTCTCTTTAATTCCAGAAATAGGCCCACTGTACAGCTGTGAATTTCGGCTCACCTGTTTTCTTAAAGCCCATTCTGTGCTAACACAGAGTTGGGTTTGACCCACCGAGTCTAAAAAATAGTTTCCTTTATTGCAGTCCCACTTCTTCTCTCTATTGATCTGAGCTTGGCCCATTAGGTTAAAGTGGCCTAATTTTTGTAATCCCCATTTTGCCCCTTCCTTCATCTGTTTCTCCTTCCCCCCTTTTATCTCTTTGCTCTCAGCAACTAGAGGCCATGGAAGCTCGACCTTACCAAGTGACGTCGCAACCTCCGCCATGGATGGATTCTGAACTGGTGGCTCCGGCGGTGGAGGCTGCGTGACCGGAAGCGCGCGATACACTCTCGTTCCCCCTTCCTCGAGGACGGCGTTACTGGTTGGGATTGGCCAAGCGGCCCCCTTCTCTTCCCCTCGCGCAGCCGCTCTGACGCCGTCATCCACAATAGGAGAACCTCGATCTGGTGGTTCCGGCGGTGGTCGGAGCTTGACAACTTCTAAGCGACTCCTATGTCCGGTCCTTGGGAGGTGCTTCTGCCCCTGTTTCGTCACTGGGGCTCGATCGCTCTTTTTCTTCTCTTTCCTTCCGCCACCCCTACCTGACCAAGCTTGAGGTGAGTTCCTTCGAAAGTTAACCCTAATTTTCTGGTGTTCTCCCTCTTCTCTCCTCCTGTCCAACAGATCAGAATTCTGAAATTTCTGGTTATTGGATGTATCACCATCATCCTTCTTCTCCTCGGCGACCACATGGAGTTGCTTATGGCGACATACATGTCCTATCAAATACCTCTCACCACAAGGACGACACAATTCCCATGTTCCCTCATCAATTTCTTCTTCAGTGCTGATTTCACTGTTGCCCTACGACGTGGCTGGTTCCACTCTTCCTCCACTTCTTCTGGGGCGACTTGGAGCATGATCACGTCGAGATTGTCGTCTGAAGTATTCTCTATTCCTCCTCTGCACAAGCTGCTTGATCTCCTCCACAACTTGCTTCAAATTCTCAATTCTGGAATCCATTGTAGTGTGTGTGTTAACCATTCAAGCTCCGGGATCTAGAGCTTTGATACCAATGTTAGGAACCCGGAAATGAAGAAAGAAAACTAGGTGTATTTGTATTAATAAAGAGGAAACAAGTCTGTTACCAAAGTGATAACAGAGCTTGAGTTACAGAAATGGAGATAGAAAGCAAATAAAGAAAGATAAGGGGCAATTGGAGAGTGCCCTGCTCTCCCAAGAGTCCAGTCCCAGATTCCAGCCTCCCCGATTCTCCCCTCCAATTCCCTCCATATACTCTACTCATTACATCACTCAAGCATTGCATATTCCCTCCCCATTCTCACTCTGCCAGCTGGCAGAGTTAGTTACATTGGCCCGGTTCAGGTGCTTTGCGTCTGAATCTCTTCTTGTAGTACACCTTAGGAGTCACAATGGGCCTCGGGACAACATTAGGACTTGGGCTATCAGTTGGGTTTGCAACATAAGGTTACTTGGTTGAGGTAGGCGTTTCCAACTTGGGCTAGAGTAAAGCTACTGGACCTGTTCCATTCTAATGACACCATCTGCCTTCAGGAAGAAAGGGGCCTAGATAGCCTAATTCAGGTCTAGTTTCATTGGGTCCGATCCAACAAAAATCCTTTGGGAACTTCAGGGAGGGTTGCGCACAGGAGGAATTGCAGGCGAGTTAGTTTTGAGCTCCACACCATACAGAGCTTGTGGAAAGGCGATGGGCTGGTACCATTCATTTCACCGTAGAATATGTGAAGAAATGGATTACTGATTTATTAAGAGAATACGTGAATAGTGGTGATACTTTTGAAACCTGTAGGTGTATACGTGAGTTCTGAGGTTTCTTTTTTCAATCACAAGGTTAGGAAGAGGGCTCTGATACTCGCCATGGAGATCCATTCAACAGAACCTCTAATATTGAAGCTATTTAAAGAAGCAAAAGAAGGACAAATTAGTTCCCGTCAAATGGTGAAATGTTTTTTTTGATTGGAAGAAGTCCTGGATGATCTTGGCTTTGATATTGCATCAGCTAAAACCTTGTTTCAGTCACTGGTACCCAAGGCAATATCGGAAGGATGGCATGATGCTTCACTTGTGAAACCCTCTGGTGAAGTTGGGGATATCCAAGTTAAAGATGAACACATGATCACAGCAATATCAATTAAAGAGGTTTGTAGAGAGGTGAAGCTACTAAAAGCTCTATCTGGCCACAAGCATCTCGTCAAATTTCATGATGTTTGTGAGGATGCCAATAATGTGTACATAGTTATGGAATTGTGTGAAGGTGGGGAGCTTCTTGACCGAATTTTGCCAAGGGAAGGAAGGTATACAGAGGAGGATGCAAAGGTTATAGTTTTGCAGATTCTAAGTGTTGTTGCCTTTTGTCATCTTCAAGGTGTTGTGCACCGTGACCTGAAGCCTGAGAATTTCCTCCACTTCAAGGAATGAAGACCATGGTGCACCTGAGTATAACCCAATTTTTTTGGGGAACCATTTGGCTAACATGAGGGAGTATGTTTCTGCAGTGGTGGCAGCAAGGGCCGGAGCAACCATAGCAGGCTCTTGGATGTGGACTTGTACCAAATGGACATCTCACCCCAGCTGCAATGGGATCCTGGGGGAAGGGATTTGATTTTCTACTGTTATTGGACACAAGGTTTTTAAACTTCAGGGGTTTATACTGCAGTGGCGCTTTGCCCTTGTCCTGGTTGTTGTCTTTCCATTTGTGGTAGCCGCTACTGTTTTGCTGAAAATATTCATGCGCAGTTTCTATTTTGACTTGCAAGCTGTTCATGCCAAGGCTATACCAGTAGCTGGGGAGGCTATAGCCTAGGTAAGGACGGTTGCTGCCCTTTAGTCAGAACATAAAATAGTTGGATGTTTCACTTCTTCCAACCTTGAAACTCCACTACGGCACTGCTCTTGGAATGAACAAATTTTTGGAAGTGGATATCAAACGGCTCAGTGTGCTCTCTATACTTCCTATGCATTGGGTCTTTGGTATGCTTCTTGGCTTGTAAAGCATGGCAACTCTGATTTCTCTAAGTCAATCCGAGTTTTAATGGTCCTCATGGTCACTACCTATGAAAGCTTCCGATTTCGAGTTCCTAGCTGGATCAATGTTTGCAATTGGGGTTCTTTAAATAATTTTCTGAAACTACCTTGTTCTACATTGATGCCTTCAAGGATCAATGCCTGGGTTGCGGTTCAAGAAAAGGCACACAGGCCACTTTTTCAGGACATAGCTTGGCAGGATAAATCTGTATCCAGAAGTCAGTTTCCTTATCTCAAGGCTGTAGTTCAAGCGGGTGGCATTGATAGGACCCATGGAAAGAAAGGCCCAAATAAAGCATCACATGGGCTGGGAGTGAACCTAGTCACTCATGAACCTAAAGTCTGGCAGGTTCTAGGAGGAAAGTGAGCTAAGGGAGAGTTAGTTAGTTACATGGTATGTGGGCCATGTAGGCACCGCATGGGAAGGAATTCTGTTAGCATCAGGGGCTTTAATAGGATTGTATGGGAAAAGGGAAAGGGGCTGGAAATATTTTGGTGGGAACCTTAGGGTTTTGGGCAGCGAGAGTATCATCTCTTCTGTAGGAGCTTTTCTCTGTGGCAGTTGGAATTACCTTCCACTGTATTCCTTTCATTTCAGTAATAATACTTTGTTTTCCTTTTCCATTGTTGAGCTGTTTGTGTGTGAATTGCCCTTGCTGTTTCGGGTTCGCATCACTTTAATACTGGATTAAACAAATTATCTACTTTTCGATTAAATTCAAGTAAAAACTTCTCAATTTCCATAGTCTGCCCTGTGTTTCTTGGAGGGGATGTGTTTTTTTGTTGTCAGATGAATTATGTGTTATTGCATAAGTTCTTCACAACAACAGAAACAACTAAAGCTTTTTCCCACTAGGTGGGTCAGCTACATGGATCAAATATCGCCACAGTATCCGGTTTAAAACCAAATCTTCAGAGGGGTCATTTAGATCTAAATATTTTCTAATGGTTTCACTTGAGTTTTTCTTGGTCTCCTCTACCTTATTGCATAAATTCTTTAATTCATGTTAAAATTTCTAGAGATCTCCATGAACATAAATGAAGCTAGTTCACTGGTAGAAGGCAGATGTGTTAATTTTTTTTAGTCTATTAGAGTGCAGGACAGATGTTGGAATTTCTTGGAAATCGATACCCCCATTTTCTCTACCTCTCTTTCTTCTCCTTATTTGACATTTATTCTAAAGAAAACTTCCTCTAAGGAGAAATGCAACATGTACTTATAGGTTTGGCTACCTTTTTAATGACAAGATTCTACCAAAACCATCTTGCTTGATTAAGGATAACTTCGCTACTCTAATGTCGTGTTTCTGAATTTTTTTGCTTATTAATGAGATGCATTTTAGATGACAATTAGCATTTGCCTTTGTGAAAGGGCGGGACTTTGAAGGATTTGATATATGCCAACACCTGTAGACTTGCACAGTTTTCCACTGTCTTCCTCCAACCTGTAAGTGCTTGGTTGTTTGCAAGCAGATCCACACACATGATGATAGTAATGTTAAAAGAAGGTTATCTGGTAGATATGATTTGGTGTTTGATTTTGTTGATGCATGTACATCTTTGTTAGTATTTATTGCATGGGTGCGGTAATGTATTTATAAATATATATGTAAAAAAATTATCCACATGTAATCAACCTAGTGTTCCATGTGTTTACCTCTTGCCTGCCCTTTTTTCTCTTGCCATCCGCTCTTTCCAGTTCTCACACTAGTGCCTTCTCTATCACATTTGGTAAGTATGAAAGTCTGATCTTATGTGTGGTGATATTGAGGAGGCTTAGATTGCGCAAGTGAGTAGCATACTTTGCCGGCTGCCACTAGGGTGACGGCATAGAGGAGCGTTTTCTGGTAGCGGCTGTTGCGGGCGCTATAGCGGCTAAAATCGCGGAAAATAGCTGGTTTCGTGGGCGCTATGGATCCACTATTTCAGGAGGGCCAAAATGCCAACTTTTCCCTCTAATCTTTCCGTTGGAGGGTACTTTTTAAGGGCACTTTCGGGTTTTCGGCCAAATTTTTGTTTATAGGGTTTTGAAAACCCTTTTCTTTCGCCTTCGTATACGTAGTCCGTGTTTGCACTCTGTTCTCTCTCAACTCTGCCGTCTCCCTTTCAACTCTCAGTTCTCTTTGCTATTTCTGGTGACTTTCCGTTCAAAGTGGGAGTTTTCCGGCAAGTTCTCCCTCTCTGTTATCAATTCTCAGTTCTCTGCACTTTCCGGCCACAGTTTGCACTTTCCGGCCAACAACATTCAGCAAGCTTCGGCATCAGTTCTCGGTTCTTCCTTCCTTCTTTCTTAGTTCTCTGTTATCCTTCCTCCTTTTTGTTGTTATTAACTTGTATGGTTTGCTTAGGATCTATGACTATTTATTATTAATTATGAATATATCATGAATTTTGAGTATGTCTAACTGTTAAAGCATGTCATATAGTATAAAACTGTAAATTATTTAACCTGTATAAAAAAGCCTAAAATAGCGATCTTCCCGCTATGCGCTATACTACTATAACGTTTTTGAGGTCGGCCGTTACGCCCCGCTATCCGGGATTGATAACTCTGCACCAAAAATACAAATGCAAGCGTATCTATGAGTATCAGTATCACTGTATCAGATAAGGATACACCACCAATTATGGGGTATCCATGCATCATAGATTTATTATATATTGTTACTATACTCTGATTTGGTAGTTGATTAGAAAACAATTTAGTCTAATTTATTTCTTTGATGTTGCAGGGACTTATTTACCTTCTAAGGAGATGTCTCCTGCATCCAAATCTAAGTCTAAAGACAAAAAGGCAGGCAAAGAAGCTCAGAAGTCTTTTGCCAAGCCTTCAGGATCTGGTAATGCAGTAGCTGGTGTACCAGCTAGTGCATACAACCCATTATTGGGAACGTTCCATACTCTGGAGATGCCACCAACATCTTCTACTTCACCAATACATTCTAATGGTCGTTTTCGGAACATAGATGAGACGGATGATCATCCTGTAGGCTCATTGGTAGCTGGTGTGGAGTATGATTCTGTCTCTAATAATGGCAGTTGGTCTGGTGAGTCAGAGGACCATAAAGAGAAAGCTTGTAATCCTCCTGTTCGACTGGAAGCTGTACCAGGAGCTGATAATGACAAGCGAGAGAAAATCCGCCAGAAGAATGAGAGAAAACATCAACGACAGAAGGAAAGGCGAGCACAAGAGTTGCATGATCGTTGCAGTGGATATCTTATGTCAAGGAAACTTGAGTCACTTGCTCAACAGCTTGTGGCAATGGGGTTTTCTCATGAACGTGCAACAGTGGCCCTGATACTGAATGAAGGAAGGGTGGAGGAATCAGTAGCATGGCTGTTTGAAGGTGGTGAAGAATCAGATAATCACAAGGATAAAAATATAGGTGGGGGTAATTTGAAAATTGACATATCGGAAGAACTTGCTCGGATTGCAGACCTGGAAACCAGGTATAGTTGCTCAAAACAGGGGGTTGAAAGAGCAGTTGTTGCTTGTGAGGGTGATCTTGATAAGGCTGCAGAGACCTTGAGAGATTTGAAGCTAGATCTACCATCTGCTCTACCAAAGCCAGAGGAAATTGGTGATCCTCCTACCATTAACAATAGTAAGCAATCAGGAGTTGGGAGTCAGAGCCAAAGGCTACAAACGAAAACCATTCTCTCTCCAAATCAACCCAAAAAAGATGAAAAGGATTTTAACTATACAAAGGCAGCAGTTATGATGGGAGGATCTTCAGATTCCAGTAATAGAAATTTGCAGCCTCCAAAGAGAATCCAACCTAAATCTGAATGGGCTAAGCCTCAACAAGCTGCTATACCAGCTGACAAGAGGTGGCCTAGTGCAGGATCTAATCCTTCTGCTGCTTATTCATTGGCATCACCTTTGCAGGTGTCACCCACACCAGCTAAGTCTGAAGCTTCTTATATGGCTGCTGAAGGTGATTATAAGAACCTTCAACCTGGAGCAGCTAGGGAGGCAGTAATTATGATGCAGCAGCCTCAATCTGTAAATGCAAAGCCAGTTCCAGCTGCAAGCATGAGTGTATCTCCTCCTGGTGTAGCTGCCAGTTGGTATCCAACTAACAGTGTAGAAGCAGTGAGTGCCAATGGCTTTATGTCTCACACTCCTAGCACTCGAAGCCTCGGCTCAAGCTATGTCAGTTCTAATCAATTATACCATCAACTTCAATATCAACCTCAACAACAGTTTGTGGCTGGAAGCAGCAATTCAGTAGATCTCCAAGCAACCAACCGAGGGAATAGCACATGGAATAGAACAGGTGCCTCCCCAACGCTTGCTGCTGCTTCTTCTCTAGGACTCTTTTCTGGGCTAGGATCAGCAGGCACATCAGGGGCAACTTCTCCGGTAGACTGGAGCACTGGTGGGTCAATGCAATTTGATTATACCAACATAGATTGGTCCTTGGATAGAGGTTTATCTCCACCAAGGTCAAATGCATTATGGCTAGGACTTTCACCTTTTACAAAGAGTAATGCTCATATGTATGGCTCAAATGCTTCTGGAGTGGTTGCTCAGCCTTCAATCAGATCATTACCCTCTAATGCAAGTATTGTTCCCTTGCCCGGATTGCAAGACAGTGGAGCATCTTCTGCTGAAACACCTGCTGCTGGTTCTCGGGAGTGGAGTTCTCCATTTGAAGGAAGAGATCTTTTCAGTTTACCGAGACAGTTTGTTTCTTCTCCTTCTCTGTAGAATGAGGGGTGAAAATGAATGAATAAAATAAAAAGAGACCAAAATATGTGTGGATTTGATGTTTGTTCTTATGATGCTATAGTTGATTGTTGGTGGTAAGCTTTCCGTAGAACAAGCATCTAATTTTCTATGCCATCTCACGTGCACAATACACAATACACGTTCATACCCGTCACTCGATACACTTATGAGTCGCTCATGTTTTTTTAAGCTGTGAAATCATGCCTCACTCTGTAACCTGCTGACCAACATGCACTTTACAAGCCCGGGCACTTTTAGGAGTTATGCTGCAGCCACAAAAGTAATGGCACTAAAACATAAACCGTGCTGTGCTCAGTTTCTGTCACTAGTTGAGTGGCTGTAATATTCGTCTATTTTCAAAGGACTACTGGTAGAAGGGTAATTAAAAACACTAGGTAGCTTTTGGTGTGCGGACAAACCAATATGAAATATGTTTTTGTTCCCCATTTTTAATGGAATTAAAATGTCTTTTAATTTTAGAGTAAATATCCAAATTGGTCCTTGATAAAAAAGTATGGTGATATCTTGGTCCCTGAGAAATGAAAATACCAATTTGATCATCAAGAATGTAAAATACTGGTCAAATTGATTCTTTTTAGGATAATTTTTAGGGATATTTTAGTCCCAGTTAGGGAGTATTTTGATCTGTATTTTACATTCTTGAGGATTAAATTAGTATTTTTTATTTTTTAGGAATCAAAATATCACCGTGTTTTTTTGTCGAGGATCAATTTCGGTCTTTACTCTTAATTTTATGTTTCGTTTTGTTTTATTTATAAAATACATCAAACATAAAATAAAATTCATGTTATGTTTTATTTCATTATAACTTATCTACCAACTGTTACCTAAAAGTTTTGTTTGGGTTTCTAATGAATGCTATTTAACAAATGTGGCCAATCAAATCATATTCATTTTTCCTTTAATATAATTATAGATAATTGGAAAGTGTATCTATCTAAATTGTAGTTCTATTTAGTGTATATTTGGAAACACGGTGGAATGCCCTTCATCATGCATTTGCCAAAAGCTACTCTGAGTAAAGAGTAGCTTCTACTCCACAAACGAGATTCTGTTCTTCCTACTTAAACCATTTCTTCTGTAGGGTCGGCCCAAGGTCCAAACTACCAGAGGCTTTAGACCTAAATAAAATTTAGTTAATATTACTATTAGCTTTAAATAAAGAGTAAATCATCATTTTGGTCCCTGAAAGTATGAGCCGCTATCAATTCAGTCCCTGAAAGCAGTTAAATTATGAAAAAGTCCCTCAGAGTTAATTTTATCAGGCAAATTAGTCCCTCAATATTAATTTAACTAGTCAATTTAGTCCCTGTCAGGGACTAATTTTACTAAGGAAATTAACATTCAAGGACCTTTTCGTAATTTAATTATTTCAGGGACTGAATTGACAATGCCTCACTTTCAGGGACTAAAATGATGGTTTACTCTTAAATAAAATTTAAATTAAAATATAATATTTTTAATAAAATATTATTATTAAAAAAGGTCTCGTTTCAGAATTTGTTTTAGACCTCCATAATTATTGGATCGACTTTGTGTTACGTATCTGAACAGTTGTTCTAACGTAGATGCTACTAACTATAGGTTATAGTTACCTCAAGATGGGCATCCTTAGGTTATGAATGATATTCCTCTTGTGAAGCCGCATCCGATATCTGAAAACTTGTAATCATTAGCAAATCAAACTTTTTTCTTTCTATTCTTTCTTTCTTTCTAGGTTTGTTTGTTTTTTTGGGTGACTTTCAATGCACTGTTCAAACTCTCCATCAAAGCCACTACAAAATAATTCCAATCTTTTGGCCAAGCAAAACAAGTTTGGCATCTGGGAGACTAGCATCGTCTTGAGGTCACCACAGTTAAAGCAGCAAAGCTTAATTTTTGTTGGAGAATAAAGTCCCGCATAAGACAAAATAAAGACAATTGTGATACATATATAGGAAGCTTCGGTCCAAATTGTCTAAGATCTTTTGGACAACAAAGTAACTCCCAAACTTATTATACAAATCAACTCACTCCCTCAATTGGACCAAATCTCAAATGCTAATAATTTTTACATCAGTAAATGATGCACAAAGACAGAATAATGAAATATTACATTAATATCTTATTATCTTACAAGAGGATAAATTAAACAGACTCTGAAACAAAAGGAGAGGCAGAAGGACTCGACGCAGGTTCTCTGTACCACTGATTTGCCTCTCGAGTGAGAAATTAAACAGACTCTGAAACAAAAGGAGAGGCAGAAGGACTCGACGCAGGTTCTCTGTACCACTGATTTGCCTCTCGAGTGAGAAAATAGGCATCTGCAATTAGAAATAGAAGCCACCATTAGAGACAATTCTATTCTATCATTGGAAGTAACAATCTAATTTGTCAAATTAGTTCAAAGGGTGAACATTTTTTGCTCCAAATGAATTGGTATACACTTAGGAATCATGTTATTAGAACTTAAAATAAAATCCCATTGTCATCCAGTGCTTTCAAAAAGTGCTGCTTTGTTCCCTGTTTGCAACTAAATGTTAAGCTGATAGCTTTCTCACACCATTCTTATCTTCAATAATGATAAATAAAATAATAAATCATACTTGTCCAAGATTAGGGGTTTAAGGACTATAAAACACATCATCAAAGACACTAACAGACAGAACATCTAATAAGTTTAATGGGACAAAAATTGCATCCTTTCAATTAATGCTTTTAGTGACACAAACTTTTCAACACAGGTTCCACCCAAACTGCCAATTGGCACTGGCCCCAACAGAACTGGGTTCCAAAGGGCTTCAGATACAGCAACATGCCTGTTTGATGGAGTTCGTGTTGAATATCGCCTATACTTTTCTATTAAAAGTAGCTACCATAAGGGATTTAATTTAAGTTTCCAACAGCTTATATTTTGCAGAACTTTAATGCTAAAGTGTTGAACCTCTTCATAATCTTATGTTACAGAAACAAAATTAGCAGATGTTACTAACTAACTTCATTGCCCACTTCCCTACAAAAAATTGTTGCAGCATATGAAACACAGATTGAATCATTTTAGGTACTGCAATGTATGTATGGGACTACGGATTTAATATTTCACAGAGATGAACCTAGTTTCCGAGCCATAATTTATTGAAGCTTACCTGACAGGAAGACATCTTGGTATTCATCATCATCATGTACAAATTGTGGAGGATCAGGCGAACCAATTCCAACAATAGTGCTTCCACTGCATGAGATGTATTAAGAAAACATAAAAGATGATTGCATGTTTTAAAATCAAGACACTATTAAAGCATGAACAAGAGCGTAATAAATACTGGACAACTATCAGAAAAGAATCAGAAAAACGTGTCAATTGTAATTTCAGCACAACTAACAGGGAAGTGTAAACCTCATTTTGTACTTTTGCTTAATTATCTAATCTTCGATAGAACTAGAACTACACTATAAAGCATTACATTCACTAATTCCACCACGTGGGTTTCTGAAAAATCCACTACTGAGGAAATTCATGGAAAAAATTGTACAAGTCTACATTGCTACAATAAGAGAGAGAGGTCAAAGCCCCTGAAGTCCTGAACTTTATAGAAACTTAAATGTTCACTTTTAAATTAAAACATGAGTATCATGAGGTATTTCTACTTGTTTCTGGCTTTACCATATGCTTGATTAACTTTGGCTAATATAATTTTTTTTATATGTATAAAAAAGAAATTCATAGGACAGAGATTAAAATTACAAAGATTTTGGAGGATTAGGGATCCTCCTTAGCGAAAAACGAAAACCAGAAATAACAGAGAGAAAATTAAAAAAAAAAAATCAATGGTTCAAAGCTGCCCAACCCCTCAGAAATTTGCTTTACACCAAATAGAAACCAAATGTCTAATCCTTGAGGGTCTGTTTGGGAGTTTTGGATGGGAAGGGTTTAAGGTGCAAAGGAGGGGTAAGGGATGAGGAAGGGAGGATAGTCCCCCACCTTGCATGAGAGTTTATTTTCCAATGAAAGAACCAAAATCTCCTAATTTGGGGGAAATAAAAAAATGAACTAGGGGAGGATTTTGGAGGACTTTTAAAATTTTTTTTACAACCTTCTTTCTTTAAAAAACTCTCAAAATGCCTTCCCCTCCAAACTCCCAAACAAAATACTGTTTGGTTGGAGGGGAATGGAGGGGAGGGAATATTTTAAATATTTCCTGTTTGGTTCAATTTTTTGGAGGGGAGGGGAGCAAAATCCCTTCTGGGTCAATTTTGGCTACCCTCCAATATTAGGGGATTTGGAGGGGAGGGGAGGGGATTTAAAATATTTGAATAGATTGCCTAAAATATCCTCACTTATATGTTTTGAATTCTAAATTTATAAGGGTTTTAAAGTAAATTAGTTTTAAAATCCCTCCCCTCCCCTCCTGAACCAAACATGAACAGTGTTATTTCCCGTCCCTTCCATTAAAATCTCTCCCCTCCCCTCCTCTCAACCACAAACACAATAGCTAATTAAAATCCCTGCCCTGCCCTCCCTTCCTGTCCCCTCATTTGAACCAAACACACCCTAAAGATACAGAAGTATGCTCCAACCAAGTGCACCAAATAGTAGCATAGATTGCAGATTGCCATAAAAATTTATCCTTTGTGATTCTACCAATCCAGTAAAGCTAGTCTCAAAAAATTGATCCAAGGACCTAGGGCACACCCAACATTCACCAGAACGGCCAAATGATGTATTCCATAAAGAAACTTCAGTAGAACAATGCGAACAGATGAGGAACCGATTCAGAACAAGCACCACACATACATTAGATCCTTGTAAGTCAGTTGTTTTAGGGATCCACTCTACAAATTTTAGTCATTTCAATTGGTTTCAATCTATTGTAACCATTAGACTTCCAAATCATAAATGTTATCTTGTATTATTCAGAGGGCTTTCTGCCTGAAATTTGATGGTTAAGTTTGATTCTAAAAGGTTTTCAAGATCAACAGAAAAGGATTATGATAATTTTACCAGTTATATGAAAAGTTTACAAATTACCAGATGCAAATTTACAAAGAAACTGGTGACTAGCAATTATCATATGTTCATTATACAATGTAAAGAGCGAAAAAGACAGCATTCTCATTATGTCCAATTACATAATAATTACTACCAACTGCTCCTTTCTTCGCCTCTGAGAGGCAATGCAAAACTAATGGAACATCAGTCATATATTTTGAATGTGTTCAAATAATTGTCCTCATACACAGTTAAAAGTAGTTAAAAACAACTTTAGCATTGCATATCAGATTAGTTGAGCAGAAATTTGAAGAATATTTAGTCCCACACTGCCAAGCACATGCAGAAACACACAAACTGAGAGAGAAGATGATAGGATATTGGGTTTGGGCCTTGGCCCAATTGCTGATGTGGCTAGTTGGAAGAAAGTAGTTATAGGGAGAGGGAACGGAAGGGAGAGGCATTCTACATTTTGTGTGGTTAGAACCTTACGGGTTTGGTCTATCTGAGGAGCTTTAGCTCTAGGATTGCAAGGGGGGTTTCCTCTTTTGTAATAGTTTCTTCTCTTTTCAATCATCAATAATACAGTATTCCCACTTCTCTGCAATTGGGTTCCTATCAGAAGACAGAGACAGTACAAATACGGATATTAACACACACACACACACACATATATTCCTGAAAGCTCTAGCAAGTACAGTTGCCTTTTATAAAATGCTGGAATAGATATTGAAGAATATTAGCTTTTTCTGTGTTTTCACCTTCCTGACATAAAAACAGCATCATATTCTCCACGACCAGCTGCAGTAATCCGCTGCTTCAGTCGTTTGAGAGATGGGAGAACTTCAAATGCTGGAGGTTCTGCAGAGAAAAGAGAAAGAAAAACATGGAAAAAATCAAAATGAAAAAGTAATGCATTTTAACGCATCAGAATAATACCAATTTCGATTAATATGCTGATGCTTATGCATGTGAATCAGGATCAAATATATAAACTTTGACAATGTCAATGTTAGGAAGGATGATTTGCAACACATTATGGGGCATACTACGTATTTCATGGTAAGATACACATACAATTATAAAATGAGACTAGAAGCTCAATTAGACCTGCTAGATTACTTTCACACCGAACTCATAGAGTTATGTGCAAGGTGCATTAAAGAACATCAAATCAAAGCCAAACTGAAAAGATAAAAAAGTAAAAATTATGAATACTCGGCTAGAAACACACCTAAATCATTAATACAAACATCTTGTGATATCCCATTCCTTTTGATCTTCTCCAGTAATGTTAAAGGATCAACATTACTAGTCTGGTCCAACTGTAGACGCTGCATCATTGGATGTTAAATTTGTGACTAAAAAATTGAGGGAAAAGTATGGCCTTGTTTCTATTCTGAAAAGTAAAATACCTTGTAGACTTCTGCAGTTGAACATGCCTGTTGGGGCTTTATGAGAAACATTGGAATGTCCAAAGATATTGGAGGAGGAATATTCTGAACAACCTGTGCAATTGAAAGAAAAAAAAATATTGAATATAATATAATGATTAGGAAATTCATTGAGCAAGTCCAGCTGCCAGTCTAATGAATGCATGAGTGAGTTCTTGTAATAATTATCAAATAAAATAGTTGAATACCTCCACATTTCAATGATTAAGGGACAAACAATTCCCTTCTCATTCATGGAAAAATGATCCGATATCTTCTAGTACTAGGATACAACAAGTTTCAGCAACAAAAATCAATCAAGGTGATGGGAACTGAAAGCTGTAAAGGTTGGGTTCACCTGCTTTTATTATACAATAATATCAACTTTTATTACAGTGAATGACTCTGGTGGGTCATTGATGCATGTGTATAAGAGGAGGAAAAGGAGATATATGGGTGAGCTGAAAAGTGATGGGCTTAACTTGGGAAAAGCTACTGATTGGCAGTATATAACATAAGAGAATTCAGTTAGAGGAGAGAGGGAAGGGAAGAATGAAATGGACACCTGGCAGCTGATGAATGGAGGGAAGATTCTGTTATGATTGGATGCAGGGGGGCGGAGGTTATATGAGAGGCATAGGGGATACTGAGGGGGCAGCGGAGAATTGTAATTGGAATGAGGGAGGCCTTGACCTAGAGGATTGTTCACTATCTTAGTGACAATTCCTATGTCATTTCTTTTCTTCCACTCACTTTTCGTGAGTTCTACATTGAATCTCCTCCATGTCAACCTCTCGCAGGCCTCCGACGACAGCAACTTCCAGCGCCACGGCGTAGAAGTTTAGTGTGGGGTCGTCAGTCTCAACGTCAACCTTCATACGCCCATCCTTCTTTGCCCCACTACCGACCTGGTTCTCTTCAACAAAAACATCGATCTCCACCATCTGCAAACCACCCACCGTCGCAGCAAGCAGCCATCCACCCACTGTTGCAGCTTCACAGCAAGGCAGCACCCAGGACCACCCACCCACCGCTCCAGAGTCACTGGCAGCAAGCACACAGAAGGGTTTTGGTAGAAAACGGGTTACTACGACCCAACCTGTTTTTTCATCGAGGACAAAAAATGCCGAAGAAAAACATGGGTCAGGCGGCTCCGGTGGTGGTACCTTCTCACCACCCACCCTTGACACCACCAAGCTACCTCAGCCACCACCCTCACAGTGTCTGTCAACACCTCCGCTGCATACATCTCCCACTCTGGGAAACCAGACACCACCAACCCCCTTTCTTGTCACGTATGTTGGCTTGAGAATTTCAGACAACCCACGTTCCTTCTGCTTCCCTGCCCATTTGGACGCAATGGTTAAAAGATTATCTCCTTCATTGGCCCATGCTCTATTGATTGAGTGGTTTGATCCGCATCCTCGACCTCCTCCTCTGCTTTCTCAGCTGTTTGCTCCTTGAACACTGTGCCAATATCTGCTCCTATTGCTGATTCTGGTTCCAGTTCAGGTTCATCATCCGAGACGAAAACCGGTAGATCTGGGTTGAACTCGGGTTGGAATCTTTGAGCACTGCCTTCACAAAAGCTCCCCTCGACAACTGAGGGTTGCTCAATCTCCACCAGAACCACCAGCTGAGAGGACCACCTCTCAGTCCCATCATGGCCTTTGCTACCTTTTCCGTCTCCAGTGTAACTGTCACATCAAAATATTGGGTGATGTTGATCAACCATTGATAGGCTTCTTCTCCTTCAAACACTGGAACCTTCAATAATCTCTTCTGATGGCCAAGGAACTGCATCTTCCTGTTTTCCAGCAATTTACAGGGTTCCCAAGACTGGGAGCTTCGATACCAAATTGATAGGGACAAGAAAACACTGATAATATAAAATTAGAAAAATGGAGCTCAGCTCCTTACAAAGAGGTGTTGCTCTGAAAAATGCAGGAAACTTAGACAATCAAGAAAACAGTAGGTAACCGAAAGAGAAAAGATAACAATACTGGAAGGGTCACTAGAGATAGTGAACAATCCTCCCTAGGCCAAGGCCTCCCTCATTCCAATTACAATTCTCTGATGCCCCCTCAGCATCCCCTATGCCTCTCATAAAACCTCCACCACCCTGCACTCCAATTCATCTAGCAGCTCATCTATTATTGGGATGGGGAATTTATCTGGAACTGTGAGCTTGTTTAGGGCCCTATAGTTAACACAAAACCTCCAGCTACCATTTTTTTTTCGTGACTAATATGATAGGGCTTGAATATGGACTAGTACTAGGCCTAATTATACCAGCTATCAACATGTCTTGCACCGGTTTTCAATTTCATCTTTCTGAAAATGAGGGTACCTGTAAGGCCTTAGGTTAGGGATTGCTCCTCCTTCTTTGAGTGTGATGGCATGATCATGGCGTCTTCTTGGGAGTAGGCCTTGTGGACTCTGGAATACATCAGCAAACTCTTCAAGTACTCCCTGTATGACATTTCTGTTTCCAGCTGCTGTAAGAAGCATTCTACCAGAAAACCACCCTCTGCTTCTTGAATGTCTCTACTCATCACCTTGGCTGACACCTCTCCCTTGCACAAACTGGGACTTCCTTTTATTATCACCCTAGAACTGCCTTCTCTAATCTTTAAGGTCAGCTCCTTGAAATTGGCCTTAACTTCTCCTAATTGTTCCAACCATTCCATCCCTAGCACCACATCTTCACCTTCTAGTGCAAAGACATAGAAGTCTCCTTTACATTTCAGTTTCGGCAGTTGCATCTCCAGTCCTTTGCATACTCCTCTTGTTTTGATTCTTTGGCCATTCCCACCTTAACCCAATGAGGAACTGTGTGTTGCACTTTTAAGTTCAAATTCTGAGTGACTCTGCTCGAAATGAAATTAAGTGTTGCTCCACTATCTATCAACACTAGCACATTGTTTTCAGCAATGGTCCCCCATAGCATGAAGGACTTCTTGGAGGTTAACCCTGCCATGATGGGCAAGGTGAGTTGCTTATGCTGCCCTTCCCACACGATATCCTCTTTATCGCCCCCTTCTTCCTCCTGTTCATCATCTGAACCCTGCTCTTCAACAAGCAATCCGCAGGTTCTTGTTCTTGCAGACATGACTAGGAGAAATTTTTTCATTGCAGGTAAGACATAATCCTTTTCTTCATCTTTCGAAGTATTCGTCTTCTGGTAAAAACTTATAGTCTCTCTGCTAGTTCCTTCTCCCGGTTTGCTGGTGTTGGACCAATTGTTGGAAGCTTGTGCACGATTGGAATTCATTTGCTGACTCTTGAAATTGTCCTCACTCTTCCACTAACGAGTTGTACCTTTGTAACCCGATTGTCCTCTCCTCACATAATGTTTGTTTCCTTTCCCATAGATTTCATTTCTCTCAACCACAAGCAATGCGAGATCCATCATTTCTTTTAGGGTTTTTGGACGATGCAACCTAACCTCAGCTCGAATGTCATCTTTCAATCCATTCGCGAAAATCCCACTCAGATACTCAGGTTGTGATATCTTCAGTGGTCCAGAGAGTACCTCGAATTGTTCTCTGTACTCTTGCACTGTACCTTCTTGTTTAAACCCTAGCAAGATCTCGAAGTAGTTCTCCACTAATGAAGGCGGGAATCTCTTCATCACACCTTCTTTAAACTCGTCCCAGGTAGGTTGTTCCGTGCACGATTCCCACCATTGCATCCATGACAGTGCCTTTCCCTCCACCGCGATGAACATCGCTTCCATTTTCTTTACTTCGGTTAAACTTCTGAATCGGAAATAGCGCTCGATTTTTCCAATCCAGCCAGGCGCATCTTCTCCATTGAAGATCGGAATATCGATCTTCCGAAATCGGTCTTCTCCTTCAATCACATGAGAATTTGGAGAGCTATGCAATTCGTTTCCTCCAGCTCCTCCGCCATTTCCGTCACCGCCGTCGCCTCCCCCACCATTGTTGCCGTGGTGGTTCCCTCCAATACTTTCGTTTCTAAAGCGATCGAACCTCTCCTCCATCGTGCACATCAGATTCTGCGTAATTCTTTCCTCTGATTGTCGCGATGACGCTTGTAAAGTGGTTTGCAACAAATTCTGCATCATTTCCATCAACCTCTAATCGCGTTCTTCCATGATTGCTTGCGCAGATCTTCTCACCATCAACGAACGAACCTTTGGATCGAAACTTCTCTGATATCAGTTGATAGATTCAACTCGTAATCTAATTTTAAGAATGACCAAATGGGGGAATCTCGCCCCAAGTAAGTTTTATTGATTGAATCAAAAGGAATTACAATTTGCGAGATTGAACTATGGTGATTTCGAGAGCACCAATTCTCTCCTCTAGGTTCCACTTAGTTTCTAACTAACTAACAGAAAGCCTACCTAACTCCTATTTATAGGTATTTTCCTAATACAACTGCTATTCCCGCCCTCCCTCCTAATGGCTGCCCCTAATATATACATTCCTAACTATCGGGTGCCTATCACATTCCCTCCAATAATCAGCTGCAAGGTGTCCATTTCATTCTGCCCTTCCCTCTCTCCTCTAACTTAATTCTCTTATATCATATACTGCCCATCAATAGCCTTTCCCAAGTTAAGCCCATCACTTTTCACCCCACCCATGTATATCCATTTCCTCCTCTTCTACACATGGATCAATGACCCATCAGACTATCAAAGTTCATTACCATGACGTTAAGTTGTATTGCAAGACAGTGTCGCAAGTCTATTCACAGCCTTTAATGGTTAATCCATTGTATCAATTTTACTTGGCAACCTATCAGAAATTATTGATTTGCAGCACACATTGGGCACCCACCCAGCAAGACGTAACAATAAATAAGAAGCAAGCATCTTGCGCTTTTTCTCTCATATCTAACTTTCTCATATCTAATTTTCAGAAAAGAAGGTACCTAATGTTTGGACTGACCTCACCTCGACCAGAGCAATAGGCTGCTCCCTGAGAGAAAAAGAAGGGAATGTCCGATCCTATCTCACTTGACCATTCTTGGAGTTCTTTGACTGTGGCAAGACAACCACTGAATTGATTTGCTGCCCATAGTGCAGTTGCAGCATTGCTACTTCCACCACCAAGCCCTGCCCCAGTGGGCACCCGTTTATCAAGATGAATCTGACAACATCAAGAATATAATCAATATAAATTAAAACTTGTGCTAAGTAGAAATCCAAGTAAAATAAATAAAAATGCAATTTTTCATTCAAAATAATAAAAATAGGAAGAAAGTAGCACTGTTAATTCATACCCAGAAGAACTTTTCACTGCCAGTTTTCTTCCTGTAAAGATTAAGTGCCTTGATAATCTGTGAAAAGAATTCCCACATAAAATTCTCTGAATAACGAACATGGAAAAAAAAATGTTGTTATCGGGTAAAAAGGATTGCAACTCAGCCGAAGGACAAACTCAGACGAATAATGCAATGAACTTAATATGAATAGATACTGGGTTCCCAAACTACTAAAGAAAACGTTTGGTCAAAGGGTGAACGTGAAAAATTAAAGACCGAAATAATGATAAGAGCGCAAACTAATTTGGAAAATAATAAGCAAGATTGTAAAGAAACAAGGCTAATGAAACGGTATGCAAAGATAAATAAGCATATGAAAACTTGCTTTTCGAATTGATTGTCTATCCGTTACAATGGATTACAATGAGTATTTATAGGCAAATCTTAATCCCTATATCTATCTAACTACCCACGTTTAACACCCATGATCCCCTTAATACTCAAACTACCCTTGCTGCAACGGCTATTCCTTACGGAAACTTAATCCTATTTTCCAAGCACGTCCCTTGGCAACCGCTAACAACTTCATCTTCAATCGGCACTTTTCCTCAGCTTCCAACGTATACTTTCTTTAGCCACATTTTCAAGAACCAATAATGGCCTATTACGAGCCAATTTTCCAAACCTCGCTTCCTCATATGGACTATATCACCTAAAAGGCCCTTTTAAATTAAAAGCCCGGCCCAACAAATATGTTAGCCGAACCTCTTCAGCATCGGCTACTCCTTCCCTCAGCTAAGTAGCTATTAACTGTGTTCGGCCATCAACTATTTTGTTTTACCTTGGATATAACAATTGCCCTCTTGCATCTTTTAGCTAACTGAAAAAGAAGCTGAAACGATGCAATCATTACCTAGACCATTAAATTCATTAATCCCAATTAGGTAGCAACTGCAGTCTGTCATTTAAAATAATGAATTTTAACCAATCATCTTCCAACGGTAAGTTTATTTTACCCTTTGAAACTATAACTAGGCAAACAGTTTGCCAGCTGGTTATTTTCGCTTTTCGCTTCCATCTTCTTCTTCCTCTGCAGGACCTCATCCTTTTGATCATGTCTTCCAATTCCGATTCCCAAAACCAAGCTCATTCCTATAACGATGCTTCTTCATCATCTTCCCCAATCTCTTCCAATCACACTCTTTCCTCAATGGACAAGGATCAAGATTTCGCAACAACCATTCTTGTCCCGATCATGGATTCTCACACCATTACTCCTTGTACTTCTGATATTTCACACCCCACAATTCAATATACTGAATGGCTAACACGAGTTGCAGCTAGCCGAGGTGAACAATGGAAAGAATGGGAGATTCATGATGTAATCATGTTATCGCAACATGATATTCCTCTCAACCTTGAGCTGATATTTGGCTTTCATGGATTTTGGTCCACTTCCATCAATGGATTCATCCTTCCCTCTGGTATTGTGAGCCCTACCTTGTTAGATGTAGCCAAATCACGGGCCTTCCAATAATCGGAGACGAGGTACCCTCTCTGCATGCTATATCTTTTCCAGCTCTAAAAATCCAATTTTCAAAAACCCTAGCGTCATACTCCAACTTCATTTCAGCTAACGCTAAAACCTCCAAACAAGTCTCTGATAGTGAACACCAAGCCTTTTTGCTATATTGGTTATGCAAATACTTTTTCTGTTCTAGTTCGGTAGCCATCATTCTAGAGCTTTCCCACTACGTCTCTTTGATTACCTCAGGCAGGCGCCTATCTCTTGGTTCTCTTTTCCTGTCCCTCCTTTACAGAAGTCTTTCTACCATGGTGAATAGACTTCAAAGAAATTAAAAATTGAACATTGCCGGTCCCCTATGGTTCCTTTAGCTTTGGATAATCCTTTACTTTCCTGAATTCATCCCTCTGACTCATAAAAATTTGTCTCTTTCTTCATCGACTCCAATCCCTCTTGGTCGATTCTTGCAAACCCTTCCAATATCAAGGCAATCAGCTTTTGACTTTGCTTCAGAGCTATTTATCTCGACTCGTCATGCTAGAGAATTCTTTCCTTTAGCTGACAAGCCTCTTAACCTTATTTGGGTAAAACATACTGCTACCAATACGCAAGATCCTCAGCTGATCAGTGATCTCACTTTCTGATGGAGCGGCGTTTTAACCGCTAGAGACTTAATGTGTGGACTGAAGCCTTCTTCTCGTTACAACAAAACTTCGGCTGAGTTTTATTGTCCACTTCGGCTAAGTGTTATTGTCCACAAGCACTGGCTCAGCAATTTGGACTCATTCAAAACATACCCTTGGCCTACCAATCAATGGTGACAGCGTTTGCCAGGCCCACTTTGTCTAAGAAAGATGTTATATTTCTGACTAAATTAAATATCCAGAAAATGAATGCCTTTGAGTTCATCCCTTTTCGGTAACAACCTGGAGAGTCTTCAGCTTTTATTAACTGATGGCCTTCTGTGTCAAATAAAATCTTCTCTGCTCCTACCTCAAGCTATCTTGCTCGGCTTGTCATAAAAGGCACCATGGATCAACCTGCTCTCAACACTCCACCTCTTTCTATTGGGAGGCCCACAACATCTAGAAGTGTTACCCAAACTTCGGCTGCAGGTAATTACCATTCATTCCTTGGTTGTGTAATTGTCCATTTTCTTTCTTTAACTTCCATTCATATTTCAGGAGCTTCTCAAGAGGTGGCCATTGATGTTGAAAATTTAGAAAACACCCCTGTTCGGGCCTCAACTCGCTCCTTAACCACCAAGAAAGTTACTCGGAAAACTGGTGTTATCATAAGGGGAACTCCTCCAGCTCCTCAACAACCAGCAAGGAAGAAAAGAAAACTTAAAAAGGTCCCTTCCTTTTCTAACTATTCTTTTATTTCGTAATAACTCCTTTCGGCTAACTGTCTACTTTGACAGGCATTTTTGCAATCAGCCAAAGTTGTTCGTGAAGCTACTCCACCAAGTACTTCTCCAATTGGGGAACCAACTATTCAGGTAAACCTTTTGTCTTTTCATTATCAACCAATTTCTTTGTTGGTATATTTGCTAACATACTAATAATTCCCAGCTTCAGGAACAAACACCTATCCATGATTCCATTCAACTCCCCACCAAGAATCATCAGTCGAACCTGCCATGCTGAGTCCTTCTCTTGCCCCCTAGACTTAACAATTTCTTCCTCCATTTCCAACGACATGGCCTCTTCAATCCTTTGCTCTGTCACCAAGGATGTTAGCCGATGTCTGAGGTCTACTATCACTAGGGGAGCACTATTCATTGATTACCAATTGGTAAAACCGTAAGTCGGCTTGAATCTTCACATTAAAACCATCTGCGGTCAAGTTACAGGATTCCCATGATCCTTCTTCATATTCTTCGGGAACTAAGATGGGTTCCAGCCGAGGAGAGTAGAAAATAGCTTCAGCCATCTTTGCATCAGCTGTAAACGGGTTCCTATCAGCTGTCACTGACTCCACCTTATCTCCATCCCAAAACATCAACATTTGATGAAGAGTGGAAGGTACACACTGGCTAGTATGAATCCAATCCCTTTCTAATAACACAGATTAAGTCGCCTTAGCATCAACCACGAAGAAGGCTAAACTCAAGGACCCAATGCAGCCGTGGACTCACCAGTAAAGTTTGTCATCTTCATGTTGGTAGGTACCAAGTCTTACTTGGACTTTCCCAACTTCTTCATGGTGCTTGAAGGAATCACATTCAACACAGCACCTCCATCTACCAAAACTCAGCTAATCACTTTGCCATTAACCTGGGCTCGGATATATATTGGTTTGAGATGTTTTATCATCTCTTTGGATGGCTTTGGAAACTCCATTTTATTTTCTTCTGGTACAGGGTTCAATACAGCCCATTCAGCTTCCTCAATAAATACATCTCCCTCCAACTGTTCTGGTTGTTCTTCGTAAGCTAAGAATTCACTTGGAAGGAGTCCTACCATATTTGCCTCGGCTGATACCTGTTCTTCCTCTTCAACCAATATTGAATTCAAGACAGAATCCTCAAGCACCAGGTCTACACCAAGTTCTTTTTCCATCTCCTCAACCGTCAAAGGCTCGGGCTCAATGTGAGAACCATGAATCATTCCATCAAACTCGGCCTTTTCTAGACTATTAATGAGATCCTGGAATTCCCTTTCTTCTTTCATAATGCAACCTTGTCCTTTACTTCGCTGAACTTGGTCTCCCCTATCAGCCTGTTCTTCGTTCTATGTTCTTATCTGCCTATCCTCTTTGGTTGCCGTTTCCTTCTTTAGGTTGCCCAAAGGCAATTTCCAGAATCTCGGCTACCCTAGGGGATTGGATTTCGGCTCTGTCCATAGTCTTAGCCTTGGTTAACATTGCCACAGTTTGTCTCATTCTCTAGATGGACTTGTTCCTCTGGGCCCTCCTTTTCTGAGTCCTGGTCAATACGACAAAATTCTACTCCTTTGGAACCTTTCCTTGCCTGTATTTATTTAGAAACCAATGTTCTCTCTCCACATCAGCAGAAGGCTTTACCATGCTCTGGGGTCTGATGGCCTCTTCATTTTTTACTGTGATCTTGAGGGTGGTCATCCCCTTCTCAACATCAAACCTTGCAACCCTCTTTTTTCCTTCAGGTATAGGAGCGTCATCTATTACTAATACTTTTCCTTTGTTCGGGGGCTGATGCTTTCCTCCTTGGTCATTCTCCAAAGCTTTTCCCCTCGGCTCTTGCACATCTTTCAATACCGGTTTCGTGACTCTAGGAGTAGCTGTTTGTATGTATCTATGATCTTTCCTAGGCCCTTCCAACCTATTGACCATACGTCCTTGCCCCTAGCATAATCAAATCTCCCTGATCTGTTGGAATTTTGTGACCCAGGGGTCCATCTATTCTGTGAATTCCTCAATCTATCAAACACGATTGGCCTATCATTCGCAACCTTCTCTTCCTCAACCCCATTCATCCTCTTCCGGTGGGAAATACTCATGGGAATGTAAGGATGATCAGACTTAGGCACAGTAAGCCTTTCGAACACCGAACCTCTCCTGTCAACAGATTTTGGCTGAGTAGAAACAGCCAAAGCTCTGCCAGCCCCATTCGACTCATTCAGGGTCCCCTTCCTTCTCCATTGGGGTCGCATCGGCTGTTTCCATCTTTTGGATGGTAAACCTGAAAACGAGGCCCTAAAGAAAGATACCCTATTGACTGCGGCCACAAGGAAGGGATCAGTAATCACAACCATTTCCTTTTCGGCTAATTTAAATCTTCCCTCCTTTACCGTTTTCTGGATCGCTTTCCTGAAAACGATGCAATTATTTGTGGCATGGGTGTAAGAATTATGCCAATTGCCATATCTTTTGTTTTTCAACTCATCAGCCATTGGAATTTTATGTCCTTCTGTTAGCCGAATCTGTTGATCCTTCAATAGATAATCGAAAATTTGGTCAGCCTTCGAAATGTCGAATGAATATTCGACTCTGGTCTCAGTCGTCTATGCTTCTTTTCCTTTAGCGGGCCTTAAAGCAAGACACGAATACGGCTTCCCTCTGACAATTTCGGCTGCCATAATGTCTACCGTTGGATCGGCTGACTCATCATACCCATCATCAGATTCTTCTATATCAACAATGGAAACTAGGTGAGGTCCTCTTCCTTTATTCAACCTCCTCCTTTCCTTTTCCAGGATATATTGCTCAATCCGGTAAGCCTTAGAAGCCAACTGGCTCAAATCAGCACAATCCTAACCCACCAATCTCTCCCTCAACTGAGGGTGCATATTACCAATAGCCATAGAGGCATATTCTGCTTCTATCAATTGGACTGTACATCGGCTTCTCAGCTTTCTGAATCTTTCTATGAACTTCGTTGCCGGTTCATCCACATGCTGCCTCAAGTTCATCATATCAGCTACAGTAACATCCGGCTGAGGCATATAGAATCTATCGTGGAAACATCGTTCCATATCAGCTCAATTTTGTACTGAGTTAGGTGCTAAAGCCGAGTACCATGTGAACGCAGCTCCTGTTAGGGATAATGGGAATAGCTGGAGCTTGTAAAATTCATTTTGATTGGCCTTTCCACATTGGGCAGTGAATCTCCCAATATGCTCCATGGTGGATTTCCCATCTTCTCCTGAGAATGTAGTGAAATCTGGGGTCTTAAAACCCCTTGACAAAGGCCGGTAGACTGGCCCATCGAGGAGTTTTAGTTGAATACCAAAGTGTCTCCTCATGGTCTGAGCTATCATCTCATGATCTATCAACTGTGGTCCAGGGGCTCTCTCAGCCGCGTAATTGGGGACTTGCGGCTGAAGGGGCCTGACTGGCCTGGGGGCATAACCCCTGCATGGTATGGTATTGGCTCCTGAATTGGCATTGCATCCAGGGCATTGGCCATAAATGGTGGGGCATTAACCCACTGTTGAGCAATCGGCTGCATCGGCACAGCTTGTGGTATATTGCACCAGGGCTGTCCATATGGAAAAAATTCAGGGGTTCCAACTGGGGTTGGTGGAACATTCGTCCATGGTGCTTCCCCTTCATAGTCTTAAGCGATTCTAGCAACCCCTGGGCCGCCTCCTATGCTATAAGGCATAAACCCCCCAGGTGCACTTGTTTGTGGAGCAGTGCCTACAGCCGACGTATTAGGTGGTAAGTGGGGCATCCCGACTAACCCTGTAGCATTAGAAGGCCTTCGGGGTACTTGCACCTGCCCGAATTGTAAATTCGGCTGCTGCATTCTGGACCAAGGGAATGGTCTGCGACATGCTCTGATTCGGCTGGACCGTCGACTGAGGCCCTGCCTGAACCTGGCTGCTAGCAGGCTACCCTAATTGCCCAGACACAGCGGAGTGAGCTAAAGTATCACCCATTTGAGCTTGCTTTTTCTCTCGTTCCCTGACATAGTGAACCTCATTCTGAACCATTGGTTTTACTATCTCGGGTAAATTGTCTTGACACTTGGAACATTAATTCGTTAATTCCTATATCAATCTGCTCCCAAATAAACGAGGTAGTGACCACTATCGGCTGAGATTGATTTGCAGAATCCACCATGGCAGTGGACGTCCCAACCGAAGGGGTGACTGACCCAGTAGCCTAGGGCGAAGAAGGCATTCCCAAGGTTGTTTGTGGTACTGCCTCCGAGCTCTTACGACCTCCATTTTTCTTGCTAGCTTGCAACCTATCCATACTGCTAAGATTCTTTCCGGCCTTAGGTGCATGCACCACATGAAATCCTGACCTGGAGAAGGAAACTTCTCAATCTGTTCACCTTCTTTGGTCCCACCGGGCGTGCCAAAATTGTTATCAGGTAAAAAGGATTGCAATTCAGCCGAAGGACAAACTCATCCGAATAATGCAATGAACTTCATATGAAAAGATACTAGGTTCCCAAACTACTAAAGAAAGCGTTTGGTCGAAGGGTGAATGTGAAAAATTAAAGAGCGAAATAATGATAAGAGCGCAAACTAATTTGGAAAATAATAAACAAGATTGTAAAGAAACAAGGTAATGAAACATTATGCAAAGATAAATGAGCATATGAAAACTTGCTTTTCGAATGTATTGTATGTCCGTTATAATGGATTACAATGAGTATTTATAGGCAAATCTTAATCCCTATATCTATGTAACTACCCACGTTTAACACCCATGATCCCCTTAATACTCAAACTACCCTTGCTGCAACGGCTATTCCTTAAGGAAACTTAATCCTATTTTCCAGGCACATCCCTTGGCAACCGCTAACAACTTCATCTTCAATCGGCACTTTTCCTCAGCTTCCAACGTATACTTTCTTTACCCACATTTTCAGGAACCAATAATGGCCTATTACGAGCCAATTTTCCAAACCTCGCTTGCTCATATGGACTATATCACTTAAAAGGCCTTTTTAAACTAAAAGCCCAGCCCGACAAATATGTTAGCCGAACCTCTTCAGCATCGGCTACTCCTTCCCTCAGCTAAGTAGCTATTAACCGTGTTCGGCCATCAGCTAATTTTGTTTTACCTTGGATATAACAAATGCTAAGAAGGAAAACAGTACTTCGTGTTGTCTTACCAAATTACTATCATCAAGGGGCACCCCGGACACATTGGTTGACAGTCGATCCTTCGTTTTGGATGGTGACAAAGAGAACTTAACTAGGTCACCTAGACTTATCACCTGGAGACTCAAAAGGTGTAAGTAAGATATACTCAAGAATAAAATAAGTCATATTAATAAGTAGACTGAAGCATTCACCATACTGTGATCATACGTACATGAAATAGAGATGCCAAATCATGGTACCCATCTTCCCTCTTGTTGGTTATTCTCAAGAAAACATTTATCTGCAGCAGATGGGTTAGTAATTTCGATACAAGCAAATAAATTTGGATAGTCTCTAATCAACATATTGGCTGGCTACCTTGCAAGGAGAGAACAAAGTAAGCCTTGAAAGGGGAGCATCCTTGTCCACTTCATCAGCCAACTTGTTTATCCTTTCATCAGGGTCATAAACAATCTAATTTCACCAACACACAATTACAACATAAAAGTAAAATAAAAAAATCATAAAAAATTCAATCCAAAGCATAAAACACTAAAAAAAAATTCAAAACCCATTTCAAACAAATGCCATTAAACAAAACAACCACATTGAAACTTCAATCCAAAGCATAACAAAAAAGGGACCAAAGATACCAACCTCTACTTGTTTCCTGAAAGTGTTGGAATCAGAAACCATGGCTCTAACCAACTGGGGTCTCTGAAACTGGAGCTTTGTGTGAAAATTTGGTGACCCGTTTGGTCTGAATTGTGGTAAATGGGTGCTTCTGAAGGGATTTCGAGAAGTGGGGATGACATGGTTACTGCAGAGAAAGTGAGAGGTAGCCATGGATGGGTGAAACTTGAAAGATTGTAATTTTAGTTGTACCTGGGTACCTGGAAAAATGTCAAACCAAGCAGTGTTGCTTTGACGATGTGCTTGTGTATGTTGTCACTATCAACTTCGGATTTTGTCTCCACATAGTCTAAACGTGTTTTGTTTGCTTAATAAAAGAGTTTAATTTTGGTGCTCTCTTAATCAATAATAAATTATTATATGAGTAACTCCTTAATGAAATTACGATAAGAATAAAATTTTATTAATGATGTGATAATTTATGATTATTTAATAGTGTAAAAATTGCTAACATTGATAATACATATTCATGAAATTCATAAAAGAAAATTGGAAAAAAAATTTAAGATTGTAAATAAAGTTGTAACTAAGATCATATTTATTTTTATTTTTTTCACGAAATATCCTCTCACCCGATAAGTGAAAGAATAATCTCTCAATGTTTTATTAGATGTCTAAGCGGGGATCCTTCTTAATAATATTTTTCTATTCGTTCCTAAGATTATATTTACTTTGAATTAATTTAAAGTGTATCGATACTTTAGTTCATTCGAAGTTAATAATAAAAAAATTTACTCGTTCTATAACAATTTCATCTTATTCAAAAAATATTGATATGACCTTATTAGTTTAATTTTGATGTACGTAAATACATTACCAACGAATTATATATATTATCATATGCAAGTCTTTTGAGTTTAGTAATTATAAGAGTCAAAAAAATTTAATAACATGACATTATATGATTGAATGACATATAAAAATCTTTTAGATAACTGTTCTTACATGATAGTGCGTTAAATTAAATCCTATTTTTACTTTAAATAGTTGATGGAAAATTTTTTAAATATAAAATTATAAATTTTATTAATGAGTACTCTTAACATTAAAATTAAAATATCACAAATAAATAGTTTGGTCCCTTAAACATACTAAATAGGATTAGATCTATGCATGTAAAAGATTTTATTAAAAGATACTGTACCCACTTCAATGATCTCTCTATTTAAAAAGGGATTTGTCTATATTTGTCGGATGAGGATTATGTTTGGTGCACACCAAAAAAAAAATATCAAAGACAGAAATTATTAAATATAGAGTATTAACATTAAATATCATAACAGTTTTAAATAATTATTAATTTTCTAAAAAGAATTATTATTAATTTTTATAACTAATTTAAATGAGCAATTAATGATATTTTTATTGGAACCTGCGTTAACTTTTAAATTATTTAATGTTTTTTGTTTTGTTTCACAACTGTGCGTAATTGCAAAAACTAATCCTACAAGATATTGGACGACATTTAAGGGTTGATCTCTCCTAACAAGATTTTCTCCATATACAAGAGTCAAATATCGATCTTTTGACCACTTATTTAAGGGATCCAAACTTATTATCATCTTGACTAACCACATATTAATAAATTATTTAATGTTAAATGATATGCTTAGTGTGTAAACATTTTTTTTCCTGGTACAAATGCAAACTTTGTATTGGAGTAAATATCCAATTTGGTCCCTGAAATTGTAGGGTCGTATCAACTTAGTCCCCCACATTATCAATATTCCAAAATGATCCTTGGAATTTCAAAATGTAGCAAATGCATCCCTGACATTATTCACTTAATTTCAAATGCATCCCTGACATTACTAACTTAATGTCATTATAGTCCATGCAAATATCAACGGAGGGGCGAATCTGATTAACTTTCTGCAATTTCAGGGATCATTTTGGAATATTGATAATGTGAGGGATTAAGTTGATATGACCCTACAATTTCAGGGACCAAATTGGGTATTTACTCCTTTGTATTGATTAGTCATAGACAACTTTCATAGATGAGTCCCACTCGTCAAAACCGGAGATGATAAAGATGTCTTTGCCTTCTTGCTCAGATTATATCGATTGCTGAGATTTATGGTTGTTACAAGAAGCCTACCGATAATACTCTTTCGGTCTCTTATTTTTTTTAATTTATTCAACTTGATCCTTTTATTTTAAAAATATTCAAATTGATCCCTTACTTATCAAATGTTAGACAATTTATTCCTTTTCGTTAAATTTCACCGTTAAGTTGAATAAATTAAAAAAAATAAGGGACCAAGTTGAATAAATTAAAACAAATGAGAGACCAAGTTGAATAAAATATAGGGACCAAGTTGGATAAATTAAAACAAACGAGAGACCAAAAGAGTAATTTGGCTAGAACTTAACGGTGAAACTTAACGGAAAGGACCAAATTGATTAACGTTTGACAAGTAAGGGACCAATTTGAACATTTTTAAAATAGATGGATCAACTTGAATAAATTAAAACAAATGAGGGACCAAAAGAGTAATTTAGCCTATATCAATAATTGTAACATCCCGTTTTTTTTGTTCAAGGTGTGGGACACTAATTAAGCATGTTTAAGGGCTTAATTATATTCTTTATGTGTTGAGAAAGCCATGATTCAAATTTGGAACAATTTGGCCTTGGAACGAGCTCAGAAAGTGCAAAAACGTAAAAGAACAGTTTTGATCAGCGTCCAACACTTAGACGTAGAGAAATCCCACACTCACACGTTGACCGTTGACACTCGAGTGTGGGTAATTGCACGTCAAAACGTGGAGAGTGGATGTGTGGGGGTGCACGTGTCAGCACGCACGCAAAGCGTGGCAGAGACGTGGCCAACACTTAGACGTAGAGAAATCCCACACTCACACGTTGACCGTTGACACTCGAGTGTGGGTAGTTGCACGTCAAAACGTGGAGAGTGGACGCGTGGGGGTGCACGTGTCAGCACGCACGCGACGCGTGGCAGAAACGTGGCAATCAGCGCTCCACGCTCAAGCATGGAGTTTTCCCAAGCCAGAGCGTGCCCACGCTAAAGCGTGGAGTTTTTCGACGCTCAAGCGTGGACAACCTGACAGCATCACTTAAGTTTTCTACTCTCATTTCTCTTGGACGAAGGTCATGAGTTTTTCAGGTCCAGAGAACGTAGAGAGAGAGAGAGAGGATTCCTAGAGAGAGAAAGTTGAGATAGGAGAAGATTGAGGTATCGGATCGTGATTCTGACTACACCACTGAGATCAAGGCTTCGAGTACTTCAAGATTCACTGATTGATTTCTTGATTTCTCAAAGGTAAGCTCGAATCCCTAACACGTCGACTTTACGTTCTTTGTGTTCTTCGAGCTTTTCCCTTGAATCTTCTTGGTTTTAGTGTTGCCCTAGGGTTAACAATGTCGTTTACACGTTGTTTCCTTAATTAGGGCAAAGTTGAGGTCGTGACGGTGCTCGTGGGAGCAAGGCAGACGCAGTTGTTAGAGGTGGTGGTGGAGCTTGGCCGCGAGGTGGTGGTGTTGAGTTCGTGGTTGCGTTCGTGGTCGCGGTTGTGCAATCCTTCAGGTGGGGAGAAAGAGACTGTTATCGTCGGGAAGGCAAGCGTAGTGTAAAATGTATGCATGTGTAGGGGAGCCTTAAACCCTACTAGAGGTTGAGCCCATGGCAAAGTACCTAAACCCTCGGGGTAGGTATCTTTGGGGCTATCACCGCTAAGTTAATTCCCTGAGCTAGACGACGTTGCTGTTGAGGTTGATTTGGTGTGCATGCTATATTGCCTATGATATTATTTGTTTGTCTGCCTATGTGATGATATGTGTATTAGCATGCTTATTACTATGATGATGTTATTGCTGTTGATTGGTTGATGTTGATGTTGATGAGAGTATGGTGAGATAGTGGTATTGTTCGGGTTGATACCGTCGCGGTTTTGACCGTGGAACTGTGGCTCGTGGACGCAAGGTGTCATGATGTTGATGTTGATGTGGATACAATACATCGTGGCTGTGGCCGAGTGCTTAGGCATGAGGTTCCAGTATCAACCTGCGATGGATGTTTGTTGCATATCATAGCATATTTGATCCCAATAGGGGATGCCCAAATGGGGGCGAGATGTGTACCACCGATACCTAGGCGAGATGTCCAATTAGGGACGTTATTGATCCTTACGGGGATGTCCAATTGGGGACGTGATGTATTGATCCCAACAGGGATGTCCAATTGGGGACGTTATTGATCCTGACAAGGATGTCCAACTAGGGACGTGATGAAATTAGTCGACATGCATATAGGGATTAGTATCTCTCCTAGAGGTTTGAACTGAGAGAATAATCTTGGAGATGGATGTGATGTGTGACTCGAGAGATGTCTGTTGGAATGTTGCATGTTTTTCTGTTTCTATGTGCTACATGTGTATAGGCTATACTACTGCCTCTCTCCCATGTTTGATGATGCATGTTTCTTATCTCCCTGCCTTTTCTCTGTGTGTTTCTTCTATTTTGTGGGAAAACCCTGTGGAGGAGCCAGTCGATGAGGAATTGGAGTGCATTCTTTATGAGCCTGATGCCGGTTGGTGAGCCACGAACCCAACCTCGAGAGGTTTTGAGTTTCTGTGTCAGAGGAGGATGTGAGTTCCCCATTAGAGTATGCGCCCCTGCGGGTCTATAGGTGCACATATGTTGGGGGACAGGATAGTTCAGGACATCGCCGTCGTCGGTGACGGAATACCGCCAGTGCGTCTGCATAGGAGTGTGATGTGAGGGCTTTTTGATGTATTTTGAGCGGGGATGGTGAGCGTTGCTAGCATGAGAGTTTTCTTACCTTTTTATGTACTTTTGTTTATGGACAGTACCGCTGTACTTCGTGTGTATATACTACTCTAGCCATACTGACGGGGCAGCCGACGCATGTGTATATATTGTTATGCTGAAAAAGCAGTTTGTAAGATTATATATATATATATATATATATATATATATATATATATATATATATATATATATATATATATAATCTTATAACACCCTAGTGCGGCTAGAAACCTTTTTTGCACCCTAAAACACCTTAGTAATGGTTGTGGAGTATCTTCATGCTTGGGAGATGGGGTTGCAACAAGCAAGGAGTTTGGAAGGAGAACAACAACAACAACAACAACAACAACAACAAGAGGAAGGAGAAGAAGATGAAGAAGAAGGAGAAGGAGGAGGGGATTCAAGATTGAGGAAGGCGACATCTAGGATTCACCATAGGGTACGCTTGGAGATTCTTAGAGGTCTTCAAGAGGTGAGTAGAAATACTCTTTCTCACCCTTTCCATGGTTCAAATTGTCTTGGGGTTAGGTTATGCTTTCAAAAATATGTTTTTTTTGGAAAATAATCCTGGTTTGGTCAAATCCTGATTTTACAAATTTGGGGGTTTTCCTTCTTAGGTGTTTCTGCTGTCAAGTAAATGATTATTATTGAGATTGATGCTATGATATGCATTATAAGTATATGATTTGGTAGATTGACATGCTATATTTGAATTATATGATTATATTGGTGATATTGGCATGATTCAATAACTGTTAAATGTGATGAATGTTGTTTGCTGCAATACCGCCTACGATAGGGGTATTGAAAGTAACACTGCCAATGAATTGGGGTGTCGAAATATGAAATACCACCATGATTGGGTATCGAAAGTAATATTGCCACACGTTGGGATGTCGAAATGAGTAATACCACCAGTGTACAATGGTTGGTATCGAAATGAGTAATGTCACTGAAGAGAAGGTGACATCAAAATACCTTCATGAGTAAGGTAGGCAATGAGACGTCATTGTTATGTGCAGTTTGAAAGTCATATGACATATGAGGATATTGAGATTATTTGATAGATGAGATTTTGTCATACTTGCTTGTGATGTATTATTGAATAATTATTGTTAATATTAGTATATATAAATATTATTTATTATTTTGAAAATAGCGGATACCATGGACAATTTTTCCGGTTACCGTACCGGCAGAGAACAATGCTTTTGTGAAAACCTTTTAAACTGTATTTCTGTTCACTGGGATTTTATATCTCATTAGTAATATTGTTTTCAGATCCTGAGGACGACCCTGTTGAGCAGCCAGACGTTTGAAGACTATCTCTTTAACTTTAGAGTTTAGTTAGTATTGTACGACATATGTCAGGAGGACCTATATTATCTTTAAGTTATTTTCTTATGCGAAATGTTATAAACGCCCTGTTTTGAGGTTTTGAAACTGATTATGTTATTTTGGTTTTGAATTAATGTAAACAATTATTTTGGATTAATATTATATTAAGTATTTATTCAATATTTATTTAAGAAAATTTTATTTACCTTCTTTTATTTAAATTATTAATTTGGGTTACTAATGTAACTTAGGGCGTTACATTTTTGGTATCAGAGCAGTTCAATCCTAAATAGTAATATGGTTTTTCGGTTTTTCAAAAATCAAAACTTGGGCGCATAAGATGCTTGTTAGAGTTGTAGATGGTGCATACTATGCTTTGGGATATTGAGCCTGACCAACTCTGTGTTTCATTGGTAGTGAGCAAATTTATGGCGACTAATAGGCGAGGGACGAATGATACGCTTGCAGCAGCTATGGATCGTGTGACCATAGATGTGCAAGAGCAGACAAAGACTCTCTGTCATATGAGGGGATATGGGGTGATAGCACCCGAAGAACCTCAATACGCGGGGTTACCGTTTTTCAGAGGACGATCTGCCATCTTTCCATGACAGCTCAGATCCTACAGAAGGTTGAGAAGCCAAAGAGTAATTGTTCTTATAACAAGAGGTTATCATATTGTTTGATTCAGGAGCAACTCATTCTTCCATAACTCCTTGTTGTGTCAAAAATCCAGAGTTGCCTATTTCTCAATTACCTTTTCACTTGTGTGTTTCTACCCCTCGTCAAAGATAAATTGGTTACATCTTTTGTCTGTTGAAAAGTTCCTTGATACACCAAAATTAATTTCATGATTTTATACGTTTACCTATGTCGGGTTGGATGTCATTCTTAGTATGGTTTCGCTATCATCTAATAATGTTGTCCAAATAGAAATATTTATGTACTTCAAAACCAATGTTTGAAGAATCTTTTATGTTAAACCATATCGTATTCGTTTCTATGTCATAAGTTCTTAGTTGAGGAAGTTCAATGATACATATTGTTGTTTTCCGTTAAGATAGAGACTGAAAGTGATGTAGTGACACTACCTGTTGTCTGTTAGTTTCTAGATGTGTTCCCTAAAGTGGTCTCTACCTTACATCAAATATGGGAGTTAAGTTTAACATAGATCTAGTACCTAGAAGTGAACCAGAGTCAGGAGCACCTTATAGATTGGCACCTTTAGAGTTAAGGGAGCCTAAGAAATAATTAGAGGAGTTATTAGAAAATGAGTTTTCACACTTGGATTTGATTAATATGAAAAATTGGATTTTAAGATTGTTAATTTTTAACATTAGATTCTTAAAATATTTTTTATGTAGTTTGATAAATTTGTTTGGTAGATGTATATTCCTTATATTTATATAAAAAAAAATAGTTTTACTTTTATTTATCATTTTGTGTGCATAATTTTCTTGATAGAAAAATTACCAAAGAAAATTTCACTTGATTTGAATTCACGTTTTTAATCTCCTTTTGCTTCAATGAGTTTTCAATTCATAAATGGAAATATCCTTTTGTATCAGTGTTTGCTTTTTTTAAAGTAAGACCATATTGATTTGGAATTAAAACTTTCTTACCCTGATGCATTATTTCACCATCTATTTGAAATTGTTGTTGTTTTTATTATTATTATTATTATTATTATTATTATTATTTGGAATTTAATTCATTATTATTTGATTATAGTTTGCATCAAATCCTACTTAAATTATTGTTAAGAAATATGTTTGGTTTTGGTGATAAATTTTGAGTGCTTATAGACAAAAAAAAAAAAAAAGAATGATTGGAGTATGAACCTTTGTTAGATAATCGAACAAAATAACCATTAAGGATAGATATCTTTTTCCTAGGATAAATGACCTTAGATCATTTGTATAGAGTGACGTTTGAATCAAGTAAAGTAGATGCAGTGATAGGATGAGAGCAGCCTAAGAAGTGACAGGTGTAAGAAGTTCCTGGAATTGAAAGCGTGTTATATGAAGTTATAAATGGGTTCTCTAGGCTAGCCTTACTTCTGATCAAGTTGACTAAGAAAGGAAAATATCTTATATGGAATAAAATCGAAATTTTTAATGATCATAAAAGCCTTAAATAATTGTTAGAAAAAAAATAGAATTAAAAATAAGGCAAGGAAGGTGGATGAAATTTCTTTAGGACTATGAATTTGAGTTGAAGTACAGTTTAGTAAAAACGAATGTAGTGGTAGAGGCTCTAAATAGAAAATCCTTGCATATTATTAGTGCTAGAGATGAATATCTTAGAATAGTTATGGACATGAATTTCAATGTAACCTTCAATGCTTTAAGTTTGAAATTGAATAGGTTGGAATTTGTAATGACCTTAGAAAACATATTAACCAAGAGCAGTTTTAGACTAGAAATTGCAATCTCTTTTTTTTTTTTTTTTTAATCAAAGGGGCCTCATTAAAACCTTAAGATGCAAAACCCTCCTTAGGGAAAAAGGCATCAAAAGGAAAAAGAGTACCTATAATATTATTAAATAAAGAAAAAATACAAAAGAATAGGGGGCAAGAGCCTGACCCATTAAGAAATAAAAAGGAACCCAATCCAAAAATAGATTATCTAAATCTGTAATTAGGAAGGTTATATCTGTCATGATAAAAACCAGCATTAATAAAATTTGGGACTAAATCCCACCAAGAGAAACAGTTGGAGATAACTCCAAAATTAGCCAATCCATCAGCACAAATATTACCCTCTCTATAAATGTGAGAGACCATGAATCTCATATCTTGGATAAGTTTTAGACAATGCATCCATCTAGCTTTAAGCTTCCAAGGGACCACTGCAGAGGAAGAGAAAGCTCTAACGACTAAAGTGGAATCACATTCTAACCAAATAGTCTTCCATCCTCTATCTTGGGCAATTTCAATAGCAAGCAAAGCAGCACAAAGTTCAGCATACAAGGAGTTTGTCACACCAAGAAAAGAGGCAAAACAGCCAAGCACAGCCGAATTACTGTCTCTGAAGATGCCACCACCAGCAGGGCCAGGAGAGCCTTTAGCAGAACCATCAATGTTGCATTTGATCCAACCACAACAAGGAGGTATCCATCTGACTTCAATGATGCTAGGAGCTTTACTTGGATGACAAATAATATTGAATGCCTTCAAAATAGAGAACTCATCCATAGAGGAAAACATATGCTCCTTTGTTAAGTTTCCAGTCATAGAAATATTAGCTTTCATAGCTTGAATGGCAGCAAGCATAGAAATACAAGTGCTGTCAAACCTCAACTTATTTCTTTTCATCCAAAGCTGCCAAAGGATGTTTGTTAAACCAGCAAAAACAACTTCCTTAACTTGAGGACTATAGCCAGAATCACAAATAGAAAGCAATGAAGTGAAGGAAGAAGTATCAATAGATCTACCAATCATAGAAGCAAACCAGTTCCACATATCCCTAGCAAAAGAGCACTCCAAAAATAGATGTGCAGTAGTTTCAGCAGCCAAAACACAGTTGCGGCAACAAGAGACAGTTATGCAGCCACTCTTTCTAAGATTGTCATCAGTAGGAAGCCTATTATGCATAATCCTCCACAACAAAAAAGTTCTAGAAGGAGGAATTGAGTTACTCCAAATCATACTGCACCAAGAAATTTGAGGCTTAGGAGGATATAGAAATTCATAAGCCTGCTTAAAACTGAGAGCACCCGAGTCTGATCTAGACCATACTAGCTCATCTACAAGCTGATTTCTAGGCAGAAAGATCTGACAAATTAAATGATTAAGCTGTGGGAATACTGCTGAGACAGAATCTGTAATGTGCCAAGATTCTCCATGAAGAAAATCTGCAACAGAACAGATCAGAGACTTATGCAGATGGTGAGGAATATTAAGAAGATCCACTAAGGTTGCATCTAACCATTATCAGTCCAGAAATTTATTGTTGTGCCATCAACAATTAACCAAGAGCTATTATGGAAAACAGTTTGAATGTTGCATCTGATACCAAGCCAAATAGAGGACTTAACATAATACACAATTGGCTTTTTGTTCCTGAAAAATCTAGCCTAACAAGACCAGCCCATTCTTTATCAGAGGCTAAAAGATCCCAAGTGAGTTTTAACATTGCAGCCTTATTAATAGAACTAAGGCTTCTCAAACCGAGGCCACCTTCAGCTTTGGGAGAACAAACTGTGTTCCATTTTACAGTGACAACTTTGCTTTTATGAATTTCTTCAGACCAAATGAAGTTTCTAATAAATTTATCCAACTGCTTGATCAAAACATGAGGCCAAGCATAAACCTGAAAAGAGTACAAAGCCATTCCATGAATGATGGACTGAACCAACTGCACCTTGCCCATAATAGATAAAAGGCTGCCTTTCCAGGATGCTAGCTTAGTCACAATCCTGTCGGCAATGCCTTGAAAAAAGATCTTCTTAGGCCTTCCTTTAAAAATTGGGACACCAAGGTAAGTGAAAGGCAGATAATCATATGAAAAGCCCAGGATAGCAGATATATTTGAACAATGAGCTGAAGAAAGGTTGTGAGCATAGAACTTACATTGATCAAGGCTCAAAATCTGGCCTGATGCTTGGCCATACAGAGCAAACAGAGACATTAAGTTTTGAAGACTTCTTTTGTTCCCTTTGCAAAAGACTAACAAGTCATCTGCATAAAAAATGTGAGAAGGAGTAGGATGGCCCCTAGGACCAACAATGAGATCAACCAAACCTTCATTAACAAGATGAGAGATTCCCCTACTAAGAACATCTTCAGCAAGGCAAAAAAGCAAGGGTGATAATGGATCACCTTGCCTAACACCCCTCTTACAATGAAAGAATCCAATAGGCTTGCCATTAATGGAGAGAGACAACATAGCAGACTTCAAAATAATTTGAATCCAAGAGCAAAAGGTCGAACTAAAGCCAAAGGAAGAAAGAACTTGAAGCAAAAAAGACCAATCCATTGTATCAAATGCCTTTTTAATGTCAAATTTAAGAGCAATATTCCCTCCAAATGCTTTCTGATCCATTATATTAACCATCTTAGAAGCTGTGCAAATGCAATCAATTATGCTCCTACCTTTAATAAATCCTCTCTGATGTTTAGATATGATCCTGGAAGCAACTATTCCAAGCCTATCAGCCATGATTTTTGTAATGACTTTGAATTGAAAGTTAGCCAAAGCTATGGGCCGAAACTGCTCAATCCTGTCAGCATTAGGATGCTTAGGCAACAAAACAACCAAATTAGAATTCATATTTTGTATGATGTAACTCTTAGAGAAGAATTGATGGACTGAATTACAAAGATCAGGACCCACAATGTCCCAGAATCTTTGGTAAAAGCAGCCACCAAAGCCATCAGGACCAGGTGCATGCTTCCACACATAAAGAAAACAACAACTTTAATCTCTTCTATAGAAGGCAAAATAGTGAGCATGATGTTTTCTTGTGATGTCACCATTGATGGAATAACTTTTGATATTAAGTCATTAGTAGTGCAATTATTATCTGAGGCATAGAGAGACATATAAAAATTCAAAGCATGCTGCTCAATGACATCAGCAGAGTCCAGAACCTGATCACCATACTTGAGGAGAGTCATACTTTTAGAAGCAGTGCTAATCTTAGCAACTCTGTGAAAATAGGCAGTGTTTCTATCCCCAAAAGAGTGCCATTTAACTCTAGCTTTTTATTTTCAGAAGGATTCCTCATAAACAAGAGCCTGCTGCAGAGAATTTTGTGCATTCTGCTCATCCTTAATGAGATCATCAGTAAGACCGCAATTAATAATAGCTTCCTGGATCCTATCTACTTCAGAAATAGCCATTTTAACATTGTTATGAACATCACCAAATATTGTTTTGTTCCAAATTCGAAGATCATTTTTCAAAGCTCTCAATTTTTGGGACAAGACTGACATAGGACAGCCAACATATTGCCTACTCCAAGCCTCAGAAACAACTCTTCTGCAATCAGGGTGATCTAGCCACATTTGCTGAAATTTAAACTGTGAAGCAAAGTTTTTAGCCACTCTATTGACAGCTAACAACAAAGGGTGATGGTCGGATTGGCTTCTTATCAGAGTGCAACAAGAAGAGGAATTCCAGCAAGATAACCAAGCATTATTGACCAATGATCTGTCCAGCCTTCTCTCAGTATAAAAACCATTCTGTCTTCTTCTTACCCAAGTAAACTCAGAACCTCTAGTGATAAGATGAGTGAGAGAACATGAATCACTCCAAGCTTTGAACTCATTGCAAGAAAGATGATTAGGAGTATTACCCCCTCTCATTTCATGAGCTCCAAGAATAGAGTTAAAATCCCCAATGAAACACCAAGGGCCAAGGTGATCTTCCTGAAGTTTGGCTAACTCCAACCACAACCTCCTTCTAACAATGTATGAAGTACTGGCATAGATTGCTGAAAGATAAATTGTGTTATTTTCCCACTGAACAGAGATAGAAATATGTTGAGAAGAAGTAGCAATAATTAAAGGATCCCATGAATCCTTACAAACTCCCCAAATATTGGGAGACAAACTGCCTCTGTCATTGACTGAGAAAAGTTTAAGATGCAGATTTCTCCAAAAGGAAGTAGGGAATTGATCTAATGTAATCCAAGGTTCAGACAAGAAAATAAAATCAGGATTATTGGAAGAGCATAAATTTTGCAAAACAAGCCTAGTAGCATTGTTACCTAGGCCCCTAGCATTCCAATAGAGGACTTTCATCAGGCAAAAAGTTTAGGACCTGCCCTGTGTTGGGCATTATTCTTACCATTTTGTGAACCCTGATTGGCTTTTTTCTTCTGCCGCTTCTTTTGAGCTCTGGTCAGGACAAGGGTAAGTTCAACTTCATGAGACTCAGCATTATTATCAGCATTCTCTGTTGATTCATTCTCATCAGCACAGTCATCTGCCCAAAGTCTGCCCAGTATTCTTAAATCATGACTCACATTGGAATTGTCAATTCGAACACTTCTGCTAATAGAATTAGAAGATGTGCCAATGCTGGAGGATTGGATAGAATCAGAAACATGATCAAGTGAATGTACACTAGCCTGAGCAGTAATTTCCTGTTCCGGGGTAGCAGCATTAATCAATCTAGCATGATCAGCTGATACAGGATCCTGAACATTAATTCGTTGTTCTGAAGTAGCAGCATTAATCAATATACCTAAAGAAGGGATTTCCTCTAACACATAAGGAACATTATCCGGGAGAATAGAATTATCATGCCCATCATCGTGATCCTGAATCGTTTCAACATGACCTTGAACATCAATAAGACTATCCTCATTCAACTCGTTATCAGTTCCTTTTTCCAAGTTTTCATAATTGGCATTTATCTGGTTGACATCATCCTTGGCAACATCAATTTCCTGATCATCTTCAAATTCTGCAACAGGAAGCACATTAATTTCCTGATGATCTTTTATCACCTGATGGTCATAATGCAACTCAGATCGCTGATCAACATGATCAGGATTGTCATTGGTCAAAGCTTTAGCTTTGGGAACATAAACCTTTCTTGGTTTTGATTCTTGGACCTTCATCCCATTATATTTGCAAGAATCCAATGAATGGCCTATGACATTGCAAGAATTGCAAAAAAGAGGAAGTCTTTCATACTCAATCTTCACCTTGAAAGCAAAATCTTTCCTTTCAACCAAGATTTGATCCCTGATTACACCCTTCAAATCAATATCTACAAGGACACGAGCATAATGACCAAGAGATTTCTGAATTGTGGCATCATCCAAAGAGAGAGGAATACCTACTCCCCTAGCAATTGCAAACAGAATTTTCGGTCTCCAATATTCTTGGGGAAGATAAAAAATCCTAATCCAACATTGCACATTGGTTTGTTTCACCCGATTAGGATTAAAGTCTTGAGACCAGGAGAATAATCGTAATGTTCCTAGCTGTAGATTCCATGAACCAACAGATAACACTCGGCGCATATCCTCAATAGAGAAAAAAGAGAATTCAAAATATCCCTTTCCAATAGGAATCATCTTCCACTGAGATAATGGTTTCCAAAGTTTGGTTAACTTGTTGCGCAAGTCAGCCAATTTCAAGGGTTGATCCCCCTTCAATAATAGAAGCCGACCATGCAAACACGTTTTTGCAGCCTCTATACCTGCAACGTACTCATCCTCTGGGATAGATACAACAAGAGCACCACTTTTCATGCAAGGGACAGGAAGCTGACTGAGAGGAATGTCACAAGCATTATTAAGGGCTTGTGCAAAGGTTTTCTTGTGAATAGGAGGTGAGAAAGGAGGAGATGAGGATGGGGAAAACCCATCAAAGGCAAGGAAACGCCATGGGACAATAGGTTTTACGTGAGCCATGGCCATGCAAATCCTTATGTGCCGTCAAACCCTAGTAGAGAGCATGCTGCACCCCATCATAAAATCAATCTCCAGGAATTGCAATCTCTTTAGGATCAAGAGAATTATGTGATGATGGTCTATTGTTGTTTAAGAATAGGATCGTTGTTTCTAAGGAGGGGAGTCTTAGAAAAAAAAATATTGGAAGAGACAAGCAAGGGAAAGTTATCCATGCATCCACGAATAACTATGATGTATCAAGATTTAAAGATGATGTATTTGGGGTTATGAATAAAAATGGATGTGGTATTAAATAAGGTGTATATATATACTTAAATTTTAATTTATACTGTAATTTTGTTATATAATTTTTTTTTTTTAGAAAATCACTTTGCTTGAATATTTCAGATTGTTTCTCAAGTGACCAAATATTAATCACAATAAATATACTCTTTGGATTTGATTCCTATATAGATTACTGATATGTCAAATCTTAACAAACTTACATTTCTTATCAAAGACCGAAAAGAAAAAGAATGTTATTTCTTATTTGTATTTACTTACTCAAAAATCAAAATGAAATTGATTTTTTTTTTTTGACAAACAATAGGAGCCTTGTTAAAAGAATACTCCTATTGGCTATTTTATTAAAATAAATGAAGAAATACAAAAGAAACATGAGAGGACATAAACCAAAACCCATGAAGGAATTATTTGAATCTATACAAAGGTAAGCCAAGCCTATTTCTAAAGAAATCAGCTTTAACATTATCAGGAAGAACATCTATCCAAACAAGACCATGAATGGTAAAACCATAAAATGCACGCTTATCAGCACAAGCATTTCCTTTATAAATATGAGAAGAAATGAATCTCATCTTCTTAGTGAATCCCCTGCAGTTTATCCATTTGTTTCTAAGTTGCCATGGCACCAAATCAACTTCTGAAAAAGCATCAATGACAAGAGAAGAATCACACTTAATCCATATATTAAACCATCCTCTTAAAAAAGCTTGCTCAATAGCAACCATAACACCAATGAGCTCGGCTTGAAAATCTGAACATAATCCCAAATTCTGAGCAAAACAACCCATCAAAGCAGCTATAAAATCTCTGAATATACCACCACAAGCAGTTGGACCAGGGCTGCCATGAGCTGCCCCATCGGTATTGCATTTCACCATATTAGAAAGAGGAGGCTGCCAAACAACTTCTTTAATAATAGGAGCAGAAGAAGGGTGAACAAGAACTTTGAAGTTCTTCAAAATGATGAGCTCTTCAATAGAATTTTGCATACAACCACTGCTGTTATTTCCAGAATGAGCCATATGAGTTTGAATCTGAATAATAGCTCTAGGAATAGAGAAACTTTTGTTATCAAATCTGTTTTGATTCCTGCGGCTCCAGATCGACCATATGACCTGAATAATACCAGATAGGATCACCTCCAAGGCTTGAGCATTCCAGTTTCTTTGGCAAAACTGAAGTAAACTATCAAAGCTAGAGGTATCCAATTGATAACCAAATTGGCAGCTCAACCAATTCCAAAGTTGCTGAGCATAAGAGTATTGCAAAAATAGATGCAAGGTTGTTTCTTCCACATAAATTGCATCTAGAAACCACAATGCAGCCTTTGCATCTTAAATTGTTATCAGTAGGCATTTTATTATGCAATATTCTCCAAACTCAAAAAGATCTAAAAGGAAGGATACTAGTTTTCCAGATCATTTTAGCCCATGGAACTGTTTGACCAATCGGGACCTGAAACAGATAAGCTTGTTTGAAAGACAATGAGCCAGAATTGGATAAATTCCACCTTAACTTATCTTCACAAAGAGCAATAGGTATCACCATCTTTTCAATTTCAGCTTTCATATCAAGAAAATAATCAACAAAACTCTGAGGAAGAGACCATCTGCCATTAAATATAAAATCAGCAGCCTTATTGTCCAAGGTATTCATCATATCGGGAGGGATACTTTGAATATCAAACCTTTGAGGTAACCACCTATCTTTCCAAAACCTGATTTTGCCACCATCACCTAACTACCAAACTACATTATCCATAGCAGTTGAAATCACATTTTTAATACCACTCCAAATGGAAGAACTGATATGATGATTGATCAAGCCATGCTTTGAAAAAACTCTAGCATGCAGCAGATTGGCCCAATGAGTATCATTTTGCAAAAGATCCCAGGCCAACTTCATTACCAGCTTTATTAATGTTTATTAATGTTTATTAGACTTCTAAGGCCTAAACCACCTTCCACAAAAGGGACACAAACCTTATTCCAGGCCACAGCTACAACCTTCCTAACATTAGAATTTCCTGACCATATAAAGTTTCTAATCCACTTGTTCAGCAAATTTAAAAGGGAAGCAGGCCAGGCATATATTCGAAAGCTATAAATTAGCATACCTTGAATAACAGACCTCACTAGCTGCACTCTACCCATGATTGATAGCAGATGACCTTTCCAGGCATTAATTTTACTCTTGATTTTATCAGCAATAGGCATAAGGTGAATCTTTCTTGGTTTCCCTTTGAATAGAGGAACACCTAAATAGGAAAGGGGGAAGCAACCAGCAGAGAAACCAAGCAGATTAGTAAGCTGAATGATTTGAGCATGAGAAATTGAGCCTACATAAAATTTAGACTTGGCAGCACTGATAACCTGACCAGAAGCATCTGCATATTGAGTAAACAACCTTTTCAAACTAGCAATGCTTTGCTTCGAGGCTCTGCTAAAAATCATAATATCATCCGCATATAGGATATGACTTGGCATAACAAACCCTCTAGGACCAAACATCAGCTGCATTTTCCCCTCAACCACAAGCTTTGAAATGCCCCTACTTAGAACCTCTTCAGCCAAACAGAAAAGCAAAGGAGAAATAGGGTCTCCTTGCCTAACCCCCTCCTACAGCTAAAGAAACCAACAGCTTTCCCATTGGCACAAATAGAAAGCTTAGCTGAATGAAGAATAACATTGATCCATTTACAAAATTTATCATTGAAACCAAAAGCCCTGAGGACCTTTAACAGGAATTGCCAATCCATTGTATCAAAAACCTTTTTAATGTCAATATTGATAGCAACTTGACCACCAAAAGTTTGTTTATCTAGCAAATTTAAGGACTCAGAAGCCAAACAAATACAATCACCAATATTTTTGCCTTTAATAAAACCTCTTTGATTATCGGAGATAATCTTGGGAGCAATAATTGCCAATCTATCAGCAAGCACCTTTGTAATAATTTTAAATTGAAAATTTGCAAGAGCTATAGGCCTTTAAAGTTTAATCCTATCTGCCTCCTTACATTTAGGAATTAAAACAACAAGATTAGAATTTAGGTTAGGTGGCAGCCAACCATGCATGAAGAAGTACCTAGTAGCATTTACCACATCCTCCTTGATGATATCCCAAAATTGCTGAAAGAAAAACCCTCCAAATCCATCTGGTCCTGGAGCACCATTGGTGTTCATAGAAAACCCACCATTCTTAATCTCCTCATGTGATGGTAAACTAGTAAGTAACCAGTTGTCTTGAGCTGTGACCAAAGAAGGAATAACATCTTCTATTAAATTAGACTGGGAGCAGTTATTGTTTGCTACAAAAAGATCTGTATAATACTTCACTATGTGATGCTCAATATCGGCATAGGAATCAAGGACCTGATCCCCATCTTTCAAAACTGAGATCTGCTTAGTAGTCTGTCTAATCTTGGCCATTCTATGGAAGAATTCAGTATTTTGTCACCACTAATATGCCAATCAACTCTAGATTTCTCTTGCCAAAAATCCTCTTCATAGGCTAAAGCTTCTTGCAATTGCAGCCAAGCATTTCTCTCTTCCTGAAAAAGCTCATCAAAACTTCCATTTGCATCAATCCTGCTTTGAACACCCTCCACCAAAGACACTGTAGTCTTCACTTTTTGATGCACATCACCAAAAACAGACCAATTCCAATCCTTGAGCTTGTGCTTTAGTCTTTTCAGCTTTTGAGAAAGAATAGTGATAGGATTCCCAAACACAGGAAGTTACCAATCCTCTAAAATAAGCTTACTGCATTGAGGATGCTTAGCCCACATCTTTTGGAATTTAAAACTAGACTTATGCTGCCTTTCATCAATTTTCATAGACAGTAAGATGGGGTTATGATCAAATTGGCATCTTACCAAAGTGCAGCAATCAACACTCGACCAGTGATCAATCCAATCTTCATTACAAATAGCCCTATCAAGCCGTTTTACAGTGTGGAACTCCTTCTTCTACCATTGAACCAAGTAAATTGGGAACCTCTTGTGTGAATGTGAATGAGACTGTCCAGATCAATCCATTGTTGGAACTCCTCACAAGAAATTTTTTGAGGTAAACATCTACCTCTTTGCTCATGCGATCCAAGAATGGCATTATATTCACCAATGAAGCACCAAGGACCTTTATGACTCAGCTGAAGATTGTGCAGATCTAACCAAAGTTGCCTTCTAACAATGTAATAAGTAGAAGCATATATATATATATATATATATATATATATATATATATATATATATATATATATATATATATATATATATATATCTTTATCTCCTGATTTAACCGAAAAAGCAACAAATTGATTGGTAGTAAAAATTGTATGAGGCTTCAGACTGTCTTTACACAAGCATCAAATATTAGGATCCAGGTTACTCCTGCTATTCTCAGCAAACAAAGAAAGATTCATTTTATGCAAGTAAGAAGCAGGTAAATCAGTAGATTTAATCCAAGGCTCAGAGATAATACCAAAATCAGGTTTATGCATTTTAATAAGCTTTTTCAACACTCTCCTGGTATTAGAATCACTGATACCTCTAGCATTCCAAAAGATTGTTTTCATTGATCACCAATAATTGGCCTTGCTCGAGATCTAGTTGTAACGCCATCAACTTGTTTATTTCTGTCAGTTTCAGCATGCTGCTTTTCTTTCTTTTTCAAAGACCTCTGCTTAGATTTGCTTATAACATTTGTAAAACCAGGTTCATCAGTAATCTTGTATTTCTCAGCCCTAGGGCCTGATTTCTCACCACTATCCATTGCAACAAAGGTATTATATTCAACCTCTTGATTATCAAACTCATCCTCCTCCTCATCAGCCCATAACCTTCCTGAGATAGGAGTTGCTTTTTTCTGTAGAAACCCTTGTTGCTGAACAAGGGTTTCATTGACCTTAAGTGATTGTGTTTCAGTGGTATTCATTTCGCTATCCTCCCTTTGCTCACTTGCTTGAAAATTGGCATGATTAATAGCAATGTCTTCTAGGACATAAGGAACAGTTTCAGCTAAATAGGGACCAATATTTTCCACAAATTCTGTTTCATCTTCGACCATAATATTTTCAGAATTCTCATTATCTGGCTTCTTACTAGTCTCTCTCTGGATCATCACTTTAGGATTTAGATCAGGAGTGTTATCAATAACAACGATTTTTCCTTTGTCTGCAACCTTTGGAACATATTGGACTGCAACCTTTTTTCCTGTGAACAAAATTGTTCCTTTGAGGGTGATTTTTTTTTTTTTTTGTTGAATTATGGCAATTTGAGATTGAAATGACCGATAGTGGAGCAGTTGGTGCAGAATTTGGGCAAGAATTCATATTCCACTCCCACCAAGAAGGCAAATCCCTCTCTTTCTACCTAAAGCTGACCAGGAGGAGGATTACACAAGTCAATGTCTACAAGAATTCTAGCAAAGTGCTTAAGACTTTTTTGAATTGTAGCATCATCAAGCGAAAGTGGGACTCCAACTCCTGTGGCTATGGAGAAAAAAATTTTTGCTCTCCAATATTCTTAAGGCAAGCCTCTAATTCGTATCCAGCATTGAACACTAGTTTGTTTCGCAAGATTTGGAACAAAGTCTCTTGTCCATGCAAATAGCTGTAAAGAGCCCGGATTAAGGGACCAAGAACCACCAGAAAGAACAGTCCTTAAATCTTCAATTGACACATAAGAAAATTCATAAAATCCTTTCCCTGATGGGATCATTCTCCATTTATTAATCGACTTCCAAAGCTGCAGTAACTTGCATCTCAATTCATCCACTTTCATTAGTTTATTTCCCTTAGCAAGGATTAGTCTCCCATGCAAATTATTCTTGCATTCTTTTACTCCAGCCTTGTATTCATCTTCTGGAATTTTGATCGCTACTGCATCTCCCTCGATACAAGGGATTGGCAACTGATTGATAGGGATGTCACAAGCGTTTTTTTAATGCTTGTGCAAATGTCTTGGATGGGTGCAAAATTGTAGACTTTGGTTGCAGGAGTGAAGGAGGTTGAGCACGTGGAGAAGGTGGCGGTTGGATAATGGAAGACGGTGGACGATAAGGGGAAAGGGGGACACACTCGGGAAACTAGGATTCCCAATGAGCGGCCATGGCAGCCATGCATACAGCTCAAACCCTAGCAGAGGGTCATCTCCAATATGGTTCTAACAATATCAAGTTTTTAAAATGAAATTGATTTCTTAGTTCTACTATGGTATTTATTGGTAAAGTTTGTTTTGAAAGTCGTATCTGCTCAATGACAGCACATTTTAATTGCAAGTTAACTAAATCTTATTCTGTTTTTATTACCAAATTTTGTTTTTAGTAAGACCATCTCTTAATAGAAAATGAAACTATTTCTTTTCTTATGAAATTATCAACTTGAACTAGATAAGACTTAGTATGTGGAGGTCTCCACGGTTTCTCCTTTCTTCTTTGTTTTATTTATTTGTTTAACTATTTATAAAGAATTCCTCTATGTTGTAAATAATATAATAGTTTTGGTGTGGAATATAAGGTACTATAAGATCTACGTATGAAATGTATAAAACTTTAATTTAATTTCTTTTGTGAATTATTTGTTATGAATCTTTTCTGAGAATGCTTATATTGATGGGATGCAAGTGAAGATATTATGATTTTAGTATGATGGACAAAAACAAACGCTTAAGTGCATGATTTTAGTCCGTAAATGTTATCATTGATTTTCTTGAAAATTATGTTTATAGTTAACGTGCCATGAATTGTATACTTATTATGTGGTGAAATAGTTACTGACTATATGTATATTGATGGTGTGATTAGGATATGTAGGTTCTCTTTATGTTAGTATATAGTAGGTGAGGAGATCTTGTTAGGACCAGATTTAATCCAAGAGACCACAGTTAGGATTTAGAGAGGAAAGATGCGCACTTCGCAGAATAGGTAAAGAGTGTTGTGCCGACTAGAAAATAAAGTCTTTAGAATTTGAGGAAGGGGAACATCTATTCATGAGAGTCATTCCTAAGATTGAGATGTGGGGGTCAAAGTCAGTTAGAAAACTAATTCCTTGTTTTTATGATTCCTTTACAAATCCTCAAGAGAGTCGGGCCTGTTACTTACCAATTGGCTCTTCCAACATGGTCGTCAAACCTTCATGATGTATTTCCTGTTTCTCAACTCCGAAACATGTGTCAGATGTGCCTCATGTAATAGCTCCTGAGTCAATACAATTGAGGGATAACTTAATCTTTAAGTCTGGATTAGTCAGATCACCGATAAGAGCACTAAGACTCTGCGGAGCAAGACAATTCCTTTGGTGAAGGTGGTTTGGGAAGGATTATCTCCTGAGGAAGCTGCTTGGGAACTTGAGGAGGATATTATGCGCTGTATCCAAATCTTATCAGTCAAGATACATTAAACGTTTTGCTCTGTGCATATGTAAAGTTTTGAGCGAGCATGTACGAGGTTAATTTCGGGGACGAAATTCTTAAAGAAGGGGAGAAATGTAACATCCTAAGAAAATAAAATAAATAGAGATTATAATATGAGGATTATTATAGAGTTTTTGGGAGGTTTAGAATATATGTTTTAAGCCCTTGAAGTAAATAAAAGTGATTAAAAATAATTAAAAGTGGTTTAGAGTGATTTTCTAAGGAAAATTCACTTCCTGGCGCATGAGCACACCCGTGCTCATATGCGCGCCCTAACTCGTTTGAGTGCGCCCTTACTTGGACGAGCACGACCATGCTAATTGTTTGGCAGGCCCATGTCGATAGAGCACAATCTGAGCCGCGTCGTGCTAACTAATAGCAAGCCCATGTCGGAAATTATGCAAACTTTGACACTGATTGGCACGGCCGTGCCAATCGAGAACACGCCCGTGCTCTATGTCAGGATGCGTTGAAAATAGGTTTAAAAATAGGGAACCAGTGCAACACTATATATATATATATATATATATATATATATATATATATATATATATATATATACATACTTATAACACCCTAGTGCGGCTAGAAACCCTTTTTGCACCCTAAAACACCTTATTAATGGCTACGGAGCATTTTCATGCTTGGGAGATGGGGTTGCAACAAGCAAGGAGTTTGGAAGGAGAACAACAACAACAACAACAACAACAACAACTACAAGAGAAAGGAGAAGAAGATGATGAAGAAGGAGAAGGAGGAGGGGATTCAAGACTGAGGAAGGTGACATCTAGGATTCGCCATAGGGTACGCTTGGAGATTCTTGGAGGTCTTCAAGAGGTGAGTATAAATACTCTTTCTCACCTTTTCCATGGTGCAAATTGCCTTGGGGTTGGGTTATGCTTTCAAAAATATGTTTTTTTTTTTTTTTGAAAATAATCCTGGTTTGGTCAAATCATGATTTTACAAATTTAGGGGTTTTCCTTCTAAGGTGTTTCTGCTGTCAATTAAATGTTTATTATTGAGATTGATGCTATGATATGCATGATTAGTATATGATTTGGTTGATTGACATGCTATATTTGAATTATATGATTATATTGGTGATATTGGCATGATTCAATAACTGTTAAATGTGATGAATGTTTTTTGTTGCAATACCGCCTATGATAGGGGTATCGAAAGTAACACTGCCAATGAATTGGGGTGTCGAAATATGAAACACCACCATGATGGGGTATCGAAAGTAATATCGCCACACGTTGGGATGTCGAAATGAGTAATACAACCAGTGTACAATGGCTGGTATCGAAATGAGTAATGTCACTGAAGAGAAGGTGACATAAAAATACCTTCATGAGTAAGGTAGACAATGGGACGCCATTATTATGTGCAGTTTGAAAGTCATATGACATATGAGGATGTTGAGATTATTTGATAGATGAAATTTTGTCATATTTGCTTGTGATGTATTATTGAATAATTATTATTAATATTAGTATCTATAAATATTATTTATTATTTTGAAAATAGTGGGTACCATGGACAGTTTTTCTGGTTACTGCACTGGCTGGGAGCAATGCTTTTGTGAAAACCTTTTAAAGTGTATTTCTGTTCACTGGGATTTTATATCTCATTAGTAGTATTGTTTTCAGAGCCTAAGGACGACCCTGTTGAGCAGCCAGACGTTTTGAAGACTATCTCTTTAGTTTTAGAGCTTGGTTAGTATTGTACAGCATATGCCAGGAGGACCTTTATTATCTTTTAGTTATTTTCTTATGCGATATGTTATAGACGCCCTGTTTTGAGGTTTTGAAACTGATTATGTTATTTTGGTTTTGAATTAATGTAAACAATTATTTTGGATTAATATTATATTAAGTATTTATTCAACATTTATTTAAGAAAATTTTATTTACCTTCTTTTATTTAAATTATTAATTTGGGTTACTAATGTAACGAGGGGCATTATAGAGAAATTTCACGCTCAAATGTTGACCGTTGACGCTTGAGAGTGGGTAGTTGCACGTCAAACTGTGGAGAGTGGACCCGTGGGGGTGCACGTGTCAGCACGCACGCGACGCTTGGCAGAGACGTGGTAATCAGCGCTCCATGCTCAAGCGTGGGAGTTTTCCCACGCTCAAGCATGGACAGCCTAAAAACATCCCTTAAGTTTTCTTCTCTCATGTCTCTTGGACAAAACTCCTGAGTTTTTCAGGTCTAGAGAACGTAGAGAGAGAGAGAGAGAGAGAGAGAGAGAGAGAGAGAGAGAGGATTCCTAGGGAGAGAAAGTTGAGGTAGGAGGAGATTGAGGCACCGGATCGTGATTCCGACTACCCCACTGCGGTCAGGGCTTCGAGTACTTCAAGATTCATCGATTGATTTCTTTATTTCTCAAAGGTAAGCTCGAATCCCTAACACGTCGAATTTACGTTTGTTGCATATCATAGCATATTTGATCCCAATGGGGGATGCCCAAATGGGAGCGAGATGTGTACCACCGATCCCGAGGCGGGATGTCCAATTGGGGTCGTTATTGATCCTTACGGGGATGTGCAATTAGGGACGTAATGTATTGATCCCGACGGGGATGTTCAACTGGGGACATGATGAAATCAGCCGACCTGCATATAAAGATTAGTATCCCTCGTAGAGGTTTGATCTGAGAGAATAATCTCGGAGATGGATGTGACGTGTGACGCGAGAGATGGCTGTTGGAATGTTGTATGTTTTTCTGTTGCTGTGTGCTACATGTGTATAAGCTATATTACTGCCCCTATCCCATGTTTAATGATGCATGTTTCTTATCTCTCTGTCTTTTCTGTGTGTGTTTCTTCTATTTTGTGGGAAGTCCCTGTGGAGGAGCCAGTCACTGAGGAATTGGAGGGCACTCCTTACAAGCCTAATGCCGGTGGGCGAGCCACGAACCCCAACCTCGAGAGGTTTTAAGTTTCTGTACCAGAGGAGGATGTGAGTTCCCCATTAGAGTATGTGCCCCTGCGGGTCTATAGGTGCACATATGGAGGGGGACAGGGTAGTAGGACATCGCCGTCTTCGGTGACGGAATGCCGCCAATGCGTCTGCATAGGAGTGTGATGTTAGGGCTTTTCGATGTATTTTGAGCAGGGATGGTGAGTGTTGCTAGCATGAGAATTTTCTTACCTTTTTATGTACTTTTGTTTATGGACAATACCGTTGTACTTCGTGTGTATATATTACTCTAGCCCTACTGACAGGACAGCCGACGCATGTGTATATTTTTTTATGTTTTTGTTTGCGTTACTCTGATAAGTTGCGTGCTTTAGTTAGTTTTTAGTTAGTGAAAGATAAAAATAAATAAATAAAATTTAAAATTTAAAATATAATATTTAAAATTTTATGTTTAAATAATACAATAATATATTATGTGATTCATTGGCACATTAGGTCTCAACTATATGCATCCTTTTTAAGAGTTACCAAAATATATTTAGTGAAAAGTTTAGGTGTTTTCTTCTTCTTATAATAGTCTATTACGTGAGCTATTTTGACAGATTTAGTCAAATTATAGAGTTCCTTGACATAGGTGGAAGAGGAACATAGGCGAGGACCCAGTTTCTTACTAAAGATAGCAATAGGATGGCCCTACTGAGAAAGAACATCCCTTACTGCTGTGTTAGATGCATAAGTGGTGACATCAAAGGGTGCTGAAAAATGGGGGAGGGACAGTACAGGTAATGTGGACATTGCTGCCTTTAATTTGCAAAAAGCTTGCTCTGCAGATTGTGGCCATGTAAATGATGTAGATTTTAGTAAATCTGTGAGGGGGCTTCCTATTGTAGCATAGTTTAGGACAAAACGCCTATAAAACCCAGTGAGACCTGGGAAGGCTCAAAGAGTAGTAAGGGATATGGGTGTAGGTCAGTCAGTGATTGTCTGTAATTTGCTAGGGTCAGCTTGCACCCCTTGCCTGAAATAATATGGCCTAGATACTCAACGGATTGGACTCCAAATTGACATTTGGAGAGTTTGGCATAGAATTGGTGGTTGAGAATTAGCCTCAGGATTTGTTCCACGTGTAATAAGTGATCCGGTCATGTAGGGCTAAAGATCAGGATGTCATCAAAGTAGACGACGTCATTAACTTCCTGCACGTAATAGGCATCCTACGATATGAGACTGGTCATCAATTAGGAAATTAAATTTGGTGTAATTTTTTTATTGCTGTTGAATTAATATTGTAATGTTCATTGTTTATTGGCTTATTAATTAAGCGTATAGTCAAATTTTATTATTGTACTTATAAAATAATAACATTTATTAACTTAATAATTATAGTGCAATAAAATTTTGAAGTTATAGTTTAAAATAATAAAATGTAATTTATTGCATTTTAAACTTAGAAAATATAGTCTAATTTTATTATATAGATTCAGATTTCAGTATTATTCAAAAGTAAGTTAGGCGAAATCAACTTCCAAAAATTAAAATAAACAAAGGTGAATTTCAATAAATAAAATCAAAACATCCACATTCATGTAAATATTTTTTTCACATTAAATTTATGTTTTGGTCATTTGAAGGTTCTTTTCAGAAAATTTAAAAACTTGAACTTTACATGTATCTGTTTTATGGAGAGATAGATCATTGGAGAGATAAAGAGATCATTAAACAGAGAAAGTTCACAAGGTTGGTAGTGCCTTGAACTTCTTTCACGTAATAGGCATCCTCCATAATGTGAGAGTGGTCATCATTAAGAAATTAAATTTGATTTTCATTTTTTATTAGCCTAGCATTAATATTGTTATTAGTTTATAGTTTATATTCAAATTGTATGATTGTATTAATTGAAAAATAAAATTTATTAACTTAATAAATATAGCGTAATAAAAATATTAATTTATAGTTTTAAGTAATCAAATATAAATTACTCTATTTTTATTCTAATAAAATATAATTTAATTTAATTATATAAATTCAAATTTCAGTATTCGTCAATGCTAATAACGTGAAACCGACTTCCCAATATTCAAATAAAAAAGGCGGATTTCAGTAAATAAAACCAAAAAATACACATTCAAGTGAAGATTTATTTTTGGCATTAATTTATATTTTTTGTCATTGGTTGATTCTTTTGAGAAAATTTAAAAAGCTTGAAGTTTACATGTATCTGTTTTATTGAGAGTGAGACAGATCATTAGAGAGAGAGAGAAAATCCACAAGTTAGACGATGCCATCAACTTCATACCCTTAATATGATCCTCCATAATTTGAGACTGGTCATCATTAAGAAGATTAAATTGGGTGTACTTTTTTTTATTAGTCTTGCATTAATATTCTTATTAGTTTATAATTTATAGTCAAATTGTATTCATTATAGTGATGCTTTTGCATGTCATTTTGTTTAAAAAAAAATTAGCTTATTAATTAGGTTTATCTTCAAATTGATTTAAATTGTCTTAATTATAAAATATTATTTATTTACATAATTTTTTTTAAAATAAAATAGTATGCAAAAACATCACCGTAAAGCAAGAAATCCCGACTATGTTAGCACCTCAGGTACCAATCTTCTACAATACATCATAACTTATTAATAATAAAAAAGAAAGAATAAAGAAAAACATAGGGAACATAAACGTAACCCATGCTGAAATTAAGAAAATCTATAATTGGGAAGACCCATCCTATTGTGGAAAATGTCTTCCTTTATGAAGTTTGGAATTAAATCCCACCAAACTAAACCTTGAATATTGTGCCAAAATTTGCTAACTTAGACAAGCATTATCTTTCCTATATACATGAGAAAAGATAAATGTCATTTTCTTAGTACGGGCTAAACAATTCAACCATCTATTCCTATGGTGCCAAGAGACTATCTTCGAAGAATTAAAATCATCAATAACCAACTTAGAATTACATTCAAGCCACAATCTATGCCATCCTTTTTTGCAAGCCAATTCTATTGCAATCATAGCTCCAAGAAATTCAGCATGTAAAGCATAAGCTACACCAATATAGAAGGCAAAAGAGCCCATAACAGCTGCACTTCTATCTCTAAAGATTCTTCCACAAGCAGCCATTCTAAGTGCATCTTTTGCTGCCCTATCAGTATTGACCTTGATCCAGTAACTTCCTAGAGGACTCCAAGTAACTTCTTTAATGACAGGAGCTTTAGCATTCCTAACTGTAGCAAACTTCTTAAGAATCATCGGCTCTGAAATATATGAGGCCATGTACCCTGCAGAAAGCTTCCTTGTCAAAGAAACATTAAGATAAATCAAGTTAATTGTAGCTTCAACTGGAATAGATTTAGATTCAAATCTCAGTTGATTTCTGCTATGCCAAATAGCCCGAATGGTGTAGCAAATAGAAGATAAAATCACACCCTTAACCTGAGAACTCAATTTTCTATTACAAATCGAAAGAATGGACTGAATTGAGGAGCATACAATTATTAAATTCAGACAGTTGTTGAGCTAGTTCCACAACATTCTAGCAAATGAGCAGGAGAAGAATAAGTGCTCTATAGTTTCTTAACAAGTTTCACACGAACTGCACATTGAGACCATATGGCAGCCCCTTGACCACAATTGATCATCTGTGGGTAATTTATTGTGTAATAGCCTCCAAACCAGAAAAGACCTAGAGGGAGGGATTACATTGCTCCAAATCAGCTTTCCCCAAGATCAGGCCCTGCAAACTCGGATTTAGAAACTTGTAAGTATCTTTAATTGTTAACATACCAGAATCAAAAGTATTCTAATTACCAATTGATCAACAACAACAAAATTAGGAATAGAAATTTTACTAAGCTTAATTGGAAATCTCTGTATCAGTTCCTAAGGAATTAACCATTCACCCTCCTTTATGAAATCTTGAACTATAGCAGTTAGAGAACTATGCATATTTTCTGGAATATTTAACAATTCTACAATAGGCTTGGAGAGCCACTTGTAACACCAAAAATGAATTTTACTCCCATCCCCCAGCTGCCAACTAGTGTTGTCAAGAACATTATCGACATATCCTTTCAGGCCTGACCAAATAGAGGAATTAAAATGATGCTTAATTGGAGCTTTATTGTTAAAAGCTCCATCATTGAGTAGTGCAGCCCATTCAAAGTCAGAAGCTATCAAGCCCCAACACATTTTTAACATGGAAGCATTGTTAATAGCTCTGAGAGATCTTAAACCAATATCACCTTCTTGAAAGGGACTACGAAGCTTATGCCAAGCCATAATAACTAATTTTCTTGCCTCTATCACTTTACCGGATGAAATTCCTTATCCATTTATCTATCAGCTTAATAAGAGAAACATGCCAAGAGTAAATGTGAAATGAATAAATAAGCATCCCACGAATAACAAATTTCACTAATTGTACTCTGCCCATTATTGAAAGCAGACTACCTTTCCAAGTAGCAAGTTTGGCCTTTATTTTGTTTGCAATAGGCTTGAGATGATATTTCCTAGGCTTTCTCTTAAATAAAGGGACCCCCTAGGTAAATGAATGGCAGCTGACCAGAACTAAATCCGAAGTTATTAGTTAGATTGGCCAACTTGTTGGGAAAAATAGCTCCTGAATAGTATTTGGATTTTTCACAGCTGATGACCTTTCCTGAAGCTTCACTATACATGAGACAGCCCCTCCTCGGAGGTCTCATTTAGTAACCCGAACCTATATTCCTAATGTTACAGCATAGCGTGATTATATAAAAATGCGGAAAATTAAAACAACCAATGCACTGATACCACAACCATATATATATATATATATATATATATATATATATATATATATATATAAGTACTGGCTCCCTCAGTAGAGGCTACAATAACATCAACTATCTCAGAGTACGCAACTGACATCATATACATAAACAGAAGCATGATAACAAAGGAAACAAAGTAAAAGTACACCAGACTTCCTCTCCTGGTCCCAAAATACATTTCACTCAAACCCGTGTACTGGCCATAACAAAACTAAGACTGGCTACCTAAACAAGACTCTAACGAGGGTAGCGAGAATTCCCAACTGAAGCCCGCTGCCTCCAACGATAAGTCTGCATCGCCTTGTACTTCGTCTCGCTCTCTGACATCACGATCCGACAATGACGCTACTCTCATCCTCCTCCTCTCAGCACGATGATGTCAGCCTCGAGCCACAAAACCAGTCCTAGAGGATGCATGAGATCTCCAAGCAGTATCTGAATCATGATGGTAGTCCCACGGCCTATTCCACTTCCTTTCTAACGGCAGTCTCTGGGCGATCCGGACGTCTCCTACTAAATAGCTCCTAGACTATCCCCAAGCTCTAAAGTATATGGTGGTCGGACCCGTATACACTACTTGTCACTGGGAGTAATCAATTTCCCAGACACGATCGTCCTCCTCATAGAGCAACTCAAAGTCTCCCAACACCGGGATCGGGGGCTCTCCCGTCAGCATCAGGCTTAACAGGTGTGCCAGCTATCTCCTCTGGCAGCTCCTCAACAGAATCTTCTAGTGCGATCGAGAATAAAATACACCATAGAAGAATATGGGAGATAAGAAGCAACAATACATCATAAATAGGAAAACAACTATAAAATAAGATATACAGATAGCAACACAACAACACAACGTTTCAAGTAATCATCTCCCAAGTTATTCCCTCTTAACCACTATCTCTCACACTCATGCATCGAGCAACTACATGGACGCGGCCACGACGCGACATCCCCGACAAATCAAGATGTCCCATCAATCACTGTGCCACCCCCGTAATGTATGGTTCGGCCGACAGCCCTCTTGGCTCAACTCAACTCGCGGTTACGGCATATTCCCCCATCGGCAGGCCAAGTCAGAATATTCGCCTGTCAACAACTCAACTTACGGCCACAACATATCCCCCCGCCCGCAGGCTAGGTCGGGATATTCGCCAGTTCACAACTCGACTTATGGATACGATCATCTCCCAGCAGGCAAGATCGATCGCCCGTACGGCAACACATTGATGAACAACAACGATGTAACATGAACCTCACCGACTCATCTCGGGATCAACCGCTTAGTGTCTCAACCGCAACTTGTACCCAACTACGACGAACGTTCCTGACATCTTCGGGTATCAACTTTATATCTCAACATAAATATCAACTGGATCTCTAGGTTGAGCACTATGACATATATATATCTTCAAATTCCTCACCACATACTCATCTCCCAAATTATTAGGAATTACTGCCTATCTCTACTTATGCAACAATAATCACAACAATTACACAATAGGCAATAATAATCATTTTAAATACTCATGCACATGATATCAACTTGTAGGCATACATTCCAGTAACCCTAAAGCATGTAACTAATCACAACATTCATATCAACACATATATCAGGATAGGCATATCAACACAACAAGCAAGCATCCTCGGATCATAAAATCAACCTATCGACGATAAACCTACAATGCCTAAAACTACATTGGTACCATCGACTAGTAGTCACCAATGTGAGTTAGGTGTTGTTGTGAACCATATTGTCATATAGGTTTTGATGTTGACAAATAAAGAATTAAGGGGAGAACATGTTTTGATGATATATCATTGTATTAAGCTTAAATGTATTATATACATGTGTTATATGATTAATATGATTTATTATATACACATGTGACAAATACTTGATATATGAATTTGATTAAAAGGCATAGAAATTTCATTTGATATTATCATACATGCCTAATGATATTAATTACACTAAGTGAAAATATGACGATCAATAAGCATACATATGAAATAAATTATTTGATCACATTTCAATAAAGACATAAGAAATATTAATTGGGATATTATCTTAAAATATGCCTTTATATGATATATGGCTTTATGCATGAATTTAAATGAGCAATATACTATATCTTGAACTAATATATTCCATGAGAAATATTTTAGAAAAAGTTCAGGTAAAAGCTATAAAGCCAAATGAAGAGCCAAGATTCAAGATCAATCAGGATCACCAAGATTGATAGAAGAATATATCAAAGAGCTTGAAGAGCAAATTTGTTAAAGACATTTCCTTGAAGAATCTCAAGAAGATCAAGAATTCAAGACCAAGAGTTATGGGCTTCAAAGATAGTCATAGAAAGGTCTTAGAATTAATGTAAGATATGAGAAGGTAATAATAGCTCAATTCTCTAAAAAGAATTTTACCAAAACTATTTCAAAAATGTTTTGAAAAATATGTTTTCAAATCATCAAATTTTTTTTTTTGAGAAATACTTTTGGTTTCCCATTTGGTTGAAAAAGGTTTCATCTTTGAAAAATGTTTTTGGGAAACAATAATCGATTAGGATAATCGATTATGGTCAGTCTGTGTTCCAACGTGAAAAATGTTTTTGACTGACAACAAAGTTATAATCGATTATGACCATTTACGAAACTAGGTGGTTTTTTACAGAGAAGCCTTAATCGATTATGATAATCGATTATGCAAGTTTTATTGAAAATCCCAGTTATGGCAGAAAATGTTGGGGTTTCAAGAGGGATAATTTTAAAAACAATTTATAAAAACCTCTTGAGCGGAAAAACCCCTATACTAAAAGACCACGTATCGCACGTGAATCACAAGGATATTGTGTTTACCTCTTGAAGCGTAGCTTTACCACGAACACTATGAGCACGTCAGCAGCACTGGTAAATCACGAACACTGCTACGGTGTGAATGTCAACTTGATCTACACAGCTACAGAGCAGTAAATCCGAGGAATACTGTTGTTATCACCACAAAGAGAGATGGTTCTTCTCTATCACCAGTATTGCAAAGTAGCAAAACCTCTACTCAGTCCACGCGAGCAAACCAACGTCAGAGATAGCGTAGTGCTAGCTATTAGGATTGGGAGAGGCGCGGCACACAGAGAGAAAGGAGGCGCGGCTGTCAATAGAGTACAACGGCCATTATGAGTGCTCTGTGTTATGTGTTACTTAAGTGACGTGCATAGCTTACTAATAGCTGTCACTCACTTAACCTAACCCACTTGGACCACTGTATGCTACAGGCCCAATGTTTAATTATTAATTAAATCATATTTAATTAATCAATTAAACTTATTCTCATTTAATTATTAATTAAATCATATTTAATTAATCAATTAAATCAATCTCATTTAATTATTAATTAAATCATATTTAATTACTCAATTAAATTAATTCTTTGAACATTTGCTCTATGCGTGTGACCCTATAGGTTCTCTTAATTGGCAATAATATTAATTATTATTAATCATATTAATAATAAATTAATATTATAAACAATGAGCGGCATCTAGCAATACATCATTGCTACCCAATTATTTAGAATATTGGTGATACAATTAAAATCATATTGTAACCATATATCATGTGAAGTCAATGTCCTTTCGTCACAATGTTTTAATTGAACACAAGACATAAATATATCATCCTTATTAAGTCCAATTATTTATTTCTTGATCTAGTAATTGAAGTATGATCATGTAGGCCCAATATCTCATATTGTCCCACCTTAGCATGGCCATGCATTTCTACGTCGCATACCATTAAGAGGCCTATAGATATTACTCCTGTTATGTAGGAGGGATGAATCATATCTACATCACTCACATTCCTCAACATGTTTCATTGCAGACCCAATAACTATCTTTATAGTTGTCCTGTTAAAGACAACCTTTAATAGTGTATCAAAGCCTACAACTACATATGTTAGGAATCGTAGTGACTTCAAGTCGAAGGACTACTTCACTATGGTCACCATGAGAATCGCTTATGACACTTACATAACTATTATGCAGCGTTCTCATAGCGGGTCACTCCACTATAAATATTTCACTAATATTTATACCTATGTGAGGACTTGATATCTTATATATACGACCCGTGAGATGTGGTCATCAGTACACTCACATAATAGTCTCAATGTATTATTATTGTCATTATTAATAATAATACTTGACTATGGATATTTAAGAATAGTTTTCTATAATTTAATGGCATCTCACGGTCAAGTCATACTTGACGTTCCATTAAATGAACTACCTATTCTAAGGACTTTATTATGTTATAAATATGATCATCAAATATAACATAATAAATAAATGCCTTATACATATATCAAATATATGATCAAAGTCATGATACAAACGATTATCTATTCAAAATAGATTGGGCACTAGGGCTTACCCCAACAATCTCCCACTAGCACTAGAGCCAATCGAGCATCTATATAACACCCATCGGTCTAGTGTGAGTGTCATGCTACCACTGAGCGAGAGACTCCAATAGTGGATTGTTTAGTGTTCTCATTCTGCACATCTTTACATTCCTTTATCGATCATCAATCGAATGAGATGGAAGCACCTAAGTATATGTTTCGGATCACTGGTGAGATCAAGTTTCCTTAGCTTACGCGATTACTCCATCATCATCTCAACGAGATCAATGGAGTTCGCAAAGTTAGGAACTTCGATTAGTTCATAAATGAACTTTCTGATCCAAACGGCCTCTAAATCTGTATTTTAGGCAACTATATACTCGATCTCTGTTATAAAATCAGCAACTGTCTCAAGCTTGGAACCTTTTCAAGCTTACAGTGCCACCATTAAGGCAAAACACATAACCAGATAGCGATCTAAAGTTATCCATATCGGTTTGGAGGCTAGCATCAGTGTAACCCATTACTCAAGTACTTAAGGATATTCTTGACTTCAGTCCTGTGACCTTCACTGGGATTGGATTGGTAGCTTCCCATCATGCTCGAAGCATACGAGACATCTGTTTGAGTACATATCATGGCATGCATAACAGATTCAATTGCCGAAGCATATAGAATCTTATTCATGAGTTCCCTCTACATCTGATGTAACAGGGACTGTCCCTTGGACAGGTACACGCCATGTATCATAGGCAAGATACCCCTTTTTGGAATCATGCACATTTAAAGCATCCAAGCACTTTGTCAATTTATGTACCTTTGACTAAGGCCCAACTATTTCAGCGATCTATCTCCATAGATCCTGATTCCTAATACATAGGACGTTTCGCCTAAGTCCTTCATTGAAAAATAATTCCTTAACCATGTTTTTCACATTTTATGGTGTAGGAATATTGTTTCGATAAGTAGTATGTCATACACATACAATACGAGAAAAATAATTATGTTCCCACTAACCTTCTTGTACACAGAAAGTCCATCCTCGTTCTTGATGAATCCAAACTGTGTTATAGTTTACATCAAAACGAAGATTTCAACTTCTGGAAGTTTGCTTAAATCCATAAATGGATGTGTGCAACTTGTAAAACCTTTCCAGCATTCTCTGAATAGACAAAACTCTCAGGTTGTGTCATGTACACATCCTCGAGAGATCCTTGTCAAAGAGTGTTGTTTTGACATTCATTTTCCAGATCTCTTAGTCATACTATGAAGCAACAGCAAGTGGGATCTGAATCAATGCAACAGGACAAAAGGTCTCATCATAGTCATACTATGAATTTGCTTGAAACTTTTCGCAATCAATCGCGCCTTGAAGGTATTCACCTTCCCATCCATGTTAGTCTTCTTGTTGAAGACCCATTTGCACCTTATGGGTTTTACCCCTTTCAGGAGACTCAACCAAGGTCCATACCCGGTTGGTGCACATGGATTCTACTCTAGATCCCATGACTCCTAGCCACTTCTCAGAATCTAGGCCAATGACGGCCTCCTGGTAAGTCACAGGCTCATCATAATCCATGAGCGGTTCATCACCTTCTTGAGTTAGGAGTATTCCATATCTCTCAGGTTGATGACATGTCCTGTTTGACTTATGCGAGTCTTGCGTTGCTTGAACTGGTGGTTACACCACAACATCTTGTGGAACCGGTTCTTGTTCCATTGCAGGCGGGTCAGTACTCTGTGGTTCTTGGATTTATCCTAGTTCTACATTCCTCCCAGTGTCTCCCATGGAGATGTGTTCTTTCTCAAGGAATACTCCAGTCCTAGCGACAAACATTTTGTCCTCGGAGGTGTTGTAGAAATAGCATCCATTTGTTTCCTTAGGACACCCCACAAAGATACATTTGTCAGACTTGGGTCAAAGTTTATCAGACACTAAACACTTCAATAAACTTGCCACCTCAAATCTTAATGAAAGACATACTTGATCGCATACCAGTCCATATCTCATATGGTGTCTTTCAACTGTCTTAGATGGAATACGGTTAGATGTGAAAGCTGTTATATGTAAAGCATATCCCCTGAAAGAGTCAGAGAAGTCTGATTGACTCATCATAGATCGTACAATGTCCAACAAGGTGCGATTTCTCCTCTCAGACACACCATTCCATTATGGTGTTCCAGGAGGAGTGAGTTGAGATATAATCTCATACTCCTTCAGATATTCATCAAACAGTTGACTTAAGTACTTACCACCATGATCTGATCGCATGATCTTAATACTTTTCCAAAATTAGTTCTCCACTTCGTTCTTGAATTCTTTGAACATTTCAAAGATTTCTGACTTGTGTCATGCACAAATCCATCTTTACTGAAGCTATCAATAAACGAGATGAAGTACGGAAACTTGTCTTCTAGCAAACTTGTTTAGAGGCCCTCATACATCACAATGTATCATGCTAAAAGATTACCAGCCCTTCCAACTTACTAGTGAATGGAGCTTAGTTATCTTTCCAAACAAGTAAGATTCGCAGACCTCAAACAATTCATAATTGGATGAGTCCAAGAGTCCATATTAGTGGAGCTTGGAAATATGTTTCTTACTTATATGGTCTAAAGATATTGCTAAAGACATAGAGGGTCCAAATCACTTGGTTTGATTCTATTCACATTTATGTTATAGATGAGCATATCGAGATCAAGGACACATAGTCCATATCTCATATGAATACAAGTATAGAAGACATCAGTTAAATAAATGGAACAACAATTGTCCATTTATTGCAACTTAAAATTCTTTCTTGTCTATACAAGATATAGAAATGATGTTTCTATTATTAACTGCAATAAAATAACAATTACTTCCATTAATGCCCATAAGGCAAATTCAAACTCTTATAGTTAATGTAGCAACTTTTGCTCCATTTCCACTCATAAAGTAGAACTTTACCTAATGGTAAATTCAAACTCCTATAGTCAATGTAGCAACTTTTGCTTCATCTCCACTCATAGGGTAGACCTTTACCTTTTAGTCAATGTTCTACTCCCTTTGATCCTTCACATTAATGTGAGATCCATATGCGGTATCCAATACCCATAATGTAGGAGTAGATATATTGACTTTTATAACAAATATGCCTGAATAGGAAGTCATACTTCCTTTCTTGTCTTTATACTCTTTCTAATACCTCTTATGCCTTGCTAGCTCTTGTTAGAGCATCATAAGGTACATGATCATATCACATGTCTCTATGATTGCAAGCATGAGATGTCGTACACTAATGATATCGGCTTGATGCTTCTATTAAGCATCCCTTTTGACCCTTATGGCAGTAGCAACAAATTGCTTGAGAATTAATTGCTTGAGAACATACAGTTCTTTTCTCGTACTTGAGGACAATCCTCAAAATATGTACCAATCCAGAAAATTAATTCAAGATAACTCATCCTTCTTAAGGATGTATTGCAACAATAAAATAAAAGTTGTGTTTGTAGCCATGATTATTTAATACAGAAACATACATAAAAATAAGTATCATGATTAAAACATATTTAATAGGTCTTTTATTAAATACGCTCCCACTATTTTACTCAAATTAATGACCCTCATCATTACTCGGAAAATCCCGTTGAAAGATTTTCTAGTGGGACCAAGATCCATATTTCACCTTGTTCTGAGTCAGCTGTGGCTGATTGCCCAGATCTCAGCTATTTAGGTAGGAAACTCCTTTCCAATTACATCCAATGTAATTATTGGACTAGTTGGGTGAGTAACTCCTTATTCTAATCCATCATATGGATTAATGCCCAACCCCATGCCTCTAAGCCGTTTCAATCATATTGAATACACTTAGTTAAGTTCAACCTAATGGTTGGCAGTAGGTTATTTCACCTTTCGCGCCTCACCGGAATATATTAAGGTGCTTAGCTGTGACATGACCTACACTTAAATGATTCTGGCTTTGATGAGTGCCACGCATCAGGAGGCATTTAATAACTTAATTTATTGAGGGAATTTAATAATTAAGTGATCTCACCGGCTTGTTTATCATATAAACTTCTCTCATAGCATACATGGCATACTAGCTTACATACATTCAAAACATATTAAGCATACAATAACATACATGCTATCATACAATTTAAATTCAAAATTTAAATCATACATCTCATACATTTCATGCATTACATACATAAACATATAAGGCATATAAAAGGTATTATGATTATGGCCTCCTAATGTGCAATAATTAAGACTAATTATTACAATCTCTGACCCTCGAGCAAACTTCCAAAGTTCCTCCCACTGGTGTCATGATTTGGTGTTGCCTCCATGTCAACCCGAACAATTTACAAAATTTAAAATAAAATACATAAAGTAAATGTCACGACATGCAGGCCGTATTTACCAAATAAAATTAAACCCCAAAACTAGGGTCATAACCATATACCTCACATTTAATAAACAATTTATAAATAAGCAAATAGGACAAAATCACATTCTGTCCATCAGCACGGCCGGTGCCAAACAGCGCACGGCCATGCTGAAAACTCGCGGACGCTGTTCAACATGTGCACGGCCGTGCTAAAAACTTGCTGACGTTGTTGAAAAGTGGCACGATCATGCTAAACGGTGCACGGCCGTGCTACGCGTTCACTAACGCTAACCCAAACGTGCACGACCGTGCTACAAGGAGCACCGCCATTCCAAACGGCACAGCAGGATTCCAGAAACGAATCCTTATTTATGTCAAGAGCACAACCAAGCACACAAAACATGTTCAAAGAGATTTATATCACATATAAATCATACAAACATGCTTTTAAACATACAAATCATATTTAAAAGCCATAAACATGTTATCATACGATGGCAAACAATCCTAGGATATATGGCAAACTACGACCAGACGCTCTGATACCACTGTTGGGGTTTCAAGAGTGATAATTTTTAAAAATAATTTATAAAAACCTCTTGAGCGGAAAAACCCATATACTAAAAGACCATGTATCGCACATGAATCACAAGAATATTGTGTTTACCTCTTGAAGCGTAGCTTTACCACGAACACTGTGAGCATGTCAGGAACACTGGTAAATCACGAACACTGCTATGGTGTGAATAGCAACTTGATCTACATAGCTACAGAGCAGCATATCCGAGGAATACTGCTGTTATCACCACAAAGAGAGATGGTTCTTCTCTATCATCAGCATTGCAAAGTAGCAATACCTCTACTCAGTCCACGCAAGCAAATCAACGTCAGAGATAGCATAGTGCTAGCTAACAGGATTGGGAGAGGCGCGGCACACAAAGAGAGAAAGGAGGCGCGACTGTCAATAGAGTGCAGCGGCCGTTATGAGTGCTCTGTGTTGTGTGTTACTTAAGTGATGTGCACAGCTTACTAATAGTTGTTGTTGGAACCAAAGTGGTCATGGTCCAGATAATCCCTTGAGTTTTGATGTTAACAAAGAGCTAATTTAAGATGAACAAATATTTGTTAAGGACTAACGTTTTACATTAAGTGTGCAGGACAAATCTAAATTGAGTCCAAAGACTATCCATAGTCCAAAGACTTTGTCTCGTCCAACATAGTCCAAAGACGTTATCTCGTCCAACATAGTCCAAAGACGTTATCTCATCCAATACCTATTCTTGGTTTACGACTGGACGGTAATTTATAGAACCATTGAGTCCAAAGACTCTTTTGGTTACCTTCTGTAATAGCTAGTCCAATAAATGTCTTTTAAATTTCAAGCGCGAACATCTTGTAAAAGCATTTGAATTTATTATTCCCTGTAAAAGGCTTATACCCGTGAGACAAAACATTCTTTGTAATATTCGTACAAAAGTAAAGCATAAGCCAGAATGCCTCTATCACCTAAAGAAGTTGACCTTCTTGTTTTGGATAAACAAAAGGCAACTTTCGTTCTACTCAGAGGATATGTCAGCACCACTTTTAGCTATCACCCTGATAGTCTATTCTGCTGATCAGAAACTTCAGAACCTATCAGACTCAACGGATCAAATGCATTCAATGCTCATCAGAACGGATCCTTTTCCATCCGTTGAAGATTGAAGACTGCTCAAAGACATGAGGCTATATATACCTTCATTTTTTGAAAGTGCAAAAAGACACAGTGAACGAAACTGAACTTGAGCAAAAATACAAGTGAAGCAACACATAGCATTTCAAAATCCTTCAAGAGATACAAGAAAATATTAGCTCAAGAGATAAAAGAGAAAATCTCAAGCTTGCAAAGCTAGAAAAGCTACTCTGATTCTAACCTTCATATTACTCTCTGTGTAGAGCTATTTTCAAGAGTCTAAGCTTTAGTTTCGAATTCTCACAGATAGTGAGTTAGTAGAACAATCTTTTTCAAAACCTTAGTTTGGTTGAGCCTGAAGAGGCTTGTCTGTAAAAGAATACTTAGAGAACCTGAAGAGGTTGAGAATACTGCCTGAAGAGGTGTTGAATACTTTGTAACAAAAGGTTTTTTGTTATAGTGGATAAAGCTCTCAAGTAGAGAGGACTGGACGTAGCTCTTTGGTGAAGAGTGAACCAGGATAACATCGTTGTGTTCCTTTCTCTCCCTTCTCTTACTTTAGTTTTTGTCTAACAAACTAACTGGGATTGAATTGCCTTTCATTAAGCTGTCTTCCGTCTTAGTCAAAACTAAGTGAGTGTCCAACTTGGAGTTTGGAAGAGCTCTCTTTGCTTTTAATCTTTTTAAGCGTCCAATCTTGCGAAAAACATTATCTGCTTACGAAAAGAATTTAAAACCGTTTAAAACACAATTCAACCCCCCTTCTTGTGTTTCAAGCAGGTACTTTCAATTGGTATCAGAGCTCAGCCTCTGGGTTGAGCACTTTGCCGTGTAGAGGAAAAGATCCTACTGCAGATATGTCTGGACCAGGTATGCCAAGCGGGAGTCAACCAGTTATGGAAGGCACTTCCATGACCAGACCGCCGTTCTTCAACTGTACTCATTACCTGTACTGGAAGGAGAGATTCAAAGGTTTCATCCTTAGTACAAACTCAGCTCTCTGGGCCAGAATCACAAATGGTCCTAACGTTTGTCTCAACTCTGACGGGACAGACAAAGCAGAGGACGATTGGACAGATGCTGAACGGGCTAAAATGGAACAGAATCATAAAGCAAGATATGCTTTAGTCCTGACGAATTTCAGAAGATTCACGCATATGAATCAGCTAAACAAATATGGGACACCTTGTCTAATCTCCATGAAGGAACAACCAAGGTGAAGGACTCTAAAATCATCATGCTGGTTGGCCAGTATGAAATGTTCACCATGGCTGAAGGAGAGTCCATCCTTGACATGATGGGTCGCTTTCAGACGATCATCAACAATCTGAAATCCCTTGGAAAGGTCTACACTACCAAGGAGAATGTCACCAAGATTCTTAGGAGTCTGCCTAAGAAATGGAGACCTCTGGTCACTGCAATCACCCAGGCCAAAGATCTCTCCACTTTGACTCTGGATGATCTTGTAGGGACGCTTCAAGTTCATGAGCAGGAGCTTGATCTTGACAATCCCGGAAAGAAGAACAAGGGAATTGCCCTGAAAGCTCATAGGTCCAACAACTCAAAAGCCTTAAAAGCTGATGAGTCCAGTGATGAAGCTGATCAGTCTTATGATGATGTATCAGATGATGACGAGCTATCCTTTATCTCCAGAAAGATTCAGAATATGTGGAGAAAGAAAAATGGAATGAAGAGAAGGCCATTCCAAAAGAAAAGCTTCAAGGATCATGCTGAACCCAAGGATAAAAGTCAGCTGGTCTATTTTGAATGTAACAAACCAGGACACTTCAAAGCTGATTGCCCTACGCTAAAGGACAAGAAGAAGTTCTTCAAAAAGAAGAAAAAGAACTTCATGGCAACTTGGGAGGACTTGAACTCTTCTGAAGAAGAAGAAGAAGAAACAAATGAAGAGGCTAATCTATGCCTATGGTCCAACAAGCAAGATGAAGACTCTTCGGACGATGAACAATTTGTTGTTCCCGGAGAAAGAAGTCAGGAGTCTACCTCTGGAAGAGGATGGAATGTGAATGTTCCACCCATCTTCAAGGAAACAGACTATACTTATTGGAAATCAATGTTCCAATTATACGTCCAAGCTCAAAATTATGAGCTGTGGGACATCTTCACAAACGGAGATTATCGTCCAACGATTACCCTTGAGGACGGTTCAACATCGTCCAAACATGAAACAGACTGGACGAGTGATGATATCAGACGATGTTCTCAGAATGCCTATGCTAACTGGTGTCTTGTCAACGCCCTTGATCGTCCAAGACTGGACATGGTCTCGCAACTCCAAACAGCTAAGGAGAAGCTGGACGCTCTGGAACATCTGTTCAGACCAAGGAGATCGTCTACCTCAAATCTCTGCCTGATGGCCAAAAGCTCTTCGGACGCTGAATCAGAAGATGACGAGGTATCCTTTTCTTACTCTCTTCAAGAAGCATATGATGAACTGCTAAATAATTCTTCTATATTGCATCATCAATACATCGTGCTTAAGAGAAAATTGTCAAAAGTAAATAAGGAGTTGGAAGAATCCAACAAAATAAATAAGCAGCTTGTTGAAGAGAATAATAAGCTTAAAGCTGAGAATGTCAGTCTAACTGACAAACTCACCTCTGAGTCCAGTGAACCTCATGAGGTAACTAGACTAAAACAAGAGGTATCTGATCTCACCAAAAGCGTAACTAAGCTTGTTGGAGGATCAAAGAAGCTAGACCTGATATTGAGGTACTCTAGATCACCTCATGATAAGTCTGGCCTAGGCTATGACTCTGAGAAACAAACTGCGTCTCAGAAAATATCAGAGTCCAACAAAAATCACAAGGCTTTTCATTCCTATGGAAAGCAAAAAGAAAATAAATTGCATGCATCCAGAACTTACTGCAAGATTTGTGGGAAGAGTGGTCACACCTCTTCAAAATGCATTTACAAAAACAAAAACAAAATGCATAGTCGAAGACCACCAACTAACCCAAAAGGACCCAAGTCTATCTGGGTACCTAAGAGTATGATAATACTTGTTGCAGATCTGCTTAGCAACACAAAAAAGACCCCAGTCCTGGTACTTGGACAGTGGTTGCTCACGTCACATGACGGGAGAAAGGTGTATGTTCCAAGAAATCCGTGAGAAGTCTAGTGGATAGGTCACCTTTGGAGGCAACCAGGAGGGTAAGATAGTAGGAATAGGTAAGATTGGTAAGCATCCTCTTCCCTCTATTGATAATGTTCTTCTGGTTGAAGGATTAAAACACAACTTGCTTAGCATAAGTCAATTATGTGATAGTGGGTCTGTTGTTTCCTTCAATAAAGGTGAATGTATGGTCAAGAACCCTGATGGGTCCATCTTATTCACTGCCAAAAGGCAAAATAATCTGTACAAGATTAATTTGGGAGAACTTTCAACTCAAAGTGTATCTTGTATAGTGTCTGTGGAAGATGAGCGGTGGGTCTGGCACAAAAGACTTGGTCATGCTAGTATGAGATTAATCTCTAAACTAAACAAGCATAACCTTGTAAGAGGTTTACCAAAGATTGTGTTTAGATCAGACGCTCTCTGTGACGCATGTCAAAAAGGAAAACAAGTTAAGAACTCATTTGAGTCCAAAAACATTGTTAGTACTTCTAGACCACTGGAATTGTTGCATATTGATTTGTTTGGTGCAACAAGGACGGCCTCTGTCAGTGGTAAGAAATATGGACTTGTCATAGTAGATGACTATACTAGATGGACATGGGTTAAGTTCCTTGCTCACAAGGATGAGTCTATCAAGGTCTTTTCTATATTCTGTAAGCGAGTTCAGAATGAAAAAGGCGTATTCATCAGCTCGATCAGAAGTGATCATGGAGGCGAATTTGAAAATGAGCTCTTTCAAAGGTTCTGTGATGAAAGTGGTATTCATCACAATTTCTCTGCCCCTAGAACTCCACAACAAAACGGTGTTGTTGAGAGGAAGAACCGATCTCTTCAAGAGATGGCTAGGGCAATGCTCAGTGATAATTCTGTCCCTAAGCACTTCTGGGCTGAAGCTGTAAACACTGCCTGCTATATTCAAAACAGAATATACATAAGACCAATCTCGAATAAGACTCCTTATGAATTGTGGAAAGGACGTAAACCCAACATTTCTTATTTCCACCCCTTTGGATGTCAATGTTTTATTTTAAATACTAAGGATCAACTAGGAAAGTTTGATGCCAAAGTAGATAATGGAATATTGTTAGGATACTCTGAAACGTCTAAAGCTTTTAGAGTCTATAACTCTAGAACTTTGATTGTTGAAGAATCCATTCATGTTAAATTTGATGACAAACAGCCTGATAAGAGATTATCAGAGCTAGATGATTCTTTTGCAGATATGAATCTGAATGATTCAGATGCTCGTCCAACAACCAACAAAGACGAGGCATCAGACGCTACGAAGGACGCATCATCGTCTCAGCAAGCTGTAAATACCCCTCGTTCGTGGCAATTCAGAACTTATCATCCCGAGGATCAAATCATTGGCAAACCTAATGATAGCGTTCGGACAAGGTCAACTTTCAGAGAGCAAGCTGACTCAGCCTTCATCTCTGAGATGGAACCAAAGTCTGTGGACGAAGCCTTATTGGACGATTGCTGGATCCTCGCTATGCAAGAAGAGCTCAACCAGTTTCAACGTAGTGACGTTTGGACGCTGGTCTCCCTGCCTAAGGATAAGTCTGTAATTGGAACCAAGTGGGTCTATCGCAACAAGCTGGACGAGGATGGCAAGGTGGTAAGGAATAAAGCAAGGCTAGTTGCCCAAGGTTACTCACAAGAGGAAGGTATTGATTATACTGAAACCTTTGCTCCTGTAGCTAGAGTAGAAGCTATACGCATCTTACTTTCATATGCTGCACATCATAACATCATGCTTTATCAAATGGATGTAAAAAGTGCATTCCTAAATGGTGTAATTAATGAAGAAGTATATGTTCTCCAACCACCCGGTTTTGAAGATCAGAACCGTCCTGAGCATGTATATAAGCTTAAGAAAGCTTTATATGGACTCAAGCAAGCTCCTAGAGCTTGGTATGAGAGACTCAGCTCTTTCCTAATGGAGAATGGCTTCTCGGGAGGAAAAGTGGACACAACTCTTTTTAGAAAAGTAAATAAAAAGAAATTTATTGTTGCTCAAATTTACGTTGATGATATAATATTTGGTGCAACTGATGAATCTCTTTGCCAAGAGTTTTCTGAATTAATGCAAAGGGAGTTTGAAATGAGCATGATGGGAGAACTAAAATTCTTCCTCGGACTTCAAGTAAAGCAAACATCAGACGGAGTGTACATTCATCAGACGAAGTACACAAAGGAGCTTCTAAAACGCTTCAAGTTGGACGATTGTAAACCTATGAATACACCAATGCATCCAACATCCGTGCTAAACAAAGATGATAAAGATAAAAAGGTAGACCAAAAGGTATATAGAGGTATGATTGGTTCCCTCTTATATCTAACTGCGTCCAGACCTGATATCATGTTTAGTGTTTGCTTATGTGCTCGTTTTCAATCTGATCCAAGAGAGTCTCATCTCTCAGCAGTAAAAAGAATCTTTAGATACCTAAAAGGTTCTACTAATCTGGGTCTTTTGTATAAGAAAATTGATGAATACATATTAGTTGGATTCTGTGATGCTGACTATGCTGGAGACAGAATAGAAGGAAAAGCACAAGTGGAGGGTGTCACTTCATTGGTGCTAATCTTGTCTCATGGTCAAGCAAAAGGCAAAGCACAATTGCTCTATCAACTGCTGAAGTTGAGTACATTGCTGCAGCCAGTTGCTGTTCACAACTGCTTTGGATCAAGCATCAGTTGGAAGACTACAACGCGTTTGTAAGCAACATCCCTATCATGTGTGATAACATTGCTGCTATTAATTTGTCAAAGAACCCCATACTGCATTCTAGAGCAAAGCATATAGAAATAAAACATCATTTTATTAGGGACTATGTGCAAAAAGGAACAATAGATATTCAATTTGTTGATACTGACCATCAATGGGCAGATATCTTCACTAAACCATTAGCCGAGGATAGGTTTATATTTATAAGAAAATATCTGAACATGCATTTCATTGATTGACTGAAAGTCCAATGCATGCGTCCAATATTTGCATTACGTCCAATATATGCTCGTCCAGTGTACTTTCTGAATGCTCGTCTAATGCATTAATGAAACTCAATCTTTGTCGAATGAAATATTATCCTTCATTCCCTTAACTGAGTCAGTTTTTTGTTTTCTTTATTTGCCAAAAATGCTTTTTACGGTTTCAAAGTCTGAACGTGTGTCAGACATTTAATGCACGTCGTTTCGCTCTCTCTCTCTCTCTTTGAAAATACGAAAGGTTTTCGCTCTCTCTTCTTCTTCTTTTTAAAACCTAAGTTTTGATAAAAATCAAACCTTTACAAAAAGCTTTAACCTTTCTTCTTGCATCTTCGAAAAGGAAAACCCTTTCTGAAAAACCTTTTTCTTCAAACATCCTCTCTGAAACTATGGCAACCTCTTCTGCTGCTGGCTCTAAGGGTAAAGGAAGAACCTTTAATGCTCAGACTGCTGATGTCATGGTCGAGTACAAGTTTAACCTACAATTCCTGGCTGATAATGGGATTGACATCTTCTCTAACATCCATGCTGCTGGATGGTCAAGCTACTTTGAAGGTTCTCCGGTAATCTACCCTGCTCTAGTTAGGGAGTTCTGGACTAACCCCATTGTCTCTGCAAGGGAGATTCGCAACAAAGTGCTTGACGCTGAAGTAATAGTATCTGAAGCAACTATCTCTAATGCAACTGGGTGCGCTCAATCAGGCATAACTGTTGAAGATGACTGGGAAGAAGAGATTGGTGATGCTTCCACCATCAGAGATTGTCTGTTGAAGAACTCAGGTGACAAACTCATAGCCTCTAAAATGACTGACAAGGCTAGGGTTCTTCACCAAATCTTGAACAAGGCTATCCTTCATAAGGTTGGGTCAAAGGATAACGTTTCAAAGGCTCATCAATTTTGTCTGGTTCATTTGATTCTTGAAAGGCAAATAAACCTTCCCCACCTACTCTTTTCCTTCTTCAAATATGCCATTGAAGGCTCTGGGAAGAACACTGCACTCATCTTTGGCGCTCTTCTCTCCAAAATATTTGAGAAGCATATGGTCTACGACGACCTAAAGAACTTGGCTCTAGAAAGAAAGTTCAAATACTACGGAGTTCATGGCATTGAACGTGTGCATCAGCCTGAGTTTAGCAGGCAAAGTTTGGTAATGATGCAGTTGGACTGCTTTAAAAAGTCCAAACTTGAAGGCCAACAAAAAGGAGCTCAGACGCAAGGCTCAGAAGAAGCGTCTGAACAATGTGTCACTGTTGGACGCTCTGCTGAACGAGCTCGTCCAATAGCTAAGACTTCTTCGTCTCGTCCAAAGCTCATCGTCCAACCTTCAAGAAAAAGGAAGCTGGTTCTAGCTCCCATTGATGAGGATGAAGAGGACAATCTACCCATCTCAAGGGTAGTTAAAGGGCCAAGATTGGAAACCTCATCTGCTGCACCTCTGCCTAAACCTTCGTCAACAAGGGCAAGGTCATCCCGAGCAAAGACGAAAGGTAATATTGAACCTATCTCCAGTTCAGTTATTATTTCTCCTATCGTCCAATCGTCTGAGATAGAAGACTTAACCTTTGAACCTTCCCTACCTCTCTCACCCACTAACCTACCACAAACTCAAACTCTAGCCTCACCAAATGAACCCGAAGACTGGTTCACACCTTGGGGAGATCACCCCTTCCAACCCTATGGTGCTCCCTACCCCAGACGGATCTTTCCCATAAGCAAATATAGACGCCTCCCTGGAGTAGACTACAACAATAAATGCTCAATTTGGGCTGAGGTCAAACGCAAATTTCCTGTTCTATTCCTTAAACACACACCCCCCACTACTGAACCTCACCCCAAAAGCCCTCTTCCATTACCCGAGTATGAATTTGAACAACCCTCCACATCATCCACCTCACCACCTAAACTTGGCTATCACCCCATCCCATACACTTCAACTAAACCTCTGCCCTCTGAAGCATACACTGCCCTTGGACCCTTGGTTACTTGCCTTGAGAAGAAGACGTTTCCTCCAAGGAAAGTCTATCCCAACCTTATCAAGGACAAGGCATTCCAATGGTGCCACTACAATATAAAGAGGCACGTTGTTCTTCGTCATGAAGACAAGAGAGGTTACAAGACGGAGTATGAAAGAAGGGCAAGGACATTTGGCTTAAGTAACTTCATCCTTGATCCCGACCTTTCTTTCATTCCAAGCTATCCATCAACTTGGAAGGAGTATTCTGATGTCCGGGACTTTCTTCCCTACTATGCTGTGCGGAGGGAGTGTGACATGACTCGAGAAGCTAAGATCCATCACAACCTTCCAAAGAGATTTTGGTCAAAATCTTCTCGCACTAGCGTAGGAGTTGTTCCTCCTCGAGCTTGCCCAAGGCTCCCTATCCTAGATCCCAACAAGGATAAGGACCTTCGCAAAAGGCTTGAGTCATGGACGCTGCCTTACAAAAATGCTTTTGATCCCCTGTTTTGGACAAAACATCGAGATGACTCTGGGGCTCTCGAAAGTATTTGGAAGAAAGATCCTCGATTCAGATTTGACCCAGATGCTAGGATCTATTGGGAAAATCACATCTGGAGATGCTCCCAAGAAGCATCATCATCTGGATTATCAGTTGAGGAGAAAGCAGAGATTCGAGTCTACCCGAGACAATATCAAATCCGTGAAGCAAACTTCATGATCATAGACGATATCTTTGGGATATCTCTTTATCCTAGAGATGTTCTGCCTATGCCTCCTATCAGATGGAGTGAAAACAAGTATGATGATGCTGATATCATACTTGAAGTGCTGCGTCCACCCGAACCTATCGTTGCTCCTCTTGTTCCTCCTACTCTTCCTCCTAAGCCGGTCATTCCTGAAGAGACTGGGGACACCGAAATCATCTATGTGGAACCCTCCTCTGAAACTCATGATAACGAAGTGGAACAAGTTGCAGACTCTGCTCAGTCCAAGTCTCAACCGGTCCCTCTCTCAATGGTCCATCCTAATGCTCCGTCTCCTTCTCAGGCTCTGAGTGTAGTTCCTGATCAAAGAGGTGTGGACGCAAACCGGGCCACTGCTGAGAGCTCCGCCTCAGTTATTCCTCCTGAGTTTCAAGAGTTCGTCCAACGGACCATAGAAGCCAACAATGCGGTGCTCCTTCAGCAGATTGCGGCCATGTTCAAAGATTTCATTCCCAAACCTCCTCCCTCTTCTTAAATTTTTTTTTTGTTTTCTTTGTTTTTCAAAACAACTGACCATGATGTGTTTCTCACTCTTTTGTCTGATGACAAAAAGGGGGAGAAGATGGATTTTGATTGATTATTGGTTGATTGATTATTGATTGATTGATTATTATTGATTGATTATTTAAAGTTAAATTTGTTGATTGAATCTTTAAATGATACATGTGCTCATATTTGTTGATTGAATCTTTAAATGATACATGTGCTCATATCTATGCTGTAAATGATTAAATGCTTTAAATGATTAGAATGTTTGTCTTAGGGGGAGCCCTTCAGCTCTCTAGGACTCTTTGTTCAATCAAAATTAGCATGTTTTGTCATCATCAAAAAGGGGGAGATTGTTGGAACCAAAGTGGTCATGGTCCAGATAATCCCTTGAGTTTTGATGTTAACAAAGAGCTAATTTAAGATGAACAAAGATTTGTTAAGGACTAACGTTTTACATTAAATGTGCAGGACAAATCTAAATTGAGTCCAAAGACTATCCATAGTCTAAAGACTTTGTCTCGTCCAACATAGTCCAAAGACGTTATCTCGTCCAACATAGTCCAAAGACGTTATCTCGTCCAATACCTATTCTTGGTTTACGACTGGACGGTAATTTATAGAACCATTGAGTCCAAAGACTCTTTTGGTTACCTTCTGTAATAGCTAGTCCAATAAATGTCTTTTAAATTTCAAGCGCGAACATCTTATAAAAGCATTTGAATTTATTATTCCCTGTAAAAGGCTTATACCCGTGAGACAAAACATTCTTTGTAATATTCGTACAAAAGTAAAGCATAAGCCAGAATGTCTCTATCACCTAAAGAAGTTGACCTTCTTGTTTTGGATAAACAAAAGGCAACTTTCGTTCTACTCAGAGGATATGTCAGCACCACTTTTAGCTATCACCCTGATAGTCTATTCTGCTGATCAGAAACTTCAGAACCTATCAGACTCAACGGATCAAATGCATTCAATGCTCATCAGAACGGATCCTTTTCCATCCGTTGAAGATTGAAGACTGCTCAAAGACAAGAGGCTATATATACCTTCATTTTTTGAAAGTGCAAAAAGACACAGTGAACGAAACTGAACTTGAGCAAAAATACAAGTGAAGCAACACATAGCATTTCAAAATCCTTCAAGAGATACAAGAAAATATTAGCTCAAGAGATAAAAGAGAAAATCTCAAGCTTGCAAAGCTAGAAAAGCTACTCTGATTCTAACCTTCATATTACTCTCTGTGTAGAGCTATTTTCAAGAGTCTAAGCTTTAGTTTCGAATTCTCACAGATAGTGAGTTAGTAGAACAATCTTTTTCAAAACCTTAGTTTGGTTGAGCCTGAAGAGGCTTGTATGTAAAAGAATACTTAGAGAACCAGAAGAGGTTGAGAATACTGCCTGAAGAGGTGTTGAATACTTTGTAACAAAAGGTTTTTTGTTATAGTGGATAAAGCTCTCAAGTAGAGAGGACTGGACGTAGCTCTTTGGTGAAGAGTGAACCAGGATAACATCGTTGTGTTCCTTTCTCTCCCTTCTCTTACTTTAGTTTTTGTCTAACAAACTAACTGGGATTGAATTGCCTTTCATTACGCTGTCTTCCGTCTTAGTCAAAACTAAGTGAGCGTCCAACTTGGAGTTTGGAAGAGCTCTCTTTGCTTTTAATCTTTTTAAGCGTCCAATCTTGCGAAAAACATTATCTGCTTACGAAAAGAATTTAAAACCGTTTAAAACACAATTCAACCCCCCTTCTTGTGTTTCAAGCAGGTTCCTTCAGTTGTCACTCACTTAACCTAACCCACTTGGGCCACTGTATGCTCCAGGCCCAATGTTTAATTATTAATTAAATCATATTTAATTAATCAATTAAACTTATCCTCATTTAATTATTAATTAAATCATATTTAATTAATCAATTAAATTAATTCTCTGAACATTTGCTCTATGTGTGTGACCCCATAGGTTCTCAATTAATTGGCAATAATATTAATTATTATTAATCATATTAATAATAAATTAATGTTATAAACAATGAGCGGCATCTAGCAATACATCATTGCTACCCAATTAATTAGAATGTTGGTGATACAATTAAAACCATATTGTAACCATATATAATGTGAAGTCAATGTCCTTTCGTCACAATGTCTTAATTGAACACAAGGCATAAATGTGTCATCCTTGTTAAGTCCAATTATTTATTTCTTGATCTAGTAATTGGCGTACGATCATGTGAGCCCAATATCTCATATTGTCCCACCTTAGCATGGCCATGCATTTCTACGTCGCATACCATCAAGAGGCCTATAGACATTACTCCTGTTATGTAGGAGGGACGACATCACTCACATTCCTCAACATGTTTCATTGTAGGCCCAATAACTATCTTTATAGTTATCCTGTTACAGACAACGTTTAATAGTATCAAAGCCTACAACTACATATGTTAGGAATCGTAGTGACTTAAAGTCGAAGGACTACTTCACTATGGTCACCATGAGAATCGCTTATGACACTTACATAACTATTATGCAGCGTTCTCATAGCAGGTCACTCCAGTATAAATATTCCACTAATATTTATACCTATGTAAAGACTTGATATCTTATATCTATGACCCGTGAGATATGGTCATCAGTACACTCACATAATAGTCTCAATGTATTATTATTGTCCTTATTAATAATAATACTTGACTATGGATATTTAAGAATAGTGTTCTATAATTTAATGGCATCACACGGTCAAATCATACTTGACGTTCCCTTAAATGAACTACGTATTCTAAGAGCTTTATTATGCTATAAATATAATAATCAAATATAACATAATAAATAAATGCCTTATATATATATCAAATATATGATCAAAGTCATGATACAAATGATTATCTATTCAAAATAGATTGGCCACTAGGGCTTACCCCAACAGAAAAGCTATAATCGATTATGGAAATATAATAATCGATTATGATGCGCTTAAATGAGAAAATTCTATTTCTTTATCTGCTATATTTATGGCTTCAATAGCTAGTTTTTCAAATTGATTTTACAGAAAAGGAATTTGTTTTTAATTAAATGAAATATCTTTTAAATTCCTAGCGGCCATATTTCAAAAGTCTATAAATGCATTTTGAGGGCCTTTGAGAGGAAGAGGAAGAGAGGTTAAGAGAGAACGCGCTATTATTTTGATTAAATCTTTTTCTACTCTTTTCTCTTCTATTTTTGAAAGACACTCGAGCCATTATTATACTTTGATTATCATAAGTTCTTGAGTGTATTTGTTGCACATAGTTGTGCTTTGATCTTCAAGTTGTTTATACGCACTATTGTGAGTGCATTATATCGGTAAGAGTCAAACGACTAAAACTATTCTTGAGGCTCTAAGGTTACCAGCACCTGTTAAGCTTGGTTAAGGCTTTGTCACTGGGGGAGGTTACATCCCTGGTCTGTGAGGAGTTTTCGGAAGGTTACAGCACCTGTTAAGCTTGGTTGAGGCTCTATCATTGGGGGAGGTTATATCCCTGGTCTGTGAGGAGTGCTCAGAAGGTTGCCAACACCTGTTAAGCCTGTGATTATTTGAGGATTTTTCATTGGAAGAGGTGATATCCCTGGTCTGTGAGAAGTGCTCTGTATTGTGAAGGTTACAAGCACCTGTTAATCTTGGTTCTGTAAAGCGGTTCCAAGCACCAGTTAATTTTTGTAGTGGAGCAAAATCCCACAGGTGGAGTGGGGACTGGACTAGGCCACTAGTGGTGCGTGGCTGAACCAGGATAAATTACTTGTGTCCTACTTTTCTTCCTTCATTTTTTTATATTGTATTTAAATAAATTGTTTTCCGCTGCAAATTTTGTTTAAATTTATAAAATGTTTTTGATTGTGCAAAAAGTTTTCATTTTTATTTCAAAACCCATTTCACCCCCTCTTGGGTATTGGTTCCCACGAACAACAGTTGTCAGTTACTCGACCACTAGTAGGGTTTAGGTCACTCTACGCATATCAATAGATATTATTTTATTCTTACCTCCTCGATGATATTGTGGTTCTTTCTCCCACCTGATAGCAAATGTAGCAACGATCGCAAACTCATGAGCACCTCTTGCTCCTCTTCACTGCCTCACAGCTGTAGCCTCCTTGCTCCCAAGGGTCCCAAACGCAACTCCGAAACTTGTCCTAATCACAGAAACAACACGTAGGCTATAGAATTAACCCTAATACGCTAAAACCGTGAATAAAAGCTAGAGGTAATAGAAGAACATTGTATAACCACAATTTAGGTAGATACGGAACCTCGGCTTACCCTTGACGAATCACGAAAGTAAACCAGTAGAATCAAAGTATAAGTCGAGCCGATCGCGAAAACACTAACGGAGTCGAAATAGGATCAACAACTTCAAAGTCCCTCTCTGGTCCCTATCTTGAGCTCTTTGTATGAATGGAGGAAAATGTAAAACCTCCCATCGGTGAAAATGATGAGGTATTTATAGGGAAATATTTTACTATCCACGCTTTAGCGTTGTAAAACTCCACGCTTTAGCGTTTCAACGTTTGAGCGTTGGCTTTTCCCATGCTTGAGCGTTGACGTTTCCTCACCGCCCAGGCACCGCCCCTCACGTGCCAGCTGCGACGCGTAACTGACACGTGTCAATTTATGTCCCATCAATGCCAGTCAAAAGGTCAGAGTGGCCACGCTTGAGCGTCCAAGCTCTCCACACTAGAGCGTTAGCACGTTTGAGCGTTCTCTTGGTCCACGCTTGAGCATTCTGCACTGGATCACTCGTTCTTCATCCTTCTCTTATCCAATCCAACTCTAGCTTTCAACATACCTTCCAAGCATATTATCAAACCAACATACATTCACGTATTAATTAAGGTGATGAAAAATGAGGATGTTACATCTCCACCCCCTTACAATAAATTTATCCTCGAAATTTGACGTACCTTAGAATAAATGTGGGTATTGCTGCTGCATGTCTTCTTCACGTTCCCAGGTAGCATCTCCTGTAACTTCAACCCATATGATCTTGACCAACAGAATGTGTTTACCTCGGAGTTCCTTAATCATTCTATCCTCTATCCTTACAGGTAAAGCTTCATATTCAAGGTTCTCTCTCAATTGTACTGACTTCGGATCTAGGATGTGTGATGGATCGGGGTAATATTTCCTCAACCGGAAACATGAAAGTCATCATGAAGATTGGATAGGTTTGGAGGTAAAGCAACATGATAGGCTACAGGACCGATTCGATGACGAATTTGAAATGGTCCAATGAATATAGGAGTAAGCTTTCTAGATTTGATTGCTCTGCCAATTCCAGTCCTTGGAGTTACTCTCAGAAAAACATGATCTCCTTCCTGGAATTCTAAAGGTCTCCTCCTCTTATCATTGTAGCTCTTTTGTCTATCTTGTGATGCTTTCATCTTTTCCCTTATCCTCTTGATCTGTTCCGTCATCTGTTGTACTACTTCCGGTCCTAGCACTTGACTTTCTCCTGTCTTATACCAACATAACAGTGTTCTACACTTCCTTCCATACAATGCTTCGTAAGGTGCCATACCTATGCTCGAATGAAAACTGTTGTTATAGGTGAACTCAATCAACGGTAAGAACTCATCCCAACTTCCTGCGTGTTCCAAAACACAAGCTCTCAAGAGATCTTCCAATGATTGAATCGTTCGTTCCGACTGATCATCTGTTTGAGGATGATAAGCAGAACTCAACCTTAACTTAGTTCCCAAGGCCTTATGTAACTGCTTCTAGAATCTAGATGTAAATCTGGGGTCTCTGTCGGAAACAATACTAAAAGGCACTCCATGTAACCTTACCACCTCCTTGATGTAGATTTGGGTTAACCTTTCCAACGTATAACTTTCACACATAGGCAAGAAGTGAGCACACTCCGTCAACCTATCAACGATTATCCAAACTGCATCCTGCTTCTTCTTAGTTCTTGGCAACCCTACTAAAGCCAAAGATATACCATCCCATTTCCACTCTGGGATATCTAGGGATTGCAACAATCCTGCTGGCTTTTGATGTTCTATCTTCGCTTTCTGACAAACTAAACAAGCCAACACATACTCAGCCATTTCCTTCTTCATTCCAGGCCACCAAAACATCTTCTTTAAATCCTGATACATTTTGGTTGCTCCTGGATGAAAATTCAGCTTACTCTTGTGCACTTCCTCCAAGATCATCTTCCTTAGCTCTACATCCATCGACATACCAATCCTATCACCACATCTCAAGACTCCATCTTGGTCCATCCTAAACTTAGAAGTTTTACCCTCCGCTACACCTTCTGAAGATACAGATCAAATTCTCGCTTCTCCTTGACCGTTTTCAAAAAATCGCTCGTCACCATGACCATCCTAGGTGCATCTTATCTCTAGACAATTGCGTACCTAGATTCAAATCTCTAAACTATCCAATCAGTTGCAGCTCTTTCACCATCATAGCAGATACGTGCAAGGATTTCCTACTTAACGCATCCGCTACTACATTCGCCTTTCTTGGATGGTATTGTAGATCAAATTCATAATCCTTTATGAATTCCATCCACCTTCTTTGTCTCATGTTTTACTCTTTCTGATTGAACAAGTATCTTAAGCTCTCGTGGTCACTATACACCATAAACTTTGCTCCATAAAGGTAGTGTCGCCATATCTTTAAAGCAAATACTATAGCTGCTAGCTCCAAATCATGAGTTGGATAGTTCCTCTCATGAACTCTCAGCTGTCGTGAAGCATAAGCTACTACCCTCCCTTCTTGCATTAGGACATAGCCCAAACCTTGGTATGACGCATCACAGTATACGTCAAACTGTCCTAAAGAATTTGGTAACGTCAACACTGGTGATGTTGTTAACCTCCTTTTCAACTCTCGAAAATTCTTCTCACATTCATTCATCCATACAAAGGATGTTCCCTTTCTTGTTAGCTGCGTCATTGGCAACTCGATCTTTGAGAATCCTTTGATGAACCTTCGGTAATAACCAGCCAGCCCTAGAAAACTTTGTACTTCACTTACCGACTTAGGACTTTCCCATTGCACTACAGCTTCAACCTTCGCTGGATCTACCGCTATCTCATCCTGGTTAATCACATGACCTAAAAATTACACTTCTTCTAAAAGTCACACTTGGACAACTTCGCATAAAGTTGTCGGTCCTTTAATAGTTGAAGCACAATCCTAAGATGTTCCTGATGTTCTTCACGACTAGGGGAATAGATAAGAATCAATAAACACAACTACAAACTTATCCAAGAACGGTCGGAAAATCTGGTTCATGTAATCCATAAACACTGCTGGAGCATTAGTCACACCAAAGGGCATAACCAGATACTTGTAGTGTCCATATCGACTTCTAAACGCCGTCTTTGGTATATCCTCCTTCTTGACTCGAATCTAATGATAACCAAATCGTAAGTCAATTTTCGAAAACACTGCCGCTCCTTTCAACTGATCCATCAAGTCGTCAATCCTAGGTAATGGATACTTATTCTTGATCGTTACCTTGTTTAGCTGCCGATAATTCATGCCAAGCCTCGAACTTCCATCTTTCTTCTTGACAAGCAACACCGACGCTCCCCAAGGCGAAGCACTTGGTTTTATAAACTCTTTACTCAACTTCTCGTCCAAATACTTCTTCAACTCTGTTAACTCTGCTGGAAACATCCGATAAGGTGCTATCGAAATCGGTCCAGTTCCTGGTACAAGATCTATAGAAAACTCTATCACTCTCTCCGGTGGCAAACCTGGAACGTCATCAGGGAAAACTTCCGGAAACTCTCGCACTATAGGCAACGAATCCAACTTAGGAGTTTCCTTAGCTTCCATAGAGAATAACAACACGTGTTTCTGAGATTCACTACTCCACGCAAGATCTCTATCATTGGTAGGCATCAATCTAGATTGCTTAGGGAATAACAAGGTCTTTTTAGAACAGTCTAACACTACATGGTTAGCCGAAGGCCAATCCATACCTAAAATCACATCAAGTTGTTGCATAGGCAAACAAACAAGATCAACAAGAAAAGTCCTATTTTCAACAACAATGGGGCATTTCAAACAAATAGTCATGGTAGTCAGAGAATTACTGGTAGGAGCGCAAACTATCAAATCATGAGGAAGAAAAGAAATAGGTAGTTTCAAATGATCCACACACTCTTGGGATATGAACGAATGCGTAGCTCCTGAGTCAAACAGTACTGATAAGAGTTTACCTGACACTAAGCACATACCTTGTATAAGATCAGGGGATTGAGAGGATTCAACTCCTTTGATGGTAAACACTCTTCGCGTGGCTTGCGGTCTCCCCGCATGCTGCTCTGCTCCTTGGGATCTGGCCACTAGGCCACGCCCACCTGCGTTGTACCTTGCTCCTTATGAAAACTTCGAAGCTATGTGACCCACCTGGCCACACCGAAAACATTGGCGAGTATCCTTTACTGAACAAGCTCAAATCAAATGCGATCCTCCACATCTAAAGCACCTACTTGGCTGTTGCTTCTGTTGTTGTTGTTGTTGGTCAGCTAGTCTTGTCGCCGGACGGTCATAAGGCTTTCGTCCTGTCTGAAACTTTCCTTTTCCTCCTCGGCTTATCTGGTCAAATCTCCGAGTAGGCCCTCTAGTTCTGCCTTGTTGCAATTCTCTTTTCTTATCGATGTTCTCAATGACTGAGCATCTCTCCAGCATCTCAGGCAGCCGGGTGATATTTAGTTGTGCAATCACCCTCTGCAGATCATACTTCAGGCCATCCTCAAAACGCCTGCACACCTCCTTGATTCAGACTTATGAATTCCTTCTCTTTCTCTCTTCTCATCAATCTGGGGAAATACTTCTCCAGAAAGCATTCCCGAAACAGCTCCCAGTTAATCACTCCACCTTCTGCTTCTAACATCCTTTGTTTACCTTTCCACCATAGCTCTGCACATCCGATTAACATGAAGGATGTAGAAGTCATCTTCCTGTCCTCACAACAGTGCATTGCCGCGAAGATCTTTTCCAGCTCCTGTATCCATAACTCCGCTCCTTCAGGGTTAAAGTCATCGTTAAACTGTGGCGGCTTCCCTTTCAGAAAAGTACTCAACCTAGCATCTTTTGTCCCCACTTCACCTCTCTGGTTCTACCTCTATTGCTGTTGCATGGTCACTTGCAACAATTGGGCGTTCTGCTGCGTCTGTTGCAGCATTGCGGTAGCTAGCTCCCTAACTGTCCTCAGAGTTTCAGTGGATTCTGACCCATCACCAAAATTGAGTTACCTGAAACTGACTTCACAAACTTCAAATAAAAAAGGCAGATTTCAGAAAATAAAATTAAAACATCCGCATTCATGTAAATATTTTTGTGACATTAATTTTATGTTTTTTTTTTATCATTTATAGGTTCTCTTGAGAAAATATAAAAAGCTTGAACTTTACATGTGTCTATTTTATTGGGAGAGACTGATCATGAGAGAGAGATCATCAACATAAAGTTCACAAGGTAGAAGATGCTAGCAACTTCGTGCACACAAGGCATCCTGTGCTGTGTGGGAGTGATCATCATTTAGGAGATCAAATTAAGTGTTCATTTTTTATAGTTTATATTCAAATTGTTTTAATTAATTAGATTATTAATTAAGTTTGTAGTTAAATTGTTTTTTAATGTATTAATTATAACATAATATTTTTTAACTTAATGATTATAGTGTTTTAAATTATATTATACTTTAAATTATAAAATAATATTATACTAATTTCACCAAAAAAAAGTATATTATACTTTAAGTTAATAAAATATAATTTATTATATTTTAAACTAATAAAATGTAATTTAATTTTATTATATAAATTAAGATTTTAATATTCATCAAAAAGAGTTAGCTGAAACCGACTTCCCAAAATTCAAATAAAAAAGGCGGGTTCCCCTACATAAAACCAAAGAATCGGCATTCATGTAACTATTTTTTTTGGCATTGATTATATATTTTTATCATTTATAGATTCTTTTGAGAAACTTTAAAGAGTTTAATTTTGACACATTGTTAGTGTAAAAAATTTTACATTGTTAACCAATCACAAATCTTAAGTTTAACTTTTAAGGTAATTATAATATGAGTCAAATAATTTTAATGACGTAAGAATTTAAGATTGAATGATATTGTAAAAAATATTTACACTGACAATGCATACCATTTAAATCCAAATTTAAAAAATTGAATTTTACTTGTATCTGTTTTACCATGAGGTCATCCATCCCATAATTACTCCAAGTCAAACACGCTTAACTTTGCAGTTCCTAAGTTATGGACTCCCGAAAAGAAGATGGATCTTGTTGTTATAAGTAGTAACAATCAATTCCTTTAAGTCTTTATCAACTGGACAATCTCATACCTTTACAGTCTCGGAATCCCTTTACTATGCAGTCTCATACCTGCATAGTCTTATTATCCTTCTCCTTCCAGCGTTAAGTCAGCTCATTCATATGTCCCTCCGCCTAGAAGCTTGTCGAGAGCCGCTCCTTGTATGTGCTACTGTTATGATCCTAGAGGCCCCATGACTCAGCTAATTCTAGAAGGATCTATTATGCATTTTTGTTAGTTTGTTATAGTTGTTGTTGGGGATAATTAGTGTGTGTGTTATGGTGTAGTTATTTTATTGTGGGTATGCACCAACCCTATATAAACATTGTATGACGTCATGATTAGAATTAAGGAATGAAGAAATTAGTCTATTCCTTTCTTATCTTTTCTTAGGAGAGTTCTTCCCTTTCTCGAACAAGGGGAAATTATCAATTCTCTACTGAGGTATTATTTAGGTAACTAACATTGGTGCTTTCATTGAGATCTCATTCCCGCTAAACCGAGATCGGAGATGGAGATTGGGGTGTATGACGGCAGCGACGACGCTTATGGGTGGATTCTTTGCATTGAACAATATTTCTGTACGTGGGGCACATCAGAGGCAGTGAAGCTATCGGGAGCGGTGACGGCTTTATGAGGTCGTGCTCTCAACTGGTGGCTATGGCGGTCTCACCTGCATCCAGAGCCCAGTTGGGACACCTTCACCATGGTCTTACTATGGCATTTTAAGCCTGAATGGCGGCACCTTTTACCGTTCTCAGATACCGAAGAAGTGCCAGAGCAGGAAACACTATTCGATTCTAAAGTAGTGGAAGAGTTATCTGAAGCAGTGGAAGCAGAACTGCTGGCGGTCGTAACGGCTCTAGTTCCACCGCCTTGTTCTGCCAGTGCAAAGAGTGAGGAAGAGACACGAGGTTTGGTTACCATCCGTTTTGGGGTGGATTGCGAACGGGCCAAAAACCCCGCCGCCACCAATGGAATCGCCGTACTCAAAATCAGCCAAGGAAGGGAACGCCTCACCGCCTCTGATACCTGCTCGCTCTAACAGTGTGCTTTACAGCTTGGATTTGGTCCCGTCGAAAAGAGGGAAACTACCGCCGCCCCATCCAAATCGTGATGACGAAGGGAACAAGATAGGGGTGGAGAAGGAGACGGTTCTTCCGGTCAGACTACCGCCAGAGCCGCTAGACTTCAGTTCTTCCACGGAGGTGCGAGAGGCGGCTAGGAGAACCGATCATGGGTTCTCTCACAAGGCGATCACGATGTTGGTTCAGGTCCCTCCAGATTCGGATCCGCCAGATCTGGATGCGTCCATGGAGGAGGGAGAAGCACTTGCAGCGATTGAGATTCTCAGTGCCCAAACAAGGAAGATGATTGCCCGAGGTGGGTGTGTCCCGCCGCAGGAGTCGGACGCAGCCATGGCAGAAGGTGAGTCACCATACGGCCTGGGCGAGCTGCAGTGGCTAGTTGTGGCTGAGGGAACAGACACAGGTGGGAGGAAGAAGGAGTCTAGGACAAGATGGGTATTACATCAATTTGGGGTACCATTTGACCTATTGGGTCAGGCCCATTCACGAGAGAATTTGCTTCATACATCACCCTTTTTTATTAATTGCTCCAAATTTGCTTTTGGTGATGACTTGGTTAATCAATTGGGGCATTTTATCACGGTTCAAGGGACCTCCCTATTGTTTCAATCCTATTTGCTTGATTTGTTGTGGGTTGGTCCGGTGCTGAGTAAGTTGGAAATAATGACTGATTTTGTTGAGTATTGGTTAGCATAAAAAACCTTGGTCCAAAATTCATTCACTGTTGGGCCCATTTATTTGCATTATTTCAATATTGGGCCACAATTATTAATTCTTCCACAACCCAAGACTTGGAAGGCTGAGGGACTTTTTCGAGACTTCAAGGTAGAATTAATGCAAAAGGGGCAACAACAACTTATGTTCATCTTTTCAGTGAGCATTGGCAAATGGCAACAATAGGATCCCAGTGGATATTTGGATATGCCTTCAGCGGCTAGGTCGTCCCAGTTCAAGCAATGGGACCCAGGAAAATTTATTTTAGGGTCAATCTTTACAAACTTGAGGACAAGGTTAATTTTGATGGGGTGGGTATTGTTATGATCCTAGAGGCCCCATGACTCAACTAATTCTAGAAGGATCTATTATGCATTTTGTTAGTTTGTTATAGTTGTTGTTGGGGATAATTAGTGTGTGTGTTATGGTGTATTTATTTTATTGTGGGTATGAACCAACCCTATATAAACATTGTATGACCTCATGATTAGAATTAAGGAATGAAGAAATTAGTCTATTCCTTTCTTATCTTTTCTTAGGAGAGTTCTTCCCTCTCTTGAACAAGGGGAAATTATCAATTCTCCACTTAGGTATTATTTAGGTACCTAACAGCTACCTTTCGCACCGGCGACTACTCCCTGCCCTCTTCAATCCCAGGTGTGACATGCACGCATTAGGCATCTTGTGCAGTGTGGGTCTGGTCATCATTTAAAAGATTAAATTTGTATTCTTTTTTATTAATCTTGCATTAATATTATTATTAGTTTATACTTTATAGTTTATAGTCAAATTGTATTAATTAGTTTATTAATGAACTTTATATTCAAATTGTATCATTGTATTAATTACAAAAGGAATTATTAACTTAAGAATGTAATAAAAATATTAATTTATTATAAAATAAAAGTTATACATTTTATGCTAACAAAATATAATTTAATTTTATTATTTACATTCATATTTCAATGTTTGTCAAAAGTGAGTTAGACAAAATTGACTTTCAAAAATTCAAATAAAAACCGGATTTCAACAAATAGAACCAAAAAATCCACATTCGGGTAAATATTTATTTTTGGCATTAGTTATATTTTGTCATTTTTTTATTCTTTTGATTAAGATTCAAAAGCTTGAAATTACTTGTATTTGTTTTATTAAGAGTGAGACCGATCACCGGATAGAGAGATCATTAGAGAGAAAGTTCACAAGGTAGATGATGGCATCAACTTCAAAAAAGCATCCTCCACAATATGGGACTGATTATAATTTAGGAGATTAAATTTGATGTATTTTTTTATTAGTCTTGCACTAATATGTTAATTAGTTTATAGTTTATAGTCAAACTCTATTAATTATCTTATTAATTAAGTTTATATTCAAATTGATTTTTATTGCATCAATTATTAAATATTATTTATTAACGTAACGATTATAGTGCTTTGAAATATATTAATTTATACTTTAAATAAATAAAATATAATTTATAATATTGTAATTTAATAAAACATAATAAAGTTATATTAAATAAATTAAGATTTAATATTCTCAAAAGTGAGTTAGATGAAGCCGACTTCCTAAAATTAAAATAAAAAAGAAGGATTTCAATACATAAAACCAAAACATCTACATTCGTTTAAAAAAAAGTGAAAAAAATTTATGTGTACATATTTTATTGAGAGTAAAGAATCATGAAAGGAAGAGATCATCCACTGAAAGTTCACAAGAGAGATGATACCAATAACTTTTTGCATGTAAAAGGCATTTTCCACAGTGTGGGAATGGTCATCATTTAGGAGATTAAATTTGGTATTTTTTTATTTGTATTGCATTAATATTGTTATTAGTTTATAATTTATAGTCAAATTGTATTCATTAGCTTATTGATTAAGTTTATATTGAAATAGTCTTATTGTATTAATTATAAAGGATAATTATTAACTTAATAATTATAGCATAATAAAAATAATTATATTTTATTAATTAGCTTATTATATTTTATGCTAATAAAATATAATTTAATTTTACTATATAAATTTAGATATCAATATTCATATTTCAATATTCCTCAAATAAAAAGGAGTGACCACGAGAGGGATCGTCATGTTTATTGTGAGAGAGATTGATGATCGGAGAAAGAGAGATCATTCAGAGAAAGTTCACAAGGTGAGAGCCTTTTTTCACTTTCATTTTATTGTTTTCTCTTTATTTATTTATTTTTTCTACCCTTTGGTTTTCGTCATTTGGTGATGAATTCTCGAGCACTCCATTAACACTAAAGCTTCAAAATTGATCTTTGATTGGAATTTCTAGTCTTTATGCGATTTTCGATCATGGGTCGTACTATTTAGATGGCAAAAATATAAAAATAATGCTACAAAAACAAACAATTACGTACCGAATTGTAGATCTAAGAGATTTATCGACCAAAATCTGTGTTCTTCTACTTGGCATGTGGGAAGTGGATTTTGAGACGTCGATTTGCTCTTATACAAAATAAAAAAGAATAGGTGGGAATTCAGTTAGGGAACTAGATTCCAATGGAAAATTAAAAAAAAAAAAAGGAGGATTTCGGTTGATAAATCTCCAAGATCTGCATTTTGGTAATTGTTTGTTTCTTTAGCATTATTTTTATATTTTCCCCTTTATAAGGCCCCTTTTATTTACCAAATCTGTGTCCTTTGTCTTCATATAGTATAAACCAGACCTTTTTATTCACAACAGATTGAAATCTCCAACAATTATTTTTTATCTATGCATGTGTATATATGAACTTGTGATGGTTGGATTTCTGATATATTATTTATCTTTGCTTTGATGTTACATAAAATTGGAAGGAAGATGGGATGTCGATCCTTTGTCTAGTGATTTGCTTAGTCTTTGGCTCACTATTTTCATTTAATAAGCCAGTCATCAAGGGAATCCTTCGAGGTCTCTTATGAGACAAACTAGTGGAATTTCCTGGATGATGATACTAAAAATCATTTTTGACAATGTTGGATATATTGCACTTAAGCACAACATGACTACAAGTATCTGACTCTAGATGAAGATTTCCAATTGGGTGCTTACTTACATTATCTAGTTGAATAACTACTGTACCCACCTCAAAATATACAGGTTTCTTTAAATTCTTGTTGGAATTGGTTATCTGTAGAAATAGTTGTCCCTTCAGTATAAATCGCAGAAGAACTTTTTTCCATGCATTTGAGATTGCTAGTAACTAGCTCAAAGTTAGAACCTTCATTGCCTTCACAACCTGTCTAGAAAAAAAAGAAGAAAGAAAAAACTGTTATTCTCAGTTGGACTTTTTGAAATCAAAACATTTTTACTATGAAGACACCTCAATATAATTTACTACTATCTGACAGTGATACATTCTATTCCATTTAACTTTTCTCTATTGCTTGTATACACTTCTTATACGATACCTCGACAAACTTCTGGTGATGTAACATTTGATACTTGATGATTGAGATTATTTTCCAAGCCAATTTCATGGTTTGGAGAAAACAAAGAAAATCAAGTCGTACACTATAAAATAGTAAAAAAAAAAATACTCTTATAGAATTTATCTTTAAGTTATCTTTTTTTCTGCTTAGTACAACTTCAACATTATTTTCTATCTCATTACTAATTGGTAAACAATCACTGTCACTACTTAAATTAATAGGTTTATTAAGCTCAATTTCTCTTCTCACGAGAATACTATCAGGCCTTGATCCAACTTGATTCTGCAAGTGCAACAGGGAAATCTGTGGCAGCGTGTGTTGCTCAGAGAGAAAGCCTTAGATTCTACTTGGTTCTTGTGTTGTTGCTGTAAAATTTGGACATATTTGTTATTGTTTCTCAGATTGGGCAGAAGTAAGAGCAGTTGTGACAAGAGCATTTTTGATCGACAGATTATCCATTCCGGAGGGTGTATCTATATATTCTGCTTAGCATGAATGTTGTACTTGGAAAAAGCTAATGATAGTGTGCTTCACGTTGAGCTTCATCGATGGGATGATATCATGGTCATTGCTCTATTATCAACAAATACACTTGGCAAGGTAACTGAACTAAAGAATGTCAACAGATTTTTTCTCATTTTCTATACATAGTCACATGATAAAAATATTACTCTATGTTAATTAAACAAGTTGGCTTGTCAAGACTTACCTGCACATACATTTCAAATGAATTCACATGATGATATATGTGTTCCTAAGCACAATGTAATGTGCAGTTGTCATGTTTACATCTTATAACCATTTATTGGCATGGTTCTCATTTAAGTATATAAGTAGTTGTCTATTGCCATTTTATTCCTTTTCTTAATTTAAATATATGTCGTTTTAGAGGATGGGAATTGTGCAATGGCCGGACCTTCTTCCATTTAAAAAACTGTAAGACTATTTTATGATTTAAAGATTTTGAAAACGAATATAGGTGAGGTTTAGCAATGCTGACAAGTGTGGTGTGAGTATGGATGTCTTGCCATTGCCAAAACCAAATTCTTGGCCTCTTGATCTTGTGTTAGTTGCATCATTGTTTTTAGCAGTTGTGTTTGTTGCACATTCAGTGTGATCATAGTTGTTGTGTATTGCTGTAAGAGGGGTAACTATGGTACTCGTTTATGTCTCCTAGAGAGTGTTTCTTGTACACTGTACACTGTTCTACCCCGTTGTAGTTGTAGGTGTGTATGTGTGTATGCTCTTAACCTATACACACAAGAATTTGTTCATGTAGAAGTAGCATCATTAGGTATGAGATTGTAGCAAACACGAGATTGTTTCCAGGTCTATAAACTGACTGCAAAAGACTAAACTTTTTTTGCTATTATGAATTAGAAATCATTGAATTGTAGATGTTTAGGGGAAGCGATCTAAATTCATATGCTACAAAACCTAGATATCTTTCTAGATTGGTATGTTAGTCAATTATGTCACTTTTAAGGCAATTGTTTGCTGAAAGCTTGTCAAACTTCCATGCAGGTACATTTATTGCCAAGGATGATTATCATGGATGAAATTGGAAAACAGGTGATTCGTTGGACTGAATGCTTTTGGTTGGTCGTTGAACTTCTATTGGATGTTATTATTTAAAATAGAGCATGATGTCCATAACATTCCGTCAGCTGATAAGGTGCTAGCTTTAGTGCATATGTTACTATTGATTATTCTCTTTTTGCTCTCGTTTTGAATTTTATTATAGTGAATGTTTGTTTTTTACTAGGACAACAATTTTTTCCATTTTGCATTTAGTTGTGAAGATCTTAACTTTATGATATTTGATTTCAGATTTTGGTCAGACATAATGTACTTCTATTCTCAGTTGTTCAAATAATGATTCAATTTTCCATAAGAAAAAATAATGATTCAGTTGGTTCTAATAAAAATAATAATAATTCAATTGGCTGTATAAAATCAGGTCTTCTGATTAATTGATATAAATATTTTCCTTCTTCATATTTTAATTGGAAAAAATGCTCTTAAATCATTTCTCACGGCCTCAATATTTGTCGTCTTTGAACAGGTGGTGTTTTCTCTGGAGGCTGCAAATTTTTCTCAAGGTAATGCATCTATTGGAATGTATGATGTTTTTCTAGACTTTATTTGATCTCAAAAGCTTGTTAGTGACTTTCATGATTTTATGTTGCTAAAATATGATGAATCCATTTTATTGTCAGTATCATCGAGGCATTCAAGATCTCAGTTAGAGGATGCCTTTTTTTCATCCTTCAATTATTTTTGTAAGCTATTATTCGTTCGAGCATTGTTTTTCCATCTATTCGGTTTAACCTTTAATCTCTGCCTCTATGTCCTAAGTACTAACAATTTATACTCTAACTTATGTAGATGAATAAACTTGACCGTTGAACAATTGCATCATATTGACCGTATCATCTTTACCTTTAGATATTTACGTAATCTAGATTATACATCTACCTTTCATGAAATTATATTTCTTGTTTAATTAAACAAGTTTTTTTATCATAAAAAAGAGAAAATAGTATTAAGAATTTCGTGGGTGGCTCCGCCATCCATTCATAGACGAGGTGATAGCAACCCGAGTCCCCCTAGGACTTCAAAATCCCAAGAAACTTGGACCTGTATGACGACACTACCCACAAGAACACTTGGACGCCTTCAAGGCCTCCATGATTTTTCATGGCGAGACATATCGACTTACGTTTCGGTAATTCGGTCTTTCTTGCTCACCCAAATGAAAGCTGCACTTAGGTAGTTCTCCTCCCTTCCCTGTAACACCCCGGTTTTCGCTTGCTTGTTATAAAGTGTTGTTACATACGTTGTTTATGTTGTTATATATATATGTTAGGTGTTGTTATGCGTGTGTTAGATGTTTAGGACGTGTTTTAGGGTAGTTAAACCTTAGAAACGAGCCTATAAGTGATCCTGTCAAGGTGGCACGCTCGTACTCTTGTATAGCATGCCCGTGCTCCCGTGCAGCACGCCCGTGCCAGTTGTTCAGCACGCCGTGCTTTTCGTGGGCACCAGAAAAGCGTTTTGGGCTCTTTTGGTCAGCTCGTTTCGCCCCAATCCTTTTTATACCTCTTTTGCTCGACCTAAACCTCATAGCCGTCAATCCTAAAGTTAGAAACCGCCATTTTTAACCTTTCTCTTGGGTTCCCATTGAATCCTTGAGCGTCCCTAATCCCAAACCTGTCATTCAAGATGATCCTAACTCTGCTGCACCCCCTCCTGCTCCACCACCGGTTGTTTACGAAGAAACTGAGGACACAGAGATCGTCTATGAGGACCCTTGCCCTGAAGAGAATGCAGAGGAAGTGGATCAAGTTGCAGACTCTGCACCCTCCAGGTCTCAACCTATTCCCCTTTCAGTGGTCCACCCTGTTGATCCATCTCCCTCTCAGGCTCTCAGTGTAGTTCCTGATCAGAGAAATGCTGAAGCAACAAAGGCCACAATTGAAAGTTCTATCTCTTCTGTTCCTCCGGAGTTTCAGGAGTTCGTCCAGAGGTCTATAGAAGCTAACAATGCTATTTTGCTTCAACAAATTGTGACCATGTTTCAGAACTTTCTCCCTAAACAACCTTCTCCTCCTCCTTCTTAAAATCTTTTCTATTGTTTAGTTTTCTTTTCTTTCAAAGACTAACTATGATGTGGCTCTCTCTCCTTTGTCTGATGACAAAAAGGGCGAGAAAAAGGGTTTGACTGAAATAGATATAAAATTCATATATAATATGTCTTTGTATATATATGCTTGCTTGCTTGATTGCCTGCTCTATCTTACATGCTTTATATGATTATAATATTTGTCTTAGTGGGAGCTTTTCAGCTCTTTAGAAAACTTTGTTCAATCAAATTAGTATGTTTTGTCATCATCAAAAAGGGGGAGATTGTTGGAACCAAAGTGGTTATGGTCCATTAATCCCTTAAGTTTTGATGTTAACAAAGGACTAATTTTAGAAGAACAAAGATTTCTTATGGACTAATGCTTTATCTTAAGTGTGCAGGATAAAATTTATATAAGTCCAGAGATTGTCTAAGTCCAAAGACTTTCACTCGTCCAAACTCTAAATAGGAATAACTCTCTATGAGACCAGACGATAATAAGATGTATCTATAAGGTCTTGAGTCCAAAGACTCTTCCCGTTATTATGTAATCGCTATAGTCCAACAATGCTTTATTTGTTTAGCGCGAATTCAAATGTAAAGCTTTTAAATTTATTATTCTATGTAAAAAGCTTATATCCTTTTGACAAATATTCCCTGTAACACTCGTTCAAACAAAAGCAAAAGCCAGACTATCCCTCACACAAAAAGAAGTTGACCTTCTCTTTTGAGAAAGACAAAAGGCAACTTTCGAGTACAAAGAGGATATGTCGGTCCCATTTCTAGCTATCAAGCCTGATAGTCTACTTTGCTGATCAGAAGCTTCAAGGAAGTTATCAGACTCAACGGACTAAAGCATTTAATGCTGAATCAGAACGGATTATTTTCCATCCGTTGAAGACTAAAGATGATCAAAGCAAGTCTGCTATAAATACCTCTGATCATGAAGATGTTCAACAAAAACAAGAACAACAAAAACTAGAAGCGAAGTGCTGCACAACTGATTCAAAGATTTGAAAAATTAGTCAAGTACACAAAGCAATCAAGAGAAATACTCAAAGCTTGAAAAGCTAACTCTGATCTTTATTTTCATATCACTCTCTGCGTAGAGTATTGTTCAAGAGTACTAAGCTTTAGTTTCAAACTCTTACACTTAGTGAGTTAGTAGAACAAAACTCTTTTCAAAACCTAATTGGTTAAGCCTGAAGAGGCTTGTGTAGAAAGAATACTTAGTGTGCCTAAAGAGGTGTAGAATACTTGACTGAAGAGGTATTGAATACTTGGAGAATACTTGGAACAAAGGGTTTTTGTTATAGTGGATAAAGCCCTCAAGTAGAGAGGAGTGGACGTAGCTCTTTGGTGAAGAGTGAACCAGGATAACTTCTTCGTGTTCCCTTCTATCCCTTATCTTTGCTTTAGATTATTTTCTATCTAACTCCTTGGGATTGAATTGTTTTCTTATTGCGCTTGTTTTCTTAGTTTTATCTCTTCTGAGTAAGCGTCCAACTGGTGTTTGGAATCGCTCCTTGTGTCCGTTTTTGTTTTAACCGTCCAACATTTGTCAAAACTTATATCTGCTTGCGAAAAGTTTTAAAAACTTAAGAAACACAATTTAACCCCCTTATTGTGTTTCAAACAGGTTCCTTCACTTCATACCTAAAGGTCTCGGCCATGAAGAGAAGGCTAGGTTAGGAATTGATTTGGTTTTCCATCACTTGGATTCAAAGACAATAGGAAAGGTAAAGATTGAATCAAGAGTTCAAGAACAAAAATTGAACAAAAATACTATTCCCCCAAATTTTTAGGTTACGGCCCTTTCAAGTTAAATAGGCTAGGATGAGAGTTTGATCATATGCTCTTGGATAGAGATAGAGGATGATGAAACTAGCTCAAAGAAATTGGTTTCCCATTAAAAGGATTTTCTACAATTTTCTATGAATTTTTGAAATTTTGGATCATAAACTTGAAAACTATGAAATTAAGATTTCAAACTTGAGATAGGGAGAGATTCATGAAGCTTAGAGATCATAGAAGTGATCTTACCTAAGGAATGAAGAAGGAGTAAATAGCCAATTTGGTCCCTGAAAGTGTAAGGCGGTATCAACTTAGTCCCTGAATTTAACTAAATAGCAAAAACGTCCTTGAAGTTATAAAACGTTAATCAACTTGGTTTCTCTGTCAACCCCAGTTAGCTGACGCCGTTAACGGCGTTGATGTGGCACGTTAAGTGCCTTGTTGGCACCGTTGTCACTGGTTAGGTGGTGTCCACGTCGCCAGGGACCAATTTGAAACTCTAAACCAGGGACTAAATTGATACTCGCAACTCTGAACCAGGGACTAAATTGATACTCGCAACAGTGTTCTTCTTCTTCTTCTTCTTTATCTTTCCCCTTTCTCTCTCTGCCCTCTCTCTCTTTGCTTCCTCTGTCTGGCGCTCTCTTTCTCTAACCACAATTATCTATAGACGGGTCCTTTCTCTCTCTCTGCTCTCTCTCTCTCTCTCTCTCTCTCTTTCTTTGCTTCCTCTATCTCGCGCTCTCTCTCTCTAACCACCCGTCTATAGAACCACCTGTTTATAACCACTCGTCTATAGATGGGAGGTTAGAGAGAGAATGCGAGACAGGGGAAGCAAAGAGAAAGAGCAGATAGAGAAAGGATCTGTCTATAGACGGGTGGTTAGAGAGAGAGAGAGCGCCAGACAGAGGAAGCAAAGAGAGAGAGAGCAGAGAGAAAAAGGGGAAAGATAAAGAAGAAGAAGAAGAAGAAGAAGAAGAAGAAGACTGTTGCGAATATCAATTTAGTCCCGGGTTCATAGTTGAGAGTATCAATTTAGTCCCTGGTTCAGAATTTCAAATTGGTCCCTGACCACGTGGACGCCACCTAACCAATGACAACAGTGCCAACAAGGCACTTAACGTGCCACATCAGCGCCGTTAACGGCGTCAGCTAACTGGGGTTGACGGCGGGACCAAGTTCATTAACGTGTTACAAATTTAGGGACGTTTTTGATATTTAGTTAAATTCAGGGACAAAGTTAATACCGCCTTACACTTTCAAGGACCAAATTGGCTATTTACTCAATGAAGAAGATTGATCAAGAATCAAGCATTTCCTTCAAAGATTCAAGCTTTTCTCGTAAGAAAAATGGAGATTTCTCAAGGTAGAAGATGAGGTCTGAAGGAGAAGTGTTTGGAGCTCTCTCTTGCTGGTTTGGGGCGTGGGAAATGGGGCAGACCAGCTTATAAATTAAGTCACTTAAGGGTATTTTGGTCTTTTTCATCAAGGATCAAAATGTCATTTAACAAAAGGTTAGGGGTATTTTGATCTTTTCACGTTCAGATATTTTCAAACGTCATGATGACTCTAACACGATGTGACATCAAGATTATCCGTTAGCGGGTCCCGATAAATCCATATGCAGCTCCGTTTGTCACCGGATTGAAGATTTCGCTCGAAAAAAGGTCAGGAAGTGATTTTTTTGAAATTTAACAAAAACGTAGGAAATTAAATTCTAAGACTTACTATCTCGTTCACGGGTCAAATTGAGGTCTCCTGAGCAATAAAATCATATTGTCAGTGTAAAAACGCAGACCGGGCTCCGATTGAGTTTTCAGCTCAAAATTTAATCGTAGCTTCGTACGATAGCGTTGAGCATGAATATGGTCTCGGTTTATTTTATTTCATTTTCTAAATCCTTGAATAAAATACAAACTTAATCATTCTCTTATTGATATATAAAAGCAGTGAAAAATTCGGGGTGTTACAGGGGGCCACGGTTCACCAAACCTTGGGTGAACCAACCGTGGATGGCCAGATCGCCATACTCTAGGATGACCTCCCCTATGTTGAACTTCCCCCAACTAACATCTCCAATGCGATGCATGAACACAACAACAAACAACGGGTAACCGCCACCTCTGCTTGGGACACTAAAGGCACCCAAGAATATCATCCTCATCATTGGGCCACTAAAGGCGCCCAATATGACATCATAACATTGGACCACTAAAAGCATCCAATCATATCAACCTTGACAACATTGGACCACTATAGGCATCCAATTATATCATCGTGCGGTAACCCCGAGGGCACAGACTTAGCCAACTCATCGTTCCTTAACGTCTTAATCATTATACAATTAAGTTATCTATCTTCATCATTTGTTTGGTGTATTATTCTATCATTATTGGGAATATGGGTTTAAAACCCCATTAAACCGTAAGCCTTATATTCTGACAAGAGGGGTGGCACGAGCGTGCTGCACGATAGCAGGGCGTGCTCCCTCCTACGTGTAGCACGGGCATGCTATATATATGGCACGGGTGTGCTACACGATAGCACGGGCGTGCTCTCTATTACCCACGGCCGTGCACATCTGCATGGGCGTGCTCCTATGCTGCACGACCGTGCTCAAAGCGCGGCCATTCCCAGAATTCAACTTGGAGCACGGGCGTGCTCCCTGTTCAGCACGGCTGTGCTGATTGCGCGACAGTGCTGTTCTGTGCAGCGATGAACAAGTTAAGCAATTTAACCAAAAAGGTCCCTCATACTCTCAAAAATCATCCCTAGGTTCATGACTAAACCATTGACATAAAAACTCACCCTTTATTAATTCATGTCTATCAATATTTTTGGGGAACAGCAGTCCCCTTATTATTTAACCAATTAAAATCCTAATTAACCAATTTTAGGGATATAGTAGCAGGTTCATCACAACATAACTATTCAACCATCAATCATCACATATATGCTATGAACATACCATCAATTCTCAACATAACAGCAATGCATATAATATTGGCATATAGCAACAGACACATATAATAGCAGGCATGTTAAATAATAGTTATGCAATTAACCTCGGGGTCATGGGAACCCCTCATCTTACACTACCCCCACTGCCTAGTGGTTACACTATTCTTCTCCCCATACCTGGTTTGAAGGTTGCAGCAACGATAGCCCCAAACAACAACTGGTCACGTCCTCCCAAGCGGCTCAGTCTGAATCCAAGCCTTGGTCAACTAAAACATTAACCAAATCAGTTTCTAATCCAAAAACATGAAAGAAACTAATAAGAGAGGAGAACATTACCTACACAACTGGCACAGGCATACGAAAGGCTTACCAAAGGTCTCCAAAACTCCAAGAACGCACCATGGTTGATGGAGATAGGAAACGGGGTAGGTCTGGCCGCACTAGGGTTGTAGCAGCCGCCAAATAAGGGTTAAAATCGCTAACCCTCGGTTTCTGTACGATTATATAAGCTGCGCATATGGCACGGCTGTGCTCTATTTCAGCACGGGCATGCTGAACTTAGCGTCAGTGAGACGCGGTTCGCACAACGGCATGGGCATGCCGAACTTAGCGTCAGCAAGACGCGGTTCGCACAACGGCACGGGCGTGCTGCCTAACGGCACGACCGTGCTGTGAGTCAGCTGGTAACAAGACACGCTAACAATGGCACGGGCGTGCTGGAAATAAGCACGGGCGTGCCAATGTTCCAGAAATGGACTTTTAAGCAAAAAATCCCACTTAGCCCTTAACCAACAATTATAACTTAATCAAACAAACTTAAATAAAAATACTTAATGAAAAGCAGGGTGTTACAATTCCACCCCCTTGTAAAAATTTCGTTCTCGAAATTTCTGCATACCTTGATTGAAAAGGTGTGGATATGCTCCCATCATCTTACTCTCTAGCTCCTAAGTAGCACTTTCCTTAGTAGCCCCACTCCAAATAACTTTGACCAAAGGAATCTCCTTGCCTCTTAACTGCTTTAGCCTCCTATTCTCGACTCGAAGGGGTAGCACCTCAAAAGTCAAGTTCTCCTTCAACTATATCTCATCGGGTACTATCACGTGACTAGGGTCATGGACATATTTTCTGAGTTGGGACACATGGAAGACATTGTGAAGGTTGGACAAGAACGGTGGTAAGGCTATCTGATAGGCGACTTCGCCGACTTTCTTTAAGATTTGGTAAGGACCAATGAATCTAGGAGTAAGTTTCTTTGCTTTCATTACTCGACCAACCCCAGTTGTCGGGGTAACTTTCAAGAACACATGATTACCTTCCTGGAATTCGAGCGCCTTCCTCCTTTTGTCTTGATAGCTCTTTTGCCTACTTTGTGCCACTCTCATCTTTTCCTGAATCATCCTTATCTTATCTGTTGTCTTCTATACTATCTCTGGTCCTAACACCACATTATCACTAGGTTCATTCCAACACAATGGTGTCCTAAATCTCCTCCTATACAGAGCCTCATAAGGTGCCATCCCAATACTGGAATGGAAGCTATTGTTGTAGGTGAACTCTATCAAGGGCAAAACTTGTCCCAATCACCTGACTGCTCTAACACACAAGCCCTCAACAAGTCCTCTAAGGACTGGATGGTCCTCTCAGACTGCCCATCAGTCTGTGGGTGATACGCTGAACTTAGCCTAAGCTTTGTCCCTAAAGTATTCTGCAAACTATCCCAGAACCTAGAGGTAAACCTAGGGTCTCTATCTAATACTATGCTAGAGGGCACACCATGCAGCCTAACTATCTCTCTAATGTATAACCTAGCCAACTTCTTTAAAGGATACTCCATATTCATCGGAATGAAATGGGCAGACTTACTCAATCTATCCACAACAACCCATATAGCTTCAAAACCAGTTGGAGTCCTAGGGAGTCCAGATACAAAATCAATAGAGATGCTATCCCACTTCCATTCTAGAATGCTCAAAGGGTGCAACTTACGTGAAGGATTTTGGTGTTCTATCTTGGCTTTCTGACACACTAAGCATGCATACACAAACTCAGTCACCTCCTTTTTCATCCTAGGCCACCAAAACATGCGCTTAAGATCCTGGTACATCTTGGTGGCACCTGGGTGCACATTCAACCCACTCCTATGTCTTTCCTCAAGGATCAACTTCCTAAGCTCAGGAACATCTGGTACACACACTCTATCTTCAAACCTCCAGATCCCATCACTTCCATCTCTAAAGCTAAGGTTTCTACCCTGAGCAAGCAATTCCCGCTGGTCTAATAGAAACTTATCTAACATCTGACCCTCTCTAATTCTATCCATCAAACTGTTGGTAACCTTCAAGGTTCCAAGCCTAATACTCTTATGAGTAACTTCACAAGCCAAACTAAGGTCTCTAAACTCCTTAATCAGATCCATCTCCCTAACCATCAAAGCGGAGACATGCAAGACTTTCCTACTAAGGGCATCTGCCACTACATTGGCTTTTCCTGTGTGGTAGGTCAACTCAAAATCATAATCCTTAAGAAATTCCATCCACCTACGCTACCTCATATTTAATTCCTTTTGGTAAAAAAGGTATTTCAAACTCTTATGATCACTAAAGACCTCAAACCTCGCTCCATAAAGGTAATGCCTTCAAATCTTTAAGGCAAAAACCACAGCTCCTAACTCTAGAACATGGGTAGGGTATTTCTTCTCATGAGTTTTCAACTGCCTAAAGGCGTAGGCCACTACCTTACCATCCTGCATCAACACACCACCTAAACCTTGCTTAGAAGCATAACAGTAAACTCGAAAGGTTCACTAGGGTCTGGCAAAACAAACACTGGTGCTGATGTCAACCTATCCTTAAGGGAATGGAAACTCTCCTTACACTTAGAGTCCCACACAAACAAATGTCCTTTCTTGGTGAGACGGGTTAAGGGTAAAGCTAGCTTAGCGAAACCTTCTATAAATCACCTATAATTCTTGGCTAACCCCAAGAAACTCCTAATCTTGGTCACTGACTTTGGTGCTTCCTACTGGAGCACCGACTCAACCTTAGCTGGGTCAACAGCTATGCCACCCTTAGAGATGACATGCCCTAAAAAGCTCCCCTCCTCTAACCAGAACTCACACTAAGATAACTTGGCATACAACTGCTTCTCGTTAAGGGTCTGCAAAACAACCCTCAAGTGCTCCTCATGTTCCTCCTTGGTCTTGGAGTACCCTAAGATGTCATCTATAAACACCACCACAAACTTATCCAAGTAAGGGTGAAAGGTCTTGTTCATGTAGTCCATGAACACAGCTGGAGCATGGGTCACACCAAAGGGCATAACCAAGCACTCATACTGACCATATCGCGTCCTAAACGCTATCTTCGGGATATCCTCAGACTTAACCCGAATTTGATGGTACCCTGACCTCAAATCTATCTTAGAAAAGACGCAAGCGCCTATCAACTGGTCCATGAGATCATCAATCCTAGGGAGAGGATACCGGTTCTTAATGGTCACCTTGTTGAGTTGCCGATAGTCGACACACAACCTCATACTACCATCCTTCTTCTTCACCAACAACATAGGTGCTCCCCAAGGAGACACTCTAGGCCTAATAAACTGCTTCTTCATCAGGTCCTCTATCTGTTCTTTCAACTTGGCTAGCTCTAGAGGAGACATTCTATAAGGGGCTATGGAGATTGGCCCGGTGCCAGGCACTAAATCTATGGAGAACTCAACATCTCTCTCTGGGGGTGAGTTATAAACATCCCCCGGAAACACTTCAAGAAAATCCCGCACAACAGCCACACTTCCAACATCAGGAGGGCTCTCTAATTCCAGGGAAGCTAACATCATGTATACTTGGGCTTCGTCTTTTATCAAAGCTTTCACTTGGTTGGCAGAAAGAAAGCCCGGATCCTTAAACTCCGTAGGAGTGACAAATACTAAGGTCTTATCAAAGCAGTTCAAAAGAACGTGGTTGGAAGATAACCAGTCCATGCCAAGAGTAACATCAATGTCTTTCAAAGGTAGACATACAAGATCAACAAAAAAAAAATCTTTTAACTTAAGCATCATTGTCTATAACAATACAAACAAGATAACACAAACAAAAGCACACAACAAACTCACAACAGACTCATAGCACGACCTGATAGGACAGACCGGCCCTGGTACTAATAAATGTGACACCCTTCTACCCCGCATGTTATATAAGCGTTAAAGAAAAAATAATAATATTAAACGATATATAAATAAAAATTAAACATGCAACCTTTTATTAAAAAAAAGATTCATGGGTAGAAAAGGTACCACATGAACTAGTTCTCAAACGTGGAAAATATTAATTCAATACTTAAAACAATAAAGAAAACATCAACATAATTAAAATCCAACCCCGATGTCACAATTCAGAGTTGGTACAACCGTTCCGGAAACATGTTAGGAATACAACTGTAAAACTAAAAAGAAATAAACAATTAAGCTGAAGTCCCTAACTATGAGTGGTGGCTCCTCAGAGTCACTCCTCTCCGGGCTGCTCGTCATCCTCTGCATAAACCATACATACCAAACAAGAAAAACAAAGAAAGAGGAGTAAGGAAACATGTAAACACAACGGCATGGAGATAGGAATAAGATGATCATACATCATGGCATAGCAACAATCATAAGCATACACTTACATACATAAACATCATCTCAACGTAATCAATCAACCAGTATGCTATATGATGCAATGCAACACTACTCCACTACTCCATCAATGCATGTGGATCCAACTAACTCATGAAGAACAACTTTGGAGTTACATATCCACATTGGCCACTAAAGGCACCAACGCCGGCAGTTCACCAAACCATAGGTGAACCCCTTGGATAGCCAACGCATCAAACTATGGATGCCTCATCAAGGGGGGCCATGGTTCACCAAAATTTGGGTGAACCAATCGTGGATGGCCAGATCGTCGTACTCTAGGACGACCTCCCCTATGTTGAACTTCCCCTAACTAACATCTCCAATGCTCTGCATGAACACAACAACAAACAACGGGCAACCACCACCTCCGCTTGGGCCACTAAAGGCACCCAATATGACATCATAACATTGGACCACTAAAGGCATCCAATCATATCAACCTTGACAACATTGGACCACTAAAGGCATCCAATAATATCATCGTGCGGTAACCCCGAGGGCACCGACTTAGACAACTCATCGTTTCTCAACGTCTTAATTATTATACAATTAAGTTATCTATCTTCATCATTTGTTTGTTGTATTGTTCTATCATTATTGGGAACATTGGGGGTTAAAACCCCATTAAACCGTAAGCCTTACATTCTGACCAGAGGGGTGGCACAGACGTGCTGCACGATAGCACGGGCGTGCTCCCTCCTACGTGTAGCACGGGCGTGCTACATATATGGCATGGGCGTGCTGCACGATAGCATGGGCGTGCTCCCTATTACGCATAGCCGTGCACATCTGCACGGGCGTGCTCCTATGCTGCACGGCCGTGCTCAAAGCGCGGCCATTCCCATAATTCAACATGCTCCCTGTTTAGCATGGCCGTGCTGATCGTGCGACAGTGCTGTTCTGTGCAGCGATGAACAGGTTAAACAATTTAACCAAAAAGGTCCCTAACACTCTCAAAAATCATCCCTAGGTTCATGACTATACCATTGACATAAAAACTCACCCTTTATTAATTCATGTCTTATCAATATTTTTGGGGAACAGCAGTCCTTTTATTATTTAACCAATTAAAATCCTAATTAACCAATTTTAGGGATATAGTAGCAGGTTCATCACAACATAACTATTCAACCATCAATCATCACATATATGCTATGAACATACCATCAATTCTCAACATAACCGAAATGCATATAATAATGGCATATAGCAACAGACACATATAACAGCAGGCATGTTAAACAACAACATACAATTAACCTCGGGGTCTAGGAACCCCTCATCTTACACTACCCCCACTGCCTAGTGGTTACACTATCCTTCTCCCCATACCTGGTTTGAAGCTTGCAGCAACAGTAGCCCCAAACAACAACTGGTCACGTCCTCCCAAGCGGCTCAGTCCGAATCCAAGCCTTGGTCAACTAAAACATTAACCAAATCAGTTTCTAATCCAAAAACATGAAAAGAAACTAATAAGAGAGGAGAACGTTACCTACACAACTGGCACAGGCGTACCAAAGGCTTACCAAAGGTCTCCAAAACTCCAAGAACTCACCAAGGTTGATGGAGATAGGAAACGGGGTAGGTCTGGCTGCACTAGGGTAGTAGCAGCCGCCAAATGAGGGTTAAAATCGCTAACACTCGATTTCTGTGTGATTATATAAGCTGCGCACATGGCATGGCCATGCTCTATTTCGGTACGGGTGTGCTGAACTTAGCGTCAGCAAGGTGCAGTTCGCACAACGGCACGGGCGTACCGAACTTAGCGTCAGCGAGACGCGGTTCGCACAACGGCACGGGCATGCTGCCTAACGGCACAGCTGTGCTGTGACTCAGCTGGTCACAAGACACGCTAAGAATGGCACAGGCGTGCCAATGTTCCAGAAAGGGACTTTTAAGCCAAAAATCTTACTTAGCCCTTAACCAACAATTATAATTTAATCAAACAAACTTAGATAAAAATACTTAACGAAAAGCAGGGTGTTACATATGCTCACAAGTACATTAGTGGGACAGATGACCCTTTGAAGAGATTCCACCGCATACCAGTACAGCCAAATAAATCCTATGAATGGAAGCAAGAGTTTGATGAGATTGATTCAGAATCCTTTAATTGGATGTGTCCATGGTACAGAGGAGATACTATTATTTTCAGTTGTGGGAATTTCTCGAATGTCCCTTTGATGGGGCCAAGAGGTTGTGTTTCGTATTCTCCAGCACTTGTGATTCGACAACTGAAGTGGACTCAATGTGAACCTCCTGAAGAAGTGATGGGTGGGATCTCTTTCTTATTTCAAGAGTGCGAAGTTGTCAAGAATATAACAATAGCAATTAGATTGGCTTGGAGTGATATCCGTGTATTAGGATCAAACGAGTTGGGGAGACAAATCATTGGTCACATTAGAAACTACCTCGCTTAAGGACAACAAGAGAGGGATCCAAAAAGCGCAAACACAGAGGAGAGGAGAGATTTTCGAGTTCTGATTTTTTTCTTTTTGGGAGAGGGAATTTTCGTTTTGTATTGTTGGGGGATTTTTTGGCAAACAGAAACAGAGAAGGAGAGAACAGACACTGACACAGAGAGAGTACTCTAAAGAGACTGGGCAGTAAAAAAATGCTGACACAGAGACACAAGGGGATTCAAATTTTCTTAATATTTTCAGAGAAAAGAGGGGAAGAGTGAGAGACTACATTTTGTTTAGTTAGTTTGGGGAGTTTCATGGAATTAGAGGAAGAAATTAAAGGTTTGGGAGTTCAAGAGAGGTGAAATCTTTTTTATTGCTCAACTGTGTTGGAAAAGATCATCTCTCGGTAATTTTTAATATGTATTTTCTGCATTGAGACTACTAAATGAAATTATGATTTATTTGAGTTTCTAATATGATGTTACATAAGCTTTTCCTCTGTTCTTGATGATCTTGTTTACTATTTGATATGATTATTTTCTTTTCTTCTTATGCCTCAATTGTAAGATAACTCTTCTCATCTTTGTTTTTTTATTATGTTGTTTTAGTATCTTGAATTGTGAGTGGTTTGAATTCTAAGGTTTATCAAAGATTTGGGGATTGATTTTGTTATTGCCAATTTTTATTGATTTTTGGTAGCAATCTTCACTTTGGTATATGTTTCATGCTTATGAGGTAGGTTCATTTGATGTAGTGCATTCTGTTGAATGAGTGTGTGTCTTTATAATATTGTCAAGGTTTAGAATGTTGCATAATGAAATCCAGGAATTCCCAATAATGAGGTTCTGATGCAAGCTCATGAGTTTTTAGCAGATTTTAGTTCATTTGCTTATAGCAGATGATTAAAGTTTATCCGTGAATGCCATTAGAAATATATGTAAGTGCATATCTTGTATCGGTTTGTGGTATGGTTTATAAATTTGATCCCATGCATGTCGGAATGGATCCTCTCATGTTGGAAAAAAACATGAGAAAGTTATGTTTTTAATCTCCATCATTCAATCATCATATTCCTCATTTTAAACACACATTCTCTCTCCTTCAACATATTAGATGAGGGGTTCAGATTCAACATGAGAAAAAATAACATGAGGAAATCCATTCCCCATGCATGTTTAACTTGAATCTTTGAATTTATTTTGGTTTGTCAATTAATGTTTATGGTGTGTGAATGCCTCTGACTCGCTTCTGGGTCATTGGAAATTTAAGTAGTTACTTGCATGGTTTAAAAGAAAGTGGAGTTCTTGCTTGAATGATTATTGCCTACAACTTCAATGGGCTTTTATGATCTATTCTTTAACAAATTTAAATGATTATTGCCTGAAGAGTTTTGGCTTTGTGAGTTTCTTTTGTAAATATACTTTTGCTTAGCATTTGACTTATTCATCGGCTTTGGACTGAACTTCTCACGCTGATTTGTTTCCTGGGCGCTAGCTTATCATACTATTTTTTTATTTATTTATTTTAGCGCATTCTTCTATTTTGTGTTTCTTGATTGCTTGAAGAAGCAGTAAAATGGTAATGAGTAAAGATAAAAAATAATTAATTAAATAGTTGAACACATGTTAGTTTAGGATTGCTCTATGAGAAGTATCATGCTTAATCTCTTATGTTTGAGGTTGCTCTATGGACTTATATGTCATGTTCAACATCCTTTAGGATTTTTCGATATTGAAAGTTAGAAGTAAAAATAAATAAGCAATAAAAATCATAAACAATAATCCATTTTTCTTTGAATTTTAATTCTGTTATTTTATTAAAATAATTCATAATTCAAGTTGCGTTATTGAGAGATGCCCTGTGGACTTGAGTGTCATGTTCAATCCTTTAGATTCAATGTTGCTATGTGGACTTATGTGTCATATCCAACCTCGCTTAGAACCACAAATACAAAAATGATTTTCTTATTAAATCCCTTTTTTCCTTCTTTTTAAATATTCATAATCCTTTTTATATTCTTGTAAATAAGTTTTAGGGGTGAAATAAATATGTTAAAATTCATTAATTATTTGTACAATTAATCTGGGTAATCATTTTTGACAGGTGCATTAGGGGTGCTGTGGGGTTAAGTCCTCATCCTTCTCTATCGCAATTGGCTCCCGAATTCAATTTTTGGTCAAAGTCCATTTTTTTAAAAGGTTTTCCAATTTTTCCAAATTAAATAAAATTGGTGGCGACTCTCATGTTTTCTCTAAAAATCTTTTTTTTTTTCGCCATCTCCTTTGCAAAAAATTTGTCTCCCACTGAAAGTTTGCTTCACAAAAGGAACCCTGAAGCCTCATTTATTGATGCCCTTGCAGTTGTGGACGAAGAAGATCCTGGGTCTGATGATGAAGAAGAAGCAGTTGAAGAGTTCTCAAAGTTGATAGAACACTCTCAAAAAGGGTTCAGTTTGAATGATGAGGTTATAGAAGTGGTCAATATGGAGACTGAGGAAGACAAGAAGGAGTTGAAGATAGTGGATAACCTAGAGCGTGCAGAAATGGTCGCGCTATTCAAAGAGTATCTTGATGTGTTTGCATGGTCCTACAGAGATATGCCAGGTTTAGATCCAGAGATAGCATCGCATAAAATCCCATTGTACCCAAATATGGTGGCCAAGAAACAAAAATTGAGGAGGATGCATCCAAAAATGTCACTCAAGATCAAAGAAGAGGTAACCAAACAACTAGAAGCTGGTTTTCTGGAAGTGTCAAGACATCCGAAGTGGGTAGCTAATATTGTGCCGGTACCAAAGAAGGATGGGAAGGTCAGGATGTGCGTGGATTACAGAGATCTGAGTAAAGCCAGTCCAAAAGATGATTTCCCGCTCCCTCATATCGATATCCTTGCAGACAGTACAGCAAGGAACCACATGTTCTCTTTAATGGATGGGTATTCTGGATACAATCAGATCCTCATGGACGTCAATGACAAAGAGAAGACAACTTTTATCACTCCTTGGGGAACTTTTTGTTACAAAGTAATTGTTATATGTTTTCTTTAAAAAAACAAAGTACATCGATGTATCTTACGAGTACATCGATGTAAAAACACTTGTTAGCCAAAAATAAATTAGTACATCGATGTACATTTTTAAATACATCGATGTACAGGTCTAGCAACGCATTAACATTTAAATACATCGATATACTCTATTAGTACATCGATGTACATGTGGAAAAATTCGTTTTCTGCCCGTTTTGAGCCATTTAAGCTCATTAAAATTTCTTAAAAACCTTGGAACACGTTACACTTTCATCTGAACGGATTTCTTCATTGTTTTTGATTTAAGAAGTTTTGGAAAAGATTTTGGATGTACAAAAATGTTATTCTGATACAGATTTCTTCCAAAACTTTCTGAAAATCCCCATGTTGAGTTTCTGAGCAATATGGTGTGTGAGGGTATGTGTTGGTGGTTCTTTTCTGTGCAGGGAGAACCATATTTTCTGGTAAGGCTGTTTTATCCTCAGGACGACAAGGCTATACATTGCTACACATTCTAGGCAGAGCCGCGAAATGTCTTAAAGAGAGCGACCTAGTCCGCGACTCAACCTTTGTTTTTTGTTCATGTTCAACCTCTGCAGCAACAATTTTAAGACGTTCATCTGCCATGTCTTCTGAACACGATGTTGTCTCTGTTGATCTCAACAAGCCCTTTCCTTTTGAAGGTGCTCACTACAAAAGATGGAAGCAGAAGATGCTGTTCTTCTTGACTGTGCGCAAAGTAGCCTCAGTGCTCAACACTAACAAGCCAGTTCTGCCAGAGAACCCGACTGAAGAGCAACAGAAGAATCTGAAGAAATGGAATGAGAATGATTTTTTATGTAAGAATTTTATTTTAAATGGATTGTCTGACGATCTTTATGATTATTACAGTAACAATACCACTGCTAAGAAGGTTTGGGAGGAGCTACAAAAGAAGTACGACATTGAAGAGACTGGAACCAAGAAGTATGTTGTCAGCCACTACTTCAAATATTAGGTGACTGATGACAAATCCGTTGAAGCTCAATCCCACGAACTCCCGAAGATTGCACATGAAATCGTCTCTGAAAGTATGACTTTAGATGACCAATTTCAAGTAGCTGTAATAATTGATAAGCTGCCTATGACACCCTCAATCCGGCATCACATTTGTAACCCAAAACACATACCAAACGCTAAATAAAACATGCTGGTTTTAATTTCGGAAATACAGTTTATTTAAATATATCTTATTAAGTTCTGAAAATCGTGATAAATTTTTTTCCTTATAATAACTCTAAATAACAACAGCTCTGAGTAATACAGAAGACTCGTATATATATGCATCAATAGCTAGTCATATACAAAAGAACTGTGGACAACACGTCTCTTTCAAAAGAACTAGAAGTAAACTAAAGAACTACCAACTCTAAAAACTGGTAGCGATAGTCTGGTAACCATATCACTAAAACTCATGACCATCAGTAGTCGATAACAGACTACCCAAAAATCGCTACCTCAAACACCTTGTCTACACCCTACACTGGTCAAGACTAGTGGAACCCGTTGGACAGTCCTCCAAATGAGGGCCCAACGTGTCCATTAGGAGAGTGATCGGGGGAAACTACATCCCCATTGATCATCCTTGCATCTCCGACTCCCTCAGCCGGAGCATCCCCATTTTCCAGAAGATGGTACTTAGGCGTCTCTATAAGCTCCTTCTCCTCGGGATCCTCCTTATCCTCCTCCCCCGGCCCCATGGGCACCAAAACAAACGGAGGGGAAGGGGCTAAAGGCGGTTGCTGCTGCAGGGGCTGAGTTGCTGGGATATCGTGCTGTAGCTCTCCCTGATCCACCAGGTGCTGTAAGATCATCCAAATCGGTGGCAGCGGGACCTGGATGGTCTCCACAGTGTGTACTAGCTCCTGAGGTCCCACCTCCATATTCTCGCACAGGGTGCAAACGGGTCCAGTATAGGCTGCACTGCTGGCCCCCGGGTGGATGACCCACACCCCCGGGTCCCCTCTACGCTCAAAGGTTAGGGAGCGGACTCCCGAATGAGTCAATCCCTCACTCCCCAAGTCCATCTGTACATATATATATATATATATATATATATATATATATATATATATATATATATATATATATATATATATATCCAATAGAAAACAGAACAGTCCAGGAAAAATAGCAAGGGTGAGAAACCAATATATGAATCCAAAAATGACAACTACATACCCAAACACATACAGTAGATTCATATAAGCATGTCTCACAAAATATCATCATGCATAACATAGTACAATATATCATAGTATTAACAGTAAAAACACAAGGGCCTCGTGCCCAACAGTCAACGTTATTTGCAAAACGTGTGCATGAACACTTCTACATATCTCAACTAACGTTCAGTTCTTAATTTCCAGAAATCCCATCACCATTCGAAATGAGCTGATCAAGCTCCAAAATCATTGGCCCGCAGGCAACAATGACTAACACCAAAATTGAAAAGCAACATGTTTTCCAAAAGCCACTTTTAATTTCAAAACACGTTTTTCAATACTTTGTTTTCAATTCCGAGTCTTTTAACAATTATCGAGACATAGCCAGTCCTATGCTCATCCAGGATATATATATATATATATATATATATATATATATATATATATATATATATATATATATATATATCAACAGTTCAATATCACAATAAGATATCATCCAAGGCATCCATGCCACAATTATATCAAATAACCAACTATGCACAACACTTAACATCCAATCAATCCAGGATATAAGTAAACATATAAATCAAGTCTTAATTCAATCATAACACTAATCAATCATATGCCATGAGGCTACCAAACTCAAAATGAACTACCTCCCTTTACCTCACAAAGGAAGTTCAATGCAAACTCGATCGGTTCTCGGCTCCGGCTCCGGTTCCGTTCGCGTTGCCTAAAACAATCAAACACAATTCAATTCAAACAACAAAGCAACATCAATCTATAACATCAAAACATAAGTTTTCTTCCCCAAGAAGGTATAGGGTTCGGCCATGAAAGGATAAAAAGCTAGGGATCTCATTTGGTTCTAAACTTTTGGATGGTAGGTCCTTAAGCATGATTAACACTAAATCAAGTCTTATGACCCAAAAATTTGAGACAAAACTCATGGTTCTACACCCTATATGTTTCGGCCATGAAGATGAGAAATAGGTTAGGAGCTTTGGTTGATGTTTTGCTCTTGGGTTTAGGGTTCAAAGACATCAAGTAAGCTAGAACAAGTGTTGTATAGCCAAAAATTGCAACAAAACCCATCCTTTCATCATGATTAGGATTCGGCCCTCCCATGGAAGAATAGGGAGAAAATTTCTTTTGGGTTCATGCTTCTAGACACTCAAAGTACACATCATGGTGGTTTCATAGAAATTGGTTTCATGATCATAGGATTTTTCTACAATTTTCTATGGATTTTCAAAGTTCTAGATCTAAACTTGGATCTTCATGAATCAAGTGATTCAAGAGATGAAATAGAGAGATTGAGAGAGTTAAGATGAGGATCATACCTCCTAGGATCAAAGGTTAGTGAAGAAGAAACAAGTTTTCACTCAAAAACTTCAACTTTTGAAGATCAAACTAGGGTTTTTGTGAAGAACTTATGAAGAACATATGAAGAACTTCAAGAACTCTATGAATTTGGATGAACAAGTGAGAGAAAGAAGAGAGAGAGAGTGTGGCCGAAATGGCCAAGAGAGAGAAAGAGAGAAATATATATATAATTGATGTCATGGCAAACTTGTAAATAACCAAAAGGGTAATTTGGTAATTCCTTCAAAGACTAGGGGCATTTTGGTCATTTCCCTTATAAATATCTAGATATTTCTAGAAAGGTAATGATGACATGGTGAGTCACAGGGTCAGAATGGTTATTCCATAAATTCTCAAGGGCAAAACGGTCTTTTCATTCAAGGGCAAATGTTAATTATGAAAAGGGTCAAGAGCATTTTAGTCATTTTACGTCCAGATATTTTCTAAACGTAATCATTACACCGATGAGTCACTGATGAGTCATAGCACACCATGTGACTTCAACCTTATCCGTGGCAGGTCACTGAAATCTCGTATTCAGCTCCGTTCTTCACCCGATTTAGGTTTTCGCCCAAGAAAGTCGTATGACGACTTATTTATTTTGAATATTTTCAAAATAACCAATATTGTTGGAAATAAAATATAAAACCTAACTGTTTCGTTCACGAGTCAGAATTAGGTCTCGATAGTAGAAAAAGACCACTCTCTGTGAAAAACGCAGACCGGGCTCCGTTTGAGCTTTTGCCCGAAACTTAACCATGGTTTCCTATGGTTGTGTAGGACATTCCTATCTGGTCAGAATATTTTATTGCCATTTATAAGGCCTCGAATAAAATATAAGTTCATAAATACTGATTAATTAGGAAAACTCGAAAAATCGGGGTGTTACAAAAATCGTCCCAACTCCCTGCATGTTCCAACACACATGCTCTTAGCAGATCTTCCAACTATTGAATCATTTGTTCCGACTGACCATCTGTTTGCGGATGATACGCAGAACTTAAACTTAACTTAGTTCCCAACGCCCCGTTCAAGCTCCTCCAAAACCTAGAAGTAAACTTCGGACCTTGGTCTGAGATAATACTTGAAGGTACACCATGTAGCTTCACCACCTACCTGATGTAAATCTGAGTCAATCTTTCCAGAGAGTAATTCTGGTTGATATGTAGGAAATGAGCACATTTCGTTAATCTATCTATGATGACCCAAATCGCATCACACCTCTTCTGAGTTCTCGACAACCCAGAAACAAAGTCCATTGCAATGCTATCCCACTTCCACTCCGGAACATCTAGTGATTGCAATAATCCCGCTGGCTTTTGGTGTTCAACCTTCGCCTTTTGACACACCAAGCAGGATAGGACATAAGCTGCCACATCTTTCTTCATCCCCGGCCACCAAAACAGCTTCTTCAGATCTTGGTACATCTTAGTAGCCCCTGGATGAAAGCTCAACTTGCTCTTGTGTGCTTCTTCCAAGATCATATTCTTAACTTCACTATCCGCAGGCACACAAACTCGGTCACCAAACCTGATGAGGCCATCCGTGCCTTTCCTAAACTCTGACGTTTCACCCTCCTCGATCAACCGGTTAACTTCCTTAAGGTACTCATCCTCAGCTTGCCTTCTCCAAAGCTGGTTCAGAAAATCGCTAGTTACCTCTATCATCCATAGATTCATCTTATCCTTGACGATTTCCACATCCAGATTCAAATCTCTAAACTGCTCTAACAACTCGAGCTCTTGTACCATCATGGCAGATACGTGTAGGGACTTCCTACTAAGCGCATCCGCTACTACATTCGCCTTACCTGGATGGTATTGCAGGTCAAATTCATAATCCTTTATGAATTCCATCCACCTCCTCTGCCTCATGTTCAACTCCTTCAGGTCGAACAGATACTTCAGGCTCTTATGGTCGATAAACACATTGAACTTAGCACCATACAGATAGTGTCTCCATATCTTCAATGCAAACACTATTGCAGCCAACTCCAGATCAGGAGTCGGGTAGTTCTGTTCATGTACTCTTAACTGCCTGGTGGCATATGCCACCACTCTCCCTTCTTGCATAAGGACATAACCCAATCCTTGATATGACGCATCACAGAATACGTCAAAACGTCCAACGGATCTGGTAAAACCAACACCGGCGATGTGGTTAACCTCTACTTCAGCTCTAAGAAACTCTGCTCACACGCTTCTGACCACTCAAACGTCTTTCCCTTTCTCATTAACTGCGTCATGGGTAACGCAATGTTAGAGAATCCCTCGATAAACCGCTAGTCGTAACCTGCCAGCCCAAGAAAGCTTCGAACTTCACCCACAGACTTTGGGCTTTCCCACTTAACCACCAATTCGACCTTAACAGGATCCACCGTGATTCCATCCTTGTTGATCACGTGTCCTAGGAACTGTACCTCTTCCAGCCAAAACTCACACTTGGACAACTTCGCATACAATTACCTGTCCTTTAGCACTTGCAGCACCACTCGAAGATGCTCTTGGTGTTCCTTCTTACTTGAAGAGTAAATAAGGATGTCACCGATAAACACGACAACAAACCTATCTAGGAACGGTTGGAATATCTTGTTCATGTAATCTATGAAAACGGCTGGAGCATTAGTCACACCGAATGGCATAAACAAATACTCGTAATGCCCATACCGACTCCGAAAAGCAGTCTTCGGTATATCCTCCTTCTTCACCCTGATCTGATGGTAACCAGATCATAGATCTATCTTAGAAAACACAGCCGCTCCTCTCAGCTGGTCCATCAAATCATCGATCCTGGGTAACGGATACTTATTCTTTATCGTCACTTTATTCAACTGACGATAGTCCACACATAACCTCGAGCTTTCATCCTTCTTCTTCACGAACAGTACCGGTGCTCCCCACGGAGATGCACTAGGTCTGATGAACTCCTTGCTTAACATCTCATCCAACTGTTTCTTTAGCTCTGCCAGCTCAACTGGAGACATCCGATGCGGCGCTACTGATATAGGCCCTGTCCCCGGTACAAGATCTATAGCGAACTCGATCTCCCTCTCCGGTGGCAACCCTGGAACGTCATCTGGAAACACCTCCGGAAAATCCCGCACCACGGGCAGTGTTCCCGCACTCGGAGTTTCCCTCGCTTCCAAGGAGAATAGCACTAGGGGTGTTCGCGGATTGGATTGGATCGGTTTTGAGCCAAAAAACCATCCGATCCAAAGATGAAAACAACTTGCGGTTTGGATTGGATCGGTTTGCTTACTTAAAAAAATCCGATCCAATCCAATCCAATCAAATGCGGTTTGGATTGGATTGGATAATTCGGTTTTTACCGATACATCGTTACATAGTTATATTAAGTCGAAAACCAACATTAAACCTATATATACTAGAATTAATGTAGTTCTAGTTCCTAAGTACATGTATAAAATCTTCTAGTAAATGAATAACTATTGATTCCTAGGTACATGAATAATTATATACATTCCAATACATCTAGTATTTGACAATTCCAACAAAAATATTAAAGAGAATGAGAGTGTTCGTTCATAAAAATATGAAAAACAATGCTTAAGTATGAGTAGTACTATAATTTAAAAAATAATAGTATATGTATATAGTAGGTCGGTTTGGATTGGATTGGATTGGTTTTCACTAGGGGATCCGAAATCCGATCCAATCCAATGAAAAAAAAGCGGTTTTTTCGGTTTTCGGTTTTTCGGTTTTCGGTTTATTCGGTTTTCGGTTTTTCGGTTCGGTTTTTGCGGTTTGAATTGGTTTGGATCGGTTGATGAACACCCCTAAATAGCACCACATACTCTTCAGATCGTACACCTTTCGGAATACCTTCGTTAGCAGGCGTCAATCCAGATAGCTCAGAAAAACAAAGGGTTTTCTTAGCACAATCAAGCACCACATGGTTGGCCGAAAGCCAATCCATGCCGAGGATAACATCGATCTGCTGCATAGGCAAATAGACCAGGTCCACAAAGAAATGTCTGTTCTCTATGGTTATAGGGCATTTCAAACATATAAACAGGGTAGTCAAAGAATCACCCGTAGGCGTGGATACGGTAAGATCATATGGTAAAGACGAAACCGGTAACCCTAAGTGATCCATGCATTCCATAGAAATAAACGAGTGGGTAGCCCCCGAATCAAATAAAACAGATAAGAGCTTGCCTGAAACTAAACACTTACCTTGAATCAGATCCGGGCATCGAGAGGATTCAGCTCCCCTCACGGCAAACACTCTCCCTGTAGCTTGTGGCCTTGCAGTCTGCCCCGTCACTCCGGTTGGCCTGGCATTCCCATGCCTGCAATCCCTTGCCATGTGTCCCGGCTTTCCACACGCATAACAGGTCATCGTTCCCCATGGCGCTTGGCTTCTGCAATCTCAAGCCATGTGTGGTCCTCCACACTTGAAGCAACCTTGTAGTCCTTGAATTGCATTTGGCCTTTGTCCTACGGCCTGTCTCGACCTCGGGTTAGGCTTCTGATACCGTCCTCGACCTGACTGAAACCTTTCGCCCCTACATCTCTTATTACTGCGGATGGGTCCTCCGCTTCGCGAGGTCAGCTCTGTCCTCCTTTCGATGTTCTCAATCGCAGAACACCGATCCAACATATCAGGGAATCTGGAAATCCCCAATGGTACAATAGCCTTATGGATCTCATACTTCAGCCCGTCCTCAAACCTACGGTACATCCACTCCTCATCTGGATACCGCTGATAAAACTCAGAAAACTTGAGCAGTGCCTCGAACCTTGCTGCATATTCTCCCACTGACATATTGACCTGTTTCAGGCTCTGGAATTCATTGTCTTTCTCCCTTCTGGTCATCCTAGGAAAGTATTTCTCGAGGAAACATTCCCTAAACAGCTCCCAGGTTACTACTCTCCCTTCTGCCTCAAACAATCTCAACTTTCCCTTCCACCACATCTCTGCCCCTCCTACTAGCATGAAAGAAGCATAGGAAACCTTCTGAACTTTGTCGCAGTGTGTTGCCACAAAGATCTTTTCCAGCTCCTGAACCCATAGTTCTGCCCCCTCGGGATTGTAATCCCCATTGAACTGAGGTGGTTGTCGCCTCATGAAGGCATCCAAACCAGCATCATCATTCCGAGCATTCCGCTATTGTTGCTGTTGATTCTCCCGAGTCAACTGAATAAGCTAAGCATTCTGTTGGGTTTGCTGTAACATCGCAGCAGCCATGTCCCTAATAATCCTGAGGGTTTCCAAGGATTCAGCTCGGTTTCCCGTATGCGAAGCAGCAGCTTCTGGACCTCCATTCGGACCTGTTCTACCACCGACTCTACCTCTACCTCTCCCTCGAGCCATTGGTTCCTGATTCAAGTAACCATTAGCTCAGAGTTCAAACATGATAAGCAACATAAATACCTATATCCACTTATCATTCATACAGCATTACAATCGATCGCACTCCTCCTACCCTTCTAGACACAGTCGTACTCCCCTTGCAGAGACCACCAACTCAGCCAGTTCAACTTCCTAACACCCGCAGTCAGATTTAGAATCAAACTGCTCTGATACCATAAATTGTAACAGCACGACCCCACTTATAATATTAGCTATAACTTAATGATATTATTACGCGCTAAAATAAAACATGCATCAGAGTAAGGCACAACGGGAAAGGGTAAAACATACACATGCGATGTATATAAATATTTACATGTTTGCCCCATCAGTAGGGCTACTGTAATACATACATCACTGTACAACTGAAACTGAAAGATAAAACATATACATCAAGACTCCAAAAGGAAGAAAAAGCTCTCAGACATCCTCACCAACGCTCCCCAGCCGTGCACTCAAAATACATCAGCCTCCCCACTCAGTCCTAGAAGAAGACGCACTGGCTAACCCTCGCCATCAGTGGTAGGGATGACCTGAGCTACCCTGTCCCTCTCCGTGTGTACGCTTATAAACTCGCACAGGCTCATACTCGGAGGAGGAACTCGACACTACTATGCGGCGTCTCATGGCCGCCCTCAGATACTGGTCTGACCGTCTCCTCTGGCCTCTGTGCACGAAGCCTCTCCTGCTGGATACAGCTGAAGTCTGTGGTGCCACCCATCAATAGTCCTGCTCCCTCTGGCTCGGTGGTTGCCACATCCGTGGGAAAGGAAAGGAACTGGTAAACACGGTAGGGTCCGATGATGTCAGCATAGGGTGGAGTACCTCTCCTGAAGATCAAGCTAACTGGTCCTGTATATACAACCAGAAAAGGTCGAGGGGTCCACCCGTCATCCCCTCTCATCGTGGTACACGATCTCAATATCCCCTAGCACCGGCATCCGCGGTGCTCCGGTGATATACATATAATCAACTTAAAAGCGCACACATCAGAGTAAGCACAACAAGATAAACGAAGCACATGCAGTACTGATATATATACATGATGGCCCCATCAGTAGGGCTAAGTAATACTACAGACGAAAGAACATAAAATACATAGAAGTAAAACATAAATAAAGTACATCCAAGGACCTCAAAACTCTCAAGTCTCACCAGCGCACCCCCAACCCACTCTCAAGTACATCAAAAACCTCTCCACACAATCCTAGGGACGCACTGGCTGGCTCTCACCCTTAATGGTGAGGATGCCCGTAACTACCCTGTCCCTCTCCATGAGTGCGCCTATAAACCTGCATAGGCTCATACTCGGACGAGGAACTCGACACTACACTCCTGCACCTCTGGGCTGCCCGCAAGTACCGCTCCGAGCGCCTGTGCTATCCTCAATGCACAAAGCCTCTCCTGCTGGATACTACGGAAGATTGGGGTGCCGCCCACAGGTAGTCCCGCTCTCTGCCTCGGAGGGTGCCACATCCGAGAGAAGGGAAGAAAATGGTACACTCGATATGGTCCGATGATGTCTGCATATGGCGGAGTGCTGCTCCGAAATATCAAGCTGACAGTTCCGGTGTAAATGGCCAAAAAGGTCGATGGGTCCACCTGCCATCCCCTCTCATCCTGGTAGACTATCTCAGGGTCTCCCAGCACCGGCATCCATGGTTCCCCTGTGATGAACGGGTGAAGCCTCGGGTCCATTCTGATCCTCTGCCAACTCGTCGTCTGTCGGTAGAACTGAAAGTACACATACAAAGAAATATAGGGAGATAAGATATACAACACATCTATAACATGGATGATGCAATGCAGAACATATAGCAAACACAATCATCTCTCAATTTCACGACGCCATAGCTAGATGGACACATACTATTTCTATGCATGCCGGCCGGTACTAAACACCCTACTAAGGGCAACATCTCATCTGCATATCGGACAAAAGTTGGTTCGTTTCGATAATCCGTTCCGCTCGCCGTGACCCATAAGAGTGCATCACCGCTCAGCTGTCCAAGACAAAAAGGGTTAACTGGGCCTCCTCGGAAGATCCACCTGTAACACCCCGATTTTCGAGTTTTTCCTAATTAAACAGTATTTATGAACTTATATTTTATTCGAGATCTTAGAAATGGGAATAAAATATTCCGAGACCATAGTCATGCTCAACGATATCGTAGAAAGCTACGATTAAGTTTTGAGTCGAAAACTCAGACGGAGCCCGGTCTGCGTTTTTCATTGACATTAGTGTTTTGCTACTATCAAGACTTAATTTTGACCCGTGAACCAGACAGTTAGTCTTAGAATCACGTTTCATACATTTTCGAAAAAATTCGTCCTGACGTTCGAAAAATAAAAATAATATACTATATTCGGCCGTATAATCGAACCGAGAGGCGTTTGGAGTCGTAAAGGGATTCAACGAGACCTACCAACGGATAATCTTGATATCACGTCACGCTAGATCACTTGGTAGAGCATGCCAGAGTCGTCATGACGTTCGGAAAAAATATGGACGTGAAATGACCAAAATACCCCTAACTTAACCTTTTTCACTTTTATCATTTTACCCTTGAAACAAATGACCATTTTACCCTTAATGACTTGTTTAGAAGGCTGGACAGCCCCTTCTCCAGGCCCATTCATGCACAAGAACTTCCCCGAAGAGCCAAGAACACATCTTCTTCCTTAGAGAAAAGCCACCATTTTTCTTAAGAAAAAGCTTGAATCCTTTGAAGAAAACCTTGAATCCTTGATCAATCTTCATCTATTCTTAGGTAAGATCACTTCTATGATCTCCTAGCTTCTTGAATCTCTCTCAATCTCATGATCAAAATCTTGTTTCATGAAAATCAAGTTTATGACCCAAAATTTCAAAATTTCATAGGAAATTGTAGAAAAATCCTTTTAATGGGAAACCAATTTCTTTGAACTCACTTCATCATCCTCTACCTAAACCCAAGAGCTCATGATCGAGCTCTCATCCTAGCTCATTTCCCCCAAAGTGGCCGAACCCTAACAATGATGATGAATAGTGTTTTTGATCAAATTTTTGAATTCTAACTCTTGATTCCATCCTTAGCTTTCCTATTGTCTTTGAATCCAAGTGATGGAAAACCAAATCAATTCCTAGCCTAATTTTCCCAAAATGGCCGAGACCTTCATGAGGAAAAACCATGAGCAATGTTTCATATTTTTGAGTCATAGGACTTGTATTAGTGTTAACCAAGCTTATGAACCAACCATCCAAAAGTTTGGAACCAAATGTGATCCCTAACCCTTTTTACCAAAATTGGCCGAACCTTAGACCTTTAGGGGAAGGAAAATTTATGTTTTGATGTTGTATATTGATGTTGATTGTTGTTCGAATTGAATTGTATTTGATTGTTTTAGGCGACGCGAACGAAACCGAAGCCGGAGCTGAGCACCGTTCGAGTTTGCATTAAGCATCTTAGTGAGGTAAAGGGAGGTAGTTCATTTAAGTTTGGTAGCTTCATAGTGCTTGATTGGTATATGTGTTATGGTGACTTTGATTATTGAATTGGAGATGAGTTTGAATGATATATGGAATTGTTTTACTTAATGAAACACATTTGCATACTTGTTGATGATTTGTGACATTGATGCCTTGGATGATATCTTATTATGATTATGAGCCATATGATACCTATATATATATATATATATATATATATATATATATATATATATATATATATATATCCTGGATGAACATAGGACTGACTATGTCTCGATAATAATTAAAATACTCGAAAACCGAATTCAAAGTTTTGAAAAACGTATTTTGAAATCAAAAAGTGATTTTTGGAAAACGTGTTGCTTTTTCAAGAAAAGTATGTTTCCTTTTTGAAAAAGTATGTTCTTTGAAAAGGAAAAGTGGTTTTGTGGAAAGTCGTGCAAAACGTGTTTTGTTTTAGTAAAGTGTTTTAAAAAGACTTGGAACCTTAGAAAACGGTTTTTTGGTTTACAAAAAAGTGTTTTTCCCGGAAAATATTCTCTTTGATCAAGAAATGTTTTATTTCGAGAACAATAAAAGTGCTTTGTTTTCCAAAGTTGTTTTGAGAAAATAAAACCAAAAGGAAAAATGATGGATCTTTTGAGATGAACCCAAACCTAGTGACTGAGACGTCGGACTAATGTTTTGTGGATTGAGTACTCGGACTTCATGTCCTGTGTTTTTGATTTGAATGGGCTTAATGTCCTTTAAACAAGTCATGGGCTTTATGCCTCGACAATTGAAAGAATGAACGAAAAAGAAAACAGAAAACTTTCTGTGTACATGCATGAACCGGCAGACATGCCATTTGAAACCGAGCTACAACTTACGTAGTTGAGAATTCAGCCAGTTAAGACCACTATGTCTATAAGGGCATTCTGTGTTCGAGATCCCACAAGTGACCGGTGGCATAGCAACCCCGTGCCGTGGTAAATCGGCTGCCAAACACGAATGAACTCGATCAGAGACTGGAGTATTCATGATATGGTTTGACGTGGTACCCTGGAACAATTGGAGTTCGGACCTAAATTGAGAGGCCGACTAATGAGGACAATTGTGTTACAGGTGTTACTGCGGCCTATCGCTCGATGAAGGGTAGTAGGAATCTCCGGAGCACATGAATTAGAAAGATGATATTGAAGTCTCATGCATTATTATAACTCATGATGGTGTTGAGATATTATATTGTGTTATAGATAACTGTCCTTATAACTGTTTTTATCTGTGGATGTTTATGCTGTTTGTCGCCTATGCGGCTATCGCGATAAACTTATATTATGAGTATCTCACCTTTGCCTGTACATGTTGGACACCCTGTTGTGTTTTTGGAATACATGTACAGATGTTGATCGTAGGTCCCCGCGGACACGTGAGGACTCGGACGACGGAAACTTTTGAAGGAGCCAACTTGGGTTGTATCCAAATGGCTACTCTTAGCCGACCAGATTAGGAATCTTTTTTTTTTTTTTTTGTAGTAGTCTTATATTACTTGTTACACACATTTGAACTTATGATATTAAGTCTGTAATATGTTATCTATTAGACCTGGATTTATGTTATGATTATATTAGCATGAATCTGAAACGTTGATGTATGTTTCACAGTTTATTTCGTTATCTTGAGTTTGTTTTACCTATGCATGCAAAAATTTTTTTTTAGAACCGCGTTTTCGAACATAGCTACTTAATTAAAGTATTTTCCGAAAGCAGCTGGCGTTTTTATTTTCTTGATATTTTCCGCATTTTAAGTTCGAGTACGTAGCACCCGAGGGGGGTGTTACACCACCGGCAACTGGAAAGACTCAGGGCTCTAGTCGGGATAACCATACTTAGCCAGGACCGCCACGACATGATACCGCTACCATACCGGTCTCATGTGGGTACACCTGCGTCTAGTATATCCCCAAGGTCTCTCAGACCTTCCCTTCCATTTTCCACACCCGCACTCGGTGCACCAACCTCATATGCCTCACAGCATACGGCTCGCCACTTGGCATCAAATGCATATGCTATGCATGTCATCCATCTCTCTTGAGCTGATATTACAACACATGCAACTTGCTCTTAGCAACATGAGCTCCAAGCTCCATAGGTACACATACGAGCTCCAAGTTCCAAAGATACATACACGAGCTCCAAGCTCCGCGGGTACACATATGAGCTCCAAGCTCTCATCATAACCTTATGAGCTCCAAGCTCCACTATACTTCAGATCTCAATTATCAACTCAACATCCACCACGGGGTGAAAGCCCTAATCATGCTAAACCTCCGAATTTCATACATAGATGTATTTCCAGATATAATGCAATATCTCATCAATTATCAATACGCTCCATAAAGCAATAAACAACATAACATACTATGATATCATTATCAACGATACTTCATGCTTCTCTTACAATTATCAGTTATCATAACTAGCAGGTACACATATAACATCAAATATCACATATTATCATGCATCACAAATCTACTAACCTAGGGTACCAAATATAACGGTGATAGCTCAAAGTAGACTAAACCTAGGGTTTAGGTACTTTGTCAGGGCTCAACCTCACATAGGGTTTAGGGTTCCCCTATATACATAAAACATACAACACAACTATATGGACTACTCTTGCCTCCACGACATGTGTAACTCTTTCTCCCCACCTGGTAGCGAATATGGTGATAACCACGAACACAATGAGCACTCCTTTGCTCCTCTCCTTGCCTCACTACCGCAGCCCACCTTGCTCCACAAGGGTTCCACACACAGCTTCCAAACTTGCCCTAATCACGGAAATAACACGTAGACTATAGAATTAACCCTAATACGAAGTTAAAAGCGTGAAAAGAAGCTTAAACCAAAAGAGAACATTGTATAGGTACAATGTAGGTAGATACGGAACCTCGACTTACCCTTGACGAATCACGAAAGTAAACCGGTAGAATTGAAGTAGGAGTTGCGCTGATCACGAAAACACGATCGGAATTGGAATCGGACGAACGAATGGGTCACAAACTTGGATTGAAGCTCCCAACCTGTCTCTAGTTCCTCCTCACGCTCTCTATATCAGTTACAAGTTCCTAAACTCGTCCATGGTGAAAATGAGCAAGTATATATAGAGGTAAAACTCTTCTGCGAACGCTTTTGCATTTTGGAACTCCACGCTTTAGCGTTCCAACGCTTGAGCGGTGACGTTTCCTCACCGCTAAGGCACCTCCCATCACGTGCCGGCCGCGACGCGTAACCGACACGTGTCACTTACGTCCCATCACTGCCAGTCATTGGTCAGAGGGTCCATGCTTGAGCATCCAAAACTCGTCACGTTAGAGCGTCTGCACGCTGGAGCGTTCCACGGGTCCACGCTTAAGCATTCTGCCCCTATTCCCTTGTCCTTTATCCTTCTCCTATCCTATGCATCCCTACTCCTTCTAAAGATACTTTCAAGCCATAATAATAATTATAAGACATATATAATTAGCCAATTACAGCCTCTGAAAACTGGGATGTTACATTACCACCCCCCTTAAAGAGAATTTCGTCCCCGAAATTCCTCGTTCATACCTGTAAACAAAAACGGATATTGTTGGCGCATCTGAGCCTCTCTTTCCCATGTTGAATCTCCGGTCACCAGGTCCCATTCCACTCTTACCAAAGGAATTTGTTTACTGCGATGTTCCTTGATCCTTCTATCCACTATTCGAGCAGGTAAAGCCTCGTATTCAAGGTTCTCTCTTAACGGGATTGATTCGAGCTCTAACACATGCGATGGATCTAGGTAATACTTTCTAAGCTGGGATACATGAAAATCAGCATGAAGTTTTGACAAGTTAAGTGGTAAGGCTATCTGGTAAGCTACTGGACCAATTCGGCGAAGAATTTGAAATGGTCCTATGAATCTGGGTGTAAGCTTTCTGGATTGAATTGCCTTGCCAATACCAGTCCTTGGAGTAACTCTTATAAATACATGATCTCCCTCCTGGAATTCCAAAGGTCTTCTCCGCTTATCAGCATAGCTCTTCTGCCTATCCCTTGCGGTTTTCATCTTTTCTCGTATCACCTTAACTTGTTCCGTTGTCTGTTGTGCCAATTCAGGGCCTAACAACTGATTTTCTCCAGTCTTAAACCATCACAAAGGAGTCCTACACTTTCTTTCGTATAAAGCTTCATATGGTGCCATCCCGATACTTGAGTGATAACTGTTGTTATAGGCAAACTCAATCAAAGGAAGAAAATCGTCCCAACTTCTTGTATGTTCTAACACATGCTCTTAACAAATCTTCCAACGATTGAATCGTCCGTTCTGACTGACCATCTGTTTGGGGATGATAAGCAGAACTCAACCTTAACTTAGTTCCCAGCGCATTATTCAAGCTTCTCCAGAACCTCAAAGTAAACCTCGGATCTCGGTCCGATATAATACTCGAAGGCATACCATGTAGCTTCACCACCTCCCTAATGTAAATCTGAGTCAATCTTTCCAGAGAATAATTCTGGTTGATAGGTAAGAAATGAGCACATTTCGTCAACCTGTCTATGATAACCCAAATTGCATCACATCTCTTCTGAGTCTTTGGTAACCCAGAAACAAAGTCCATTCCAATACTGTCCCACCTCCATTCCGGAACATCCAACGATTGCAATAGCCCTACTGGCTTCTGGCATTCAACCTTTGCTTTTTGACATACCAAACAGGATAAAACATAAGCCGCTACATCTTTCTTCATCCCTGGTCACCAGAATAACTTCTTCAGGTCCTGATACATCTTAGTAGCCCTTGGGTGATCATGCGCTTCCTCCAAAATCATATTCTTAACTTCACTATCCTCAGGCACACAGATTCGATCACCAAACCTGATAAGACCATTCGAACCTCTCTTAAACTCAAATGTTTCACCTTCCTCAATCGACTGGTTAACCTTTTTAAGGTACTCATCCTCAGCTTGTCTTTTCCAAAGCAGATCTAAGAAATCGCTCGTAACCTCGATCATCCCTAGATTCATCTTATCCTCGACGATTTCTACGTCCAGATTCAGACCTCTAAACTGCTCTAACCACTGAAGCTCTCGCACCATCATTGCAGATACGTGTAGGGACTTCCTACTGAGCGCATCTGCTATGACATTCGTCTTACCTGGATGGTATTACTGTTCGAATTCATAGTCCTTTATGAATTCCATCCACCTCCACTGCCTCATATTCAACTCTTTCTGGTCGAACAGATACTTTAGGCTCTTATGGTTGCTAAATACACTAAATTTAGCACCATACAGATAATGTCTCCATATCTTTAAGGCAAACACTATCGCAGCTAGCTCCAGATCATGAGTAGGATAGTTCCGGTCATGTACTCTCTACTGTCTGGAGGCATACGCCACCACCTTTCCTTCTTGCATGAGAACACAACCCAATCCTTGATATGACGCATCACAATATATGTCAAAACGTCCTAACGGATCTGGTAAAACCAACACCGGCGACGTGGTCAACCGACGCTTCAATTCCGAGAAACTTTGCTCACAAGCTTCCGTCCACTCGAACGCCTTTCCTTATCTCGTCAATTGCATCATGGGCAGCGCAATCTTAGAGAATCCCTCGATAAACCGCCTGTAGTAGCCCGCCAAACTAAGAAAACTGCGAACCTTGCTCACAGACTTCGGGCTTTCCCATTTAACCACCGCTTCAACCTTGGTAGGATCCACCATGATTCCATCCTTGTTAATCACGTGTCCTAGAAACTGTACTTCTTCCAACCAGAATTCACACTTAGATAGTTTAGCATATAACTGCCTATCCTTCAACACTTGCAGCACTACTCAAAGATGCTCTTGATGTTTCTCTCTACTTGGAGAGCAGATAAGGATGTCATCGATAAACACTACAATGAACTTGTCTAGAAACGGTCGGAATATCCTGTTCATATAATCCATGAACACAGCCGGAGCATTAGTCACACCGAACGGCATAACCAAATACTCGTAATGCCCATACCGACTTCGAAAAGCAGTCTTCGGTATATCCTCCTTCCTTACTCTGATTTGATGGTATCCAAATCGCAAGTCGATTTTGGAAAATACAGTTGCTCCCCTCAACTGATCCATCAACTTATCTATCCTCAGCAACGGATACTTATTCTTTATCGTCACTTTATTGAGCTGACGATAGTCCACACATAACCTTGAACTCCTATCCTTCTTCTTAACGAACAGTGTCGGAGCTCCCCATGTCGAAGCACTAGGTCTGATGAACTCCTTGCCTAGTATTTCATCCAACTGTTTCTTCAACTCCGTCAACTCTGCTGGAGACATTCGATAAGGTGTTATCGAAATCGGTCCAGTTCCTGGTACAAGATCTATGGTAAACTCGATCTCCCTTTCCGGTGGTAACCCTGGAACATCATCAGGAAATACCTCTGGAAATTCTCGCACAACTGACAGCGCTCCCATGTTCAGAATTTCCTTTGCTTCCAAGGAGAACAGCACCACGCACTCTCCAGATCGTACACCCTTTGGAATACTTTCATAGCAGGCGTCAATCCAGATTGCTCAGAAAAACAAAGAGTCTTTTTAGAATAGTCCAGAATCACATGGTTAGCCGAAAGCCAATCCATGCCTAAGATAACATCAATCTGCTGCATAGGCAGATATACTAGGTCAACAATGAAATGTCTATTTTCTAGTGTGATAGGGCATCTCAAACATACAAACAAGGTAGTCAATGAATCACCAGTAGGTGTGGAAACAGTAAGGTCTAGGGCAAAGATGAAATTGGTAACCCTAAATGATCCATGCACTCCATAGAAATAAACGAATGAGTAGCCACCGAATCAAATAACACAGATAAGAGTTTACCCGAAACTAAACACTTACCTTGGATCAGATCTGGGCATCGAGAGGATTCAGTTCCCCTCACGGTAAACACTCTTCCCGTAGCTTATGGTCTCGCCGTCTGTCCAGTCACACCAGACGGTCGTGCATTCCCTTGCCTGCAATCCTTAGCCATGTGTCCTGGCTTCCCACATGTGTAACAAGTCATGGTCCTCCCGGACGCCTGACTCCTGCAATCTCGAGCCATGTGTGGTCCTCCACATTTAAAACATCCCTGCAATCCCTGTGTTGTGCTTGGTCCTTGATGTCCAGCATCTTCGGTCCTCTGTGCTGGTCTCTGATATGGCCCCCGGCCACTCTGAAACTTTCCACCTCTGCCTCTCTAGTTACTGCGGATAGGTCCTCCGCTCCTGGTTGCCATTTCTCTTCTCCTTTCAATGTTCTCAATTGTCGAACACCGATCCAACATGTCGGGAAATACAGAAATCCCCAACGGTACTATCGCCTTCTGAATCTCATATTTCAGACCATCTTTATACCTGCGGCACATCCATTCCTCATCTGCGTAACGTTGATAAAACTCTGAGAATTTAAGCAGCGTCTCAAACCTTGTTGCGTACTCTCCAATCGTCATGTTGCCTTGCTTCAAACTCTGGAACTCTTTGTCCTTTTCCCTCCTGGCCATCTGAGGGAAGTACTTCTCCAGGAAACATTCTCAGAACATCCCCTAAGTTACAACCCTTCCTTCAGCTTCAAACAGTCTCTGCTTCCCTTTCCACCACATCTCTGCTCCTCCCACTAGCATGAAAGAAGCATAAGAAACCTTCTGAGCTTCATCACAGTGTGTTGCTGCAAAAATCTTCTCCAATTCTTGAATCCATAACTCTGCCCCCTCGAGATTGTAATCCCCGTTGAACTGTGGAGGTTGTTGCCTCATGAAGGCAGCTAAACCAGCATCCTCATTCCTCACATACCTCTGTTGTTGCTGTTGTTTCCGATTCTCACGGGTCAGTTGAATGAGTTGAGCATTCTGTTGTGTTTGCTGTAGCATAGTAGCAGCCCTATCCCTCATAGTCCTGAGGGTTTCCAACGATTCCGTACCATTCCCTGTATGTTAAGCAGCAGCCTCTGGACCTCCATTGGGTCCAGTCCTACCCCTGCCTCTACCTCTTCCTCGAGCCATTGGTTCCTGATTCAAGTAACCGTTAGCTCAAGTTCAAACATGATAAGCAACATAAGTACATACAACATAAGTACATACATCTACTTATCATTCATACAAACATTACAATCGTCAATCGCGTGTATTCTACCCCTCTAGACACAGTTTTACTCTCTTGAAAAGACGATAAACTTTGCCAGTTCAACTCTCTAATACCTTACAGACTTGGTCCCCGACTTCCACAGTCCAGGTAGGACCGAACTGCTCTGATACCACCTTAATTTGACGTCCGCAAGTCCTACTCGAGGAAATCCCATTATTTAGAACCCAAATATCCTATTCTTTATAACTTAACGGTTACGCTCTTATTAAAACAATCGATAACATATAATCAACTTAAAAGCACACACATCAGAGTAAGCACAATAGGATAAACGAAGCACATGCAGTACTGATATATATACATGATGGCCCCATCAGTAGGGCTAAGTAATACTACAGACGAAAGCACATAAAATACATAAAAGTAAAACATGAATAAAGTACATCTAAGGACCTCAAAACTCTCAAGGCTCACCAGCGCACCCCCAACCCACTCTCAAGTACATCAAAAACCTCTCCACACAATCCTAGGGACGCACTGGCTGGCTCTCACCCTCAATGGTGAGGATGCCCGTAACTACCATGCCCCTCTCCATGAGTGCACCTATAAACCTGCATAGGCTCATACTCGGATGAGGAACTTGACACTACAATCCTGCGCCTCTAAGCTGCCCGCAAGTACTGCTCCGAGCGCCTGCGCTGTCCTCGGTGCACAAAGCCTCTCTTGCTGGATACTATGGAAGACTGGGGTGCCGCCCACAAGAAGTCGCGCTCTCTCTGCCTCGGAGGGTGCCACATCCGACAGAAGGGAAGAAACTGGTACACTCGATAATGTTCGATGATGTCTGCATATGGCGGAGTGCCGCTCCGGAATATCAAGCTGACAGGTCCGGTGTAAACGGCCAAAAAGGTCGAAGGGTCCACTTGCCCTCCCCTCTCATCATGGTAGACTATCTCAAGGTCTCCCAGCACCGGCATCCGCGGTGCCCCTGTGATGAATGGGTGAAGCATCGGGTCCATTCTAATCCTCTGCTAACTCGTCGTCTGTCGGCAGAACCGAAAGTACACATATAAAGAAATACAGAGAGATAAGATATACAACACATCTAAAACAGGGATGATACAATGCAGAACATATATCAAACACAATCATATCTTAATATCACGACGCCACGGTCGTTCCCTAGCTAGATGTACACATACTCTTTCTATGCATACCGGCTGGTACTAAACACCCTACTAAGGGCAACTTCTCGTCCGCATATCAGACACAAGTTGGTTCGTTCCGGTAATCCGTTCCGCTCGCCGTGACCCATAAGAGTGCATCACCGCTCAACTGTCCCAGACAAAGAGGGTTAACTGGGCCTCCTTGGAAGATCCACCTGCAACTAGAGAGACTCAGGGCTCTAGTCGGGATAACCATACTTAGCCAGGACCGCCATGACACGATAACCGCTACCATACTGGTCTCATGTGGGTACACCTGCGTCCAGTATATCCCCAAGGTCTCTCATACCTTCCCTTTCGTTTTTTGCACCCGCACTCGGTGCACCAACCTCATATGCCTCACAGCATACGGCTCGCCACTTTGCATCAAATGCATATGCTATAGATGTCATCCATCTCTCTTGAGCTGATATTACAACACATGCAACTTGCTCTTAGCAACATGAGCTCCAAGCTCCATAGGTACACATACGAGCTCCAAGCTCCAAAGATACATACACGAGCTCCAAGCTCCACGGGTACACATATGAGCTCCAAGCTCCCATCATAACCTTATGAGCTCCAAGCTCCACTATACTTCAGATCTCAATTATCAGCTCAACATCCACCATGGGGTCAAAGCTCTAATCATGCTAAACCTCCGAATTTCATACAAACATGTATTTCCAGATATAATGCAATATCTCATCAATTATCAACATGCTTCATAAAGCAATAAATAGCATAACATACTATGATATCATTATCAACGGTACTTCATGCAACTCTTGCAATTATCTTTTATCATAACTAGAAGGTGCACATATAACATCAAATATCACATATTATCATGCATCACAAATCTACTAACCTAGGGTACTATATATAACGGTGATAGCCCAAAGTAGACTAAACCTAGGGTTTAGGTACTTTGTCAGGGCTCAACCTCACATAGGGTTTAGGGTTCCCCTATACACATAAAACATACAACACAACTATATCGACTACTCTTGCCTCCCAACGTGTGTAGCTCTTTCTCCCCCACCTGGTAGCGAATATGGTGATAACCACGAACACAACGAGCACTCCTTTGCTCCTCTCCTTGCCTCACTGCCGCAGCCCACCTTGCTCCACAAGGGTTCCACACACAGCTTCCAAACTTGCCCTAATCACAGAAATAACACGTAGACTATAACATTAAACCTAATACGAAGTTAAAACCGTGAAAAGAAGCTTAAACCAAAAGAGAACATTGCATAGGTGCAATGTAGGTAGATACGGAACCTCGGCTTACCCTTGACGAATCACGAAAGTAAACCGATAGAATTGAATAGGAGTTGCGCTGATCACGAAAACACGATCGGAATTGGAATCGGACGAACAAACGGGTCACAAACTTGGATTGACTTGGATTGAAGCTCCCAACCTGTCTCTGGTTCCTCCTCACGCTCTCTGTATCAGTTACAAGTTTCTAAACTCGTCCATGGTGAAAATGAGCAAGTATATATAGAGGTAAAACTCTGCTGCGAACGCTTTAGCGTTCTGGAACTCCACGCTTTAGCGTTGTCCTCATCAACGCTTGAGAGTTGACATTTCCTCACCGCTAAGGCACCGCCAATCACGTGCCAGCCGCGACGCGTGTCACTTTACGTCCCATCACTGCCAGTCACTAGTCAGAAGGTCCACGCTTGAGCGTCCAAAACTGCCCACGTTAGATCGTCCGCACGCTGGAGCGTTCCCTGGGTCCACGCTTAAGCGTTCTGCCCCTGTTCCCTTGTCCTTTATCTTTCTCCTATCCTATGCATCCCTACACCTTCTAAACATACTTTCAAGCCTTAATAATAATTATAAGACATATATAATTAGCCAATTACAGCCTCTGAAAACTGGGATGTTACAGTAACGGTGACTCCTCGTACGTCACCCTTCTTCATACACTCATGCGTCAGGGAATGGATCCCTGAATGTTTCCGTGGCATCTTGGAACCCATCTGATGGTGCAAGGGTGAGATACCAATACATGGATTCAAGCATGATAACTACATGCACCACTCACCAACAACACATAAGCATATATAATCATGATGCATAATATTCTACTAAATAGACAAGTAGTGGTTTCATACCCGACAATCATCGTCATTTATAAAAAAAAGCATGACATTTCAATGTTCAACTTCTATTTATTTACTTAATCTCCGGAGATCCCAATACTGTTATAAAAATGAGCAAATCAAGCTCGATTGCCAAAAAGGCACACCGTTGTTAAAACCATTGCACACTGTCCATCAAGGCACAATGGTATACTCCGTCTTGAATATCCTGCCATCAAGATATCCAGATTAACACCTTTGGCACGTCTGCCGAATTTTAATACATGGAAAAACATTTCAAGTCTTGCCACTTTTCTTTGTGATCGTTCTTTCGTTGTTGTAGCTCAAAGGCTCCCGACTATTCATAACTTACACCATTTTAAAACTTTTCATTGTTAACACAGGACGAAACGTTTGAGTGCTGAATCACGGAACCCTAGATCGATACACCAGCCCAAGGTCTGTCGTAATAGAAAACATCATTCATCTTTAATCACGTTTCCTCATAACAGGAGGACAACACACAGTCCATAGGACACACAGTCCATAACACCTTTGCACGGCTTCTCGTGCTGTTTTTACAGAACACTAGTATCCCGACGTCTCATATACTAGCTTCACGTTTTCAACGTTTTCATCGTTTTTCGTTCTGTGAAAGACAAATCCAAAACGAAATCTCCGCAACTCATCCAAGTTGTCGGATTTTACACCGTTGGGAAAAACTCGTTTATAGAAAACTTTTCTGTTTGAAAATGGTTTGAAAACCACCGCATTTCTGATAAACTTATCTTTTGTTGAAAGTCCCTTCCTAAAAATCCGTTTTTGAAAGGAAACAGCTGAGACAAAAAACGTCGTCCCAGAATAGTATCACTGTTTTTCAAAAACGTTTTCCCTAAATCTTTTCGGAATTAAAACGTCGTTTTAGCATTAAAAATGTCCTAAGTTGCAAAACTTGACTTTTTCCTCTTAATGTTACTTTTTCCACATAGTGATTAATTTATTCTTAAAAATCTAATTTTTTCTACTAACTTTATAAATTACTTTAGGATCCTCTTTTTCTTCAGAAAACTAGCGTCATTAAAAATTCCCAACATTCTCCAAATAAATCTTTGGCGTTTACTACAAAGCTTTTCAAGGCTTTTATCCCCGTTAATTAATTAAGCACCGACCACTGTCAGGCTTCCCAATCAACATTCAACATCATAATATGATTATAGGAGGTAATACAAGTAAAATACATAGTAAATCACCATAACACATATTAGTAAGCAATTATCAACAATCAAAATAATTGCGGAAAGTAAATCAATCAACCACCACATAACTTAATTACATATTTACAAACCAAATACGATTACACGTAGTTATCAGGAGATCCCTCAGGCAGTCCCCCCTTACCTCTTGTAGTTTTCCATTAAGCGAAAAGTCGTCCGATTAGTCCGGAAGTCGCCCGGTTTCTCGTCCGATTTCTCAACGACAACTACACACAATCAATCAATCAAGACATCAACTTTAAATTACAAAATTTTCCCTTAACTCCTCCCTCCTAGGTTCGGCCATAGGCAAGAAATATGGCTAGGGAGTTCCAAAAATTCTCATCTCTTGGATTCTATACTATCTAGGTGTGATAAGACTAAATCAAAGCCTATTACACCAAAACTTGAACCAAAACCCCATCTACTAATCCATGGAGGTTTCGGCCATAAATACCCATTTGAGATAGGAAGCTCATTTGGTTTGCGACTCTTGGATTATGATAGAAGATCATGAACCTAGTTCAAAGAAATTGGTTTGGTATTAAAAGGATTTTTCTACAATTTTTCATGGATTTTTGAAGTTTATGAACAAAAATACTAACCTCCATGAATCAAGAAATATAAGAGATAAATAGAGAGATTAAGAGATGAAGAATGGAGTTAATACCTCCTAGATGATGAAGCTTGGTGAGAAACCAACTTAGTTTCACCAAAATCTTGAAGATTCAAGAAGAAAAATGGTGAGAATGCGTGAAGGAATGAAGAACAAGGAAGAACAAGTGGGATAGGGAGAAAGAGATCAAGTGGCCCAGTGGCCTAATGGGTGAGGCAAGGTCTTAGATATTTTGTCATTAAGGGTAGATGAGTAATTTACTCAACGACAATTTTGTAATTTCTCTAAAAGACCAAGGGTATTTTGGTCATTTCGCGTCCAGATATTTTGAAAATCATCATGACATTGGCACGCTTCCCAAGATGATGTGACACTGAGTTTATCCGTTAGCGGGTCCCGTTAAATCCATCTACAGCTCTAATCGTCTCCCGGTTTGAGTTTTCGCTCGAATAGTTTATATTATTTTCATTTTTTAACGTCAGGAACTGATTTTAGCAAATTTGTAGAGAATCGAATTCTAAGACTAACAGTCTCGTCTGTGAGTCAAAATTAGGTCTTGATAGCAGTAAAACACTACTGTCAGTGAAAACGCAAACTGGGCTCCGTCTGAGTTTTCGACCCAAATTTTAACCATAGCTTCCTCCGATAGCGTAGAGCTTGAATATGATTTTGGTTTTCCAAAAATCATTTTCTAAAACACAGATAAAAATACAAACTCATTAATATCCATAAATAGTCACTGTTATAATAAAACAGCGAAAAATCGGGGCGTTACAGTTCTAGGCTTTTATACTATTAAACGTTGTTTGTAATAGGACAACTATAAAGATAGTTATTGGGCCTGCAATGCAACATGTTGAGGAATGAGAGTGATGTAGATAGGATTCGTCCCTCCTACATAACAAGAGTAATGTCTATAGGCCTCTTGATGGTATGCGATGTAGAAATGCATGGCCATGCTAAGGTGGGACAATATAAGATATTGGGCCCACATGATCGTACGTCAATTACTAGATCAAGAAATAAATAATTGGACTTAACAAGGATGATACATTTATGCCTTGTGTTCAATTAAGACATTGAGACGAAATGATGTTGACTTCATATTATATATGGTTACAATAAGGTTTTAATTGTATCACCAATATTCTAATTAATTGGGTAGCAATGATGTATTGCTAGATGCCGCTCATTGTTTATAATATTAATTGATTATTAATATGATTAATAATATTATTGCCAATTAATTGAGAACCTATAGGGTCACAAGCGTAAAGCAAATGTTCATAGAATTAATTTAATTGACTAATTAAATATGATTTAATTAATAATTAAATGAGGATAAGTTTAATTGATTAATTAAAATGAATTAATTATTAATTAGACATTGGGCCTGTAGCGTACAGTAGCCCAAGTGGGTTAGGTTAAGTGAGTGACAACTATTAGTAAGCTGTGCACGTCACTTAATTTACACACAACACAGAGCACTCATAATGGCCGCTGTAAACCCTTGATAGGCGCGCCCTCTTTTCTCTCTGTGTGCCGTGCCTCTCCCAATCCTGATAGCTAGCACTACGCTATCTCTGACGTTGGTTTGCTCGCCTGGACTGAGTAAAGGTATTGCTACTTTGCAATACTGGTGATAGAGAAGCCTTTTCTGATGGTGGTTCTGGCTGGCCAGTTATCGTAATATCGCGATCCCAGATTTGTTAACCGTTGGATCGGGCTGATATTTGGACAGCAGGTCCGTGTTCCACTTTGCGATACGAGGTCTGGAGGGAAAGTTATGAGCATTGTAACACCCCCCCTCAGGTGCTACATACACGAACTCAAAATGCGGAAAAACATCAAGAAATAAAACGCTGGTTGCTTTCGGAAAATACTTTAATTAAGTAGCTACGTTCGAAAACGCAGTTCTAAAAATTTTCTATAACATCCTTGTTTTCGGTAACCCTAATTAAGATGAATAATCTTAATCAGGTTTTCGCTTAGGTGTGTGTTGGTTATAAGTCTAGTTGGATGTTTAGAACTAGGCTTGAATCGAGTTGGAAGTGCCTAAGGTGTAACACGAGGAACTGGGAAGTCGAGAAGCTGGGAGTTCTTCTCTCGCTGAGCTTGACGCTCAAGCGTGGGAGAGCTCCACGCTCAAGCGTTGCGACGCTTAGGCGTGGGGAGAGACGGACGCCTCAGCGTGCTGAGTGCGCTGTACAGCTGTTCTAAGTTTGGATGCGTGTGAGACACGTGTCAGGCCAGGGAGCATGCGGAGTGGACGAGGTTCCACGCTCGAGCGTGGAGAGATCCCATGCTAGAGCGTGGCAACGCTCAAGCATGCAACGTGAGCCACGCTTAAGCGTGGACAGCAGAAACCATAAGTGGAGCTTCCACTTTCATCTTCTCACTTGCACGAATTTTGGGGAGCTTTTTGCGAGTTTGAGAGAGAAGCTCTGAGATTTTAGAGAGATAAAACTTGAGGTTAGAGGTGATCGAGCCGCCGGAACGCAATTCCGACTACACCGTTGTGATCGCGGCAAAGTTTTCTATGACTCTGGCGGAGTAGTTTCTCGATTCGCCACAAGTAAACTCGAATCCCTAACACGTGTTCTTCGTGTTCTTGGCATTCTTCGAGTCTTTACCTTTTCTTTGATTTTTTGGGTTTGCCCCAGGGCTAACACTATTGTGTATGTGTTGCGCTCGTGATTAGGGCAAATTCCGCGCTCGTGATTGCTCGTGATTCTGAGCTTGAGGCCGCGGCTGTGAGGTGGTTGAGTGGCTGTTCTTTGCTGTCTTGGGAGAGAGAGAGAGGCCCGAGCTTAAGGAGGATGAAGCGGGATCGTCGCGCTTGTGATCGCGTGGGAGTTTGTGACGACTGTCCAGGTGAGGAGGAAGAAACCACATATATCTGGGAATCGTAGACGTAGTATATAATTGTTCACATGTGTAGGGCTCCTCAAACCCTACTAGTGGCTGAGCCCTGATAAAGTATCTAAACCCTAGGTTTAGCTTACTTTGGGCTATCGCCGTAGGATCGATCTGTGATATCTATTGATTGAGGATGTATGTCTATCTGTGGTAATTGATAACATGAGTAAATGATGTCGTACATGATAACATGTTAGATGAGATACTAGTTGTGATAACATGCTTAATTGCTAGTCGATATGCCTGCAATGATGATATGCTGCTATACTATGATATGTTGATGTGATTGTGATTGATGTGATCTTGATTGACTATGGAGACGATTGGTATGTTGTTAGAAGGATAAAGTGGTTGGTGTTATTGGATTCGTAGTCGATGTTGTAAGCCAGTTGATCTAAGTTGAAGGTGGCTCTCATAGTTGGAGAGCGACATCCTCATAGTTGGAGGATATGGACCTTGAGATATTGGATAAGTTGTTGTTAAGACGTTGTTGAGATAAATGGTGCATAATCATAGCATTTGCATTGTTGTGATGGAAAGTCGCGAGATTTGCTGCAACAGCCGTTTGAGCAATTATCACGCGAGGTCGGAACTTGTGAACGACTGCAACAGCCGTTTGAGTGGTTGTCACAAGGGGCTGTATGATTAGCTGTAACAACAATTTGAGTGGCTATCATATATGCTGGTACTTGTATACAGCTGCAACAGCAGTTTGAGCGGTTGTGTACAGGGAGCCGTGTGTACGGTTGCAACAACAGTTTGAGTAACTGTTACACGAGGTTGAGGAGCCATTCTTACCTGGTGAACATCCACCCCCGCAGTTGGAGATTGGATTGTCATTCCTCACAGTTGGAGGTTGATTGTTGTATTCCCATGGTAAGAGTGTACGTTGTAGAATTGGCCAATCATGTAGATTCAGTTGTGCATGTAGAGTAGGCGGTAATCCCTAGATGTGATAACTTGGAGGTTGACTGTTGTGATGAACTCGAGAGATGAATGTGCTTGCCGGTTGTGCTGCTGTTCTGCATGCTGATGTGTTATATGCTACGTGATATCCCTTTGCATGATATTGTAGCGTTTCTTACCTCTTGTGCATGCTTCCCTATGTGTTACATGTATGTCTTTGTTCGGGTTGCGATCCGAAGGCGGAAGTGTCGGTCCGTTGACGAGAGAGCTGCAGTGGGTGAAGCTGAGTAGAGACGAGACTCCCATCGTGAACAAGTTTGATGTCAATGCTCATTGAGCAGAGAGAGACCCTTGAGGTATCGTTGAGTCTCTTTTGAGTGGTACCACGGCCAGTGGGGCGTCTGTTTTGTTGTTGATGTTTTTGCGCCATGGTTTCCAGGCGAAACTCTGATGTGTAATTGGACTGTATTAATTGTTTATTTGCTTAAGTTTCTTTTGAGCTTTATCTGCATGCTTAAGGTATCAGAGAGAGTGAGGTTAAGTTTTGGGGGCGTCACATTTTCTGCATGCATAGATGATCCAATTCAAGACAAGGAAATAAACTTCTTAACACATCAAAATACCGTTCATAAAAACATAAATAATAGATAGGTTCAGGTCTGGTATATATATATATATATATATTACAGACTTAAGACACATTGTCAACATTCATGCAGCAAATAAATATAAGACTGCTTCAAAAATAAAAGACTCATATGCTGGTCGGGCTAAAAGTAGCCGTTAGGATACAACCCCAAAGTCAGCTTCTTCAAAAGGCTCCGTCATCCGAGTCCTCACGTGTCCGCAGGGACCTATGATCAACATCTGTACATGTGTTCCAAAAACACAACAGGGTGTCCAACATGTACAGGGAAAGGTGAGATACTCATTTTATAAGTTTATCATGATAGCCGCACAAGCGACAAACAACAGTTACAGTCACACATAAATACAGTTATAATAACAGTTATTCATATGAAACAATATCTCAAACACTATCATGAGTTATAATAATGCATGAGACTTCAATATCATCTTTCTAGTTCTTGTGCTCCGGAGATTCTTACTTCCCTTCATCGAGCGATAGGCTGCAATAACACCCATAACTCAATTGTTCTCATGAGTCGGCCTCTCAATTTAGGTCCAAACTCCAATTGTTCCAGGGTACCACGTCATAACCATATCCTGAATAGTCCAGTCTCTGATTGAGTTCATTTGTGTTTGGCAACCGATTTACCACGACACGGGGTTGCTACGCCACCGGCCACTTGTGGAGTTTCGAACACAGAATGCCCTTATAGACCTAGTGGTCTTAACTGGCTCAATTCTCAACTACGTAAGTTGTAGCTCGTTTTCAAATGGCACGTCTGCCAGTTCATGCATGTAGACAGAAAGTTTTCTGTCTTCTTTTTCGTTCATTCTTTCATTTGTCGAGGCATATAGCCCACGACTCGTTTTAAAGGACATTAAGCCCGTTCATTCAAAACACAGGACACGAAGTCCGAGTGCTCAATCCACAAAACACTAGCCCGACGTCTCAGTCACTAGGTTTGCGTTCGTCTCAAAAGATACATTGTTTTTTCGGTCTTATTTTCTCAAAACAACTTTGGAAAACAAAACTCAATTTCATTTTCTTGAACTAAAACATTTCTTTTCCAACGAAACATTTTCCGGGGAAAACACTTTTCGTGCACAAAACCGTTTTCTAAAGGTTCCACGTCTTTCTAAAACGTTTTTCTGAAACAAAACTCACTTTGTAAAGCTTTCCTCAAAACAACTTTTTCCTTTTCAAAAGAATACAACTTTTCAAAAAGGAAGATAACTTTTCTTGAAAAAGCAACACGTTTTCCCAAAAACACCTTTTTGATTTCAAAATCCGATTTTCAAAACTTCGATTTCAGTTTTCGAGTATTTTAATTCTTTTATCGAGTCATAGCCAGTCCTATGCTCATCCAGGATATATATATATATATATATATATATATATATATATATATATATATATATATATATATATATATATATATATATATATCAAAACAGCCCAATATCTCCATAACATTCATCAAAGGCATCCATGCCACAATTCTAAATCAAATGCTCAAGTACAAACTTCATCAAGTACATAAGTCAATCATTCACAACTTCCAATCACCAATCAACACTACCACATCTCGTATAACAAATCAAATACTATGAAGCTATCAAACTCAAATGAAATACCTCCCTTTACCTCTCTAAGTTGCTCAATTAAATCCTGAACTATTCTCGGCTTCGGTTCCGTTTTCGTCCGCGTCACCTAAAACAATTAAGCACAAGTCAATTCAAACAACAACCAACACAAAGTTACAACATCAAAACATAAATTTTCTTCCCCAGAAAGGTCCAAGGTTCGGCCAAGGAAATTTTAAAAGGCTAGGGATCTCATTTGGTTCTAAACTTTTGGATGGTTGGTTCATAAACTTGGTTAACACTAAGACAAGTCTTAATACCCAAAAATATGAAACATGACTCATGGTTTTTCATACATGAAGGTCTCGGACATGAAGGGAGAAAGGGGTTAGAAAATGATTTGGTTTTCCATCACTTGGATTCAAAGACAATAGGAAAGGTAAGGATGGAATCAAGAGTTAGAAATAAAAAATTTGAACAAAATCACTATTCACCAAACTTTCTAGGGTTCGGCCACTCTTAGAACAATAGGCTAGGATGAGAGTTTGATCATATGCTCTTGGGTTTAGGTAGAGGATGATGAAGCTAGCTCAAAGAAATTGGTTTCCCATTAAAAGGATTTTTCTACAATTTCCTATGAATTTTTGAAATTTTGGATCATAAACTTGATTTTCATGAAATCAAGATTTGAGCTTGAGATAGGAAGAGATTCATGAAGCTAAGACATCACAGAAGTGATCTTACCTAAGAAAGGATGAAGATTGATCAAGGATTCAAGCTTTTCTTTCAAAGGATTCAAGCTTTTCTTAAGAGAAAATGGAGTTTTCTCAAGAAGGAAGATGAAGTGTGAAGGAGAAAGTGATGAAGCTCCCTTATGCAGGTTGGGGGGCGTGGGAATGGGGCTGACCAGCCCATAAAATGGGTCACTTAAGGGTATTTTGGTCATTTCCTTCAAGGGTAAAATGGTAAAAGTGAAAAAGGTTAGGGGTATTTTGGTCATTTCACGTCCAGATATTTTCAAACGTCATGATGACTTTGGCATGCTTTCCCATGTGATTTGACATGATGTGACATCAAGATTATCCGTTAGTGGGTCCCGGTTAATCCGTATGCAGCTCCGTTCGTGACCCGATTGAGGATTTCGCTCGAAAAAAGGTCAGGAAGTGATTTTTTTGGAATTTAACCAAAACGTAGAGAATTAAATTCTAAGACTTACTGTCTCCTTCACGGGTCAATCTGAGGTCTCCTGTGCAGTAAAATCTTACTGTCAGTGTAAAAACGCAGACCGGGCTCCGTTTGAGTTTTCAGCTCAAAATTTAATCGTAGCTTTGTACGATAACGTTGAGCATGAATATGATCTCGGTTTATTTTATTTCATTTTCTAAGTCCTCGAATAAAATATAAACTTAATTATATAACTTGTTGATTTATAAAGACAGCGAAAATCGGGGTCTTACAAGCATCGCAAGTATCAGCGTTTTTGGCTAATCGGTGTCGTTGGCTCGCTCACAGTGTTCGTGATAAAGCTACGCTTCAAGTTGTAAACACAATATCCTTGTGATTCATGTGCAATACGTGGTCCTTTAGTAAAGGGGTTTTTCCACTCAAGAGGTTTTTATAAATTGTTTTTTAAAAATTATCTCTCTTGAAACCCCAACAGTGGTATGAAAGCATCTGGTCGTAGTTTGCCATGTATCCTAGGATTGTTTGCCATTGTATGATAACATGTTTATTGCTTTTAAATATGATTTGTATGTTTAAAAGCATGTTTGTATGATTTGTATGTGATATAAATCTCCTTGAACATGTTTTGTGTGCTTGGTTGTGCTCCTGACATAAACAAGGATTCACTTTTGGAATCCTCCTGCGCCGTTTGGCATGGCCGTGCTCCAGGGAGCACGGCTGTGCACGTTTGAGTTAGCGTTAGTGAACGCGTAAACGACTGTTCACTGTTTGGCACGATCGTGCCACATGTTGAACAACGTCAATGAGTTTTAGCACGGCCGTGCCAAGGATTCGCTTCTGGAATCCTGCTGCGTATCGTGACATTTACTTTATTTATTTTATTCTAAATGTTGTAAATTGCTCGGGATGACATGGAGACAACACCAAATCATGACGCCAGTGGGAGGAACTTTGGAAGTTTGCTTAAGGGTCAAAGATTGTAATAATTAGTTTTAATTGTTGCACATTAGGAGGCCATAATCATAATACCTTTTATATGTCTTGCATGTTTATGTATGTGATGCATTAAATGTATGAGATGTATGATTTAAATTTGGAATTTAAATTGTATGATAGCATGTATGTCATTGTATGCTTAATATGTTTTGAATGTATGTAAGCTAGTATGCCATGAATGCTATGAGAGACGTTTATATGATAAACCATCCGGTGAGATCACTTAATTATTAAATTTCCTTAATAAATTATTAAATGCCTCCAATGCGTGGCACTCTTCAAGGCCAGAATCATTTAAGTGTGGGTCATACTATAGCTGAGCACCTTAATATATTCCGGTGAGATGCGAAAGGTGAAATAACCTACTGCCAACCATTAGGTTGAACTTAACTAAGTGTATCCAATAGGATTGAAACTACTTAGAGGCATGGGGTTGGGCATTAATCCATATGATGGATTAGAATAAGGAGTTACTCACCCAACTGGTCCAAGAATTACATTGGATGTAATTGGAAAGGAGTTTCCTATCGAAATAGCTGAGTTCTGGGCGATCAGCCGCAGCTGACTCAGAACGAGGTGAAATATGGATCTTGGTATTACTAGAAAATCTTTCAACGGGATTTTCCTAGTCAATGATGAAGGTCATTGATTTGAGTAAAATAGTGGGAGCGTATTTAATAAAAGACCTATTAAATATGTTTTAATCATGATACTTATATTCTGTATGTTCCTGTATTAAATAACCATGGCTACAAACACAACTATAATTTTATTGTTGCGATATATCCTTGAGAATGATGAGTTATCTAGAATAAATTTTCTGGATTGGTGCATATTTTGAGGATTGTCCTCAAGTACGAGAAAAGAACTGTATGTTCTCAAGCAATTAACTCTCAAGCAATTTGTTGCTATTGCTATAAGGGTCGAAAGGGGTGCTTAATAGAAGCATCAAGTCGATACCATTGGTGTACGACATCTCATGCTTGTAATCATAGAGACGTGTGATATGATCATGCACCTTATGATGCTCTAACAAGAGCTAGCAAGGCATAAGAGGTACTAGAAAGAATATAAAGACAAGAAGGGAAGTATGACTTCCTGTTTAGGCATATTTGTTATAAAAGTCAACATATCTACTCCAACATTATGGGTATTGGATCCCGCATATGGATCTCACATTAATGTGAAGGATCAAAGGGAGCAGGACATTGACTAAAAGGTAAAGGTCTACCCTATGAGTGGAGATGAAGTAAAAGTTGCTACATAGACTATAGGAGTTTGAATTTACCATTAGGTAAAGTTCTACTCTATGACTGGATATGGAGCAAAAGTTGCTACATTAACTATAAGAGTTTGAATTTGCCTTATGGGCATTAATGGAGTAAATAATTGTTATTATATTCCAGTTGATAATAGAAGCATCATTTCTATATCTTGTATAGACAAGAAAGAATTTCAAGTTACAATAAATGGACAATTGTTGTTCAATTTATTCAATTGATGTCTTCTATACTTGTATTCATATGAGATATGGACTTTGTGTCCTTGATCTCGATATGCCCATCTATAACATAATTACGAATAAGGTCAAACCAAGTGATTTGGACTCTCTATGTCTTTAGCAATATCTTTAGACCATATAAGTAAGAAACAAATTTCCAAGCTCCATTAACTTGGACTCTTGGACTCATCCAATTATGAATTGTTTGAGGTCTGTGAATCTACTTGTTTGGAAAGATGACTAAGCTCCATTCACTAGTAAGGTGGAAGGGCTGGTAATCTTTTGGCATGATACATTGTGATGTATGAGGGCCTCTAAACAAGTTTGCTAGAAGACAAGTTTACGTACTTCATCTCGTTTATTGATAACTTCAGTGAAGATGGATTTGTGTAAGACACAAGTCAGAAATCTTTGAAATGTTCAAAGAATTCAAGAAAGAAGTGGAGAACTAATTTTGGAAAAGTATTAAGATCATGCTATCAAATTGTGGTGATAAGTACTTAAGCCAATTGTTTGATGACTATCTGAAGGAGTGTGAGATTATATCTCAACTCACTCCTCCTGGAACACCATAATGGAATAGTGTGTCCGAAGGAGAAATCGCAGCTTGTTGGACATGGTACGATCTATGATGGGTCAATCAGACTTCTGTGACTCTTTTAGGGGATATGCTTTACATACAACAGCTTTTACACCTAACCGTGTTCCATCTAAGACAGCTGAAAGACACTATATCAGATATGGACTGGTATGCGACCAAGTTTGTCTTTCATTAAGATTTGGGGTGTCAATTTTATAGAAACGTTTGGTTTCAAATAAGCTTAGACCCAAGTGTGACAAATGTATCTTTGTGGGTTATCCTAAGGAAGTAAACGGACACTATTTCTACAACACTTCCGAGGACAAAATGTTTGTCGCTAGGACTGGAGTGTTCCTTGAGAAGGAACACATTTCCAAGGGAGACAATGAAAGGAATGTAGAACTTGGATAAATGCAAGAACCACAGAGTACTGACTCGTTTGCAATGGAACAGAATCAGTTCCACAAGATGTTGTGGTCCAACCACCAGTTCAAGTAACACATGACTCGGGTAAGTCAAATCGGACACATCATCAACCTGAGAGATATGGAATACTCCTAACTCAAGAAGGTGTTGAATCGCTCATGGATCATGATGAGCCTGTGACTTACCAGGAGACCGTCATTGGCCTAGATTTTGAGAAGTGGCTAGGAGCCAAGGATCCAAAGTAGAACCCATGTACATCAACCGGATATGGACGTTTTAAGGTGCAATTGGGTCTTCAACAAGAAGACTAACATGGATGGGAAGGTGAATACCTTTAAGGAACGACTGATTGCGAAAGGTTTCAAGCAAATTCATAGTATGAATATGATGAGACCTGTTGTCCAGTTGCATTGATTCAGATCCCACTTGCTATTGCTTCATAGTATGACTATGAGATCTGGCAAATGAATGTCAAAACAGCATTCCTTGACAGGAATCTTCTAGAGGATGTGTACATGACACAACCTGAGAGTTTTGCTATTCAGAGAATGCTGGAAAGGTTTTGCAAGTTGCAAACATCCATTTATGGATTAAAGCAAACTTCCAGAAGTTGGAATCTTCGTTTTGATGTAAACTATAAGACAGTTTGGATTCATCAAGAACGAGGATGGACCTTGTGTATACAAGAAGGTTAGTGGGAGCATAATTATTTTTTCTCATATTATATGTGTATGACATACTACTTATGGAAACAATATTCCTACACCATAAAATGTGAAAATATGGTTAAGGAATTATTTTTATATGAAGGACTTAGGTGAAACGTCCTATGTCTTAGGAATCAGGATCTATGGAGATAGATCGCTGAAATTGTTAGGCCTTAGTCAAAGGTACATAAATTGACAAGGTGCTTAGGCGCTTTAAATGTGCATGATTCCAGAAAGGTATCTTGCCTATGTCACGTGACATATACCTGTCCAAGGGACAGTCCCTGTTACATCAGATGTAGAGGGAACGCATGAATAAGATTCTATATGCTTCAACAATTGAATCTGTTATGCATGCCACGATATGTACTCGAACAGATGTCTCGTATGCTTCAAGCATGATGAGAAGGTACCAATCCAATCCCAGTGAAGGTCACTGGACCGAAGTCAAGAATATCCTTAAGTACTTGAGAAGAACTAAGGATTCATTCTTGATCTGAAATGGTGAGGAAGAGCTCATTGTAATGGGTTACACTGATGCACTTCCAAACCGATAAGGATAACTTTAGATCGCAGTCTAGTTTTGTGTTTTGCCTTAATGGTGGCACTATGAGCTTGAAAAGGTTCCAAGCGTGAGACAGTTGCTGATTTTATAACAGAGGCCAAGTATTAAGTTACCTAAAATACAGATTTAGAGGCCGTTTGGATCAGAAAGTTCATTTATGAACTAATCGAAGTTCCTAACTTTGCGAACTCCATTGATCTCCTTGCGATGATAATGGAGTAATCACATAAGCTAAGGAAACTTGATCTCACCAGTGATCCGAAACATATACTTAGGTGCTTCCATCTCATTCGATAGATGATCGATAGAGGAGATGTGAAGATATGCAGAATGACAACACTAAACAATCCACTATTGAAGTCTCTTGCTCGGTGGTAGCATGACACTCACACTTGACTGATGGGTGTTATATCGATGCCCGATTGGCCCTAGTGCTAGTGGGAGATTATTGGGGTAAGCCCTAGTGGCCAATCTATTTTGAATAGATAATCATTTGTATCATGACTTTGATCATATATTTGATATATGTATAAGGCATTTATTTATTATGTTATATTTGATGATCATATTTATAGCATAATAAAGTCCTTAGAATAGGTAGTTCATTTAATGGAACGTCAAGTATGACTTGACCGTGAGATGCCATTAAGTTATAGAACACTATTCTTAAATATTCATAGTCAAGTGTTATTATTAATAAGGACAATAATAATACATTGAGACTATTATGTGAGTGCACTGATGACCACATCTCACGAGTCATAGATATAAGATATCAAGTCTTCACATAGGTATAAATATTAGTGGAATATTTATACTGGATTGACCCGCTATGAGAACGCTGCATAATAGTTATGTAAGTGTCATAAGCGATTCTCATGGTGACCATCGTGAAGTAGTCCTTCGACTTGAAGTCACTACGATTCCTAACATATGTAGTTGTAGGCTTTGATACTATTAAACGTTGTCTATAACAGGACAACTATAAAGATAGTTATTGGGCCTGCAATGAAACATGTTGAGGAATGTGAGTGATGTAGATAGGATTCGTCCCTCCTACATAACAGGAGTAATATCTATAGGCCTCTTGATGGTATGCGACGTAAAAATGCATGGCCATGCTAAGGTGGAACAATATAAAATATTGGGCCAACATGATCGTACGTCAATTACTAGATCAAGAAATAAATAATTGGACTTAACAAGGATGACACATTTATGCCTTGTGTTCAATTAAGACATTGAGACGAAATGACGTTGACTTCGCATTATATATGGTTACAATAAGGTTTTAATTGTATCACCAATATTATAATTAATTGGGTAGCAATGATGTATTGTTAGATGCTGCTCATTGTTTATAATATTAATTGATTATTAATATGATTAATAATAATTAATATTATTGCCAATTAATTGAGAACCTATAGGGTCACACGCATAGGGAAAATGTTAGGAGAATTAATTTAATTGATTAATTAAATATGATTTAATTAATAATTAAATGAGGATAAGTTTAATTGATTAATTAAAATGATTTAGTTAATAATTAGACATTGGGCCTGTAGCGTACAGTAGCCCAAGTGGGTTAGGTTAAATGAGTGATAGCTATTAGTAAGCTGTAAACGCCACTTAAGTTACACACAACACAAACCACTCATAACGGCCGCTGTACACCCTTGACAGGCGCGCGCTTTTTTCTCTCTGTGTGTCGTGCCTCTCCCAATCCTGATAGCTAGCACTACGTTATCTCTGACGTTGGTTTGCTTGCGTGGACTGAGTAGAGGTATTGCTACTTTGCAATACTGGTGATAGAGAAGCCTTTTCTTATGGTGGTTATGGTTGGACAGTTATCGTAATATCGCGATCCGAGATTCGTTAAACGTTGGATCGGGTTGATATTTGGACAACAGGTTTGTGACATGTAGTTCTACATCTTTACCGTTCGGTTTTGCGATACGAGGTCTGGAGCGAAAGTTATGAGTATCGCAAGTATCAGCGTTTTTGGCTAACCGGTGTCGTTGACGCGCTCACAGTGTGCGCGATAAAGCTACGCTTCAAGAGGTAAACACAATATCCTTGTGATTCATGTGCAATACGTGGTCCTTTAGTAAAGGGGTTTTTCCGCTTAAGAGGTTTTTATAAATTGTTTTTTTAAAAATTATCCCTCTTGAAACCCCAACATTATGCCTATAGAATAAATTGTCTTTTATACGGGTAACCCAATCTATAGATTGGAGATCGCAAGAAATTGGTTCAAAGGGTAATAATAACTTATAAGGAGATGTGAGAATCATGCTATGATAAAAATTTTAAAGTCTCATTCATATGTTTAGAGCATGACATCCTATAGTGTTGAAAGGTTGAATCAATGTTTCATTCTTAGTGAGTTCTATACTCTATATGGAGTAGGGTACCTAGCTATAAGAGTACCCTTGATAGACTCACCTATGTGAATGTGGAAGTGAGGCCGCTTCCTATGGAATTTTGGGGCAAAATTCTCTAGAGCATTCACTATACTGGGATATACGTGTATAGCCGCAATGCACGGGCTTATAGACTACACCCTGAAAGGTTGAGTGTGTAATATTGTCAGAGATAGAGTTCAAGACTACGTCTCACTCTAGTATAATCTGAAGCATCAACACTATGTAATGGTTCAAGTCTACGGACACCATTATTTATGCTCAATCTTATTTTGTTATGCTTTATTGCTCGATGGGATGTTTTTTAAATAAAACAAGTGGGGGATTGTTATACGTTTTCTTTAAAAAACAAAGTACATCGATGTACAAAGTAAGTACGTCGATGTATTTGTTTTTTTTTTCTTTTTCGAATACATTGATGTATCTTACGAGTACATCGATGTAAAAACACTTGTTAGCCAAAAATAAATTAGTACATTGATGTACATTTTTAAATACATTGATGTACAGGTTTAAAAATACGTTTCAGATGAAAAACATTTAAATACATCGATGTACTCTATTAGTAATAGAGTACATCGGTGTACACGTTGAAAAATTTGTTTTCTGCCCGTTTTGAGCCGTTTAAGCTCATTAAAATTTCTTAAAAACCTTGGAACATGTTACACTTTCATCTGAATGGAATTCTTCACTGTTTTTGGCTATATAAGAAGTTTTGGAAAAGATTTTGGATGTACAAAAATGTTATAATGATACAGATTTCTTCCAAAATTTTTTGAGAATCCCCTTGTTGAGTTTCTGAGCAATATAGTGTGTGAGGGTGTGTGTTGGTGGTTCTCTTCTGTGCAGGGAGAATCATATTTTCTGGTGAGGCTGTTTTATCCTGGGGACGACGAGGCTATACACTGCTGCACATTCTAGGCAGAGCCTCAAAACGTCTTAAAATGAGCGACCTAGTCCGCAACTCAGCCTTTGTTTTTTGTTCGTGTTCAACCTCTGCAGCAACAATAATGCCTTTTGGTTTGAAGAATGTCGGGGCCACCTACCAACGTGCTATGGTAGCATCGTTCCACGATATGATGCATAGAGAAATAGAGGTGTACGTGGATGACATAATGGCCAAGTCCAAGGAAGGAGAAAGTCATGTAGCAGTTCTACGAAGGCTATTCGAGAGATTGAGGAAGTACAAGTTGAGGCTCAACCCTACAAAATGTGTGTTTGGGGCATTAACTGGGAAGTTGTTGGGTTTTGTTGTTAGCAGAGAAGGGATAGGAGTGGACCCAGACAAGGTAAAGGCAATACGAGACATGCCCGCTCCCAATAATGAACGAGAAGTAAGAGGTTTCCTCGGAAGGTTGAATTACATTGCGCGGTTCATTGCTAGCCTGACTAGCAGGTGTGAGCCGATCTTCAAGCTCCTAAAGAAGAATAATCCTAGAAGTTTGAATGAGGAGCTCCAAGAAGCCTTCGACGAGATAAAAGCATATCTGCTAAGTCCTCTAGGGTTGTTGCCACCCATTCGAGGTCGTCCACTGATATTGTATCTCACTATATTATCGACCTCAATGGGGGTAATGCTAGGACAATATGATGAATCTGGCAAGAAAGAGCAGGCGATTTATTATCTGAGCAAAAAGTTTAATTATTGCGAAGCCCAATATATGGCAATTGATAAGACTTGTTGTGCATTGGTATGGACGTCCAAGAGGCTCAGGCAATACTTGTTGTATCATACTACATGGTTAATCTCTCGAATGGACCTTTTGAAGTATATCTTCGAAAGTCCTCACATCTCCTTAAGGCTATGTTTGGATAGGGTAAAATTAGAGGGTGAAGTATTTGTATAGTGAGACGACCCCACTTACGTAGGATAATCCCATTAGCCTCAGACATTAACGCGCTAACAAACATACGAGGATATTTAAACTTTTTAAACATACACACATACATACGTACTCTATATACATACACTGTACATGTCACATACCATCATCAGAGTAGCACAAGTCATAAAGAGGAAACATGGTATAAAATATATACAGACGACTTCTTCTCCTCGCCCAAAATACATCAAAAGACAGACTCACTGGCTATATACATACTTAGTACACTAACATACTTTTCTACAGTCTGGACGACGGATACTCCTCTCTCGTCCTCGCCGTACTGTCAGTTAGAACCTCCCAAGATTGGGGTCTGTGGCTCTTCCACCAGCATCGGGCTCATACGGCGTTCCATCCAGCTCCTCGTCATCTGGTTCTGCAACCGGTTCTTTTATCATTTTAAGAACATATAACATAGGAAAACAGGGGATAAGAATTGCATCTCACCATAAATAGGGATAAAAGTAAAGCAGATACATTAATAGCACAACCATACACACAATCTTCACCAACAACATCCTCAGGTTTCTTGATCTTAACTATTCTTCTCACACTCTCATGCACCTAGACCTGACATGAAGACGCGGCCACATTCCTATGTCACAACGTATCCCTACCAAGCAGGATGAAATTCAAACGTCGTCCGAGCAGCAAGTTCCGTTACACCCACGGGTACATTACATCCCCTACTAAGCAGGATGCTCACCCCCTACCAAACAGGGTGACACTATTCCCCATTCCCGATAGGAATAGTTGTCCCGGTGTCGGAAGGCGTATCGGAGATCTCAGAAGCTCACAGTAGACCTACCAAGCATCTATCTGTAGTTCCGGTTTGACCTCGCGTAATCCCAGATCTATGCGGCTGTGACATCACCACACGAATCTAACATGAATCCTCACGACTCATTCCGATCAATAGCTTAGCAACTCAACCCCGTCACCTGACACACTGAACACCAACACTCCCTACCAAGTAGAGTGTTCACGACTATCCATAGTCCTCAATCATTTCACCAGGTTGAGTGTAATAGCTTATCACCACCAAATGATCTTATCCCACACATCACCCAATTCACAACGATCATCGCTTAGTTCCAAGCATACCAACAGTCACATATGCAGTATCATATTATCTCACAGTACATTATCACCATATCATCAAATGAGGTAAATAGACATATTATCACAACATCACTCATTAAGACAGTAAAGCATGTTATCATTAGTATAGCAGAGCACGTATTCACAAATACACCATAGCAGACATATAAGCATATTGAACATATAACCTCGATCAACATAGTATCAACCGATGGTGATATACCTACAATGCCTAACCCTACATTGGTACCACTTTGCAGTAGTCGCCAATGTGGACTTAGGTATTATCAGTTACTCAACCACTAGAGAGGTTTAGGATCCCCTACGCATATTAATATATTCTACTCTACTCTTGCCTGCCCGACGAGTGTAATTCATTCCCCCCTCTTACAGCGATTGACGCAAAGATCACGAACTCGACCACTGCGATCTCTCCAACACCACAGACACCACGCAGGCCTCCTCCACCACCGTGAGCAGCTCTAGCAACACCACCACCACCACCGCGGCTGTCTCCTCCACCACAAGCACTGCCGCGACTTCGAACTTTGTCCTAATCACGAAAATAGCGTACAAACAACATTGTTAACCCTAGGGCAATACCAAAATCAAGAAGATTCAAGGGAGAAGCTCGAAGAACACGAAGAACACGAAGGTCGACGTGTTAGAGATTCGAGCTTACCTTCAAGAAATCAAGAAACCAATCCGTGGAACTCGTAGTACTCGAAGCCTTGATCACAATGGTGTAGTCGGAATCACGATCCAATGCCTCAATCTCACTCTAGCTTCCCTTTCTCTCTCTAAGAACCTCTGCCTTCAATCTAAACTCTGAAACCCAGAAAAACTCAAATGGTTTTCGTGCTAAGTGAAAAGAAGAGAAAAGGCTTAAGTGATGCTGTTAGCCTGCCCACGCTCGAGCATGGGAACACTCCACGCTTTAGCGTTGGCATGCTCTGACTTGGGAAAACTCCACGCTTCAGCGTGGGACGCTGATTGCCACGTCTCTGCCATGCGTCGCATGCGTGCTGACACGTGCACCCCCACGCGTCCACTCTCCACGTTTTGAAGTGCAACTACCCACGCTCTGACGTCAACGGTCAACGTTTGAGAGTGGGGTCCCTCCACGTCTAAACGTTGGACGCTGATTTACTCTGTCTTTCACGTTTTTCCACTTTCTGGACTCGTTCCAAGGCCAAATTGTCCCAAATTTGAACCATTGCTTCCTCAACACATAAGGAACCTAATTAAGTCCTTAAGCATGCTTAATTAATGTCCCATACACTAATCAAGAAAACGGGGTATTTGTTTTACTCTACAACACATTCACCTATACTCTAGAAAATTGTAGAAAAATCCTTTTAATGTCAAACCATTTTCTATGATTTAGTTTCATCTTCCTCTATCACCTAAAAGGTATATATTTCATCCTTGAGCTCTCAATCTTCATTTTCCTCCATTGAAGTTCATAGTTTCAAGTTTTTAGATCTAAACTTCAAAAATTACTAGAAAATTGCAGAAAATTCCTTTTAATACCAAACCAATTTCTATGATCTAGTATCATCCCCTACTATCATAATCCAAGAGCTTAAATCAAATAATCTCTCTATCCTATTTTTCTTAAAGAGGTCGAATGGGTGTATATCTAGGGAAAATGGGTTTTTCATTATGGAGAAATTTTGATTAGCTAAATCAAATCGCTTAGCGAATTTCTGACAACATTACTTATTTTCAATTTTCGCTTAGCGAAATAAAATCGCTTAACGGATTTTTGACAGCTTTACTTACTTTCAATTTTCGCTTAGCGAAATAAAATCGTTTAGCGGACTTTTGACAGCTTTACTTCCTTTCAATTTTCGCTTGCCGAAATCAAATCGCTTAGCAGATTTCGGCCAGTTTTACTTCTGTTCTTAAATTATCTTCAATTCAACCTATACACAAAATATAGGGAGTTTATGATTTAACCGTATAAACGTTGATTGTGCTTTGTGGTATAGAATCGAACAGGACTCGGACATTCGACCGCGCACCCGATTGAAAGTTACAGAGCCGCATTCGGAATCTCTCGGGAACATCATTAAGGTGGGGAGAAAGAACTAATATCATCGGGAAGGCAAGCTTAGTATAGAGTATATATATCTGTAAAGGGGAACCCTTAAACCCTACTAGAGGTTGAGCCCTGGATAAAGTGCCTGGACACTGGGTGTAGGTACTTTTGGGCTATCACCCCTAAGTTGATATCATGGATGATAAAATTGATTGAGGTTGATGTGTTGATTTGTTTAATTGATTATCTGTTTACTTGTTGTGTTAAACTATTGGAGTGATTTACTATTATCTAGCTATATAATGATATCTGCACTGGATGAATTGCTGTTGTAATGTTATTGTGATTTGACTGGTGGTTGAGTGTTGATGAGAGTATGGTGAGTGATTATGTTATTCGGGTTGATATCGTTGTGGTCCCGTCCGTGGAGCTGTGGCTCGTAGACGCAAGGCGTCGTGATGCTGATGATGATGCAATGTTGATGTTGATGATTGATATTGATGTTGATGTGATGCGATGTGTCGTGGTCGTGGACGAGTGTTTAGGCGTGAGGTTCCCATATCAACCTGCGATGGATACTTGTTGCATTTTCATATCATTTCATACCACAACATTTGGTCCTAAGGGGGATGTGCAATTGGGGACGTTACTTAAAATCTCGAGGCGGGATGTGATGTGATGTGATGTAATCCAGACGGGGATGTCCAATTGGGGACGTGATGTATCGGCCGACATGCATATAGGGAAGTCAGCATTTACATAGGGACTAGTATCCCTCTTGTAGGCTTATTTGAGAGAATGATGTTTGAGATGATTGTGATGGGTGACTTAAGAGATGGGTGATGTTGTATTGTATATGTTATCTGTGTTGTGTGATGTATATATTTATGCTGTACTGATGCCCCTCTCCCGTATTGATGAATTATGTTTCTTATCTCCCTTTATTTTCTATATGTGTTACTTTATTTAATGGGAAGATCCCGAAGAGGAACTAGCTGCTGAGGAACTGGACGGCATTCCGTACGAGCTCGACGCAGGAGGACGGGCCATGGGCCCTAGCCTCGAGAGGTTGGGCAGTGATCGTGATTAGCTGGAGAGCTATCTCTCGGCCTATCTTTCGTACTTTTATTTTGGTTTGTACTAATATACTCTGTATGTACTACTTTATACTGTAGCCCTACTGATGGGGCAATGATGTATGTGATATATTTATTTACATTTTAAAGCTGTGTACTCTGAAGCGTTGCGTGCCGTGTATTTGTTTGCTTCCGCGCTCAATTTTCCGCTTCGCTTCGTATTAATAAGGCGCGCTAACGTTTATAATGCGATTAAGGTTAGTTAATATCTTAGGTTCTACTGATGGGACGGCGGGTCGTCTCATTTATTGGTATCAGAGCAATTCGATTCTAATATTGGACTGTGTGGCTTAGGAAGTGTACTAGCGTCGACAGTTGTACCCACCTTGGTTACTATCTATGAATAGAAAAAGGATAGTGTGTCCGATGCGCGAGTTATCGAGTGTGATAACTGTTTTATTTGTGTGGCATATGATATGTGTATCTGTTGATTGATATTGTATGTCTTATGGATTGAAACTAACGCTTCCTTTACCAGGAAAGAATGGCCAGAGGACGCGGTAGAGGAAGGGGAGCACTAGTTAGAACCGGGAGCCCCGACAATAGTAGGGATACCTCGGGAATTGCGAACAACAGAGATCACAACGAAGCAATGCAGGCCATGAGGGATTTGGCCGCTGCAATGCTGTAACAAATACAGCAGAATGCTCAGTTCATACAGTGACAGGAAGAGAGGGATGCTAGACAGCAGCAGAATCCAGTTGGAGGAGGCCAAGTGGTAAACACTGGATTGAATGCTTTCATGAAGGGGAATCCTCCCTAATTTCATGGAGAGTACAATCCGGAAGCTGCTGAGCTATGGCTGCAAGAAATCGAGTAAGTCTTTGTGGCTATCCAATGCAGGGAGGATAGGAAGGTTACCTATGCTACTTTCATGCTAGTCGGAGCGGCTGAAGCATGGTGGAAAAACAAACAGAGACTGCTAGAGGCTTGAGGAAGACTGCTGACGTGGGAGGTATTCCGTGAGAGCTTCTTGGAGAAATATTTTCCAAGGAGTGTTCGTCAAAAGAAAAAAAAAAGAAGTCCTGAACCTGAAGTAGGACCAGAAGTCAGTGGGAGAATACGCCATGAGGTTCGAGGCGCTGCTGAAATTCTCTCGGTTTTACCAAGTTTACCCGGATGAAGACTGGGTGTGCAGAAGGTTTGAAGATGGACTAAGGCCCGGGCTGAAGAGGACTATGCTGCCATTGAGCATCCGATCATTCCCCGAACTGGTAGAGAAATGTACCATACTGGAAGGACACGACCAAGAGAGAGTTACACAAACTCCAGCAACAAGCGGTGGACCAGCCAGGAGCTTTGGTCAGAAAGGCCGAGGAGGAATGTTCCAAACAAGGGTGAAGCCTTAAAGTCGCCCGAATCAGCAACCAGCAAGCTATGGGAAAGGAAATGCCAGTCAAGGGAAACCAGGATTCTCCAAGTGTTTTCGATGCGGTGGGCCACATCAAGTGAAAGATTATACCCAGGCACCAAATGTCACTTGTTTCCGTTGTGGCACGTGGGGCCACTATGCCAACGAGTGTCGAACGGGGGATGCTAGTAAGAGTCACATTCAACAACAAGCCGGAAGGATTCAGAATACTGGGGCTGGACAACAAGTGGTGGGCCAGCAGAACCGGCAGCATACGACGGGAAGGGTGTTCGCCGTGAGAGGGTCTGAAGCCTCTCAATGTCCCAATTTGATAAAGGTAAGTGCCTAGTTGTGGGGGGAATCTTATCAATTTTATTTGATTTGGGGGCTACACATTCCTTTATTTCTTTGGCGTGTATGAATCATTTGAATTTACCTGTTCCAGCCCTACCATATGATTTGACTGTTTCTACACCTACGGGTGATTCCCTGACAACTCTATTTGTCTGTTTAAAATGCCTGGTTATGTTAGAAAACCGAACTTTTCTTGTGGACCTCGTCTGTCTGCCTATGCAGCAGATTGATATTATCTTAGGCATGACTGGCTTTCGGCCAACCATGTAGTACTAGACTGTTCAAATAAAACCCTCTGCTTTTCCAAGCAATCTGGATCATTGCCTGCCAGTGATGGTGTATCGAGAGGTGTACAATCAGGAGAGTACATGGTGCTGTTTTCTTTGGAAGCCCAAGAGACTCCAAGTCTGGATGCTTTGCCGGTGGTGCGTGAGTTTCCAGATATTTTCTCGGATGATGTGCCAGGATTACCACCCAAGAGGGAGATAGAGTTTGCGATCGATCTTGCACCTAGAGCCGGACCAATTTCGATAGCACCCTATCGAATGTCCTTAACAGAGTTGGTAGAGCTAAAGAAGCAACTAGACGACATGTTGCAGAAGCAGTTTATCAGACCAAGTGTTTCACCATGGGGAGCACCTGTGCTGTTCGTCAAGAAGAAGGACGGCAGTTCAAGGTTGTGTGTTGACTACAGACAACTCAACAAGGTGACGATCAAGAATAAATACCCGTTACTGAGGATTGACGATCTTATGGACCAATTAAGGGGAGCAACGGTATTTTCTAAGATTGATCTGAGATCCGGTTATCATCAGATAAGGGTAAAAGAAGATGATATACCGAAGACGGCTTTCAGGAGTCTGTACGGGAACTACGAGTATCTAGTTATGCCTTTTGGTGCAACTAATGCTCCTGCAGTGTTCATGGATTATATGAACAGAATCTTCAGACCGTACATTGATAAGTTTGTCGTTGTTTTTATCGATGACATCCTTATCTACTCCTTAGACAAGGAAGAACATCAAGAGCATTTGAGGATTGTACTTCAAGTTCTTAAGGACAGACAACTCTATGCCAAGTTGTCGAAGTGCGAGTTCTGGCTGGAGGAGGTACAATTTCTTGGACATGTAATCGACAAGAATGGTATAGCAGTAGATCCTGCAAAAGTAGAAGCTGTGGTTAAATGGGAAAGTCCTACTACGGTGACCGAGATCAGAAGCTTTCTCGGACTAGCAGGTTACTACAGGAGGTTCATCGAGGGATTCTCGAAGATTGCGTTACCTCTGATGCAATTAACGAGGAAAGGAAAAGCGTACGAATGGACAGAAGAGTGTGAGGCTAGTTTCCAAGAGCTGAAAAGGAGGCTAACTATATCTCCGATACTAGTCTTTCCACATCCATCAATGTCGTTCGATGTGTACTGTGACGCATCGTATCAAGGTTTGGGTTGTGTACTCATGCAAGAGAGGAAAGTGGTAGCCTATGCTTCCAGACAGCTAAAAGTGCACGAACGGAATTATCCAACCCATGACCTAGAGCTGGCCGCTATAGTGTTTTCATTGAAGATATGGAGACATTATCTCTATGGCGCTAAATTCAACGTGTTTAGCGACCATAAAAGTTTAAAGTATCTGTTCGACCAAAAGGAGTTGAACATTCGGCAGAGGAGGTGGATGGAATTCATAAAGGATTATGAATTTGATCTACAGTACCACCCAGGAAAGGCCAACGTGGTGGCAGATGCATTGAGTCGGAAATCTTTGCATATGTCCGCTATAATGATGAAGGAACTGGAACTACTGGAACAGTTCAGGAATCTTAATCTAGACGTGGAGTTATCCAGGGATAAGATAAGTTTAGGAATGATCACTATCACTAGTGATTTTCTGAACTTGATCTGGAAGAAGCAAGGAGAAGATTAGTACCTACAGGAAAAGAACCAGATGGTAGAAGAAGGAAAGACTTCAGAGTTCAAGAAAGGTACTGATGGAATCCTGAAGTTTGGAGACAGGATATGTGTGCCTAAGGATAGTGAGTTAGGAACATGATCTTGGAGGAAGCACACAAGAGCAAGCTGAGTTTTCATCCCGGATCTACAAAGATGTACCAGGACCTAAAGGGAATGTTTTGGTGGCTTGGGATGAAGAAGGAAGTAGCAGAATATGTCCAATCCTGTCTGGTGTGCCAAAAGGCAAAGATTGAACACCAGAAACCAGCAGGGTTATTGCAATCACTGGACGTCCCAGAATGGAAATGGGATAGCATTGGAATGGATTTTGTTTCCGGACTACCAAGGACGCAAAAGAGATGCGATGCAATTTGGGTAATCTTTGACAGGCTGACGAAATGTGCTCATTTCTTGCCGATCAACCAAAGGTATTCTTTGGAAAGATTAACCCAGATTTACAACAAAGAAGTGGTGAGATTACATGGAGTACCTTCGAGTATAATTTCGGACAGGGATCCGAGATTTACTTCTAGGTTTTGGCAGAGCTTAAATGGTGCTTTGGGAACTAAGCTCAGAATGAGTTCAGCTTATCATCCGCAGACGGATGGTCAGTCTGAAAGGACGATTCAATCATTGGAGGATCTTTTAAGAGCATGTGTTTGGGAAAACACCGGAAGTTGGGACGAATTCCTTCCATTGATTGAGTTCACATACAACAATAGTTTCCACTCGAGTATTGGCATGGCACCATACGAGGCACTATATGGGCGAAAGTGCAGAACACCGCTCTGTTGGTATGAGACGGGGGAGAATAAGTTAATAGGCTCAGAGATGGTACAGCGAACGACGGAACAAGTTAAGAAAATTCGAGAAAAGATGAAAGTCGCACGGGATCGACAGAAGAGCTACAGTGACAAGAGGAGGAGACCTTTGGAGTTCCAGGAAGGCGATTATGTCTTTATGAGAGTCACTCCAAGAACTGGAATCGGCAGGGCAATCAAATCCAGAAAACTTATACCTAGATTCATTGGACCATTTCAAATTCTTCGCCGAATTGGTCCAATTGCCTACCAAATTGCTTTACCTCCCAACCTATCCAACATTCATAATGTATTCCATGTATCCCAACTCAAAAAATACCATCCTGATCCATCACATGTGATAGAGCCCGAATCAATCTAGGTAAGGGAGAACTTAGAATACGAAGCGTTGCCTGTACGAATTGAAGACACGAGAGTGAAAGAACTACGCGGGAAGCAGATTCCTTTAGTCAAGGTCATATGGGATGCTACAACAGAAGATGCCACCTGGGAACGTGAAGAGGATATGCAGCAAAAATATCCACATCTATTCTAAGTTACGTTGAATTTCGAGGACGAAATTCTTTTAAAGGGGGTAGTAATGTAACACCCCAACTTTTCTCAATCTTTTAATTAATCAGTAGTTAAGTAATTGTATTTTATTTGAGGGTCTAGAAAATTTAATAAATTATTCCGAGGCCATAGTCACACTCTATGCCATTGTAGGAGGCTATGGTTAAGTTTTGGGCCGAAAACTCAAACGGAGCCTAATCTATGTTTTTCGGATGATAGTGTTTTTCTACTATCAAGACCTCTTTTTGACTAACGGTCAGGACCATTAGTCTTAGAATTCAATCCTCTACATTTTTGCTAAAATGTGTCCTGACATCCAAAAATATAAATAATATTTTATATTCGGGCCGAAAATCGATCGGGTAGACGATTCGAGCTGTCTTAGGGTTTTTCGAGAACCTTCCGCCGATGATTTTCATACCAGGGCTATGTTAAATCATTTGGGGACTCCTACCAGTGTCGCGTGGATTTTCAAAAATGTCGGGACGTGAATTGACCAAATTGCCCTTGGTTATTTTTACTAATTACCTTTTTATCCTTATTTAACACTTAAGAAAACTTAAGAAAATATCTCCTCACACTCATTCTCACCCACTCATTTTCGCTGGCCTACTTCTCTCCCTCATCCTCATCTTCTTCTTCTTCTTCTTCTTCTTCTTCTTTCCTTCTCCTTCCTCCATTTTCTCTTTTCTCCATTTCTTCATCATTTTCTCTTCATTCCTCTTAAGATCTTCAAAGAAGTTGTGAAGCAAAGTTGATCCTTTGCTCATCCTTAACATCAAGGAGGTATGAACTTCATCCTTGAGCTCTTAAACTTCATGTTTCCTCCATTGATTCATGCATTTTCAAGCTTTTCCAACTTTGAAGCTTAAACTTCAAAAATCTCTAGAAAATTGTAGAAAAATCCTTTTAATGCCAAACCATTTTCTATGATCTAGTTTCATCCTCCTCTATCACCTAAAAGGTATATATTTCATCCTTGAGCTCTCAATCTTCATTTTCCTCCATTGAAGTTCATAGTTTCATGTTTTTAGATCTAAACTTCAAAAATTCCTAGAAAATTGTAGAAAATTCCTTTCAATACCAAACCAAGTTCTATGATCTAGTATCATCCCCTACTATCATAATCCAAGAGCTTAAATCAATTAAGCTCTCCAGCCTATTTTTCTTAAAGAGGTCGAATGGGTGTATATTTAGGGAAAATGGGTTTTTACATTCTGGAGAAATTTCGCTTAGCTAAATCAAATCGCTTAGCGAATTTATGACAACTTTACTTCTTTTCAATTTTCGCTTAGCGAAATAAAATCCCTTAGCGGATTTTTGACAGCTTTACTTCCTTTCAATTTTCGCTTGGCGAAATCAAATCGCTTAGCGGATTTCTGCCAATTTTACTTCTGTTCTTAAATCTTCTTCATTTCAACCTATACACAAAATACAGGGAGTATATGATTTAACCGTATAAACTTTGATTGTTCTTTGTGGTATAGAATCAGATTGGACTCGGATATTCGACCGCGCACCCGATTGAAAGTTGCAGAGCCGCATTCGGAATCTCTCGGGAACATCACTAAGGTGGGGAGAAATAAATAATATAATCGGGAAGGCAAGCTTAGTATAGAGTATATATATCTGTGTAGGGGAACCCTTAAACCCTACTAGAGGTTGAGCCCTGGATAAAGTGTCTGGACCCTGGGTGTAGGTACTTTTGGGCTATCACCACTAAGTTGATATCATGGATGATAAAATTGATTGAGGTTGATGTGTTGATTTGTTTAATTGATTATCTGTTTACCGGTTGTGTTAAACTGCTGGAGTGATTTACTATTATCTGGCTTTATAATGATATCTGCACTGGATGAATTACTGTTGTAATGTTATTGTGATTTGACTGGTGGTTGAGTGTTGATGAGAGTATGGTGAGTGATTATGTTGTTCGGGTTGATATCGTTGTGGTCCCGTCCGTGGAGCTGTGGCTCGTAGATGCAAGGCGTCGTGATGCTGATGCTGATGTGATGTTGATGATGATGCGATGCTGCTGTTGATGATTGATGTTGATGTTGATGTGATGCGATGTGTCGTGGTCGTGGACGAGTGTTTAGGCTTGAGGTTCCGATATCAACTTGAGATGGATACTTGTTGCATTTTCATATCATTTCATACCACAGCATTTGGTCCCAAAGGGGGATGTCCAATTGGGGACGTTACTTAAAATCCCGAGGCGGGATGTGATGTGATGTGATGTAATCCCGACAGGGATGTCCAATTGGGGACGTGATGTATCGGCCAACATGCATATAGGGAAGTCAGCATTTACATAGGGACTAGTATCCCTCTTATAGGCTTATTTGAGAGAATGATGTTTGAGATGATTGTGATGGGTGACTTAAGAGATGGGTGATGTTGTGTTGTATATGTTATCTGTGTTGTGTGATGTATATATTTTTGTTGTACTGATGCCCCTCTCCCCTATTGATGAATTATGTTTCTTATCTCCCTTTATTTTCTATATGTGTTACTTTATTTAATGGGAAGATCCCGAAGAGGAACCAGCTGCTGAGGAACTGAACGACATTCCGTACGAGCCTGACGTCGGAGGACGGGCCACGGACCCTAGCCTCGAGAGATTGGGCAGTGATCGTGATTAGCCTGAGAGCTATCTCTCGGCCTATCTTTCGTACTTTTATTTTGGTTTGTACTAATATACTCTGTATGTACTACTTTATACTGTAGCCCTACTGATGGGGCAATGATGTATGTGATATATTTATTTAAATTTTAAAGTTGTGTACTCTGAAGCGTTGCGTGCCGTGTATTTGTTTGCTTCCGCACTCAATTTTCCGCTTCGCTTAGTATTAATAAGGCGCGCTAACGTTTATAATGCGATTAAGGTTAGTTAATATCTTAGGTTCTACTGATGGGACGATGGGTCGTCTCACGCCGAACCCTAGGGGTAGAGAAATAAGAGAAATCTTTGTATTTTGTGATAATACCTTGATTGACTGTATGTGTGTAGTGATTGGCGGATAGTCGAGCGAAGTTTCGGATCAATGAGACGATTGTTGCTTACCTTTGGAACTCCAAGAGGTAAGGGGACAAACCTGAGGAGTTCCAATTCCGACAGTTATGTGCTATAATTGTGTGTTTGGATTGTAAATATTTATCTGTGTTGGTGATTTATGCAATGATTTATTTTATTGCCGATAATTGCCTATGCATGATATATCTGCTTATATGTGAATGTATCGTATAGCATTGGAATAAATGTATGGATGTATCGTATACTCTGTTGTGGGGATTATTGCATTAAAGGTCCTAATATCGATTAGGATCCGACAATATGTAACCGAAAAGCTTTAAAAAGCTTGAGACGTGAAATGGAGAAAATAATAATATTTTATGGTTTTTCAATTAATTTTAAGAGAAAAAGAAATTAACTTATTTTTGGAATAAAATAATAATAAAAGTTTGCTTTTAAGGTAAGTTAACTTAAAGGGCAAAATCGTGAAAACGTGGCTTTAATAAAGAAAAATGAAGTTTTTAGGATGAATAGTGTTTTTGGAAAACTTTATTAGTTTTTAAAATAATAAAGTTAACCTTTTTAAGCAAAAGCATTTTTGAGAAATGTGATTTCAAATTATTTGGTTCTATCCAAGAAAAAGGGGTTTTTACAAACTGTATTTCAAGGTTTGTTTTTTTACCGAAAATCGACTAAAAGAAAAGAAATGGTCTTTCGACCAAGTTTTGTTTTATGGAAAACCGATCTCGAGGACTTTGTGTAAGTGTCGGCGATTTGGGTATTGTTTTTGAGATTTCAAGAAAAATGTGGATTTCAACTTAGAAACTAGAAACCGAGACGTTGGGGTTCTAGGGTTCTGCAAAAACACGTGGATCAAGGATCCGTGTTAGTTAGTTGGTCCTGCCAGCTTAGGGACAATCTTTGTGGTCCTGTAAATTTTGAGGATGCTTTTATGCTCTTGAATCCAAAGTCCTAGATTGGTGCATCGGTTAGGGATTTTTGGGGTTCAAGCTGTTTTTGGGCTAGATGTCCTGTTTTAAGAAAGATGTTGTAAAGGCTTAAGGAGTCTAAGACATTGTGGTGGTTGATAGCGTTGATGCTTCAACAAGGAAATATTGATACGACAAAGATAAACTGTTGAAAACAAAATGATTTTCTCATGCATTCTTGTTGTTGGCAGACGTGCCGTGAAATGAGGGGACCTTCATGGGAAAGGAAACCTGGGGGATGACTTTGTCATCATGTAACATTGTGCCTTGATGGACAATGATGTCATACGAGCCATGTGTGTTCGTATTGTGCCCGGTGAGAGGACAATATAGTATGACTTATACATTGTAAGTACCACTGACATGCGCGCCCATGTATTATTTCCTGGGAGGTTAAGTGCTTAAGTTTTACCAATTTACTTTGGTGTTAGTCATTGTTGCCTGCGGATCAATGACGTTAGAGTCTGACCAACTCGTTGTTTTTGAATGGTGATGGGATTTCTGGAAATTAAGAATTGAATATTAGTGGACATATGTGGAAGTGTTCATGCATACATTTTGAAAATAACGTTGATTGTGGGATACGAGGCCCTTGTGTTTTACTGCTAGTACCTTGATATATATATTGTACTATGTGATGCAAGATGATGTTTTGTGAAACATGATTATATGAATCTGCTATTTGTGTTTGGGTATATAGTTGTCGTTTTTGGATTCATATATTGGTTTCTCACCCTTGCAATTTTCTGGACTGTGCTATCTTTCTTGGCATATATTATATGTTGTTTACAGATGGAGCCGATGCCAGAGCCATTAGCCCATTCAGGGGTGCGCTCCCTGGTGTTTGATCAGCGGGAAGACCCAGCTGCGTGGGTTATTCATCCCGAAACATACAGCCAACATACACCGGTCTAGTCTGCACACTCAAAGGGACAATTGAAGTGGGACCCCAGGAGCGGACCCATACCGTTGAGACAATCCAGATTCCTCTACCGCCCATCTGGATGCTACTACAGGCTCTTATGGATCAGGGGCTGATGGAACATCCTATCTTAGCTGCACCGCCCTGGCAGCAGCAACCACCGCAGACTCCTCCCTCGCCTTTTGTGTTAGTGGCAGTGGGGTAGGGAGTGGACGAGGAGGAGGAGGATCCTCAGGAGGCCCTGGAGTACCATCCTTTGGATGCTCCTGAGCCCCAGCCCCAAGAGAACGGGCATGTAGGTTCCTCTTTTGACTCTAGTGTTGGACCCTCCTTCGGAGGATTGTCCAATGGGTTTCACTAGGCGTTAACCAGCTTAAGGTGTAGACTCACTTTTTGAGGTAGCGATTTTTGGGTAGTCTGTTAGCGGCTACTAATGGCCATGAGTTTTAGTGATATGGTTCCAGACTATCGCTACCTAGTTTTTAGAGTTTTGGCTTTTTACTTTTACTAGCTTCTTTTGAAGGGACATGTTGTCCATAGTTCCCCTGTATATAATTAGCTACTGATGCATATATATATATAATAGCTACTGATGTCATAAAATTTTATAGCGATTTTTGAATCTTGTAGGTCAGATATGGAACTAGAAATTGGAGCTGGAGGCAGGACTGGCAGACTTCTGGACATGAATGGCATAGCGGTGAACGTGGTCGCGGAAGAGGAGCCGGTGTTTAGGCCGAGGAAGCTACTGAGCTACAGTCGGGAATGGATTTCGAGCTGCTCAGGCGATCTCTGGCTCGCGAAGCGAGCATAGTTTTCGCTTCGCGAGGCCGAGAGGCTGTGCTTCTCAGGCAGACCTTCTGGCTCGCGGGGCGAGAATAGCTTCGCCTGGCGAGTACCATGTGCTTCTCTCTTTCATGTTTGGTTCTTTTCCTTTACTTCCTAGAAGTAATGTGTGGTGATAACTGCTTATCTGCTTTGGTTTCTGGTTACAGTTTGACTGATTTGAATCTTGTAGGTCAGATATGGAACTAGAAATTGGAGCTGGAGCAGGACGTGGACGTGGCCGTGAACGTGGTCGCGGAAGAGGAGCCGGTGTTTAGGCCGAGGAAGCTACTGGAGCTACCGGAATGGATTTCGCTGCTCAGGCGATGGCAAACATGGCTGCGGCTATTGCTGTTCAAACCGCAACCATGAATGCCCACAATGCTCGGGAACAACTTCGTGCTGACCAGGCCGCTGAGGGCCGGAGCTTGACTACTTTCAGGCATCATAATCCGCCTCAATTTCATGGTGACGTGGATCCGAAGAAAGCTGATCTGTAGATCCAAGAGATCGAGAAAATCTTCGAGCTGATACACAGCCCGGAAGAAGTGAAGGTGCCTAATGCCACATTCCTACTGATGGGAGATGTGGAATACTGGTGGAAAGGGACCAAATAGCTACTGGAAGCAAATCATAAGGTGATCACTTGGGGACTATTCAAGGATCATTTCTTGGGAAAGTATTTTCTACAGAGTGCAAGAACTGAGAAAGAGCAGGAATTCTTACGGCTGCAACAATGAGATATGACAGTCGGAGAATATGCAGCCAAGTTCGAGTCACTGGCCAAGTATTTTCGATTCTTCCAGAACAACCCCGAAGAAGATTGGAAGTGTGAAGCTTTAGAGAGAGGGCTGAGATATGAGATTAAAGAGTCAGCGCTGCCACAGGGAATTCGGAATTTCCAAGCGCTGGTGGAGAAGAGTCAGATTGAACTGATGAAACGTGGGAGAGACAACAGAGGAAGTGTCGGAGGACCTTGCAGATTCAAGGGTCAAAATTATGACCAGAGGGGGAAGCAAAGTCAGAAGAAACCTTATTCTCGACCCCCAGGGAATTTTTAGAAACAACCCTACCGACCTGTTGCTCGTGCATCGGGCAATGGAGGCCAAGGCAGTCAAGGCCAAGAGAAAAAGTGTTTCAAGTGTGGGGATCCATCGCATTTGGTGAACAATTGTACGGCGCGGAATAACAAATGTTATCGTTATGGACAACCGGGGCATATTTTCATGAACTACAAGACCCCGAACCCAGTCCAAGCTGTGGATAGAAATGATGGAGCCAAAAGGTTGATGGCAAAGGGAAGAGTTTATACTCTGAGTGGTGCTGATGCTTCAAACTCCGAAGATCTGATACAGGGTGTTTGCGACATAGACGGTAACCTCTTATCAGTACTTTTTGATTCGGGTGCAACCCACTCATTCATTTCTATGGATTATGTGAAACGTTTGGAATTAGTTGTTTCTTCCTTGTCTTTTGACTTGATTGTTTCTACCCCAACTGCTGAGCCTGTTATTGTGAATTCTATATGCCTGAACTGTCCTATTGTTATTCAGGATAGACATTTTCTTGTTGATCTAATATGCTTTCCTTTAATACAATTAGATGTAATTTTAGGCATGGATTGGTTTTCTTCCAACCATATCCTATTAGATTGCGCATATAAAGCCCTAGTTTTTTCCAGTACCGAGATTTCTGGATTTTTAGCCACCAACCGCATTAGAACTTCTTCGAAAGAGGGAGATCCGGAATACGTGCTTCTATCCAACCTAGAAGTCGAGGGGAAGATCGAGCTGAGTAAGATGCCGGTTGCAAAGGATTTTCCTGAGGTGTTTCCAGATGATGTTCCAGGTTTGCTGCCTACGAGGGACATAGAATTCTCCATCGACCTGATTCGAGGAGCTGGACCGATATCGATTGCTCCATATCGGATGTCACCTGCTGAGCTCGCTGAGTTGAAAGCTCAAGTCGAGGACCTGTTGTCGAAGCAGTTCATTAGACCGAGTTTTTCGCCGTGGGGAGCGCCAGTTCTCTTAGGGGGGAAGAAAGACGGAGGTTCGAGACTTTACGTGGAATTTCGTCATCTGAATAAAGTAACGATCAAGAACAAGTATCCGTTACCGAGGATTGATAACCTGATGGATCAACTACAAGGAGCTCCTGTTTTCTCGAAGATCAACTTAAGGACGGGATACCATCAGATTCGAGTAAAGACAGAAGATATACCTAAGACCACTTTTAGGACTCGTTACGGACATTACGAATATATCGTGGTGCCTTTTGGAGTAACGAACGCACTTGCGATTTTCATGGACTACATGAATCGGATTTTTCGTCCGTTTCTTGATAAGTTCGTCGTAGTGTTCATCGACGATATGCTCATTTATTCTAAGAATCGTGAGGAACACGAAGAGCATTTACGACAAGTTCTTCAAGTTTTGCGTGAGAAGAAGCTGTATGCGAAACTCTCTAAATATGAGTTTTGGCTGGAGGAAGTCGGATTTTTGGGTCATGTCATAACGAAGGAAGGAATTGCTGTGGACCCTGCTAAAGTGGAAGTTGTACTTTCTTGGGAAAAGCCAAAGACCGTAACAAAAATACAGAGTTTTGTTGGTTTAGCCGGTTATCATCAGAGATTCATTGAAGGATTTTCCAAGATTGTGTCGCCATTGACTCAACTCACCAGGAAAGAAAGTTTTCAAAAGACCAGTGTGAAGAAATTCTTCAAAAGATTAAGGAACTTTTGATGACTTCACCGGTGTTGATACTTCCGGAACCTAGCGAACCTTACAAAGTATACTGTGATGCTTCGCATCAAGGACTAGGTTGTGTGCTGATGCAACACAGCAAAGTGGTAGCGTATGCGTCAAGGCAATTAAAGATTCACGAGAAGAATTATCCCACACACGACCTGGAGATAGCTCCAATGGTTTTTGCACTAAAGATATGGAGACATCATCTGTATAGTGCTAAGTTTGACGTCTTTAGGGATCATAAAAGTCTAAAGTATCTGTTCGATCAGAAGGAGCTCAATATGAGGCAGAGACGATGGATGGAATTTTTAAAAGATTACGACTTCACGTTGCAATACCATCCAGGAAAGGCGAACGTTGTAGCAGACGCCTTGAGCCGGAAAGCCATTCATATTTCAACCATGATGGTGAGAGAATTAAAACTGATTGAAGAGTTTCGTGATCTCAATTTGGGAATAGAGATAAGTCCGAAGAAGCTAAGTTTTGGAATGCTCAAGATCTCCAGTGGATTAATGGGACAGATCCGTGAACAGCAATCTACTGATGAACATCTTCAAGAGACGAAGAAGTTGATGGAACAAGGGAAAGCCGATGAGTTTAGTTTGGGAACAGACGGAATTTTAAAGTGCAATGGACGAGTCTGTGTACCCAACAACCCTGAGATGAGAAAGAAGATCCTAGAGGAATCTCATAAGAGTGGATTAAGTATTCATCTTGGTGCAACCAAGATGTATCAGGACATGAAGCAAAGATTCTGGTGGCCAGGCATGAAAAAACAAGTTGCAGAATACGTTGCGTCATGTCTGACTTGCCAGAAAGCAAAAGTAGAGCATCAGAGACCTGGAGGGATGCTACAATCCTTGGATATACCGGAATGGAAATGGAAGAGTATCTCCATGGATTTCGTAGTAAGTTTACCCCGAATGCCTAGAAATTTTGATTTGATTTAGGTAATCGTTGATAGGTTAACGAAATCGGCACATTTCTTACCTGTCAAGACAAACTACACGGTAGCGAAACTAACTGAGGTGTATATTAGAGAAGTGATTAGACTACATGGAATACCCTCAAGTATTGTTTTGGATAGAGACCCAAAGTTTACTTCATGTTTTTGGGAAAGCTTACACCAAGCTTTAGGAACCAAGCTACGCCTGAGTTCGGCATATCATCCTTAAACAGATGGACAAACCGAGAGGACAATTCAATCGTTAAAGGATTTATTAAGAGTGTGTCCCTTGGATAATCGAGGAAGTTGGGATGAACTGTTACCGCTGATTAAATTTACGTACAACAACAGTTATCACTTGAGCATAGGAATGGCACCCTCTGAGGCACTTTATGGAAGGAAGTGTTAGACTCCTTTTTGCTGGTATCATGATGGAGAGAGTACAATCCTAGGCCCCGAGATTGTGCAACAGACGACTGATAAAGTCAGGCAAATTCGTGAAAGGATGAGGAAATCTCAAAGCAGGCAGAAGAGTCACTCGGATCGGCGGAGACGACCTCTCGAGTTTCAAGAAGGTGAACATATATTTCTGAGAGTCAATCCAACGACGAGGGTAGGTAGGGTAATGAAGTCCAGAAAACTCACTCCTAAATTCATTGGACCATACCAAATTCTTTGACGTATTGGTCTAGTAGCGTACCAAATTTCTTTACCTCCTTTTCTTTCAAACCTACACAATGTTTTACACGTTTCACAATTAAGGAAGTATATTCCTGATCCATGTCATGTAATCTAACCTGATCAAGTACCTTTGAAAGAGAACCTGTCTTATGAGACTGCACTTGTAAGGATCGAGGACAATAGAGTCAGACAACTCAGAGGAAAACAAATCTCTTTAGTCAAGGTTATTTGGGATGATACAATTGGAGAAACAACTTGGAAAGCTGAGGACAAGATCAAAGAGCAATATCCCTATCTATTCACAGGTACGTAATTTCGAGGACGAAACTATTTTAAGGGGAGTAGTAATGTAACACCCTGATTTTTCTTGCTTTCTAAGAACAATAAACTCGATTAATGAGTTTATATTTTTATCTGTGTTTTAGAAAATGATTTTGGGAAAACTAAAATCATATTCATGCTCCATATGATCGTAGGAGCGTACGGTTAAATTTTGGGCCGAAAACACAAACGGAGCTAGGTTTATGTTTCACGGATGGTGGTGTTTTACTACTATCAAGACCTAATCTTGACTAATGAACGAGACCATTAGTCTTAGAATTCAATCCTTTACCTTTCTGCTAAAATGTGTCCTGACGTTCAAAAATGAAAATAATATATTATATTCGGGTCAAGAACTGAATTGGGTGACGATTGGAGCCGTATAATGGTTTTACGGGACCCACGAATGGATAATCTTCATGTCAAGTCAGTGTCAAGTCATCTAGAGACTCGTGCCAGTGTCATGATGGTTATCTGTACGTGAAATGACCAAATCGCCCTTGGTCTTTTTACAAAAAGACCATTTTACCCTTTCTTAATCAACAAGTTACCTTAAGTGAAAATATCTAATGTTTTCACTCTTATCTTAGTAGGCCACTCGACCCACTCATCATCATCATCAACCTCACCCGCATTTTCTCTCCTTCCTTTCTTTTCTTTCACTTTTTCTCTATTTTAGAAGCTTGAAAAAGCTTGAGTTTTGTGAAGCAAACTCATCAATCTTTGAAGGAGAATCACCTAGGAGGTATCCATCCTTCTCTATCTCTTTCAATCTCTCCTTTCTCTCCTCTAAAATCTCATTTTTTTAGAGTTAGGGTTTTTGACCCATTAACTTCAAAAATCCATGAAAAATTGTAGAAAAATCCTTTTAATACCAAACCAATTTCTTTGGCCTAGGTTCATGACATACTTCCATGATCCAAGTGCTTAGGGCCAAGAAATGTTCCTAACCCATTTGGGCAAGAAGAGGCCGAAACCCCCTTTGGTGAAGGATAGGGTTTTTGGTTGATTTTTGGTATTTTAAGCTTGTATCTAGGGTTATCTCACTTAGTTAGGGTAGTATCCAAGAGATGAGAATTTTTGGAGCTCCCTAGCTATTTTTAAAATCAAAGGGCCGAACCCTAGAGGTAGAGAAATAGGAGAAATCTTTGTATTTTGTGTTAATACCTTGATTGACTGTATGTGTGTAGTGATCGACGAATAGTCAAGCGATGTTTCGGATCTATCAGACGATTGTTGCTTACCTTTGGAACTCCAAGAGGTAAGGGGACAAACCTGAGGAATCCCAATTTCGACAGCTATGTGCTGTAATTGTGTGTTTGGATTGTAAATATTTATCTGTGTTGGTGATTTATGCAATGATTTATTTTATTGCTGATAATTGCCTATGCATGATATACCTGCTTATATGTGAATGTATGGTATAACATTGGAATAAATGTATGGATATATCGTGTGCTTTGTTGTAGGGATTATTGCATTAAAGGACCTAATATCGATTAGGATCCGACAATATGTAACCTAAAAGCTTTAAAAAGCTTGAGATGTGAAATGGAGAAAATAATAATATTTTATTATTTTTCAATTAATTTTAAGAGAAAAAGAAATAAATTAATTTTTGGAATAAAATAATAATAAACTTTTGCTTTTAAGTGTAAGTTAACTTAAAGGGCAAAATCGTGAAAACGTGGCTTTAATAAAGAAAAACGAAGTTTTTAGGATGAATATTGTTTTTGGAAAACTTTATTAGTTTTTAAAATAATAAAGTTAACCTTTTTGAGCAAAAGCGTTTTCGAGGAATGTGATTTCAAATGATTTGGTTTTATCCAAGAAAAATGGGTTTTTACAAACTGTATTTCAAGGTTTGTGTTTTACCGAAAATCGACGAAAAGAAAAGAAATGGTCTTTCGACCAAGATTTGTTTTATGGAAAACCGATCCCGAGGACTTTGCGTAAGTGTCGGCGATTTGGGTTTTGTTTTTGAGATTTCAAGAAAAATGTGGATTTCAACTGAGAAACTAAAAACCGAGACGTCGGGGTTCTAGGGTTTTGCAAAAACACGTGGATCAAGGATTCATATTAGTTTGTTGGTCCTGCCAGCTTAGGAACAATTTTTGTGGTCCTGTAAAGTTTGTGGATGCTTTTATGCTCTTGAATCCAAAGTCCTAGACTGGTGCATCGATTAGGGATTTTTGGGGTTCGAGCTGTTTTTGGACTAGATGTCCTATTTTAAGAAAGACGTTGTAAAGGCTTAAGGAGTCTAAGACATTGTGGTGGTTGATAGCGTTGATGCTTCAACAAGGAAATATTGATATAACAAAGATAAACTGTCGAAAACAAAATGATTTTCTCATGCATTCATGTTTTTGGCAGACATGCCGTGAAATGAGGGGACCTTCATGGGAAAGGAAACCTCGGGGATGACTTTGTCATCAGGTAACATTGTGTCTTGATGGACAATGATGTCCTACGAGCCATGTGTGTGCATATTGTGCCCGGTGAGAGGACAATATAGTATGACTTATACATCGTAAGTACCACTGACATGCCCGCCCATGTATTATTTCCTGGGAGGTTAAGTGCTTATGTTTTACAAATTTACTTTGGTGTTAGTCATTATTTCCTGCAGGTCAATGACGTTAAAGTCTGATCAACTCGTTGTTTTTGAATGGTGATGGGATTTCTGGAAATTAAGAATTGAATATTAGTGGACATATGTGGAAGTGTTCATGCATACGTTTTGAAAATAACGTTGATTGTGGGATACGAGGCTCTTGTGCTTTACTGCTAGTACCTTGCTATATATATATTGTACTATGTGATGCATGATGATGTTTTGTGAAACATGATTATATGAATCTGTTGTTTGTGTCTGGGTATATAGTTGTCGTTTTTGGATTCATATATTGGTTTCTCACCCTTGCAATTTTCTGGACTGTGCTATCTTTCTTGGCATATATTATATCCTGTTTACAGATGGAGCCGATGCCGGAGCCGTTAGCCCATTCAGGGGTGCGCTCCCTGGTGTTTGATCAGCGGGAAGACCCAGTTGCGTGAGTCATTTATCCCGGAGCATACAGCACAGCATATACCCGTCCAGTCTGCACACTCAGAGGGACAATGGAAGTAGGAGCCCAAGAGCGAACCCATACCGTTGAGACAATCCAGATTCCTCTACTGCCCATCTGGATGCTACTGCAGGCTCTTAGGGATCAGGGGCTGATGGAACATCCTATCCCAGCCCCACCGCCCCTGCAACAGCAGCCACCGTAGACTCCTCCCCCGCCTTTTGTATTAGTGGCGGAGGGGCAGGGAGTGGACGAGGAGGAGGAGGACCCTGAGGAGGATCCTCAGGAGGCCCCGGAGTTAGGGATGGCAATTCAGACCCTACCCGTTGGGTACCCGCAAAAAATACCCACGATGGGTAAGGTAAATACCCGCTTTATGGGTATGGATCCGGGTCTGGGTAATTACCCGCAAATTTGAATCGGTATGGATGCGGGTACGGGTACTCCAGTACCCACCCCGCCCCACACCCGCATTATGAAATCATATTTTGTTACAGGATCGGGATAAATAACTTCAATTATTTCCAGACTTTGAACTCTCATTGTGAAATTATTCTGACCTCTATAACACAATCACAGCCATGCTACTTGTGGCAACTTATAATGCATAAGTACATTCCAAATTCAACTTAGGAGACTTGTCTACAATTAGTTCAAATGACTGGGATTTTATTCTTGCAAATGTTATATAGAACTTTTCATTTATAGATCCCATTTATACCCTACAACATAACAGACATGAGGTAGCACTTATACCCCAGATGCGACTCTTATCAAGATCCCAGCACTTAACATGATTTTTTATTTGAGTTATAATGTTGTTTTTGTTATTTATTGGTTTTTCTTAGTTAAAGTGCGGGTAACGGGTACGAATATGGGTACTTAGGTATCCAGAGGGTACGGGTATGGGCACTAAAGTTAATACCCATGCGGGTATCGGTTCGAGTACGGATATTTTTTTCAAGCGCGGGTATGGGGACGAGTACTATAGTACCCTACCCAGACCCTACCCATTGCCATCCCTACCCGGAGTACCATCCTTTGGATGCTCCTGAGCCCCAGCCCCAGGAGAACGAGCATGTAGGTTCCTCTCCTGACTCTAGTGTTGGACCCTCCTTCGGAGGATTGTCCAATGGGTTTCACTAGGCATTGACCAGCTTAGGGTGTAGACTCACTTTTTGAGGTAGCGATTTTTAGGTAGTTTGTTAGCGGCTACTAATGGCCATGAGTTTTAGTGATATGGTTCCAGACTATCGCTACCTAGTTTTTAGAGTTTTGGCTTTTTACTTTTACTAGTTTCTTTTGAAGGGACATGTTGCCCATAGTTCCCTTGTATATGATTAGCTACTAATGCATATAAATATATATACGAGTTATTTTGTTTATTTCTTCGAGTGGTTGTCGTTTATAGTTATTAAATAAAAGAAAAAATTTTATCACGATTTTCGGGACTTAATGAGATATATTTAAATAAACTGTCCTTCCGATAGTAAAACCAACAAGTTTTATTTAGCGTTGGTAATGTGTTTTGGGTTACAAATGTGGTGCCGGATTGAGGGTGTCACAATCCTGGTACCAACATAAAGGCGTTCTACACCGTCGCCTATATAAGGCTTCATAGGGTGCCATCCCTATACTTTTGTGGAAACTGTTGTTGTAGGTGAATTCTATCAATTGTAGAAATTCATCCCAACTTCCAAGTTGTTCCAACACGCGAGCTCTCAGCAAGTCAAAGGACTGTATTGTCCTTTCGGATTGTCCATCTGTCTGTGGGTGATACTCTGAACTTAATCTGAGTTTCGTTCCTAGGGACTCTTGTAAACTTTGCCAGAATCTTGATGTAAATCTCGGATCACGATTCGAAATAATACTTGAAGGTACACCATGTAATCTGAAAATTTCTCCAATGTATAACTGAGTCAATCTCTCCAGTGAATACTTTATGTTGATGGGAAAAAAGTGAGCCGACTTGGTTAGTTGATCAATGACTACCCATATTGAATCAAGTCCCTTCCGAGTCTTTGGGAAACTCGTCACGAAATCCATCGCGATACCATCCCATTTCCATTCCGAGATGTCCAAAGAGTGTAGCATTCCTGCTGGCCTTTGATGTTCAATCTTGGCCTTTTGACATACTAAACATGAAGCTACATATTCCATTACGTCTCCCTTCATCCCGTACCACCAATACAACTTCTTTAAATCTTGGTACATCTTTGTGGCTCCTGGGTGTAAACTCAGTTTATTCTTGTGAGCTTCCCCTAGAATCAATTTCCTAAGCTCGGAATCGCCCGGTACACAAATCCTTTCGCCGAACCTTAAGATTCCATCTGCTCCCTCTTTGAATTCCGATACTGCCCTTGTCGCACTAATTCCCTTTCTCCTTGTAGGTACTGAATACTTTCTTGTTTCTTTCTTATTTGTTCCATTAATCCATTGGAAATAGTAATCATACCTAAGCAAAGCTTTACCGACGACATCTTGATTGTCAATCGCATATCTCGGAATTGTTCTATCAATTCTTGCTCTTTGACCATCATTGCAGATGCATGTATTGAATTCCTACTCAGGGCATCAGCCACCACATTTGCTTTTCCAGGTGATACTGTAATTGGAAATCGTAATTCTTCAGAAATTCCAACCAGCGTCTTTGTCGCATGTTGAGCTCTTTCAGTTCAAACAGGTATTTCAAGCTTTTGTGGTCACTAAAGACATTGAACGTTGCTCCATACAAATAATGTCTCCAGATCTTTAATGCGAAAACTACTGCCGCTAGTTCCAGGTCATGCGTAGGATAATTCCCCTCATGATTCTTCAGTTACTTGGAAGCACAAGCTACTACGTTCTGGTTCTGCATCAATACACAACCCAACCCTTGATGTGAAGCATCAAAGTATACCTCAAAAGGTTCCTTGGGATCAGGTAATACTAAACAGGCGAAGTAGTCAGCCTCCTTTTCAATTCCTAAAAACGTTCCTCGCATGTTTTAATCCAGATGAATGCTTGATCTTTCCGAGTTAGTTGGGTAAGAGGTCCTACTATCTTGGAGAATCCCTCAATGAATCTCCTATAGTATCCATCTAAACCCACGAAACTATGGATATCTGTTACCGTCTTAGGTCTCTCCCATTGCAAAACAGCTTCAACCTTCGACGGATCCACTGCGATCCCTTCGCTCGAATCATGTGTCCCAAAAACTGAGCTTGGTCTAACCAAAATTCACATTTTTCAGGTTTCGCGTATAATTGTTTCTCCTTTAAGGTTTGAAGAACCACACTGAGGTGTTCAGCATGTTTTTCTTCATTAGGAGAATAGATTAGAATGTCGTCTATAAAGACAACGACAAACTTATCAAGATAAGGACGAAAAATCCTATTCATATAATCCATGAATATGGCAGGAGCATTCGTCACTCCGAATGGCATCACAAGATATTCATAATGCTCGTAGCGTATTCGAAACGTTGTTTTTGGGATATCCTCCGCCTTCACACTAATCTGATGATAGCCCGGTCGTAGGTCCATCTTCGAGAAAACAGCCGATCCACGTAACTGGTCCATCAAATCATCAATCCTCGGTAGCGGATACTTGTTCTTGATCGTTACTTTGTTTAACTGACGAAAATCTACCCATAAGCGAGAAGTTCCATCCTTTTTCTTCACCAGTAAAACTGGAGCTCCCCACGGCGATACACTAGGTCTAATAAATTCCTTTTCCATCAGTTCCACCAAATAATTCTTCAAGTCCTCTAGTTCTGATGGCGACATACGATATGGTGCCATGGATATTGGTCCAGTGCCCGATACCAGATCAATCGCGAACTCAATGTCCCGAACCGGCGGTAACCCCAGCACATTTTCAGGAAACACCTTCGGAAACTCATTGACAACAGGTATGGACTATAGATCTAACTTACTCTCTACGTCCAAGGAAAACAATAACATGTATCCTTGTGCTCCCTCTTTAAAAGAAACCCTTACTTGGTTAGCAGATAAAAATCCAAAAATCTCATCCTTCGGAAAGACTAAGGTTTTATGAGCACAGTCGATGAGAATATGGTTGGAAGATAGCCAATCCATGCCTAAAATTATATCTAATTGTATTAAAGGCAAACTAATCAGATCAACAAGAAAATGTCTATCCTGAATAACAATAGGACAGTTCAAGCATATAGAATTGGCAATAACTGGTTTAGCAGTTGGGGTTGAAACAAGCAGATTATAAGATAACAAAGAGACAGGCAATTTCAATAGTTTCACACAATCCATCGAAATAAAGGAATGGGTCGCACCCGAATCGAAAAGTAAAGTCAAGAGGTTACCCACTATGTCGCAAATACCTTGTACGAGATCGTCAGAGTTCGAAGCTTCAGCACCGCTCATAGTGTAAACTCTTCCCGTCGTCGTCAGTTTGTTGGTCCTCGCGTGGTTGACAGCAGATCCACATTTTGGAGCATTATAGACCTTTGCTAAGTGTCCCAGTTGATTACAGTTGAAACACTTAACTGTTCTCTGTGGACAGGTGTCAGCCATATGGTTCGGATCTCCACATCTGTAGCATTTCTTAACTTGGCCTTGGCTTTGGTTCTTTTGGCCTCCACTACCTGATGTAGCAGCATTTGAACGGAATGGTTGTTGACTTGGATTGTTCCCCTAAGGTCGGAAATACGGTTTCCTCTGTTGTTGCTTCCCCTTTTGACTTTGAGCTTGAAATTGGCTCTTAAACCGAGAGGGTCCTCCAGCATTCACTCTATTATCTCTTCCTTTCCTCATCTGCTCCACCTTGCGGCACATCTCGACTAGAGCTTGAAATTTTCTAATCTGCAAGGGCAGCACAGATTCTTTGATCTTGAACCTTAACCCTGCTTCAAATCTCTCACATTTCCAACTTTCATTAGGTTGAGTCTGAAAGAAACGGAAGTACTTGGCAAGCGATTCAAACTTCGCTGCATACTCCCCGACAGAAAGATCCCTTTGTAGAAGACAGAGAAATTCTCATTCCTTCTCGACTCTAGCACTTTCAAGAAAGTACTTGTCCAAAAATGTGCTTCGGAACGTATCCCAAGTAATCTCCTGATTGTCAGCTTCTAACAGTTGCCTAGTACCTTTCCACCAATACTCTGCATCTCCCATCAGCAGGAAAGTAGCATACTAAACCTTAACTCCTTCTGGACTCAAGATGAGTTCAAAAATCTTCTCCAGTTCTTGTATCCACAAGTCTACTTTCTCTGGTTCAGCGTCCCCACGAAACTATGGAGGATGATGACGTCGAAATGCAATTAGACCTCTACCTTCTGCAGCTTGCTGGTTCTGAGCAGCCATAGCAACTGTCTGTAGGGCAATAGCAGCCTCAACATTCTCCATTGCTTGTGCAGTATAATCCATTGCACCCTCATAGTACTTATCATCATGATCATGGTCATTGACAGGACCACCTCGACGACCCATACCACGACCGCGTTCACGGCCACGGCCACGTCCACGTCCATGTTCACCTTCTGGTTCCATAGCTAACCTGCAAGACAAACTCAGTTAAATATCAACCAAAGACATGGAACTTGTGCTCACTAGTTAACACATATTACTTCTAAGAAGTAATTCAAACAAGTCTCAATCAGAGAACACACAACAGCAACACAATTGACCTATTTCCCAAAGATTCCTGAAAGACTCGACCAGCTCTGATACCACTAATGTGACACCCCCTTCTGGGACATCACATGGTTACTCGTTGTGGAAAATAAACTTTATTAATTTATGCTGGTTACTTTCGAAAAATAAAATTTTCTAAGTATTTAACTTATTTCGAAAATCAGTGATAAATTTTTTTTTCTTCTAGCTTAGTTTACCATACATCAACGTAACTTAAACATACATGTATATAAACATCAAACAGAGTATACATATTAAGATATCATAATTTCATGCATAAGGCCTTATACATATCGCCATTCAAAAGAGTCATGGCTTTCAGTAGCCAGAGCAACTAACGAAATTGTTATTCAAAATAACAGGACTTATCCTATAGCTGGTCCGCCTCTAAAGTAACAGTGACTCCTCGTATGTCACCCTTCTCCATACACTCACGCGTCAGGGAACGGGTCCCTGAATGTTTTTGTGGCATCTTGGAAACCATCTGATGGTGCAAGGGTGAGATACCAATATATGGATTCAAGCATGATAACTACATGCACCACTCACCAACAGCACATAAGCATATATAATCATGATGCATAATATTTTACTAAATAAACAAGTAGTTTATCATAGGGTTTCATACCCGATATTCATCGTCATTTATAAAAAAATGTATGACATTTCAATGTTCAACGTCTATTTATTTACTTAATCTCCGGAGATCCCAACACCGTTATAAAAATGAGTTGATCAAGCTCGATTGCCAAAAAGGCACACCGTTGTTATAACCATTGCACACTGTCCAACACAAGGCACGAGTGATCATCGTTTATGGTTTTCATTGTCCATCAAGGCACAATGGTATACACCGTCTTGAATATCCTGCCATCAAGATATTCAGATTAACACCGTTGGCACGTCTGCCGAGTTTTAATGCATGGAAAAACGTTTCAAGTCTTGCCACTTTTCTTTGTGTTCGTTCTTTCGTTGTCGTAGCTCAAAGGCTCCCGACTATTCATAACTTACATCATTTTAAAACTTTTCACCGTTAACACAGGACAAAATGTCCGAGTGCTCAATCGCGGAACCTTAGATCGATGCACCAGCCCGAGGTCCGTGGTACTAGAAAACATCATTCACCTTTAATCATGTTTCCTCATAATAAGAGGAGGACACACAGTCCATAACACCGTTGCACGGCTTTTCGTGCTATTTTTACAGAACACTAGTATCTTGACATCTCGTATACTAGGTTCATGTTTTCATCGTTTTTCACCGTTTTTCGTTGTGTGAAACACAAATCCAAAACTCCGCAAGTCATCCAAGTTGTCAGATTTTACACTGTTGGGAAAAACTCGTTTATAGAAAAACCTTTCTGTTTGAAAATGGTTTGAAAACCATCGAATTGCTGATAAAACTTATCTTTTGTTGAAAGTCCCTTCCCAAAAATCCATTTTTGAAAGGAAACAGCTGAGACCAAAAACGTCGTCCCAAAACAGCATTACTTTTTTCGAAAACGTTTTCCGTAAATCTTTTCGGAATTAAAACGTCGTTTTAGCATTAAAAACGTCTTAAGTTCAAAATCTTGACTTTTTCCTCTTATTTTAATTTATTCCACAAAACGATTAATTTATTCTTAAAAATCTAACTTCTTCTACTAACCTTATAAATTACTTTAGGATCCTCTTCTTCTTTAGAAATCTAACGTCATTGAAAATTCCCAACGTTTCCCAAATAAATCTTTGGCGTTTACTACAAAGCTTTTCAAGGCTTTTATCCCCGTTAATTAATTGAGCACTGACCACTGTCAGGCTTCCTAATCAACAATCAACATCACAATATGATTATAGCAGATACTACAGGTAAAATACATAGTAAATCACTATACTCATATTAGCAAGCAATTATCAACAATCAAAATAATTGTGGAAAGTAAAGCAATCAATCACCACACAACTTAAGCACATATTTACAAACCAAACATGATAACACGCAATTATCAAGAGATCCTTCAGGCAGTCCCCCTTACGTCTTGAAGTTTCCCGATAAGCGAAAAGTCGCCCGATCGATTCGGAAGTCGTCCGGTTTCTCGTCCGATTACTCGTTGACAACTACACAAACAATCAATCAAAACATCAACTTTAAATCACAAAATTTTCTCCTAACTTCTCCCTCCTAGGTTCGGCCATAGACAAGAAAATATGGCTAGGGAGTTCCAAAAATTCTCATCTCTTGGATTCTATACTACCTAGGTGTGATAAGACTAAATCAAAGCCTATTACACCAAAACTTGAACCAAAACCCCATCCACTCATCCATGGAGGTTTCGGTCATAAATACCCATTTGAGCTAGGAAGCTCATTTGGTTTACAACTCTTGGATTATGATAGATGATCATGAATCTTGTTGAAATAAAGTGGTTTGACATTAAAAGGATTTTTCTACAATTTTTCATCGATTTTTGAAGTTTATGAAAAAAAACCTAACTTCCATGAATCATAAAGATTAAAGAGAGAAATAGAGAGATTAAGAGATGAAGATTGAGGTTAATACCTCCTAGATGATGAAGCTTGGTGAGAAACCAACTTAATTTCACCAAATCTTTGAAGATTATGAAGAAAATGAAGAGAAAGTATGTAGGAAAATGAAGAACAAGGAAGAACAAGTGGGATAGAGAGAAAAGAAGGGGCTGGTCGAATTTGGCCAAGGGTGAGGGAGGGAAGTTGAGATATTTTCTCACTTAGGGGTAATTTGGTCATTTCATTAAAAGATCAAGGGCATTTTGGTCATTTCGCATCCAGATATTTTGAAAAACCATCATGACACTGGCACGCTTCCAAAGATGATGTGACTTGATGTGACATTGAGTTTATCCGTTAGCGGGTCCCGTTAAATCCCTTTACAGCTCCAATCGTCTCCCGGTTCGAGTATTCGCCCGAATAATTTATATTATTTTCACTTTTTAACGTCAGGAACTGACTTTAGCAAATTTGTAGAGAATCGAATTCTAAGACTAACGGTCTCGTCCGCGAGTCAAAATTAGGTCTTGATAGTAGTAAAACACTATTGTCAGTGAAAACGCAGACCGGGCTCTGTCTGAGTTTTCGACCCAAAATTTAACCATAGCTTCCTACGATAGCATAGAGCATGACTATGGTCTCAGATTATTTTATTTCACTCTCTAGACCCTCCAATAAAATACGAACACATAAATACTATTTAATTAGTATTAGAAGGTTTGAAAGAAATCGGGGTGTTACAGTTTTGGTTTCAAAGATTTTTTTAAAAGGTTTTCCAATTTTTCCTAAATTAAATAAAATTGGTGGCGACTCTACTGTTTTTCTAAAAACCTTGTTTTTTCGCCGTTTCCTTCGCGATTCCGGTCGCGACACAAACCATAAAAAGGAAAGCATGGTATAAAAGTGTACATACGACTTCCTCTCCTCGCCCAAAATACATCAAAAAGACAGACTCACTAGCCATACATACTTAGTACGCTAACACACTCTGCTTCAGCCTGGATGACGGATACTCGCTGCTCGTACCCATTGAATAGCCACTTAGAACCTCTCGAGATTGGGGTTTGTGGCTTTTCCACCAGCATCGGGCTCGTATGGGGTGTCGTCCATCTCCTCTTCAGTTGGTTCCACCACCGAGTCTTCTTGTAATATAAGAGAATATACAATATGGAGATAACAGAGGATAAGAATTACATGTCACCATAGATAGGGATAAAGGTGAAGCAAATAACATTGACAACACATCCACACACAATCATACAACAACCAACCTCAGGGTTCATTGAACTTAACTACTTATCTCACACTCTCATGCACCTAGACCTGACATGAAGACGCGGCCACATTCCTAAATCACAACGTATCCCCTACCAAGCAAGATACTCATCCCTTACCAAGCAGGATGAAAGTCAAATGTCTTCTGAGCAGTAAGTTCCGTTACACCCACGGGTACATTACATCCCCTACCAAGCAAGGTGACATTATTCCCCATTCTCGATAGAAATAGCTATCCCGGTGTCAGAAGGCGCATCAGAGATCTTGGAAGGTCACAGTAGACCTACCAGGCATCTATTTGTAGTTCCGGTTTGACCTCGCGTAATGCCAGATCTACGCGGCTGTGACATCACCACACGATGCAGTCTAGCATAAATCCTCATGACTCATTCCGATCAATAGCTTAGTAACTCAACCTCTTCACCTGACACACTGAACACTAACACTCCCTACCAAGCAGAGTGTTCATGACTATCCATAGTCCTCAAATCATTCCATCAGGATGAGTACAATAGCTTATTACCACCAAATGATCTTATCTCATACTTCTCCCAATCTGCAATGATCATCTCTTAGCTCTAAGCAAACCAACAATCACATATGCATTGTCATATTATTCCACCGCATGTTATCATCATATCATCGGATGAGGCAAATAAGCATATTATCACAATATCACCAATTAAGACAATAAAGCACCTTATCACAATCATGGTAAAACACATATCCACAATCACATCATAGCAAACATATAAAAATATTAAACATACAACCTCAATCAACATAGTATCAACCTATGGTGATAAACCTATAATGCCTAAGTCTACATTGGTACCACTTTCCGGTAATTGCCAATTTGGACTTAAGTGTTGTTGGCTACTCTACCACTAGTAGGTTTTAGGGTCCCCTACGCATATCAATGTATTCTAACCTACTCTTGCCTCCCCAAAGAGTGTGATTCTTTCCCCCGCCTGAAACCGCTATGCGCGCGCTTTCCCATAAAACTCCTGCTTGCGACACCGCAACTGTCAACCTTGTACGCTTTTCAACGAACACACCACACGGCTCCTTAGATTGACAAAGATACCCCTGGCATGCACGTTCGGCCAACAATCGCGCCGAGTACACGAACGAGGTCCAAAAACAACCAAAAACTCAAAAACGATCATGAAAACAACGATAAACAATTGCAGGGTCTGAATCAATGAACTCAAAGGAGACAACCACGAAAAGAGAGAGGGAATTTACCAAGAACAGCGGTTGTCCCTCACCAAGGCATATCTGGCACGTCCTCCTCACACAAATCCTCGAACAATTGATTTGGCAAAAACACCTGTAAAAGCCTAAAACGCATCGAAACGATGTCGAGATTAAGAATGAGAAAGAAATGGAATTGAATGACTAAAAGAAGGTAAATATCAACAATGTCGACACCGACTTACCTTTATGATACTCACATGCAAAGGTAGCAGTGCGAAGGTGTCGAAGCCACGAACTCGAATACACGATCGGTTTAAAAATCCAATACCCGAAACTACTCCAACCGAGCTCTCAAAGTGCAACAATGGTGACTTCTATTTTATTTACTTTTACTTGTCCTATTCTTTAGCTCCATGAAGAAGATGATTCTCCTTTCACTTATTTGCATGAAGTAGACTTTAGGTGTTTAACTGTTCTAGTTAGCTTAAGTTAGATGTTAAATGGGTTAGGTGTCCATAGGATCATTATTAAGTCTCACATTTAGGCTACTTAGGTGATTATGTGTCACCACCATGGCCACCTCCTACCATGTGTTGACACGTGTCCAAAAGTGGCATGTGTCATCCCCGTGTGTTGCCGCGTGTTGTCCCGTTGTCACGCCCAGGTGTTTCCTTCCGCATTTTCTCGCGTAATCCACTGCCAGAATATTTTCTATATTATTTTTAGGCTATCCCTAAAAGCCTATTGTACTCATGTCCCCGTCTAATTTTAATATGGTAACCCTCCATTAATTAATTAATCAACTAATCGCTCGATTAGCGTTTCATCGTGTTAGGGACCCGTTCTTCCACGTTTTTGCATTTTCTGAGCTCGTTCCAAGGCCAAATTGATTCCAATTTGGACCATGGCTTCCTCAACACATAAGAAACATAATTAAGACCTTAAATATGCTTAACTTATGCCCCCGCACACTAATCGAGAAAACGGGGTGTTACACATGACCTAGAGCTAGCAACAATAGTGTTTGCACTAAAGATATGGAGACACTATCTTTACGAAGCCTAGTTTTGATTGTTCAGTGATCACAAGGGCTTAAAGTACTTGTTTGATCAGAGAGAACTGAATATGAGACAGAGGAGGTGGATGGAATTCTAAAGGATTATGAGTTCGATCAACATTACCATCTAGGGAAGGCTAACGTGTTGGCAGATGCATTCAGTTGGAAATCTTTACATGTGTCTGCAATGATGGTAAAAGAGCTAGAGTTGCTGGAACAGTTTAGAGACCTAAGTTTTGGAGTGGAAGTATCTAAGGATAGAATGTACCTAGTATGACCTCAGTGACTAGTGAGTTCTTAAAGATGGTTCGAGAGAAGCAAGGATCTGATCAGTATCTCCGAAAGATGAAAGAGTTGATAGAGCAAAATAGGACTTCGTAGTTTAACATAGATGGCCATGGGGTTATTATATATAAGGGAAGGATCTGTGTGCCTGAGGATATAGAAATTAGGAAGATGATCTTAGAAGAAGGCCATAAGAGTAAGCTAAGCTTTCACCCAGGAGCAACGAAGATGTATCAAGATTTGACGAAGATTTTTTGGTGGCCTAGGATGAAGAAAGAGATAGCGGAGTATGTGTCGTCGTGTTTGGTGTGTCAGAAGGCTAAGATTGAAAATCAGAAGCCGGCTACAATGTTACAATCTCTGGATATCCCAGAATGGAAGTGGGACGACATAGCAATGGACTTCGTAATGGGATTGCCCAAGACTCCGAAAGGATTTGATGCAATTTGGGTAATCATTGATAGGTTAGCGAAATCTTCATATTTCTTAGCCATCAATGAAAGATATTATTTGGAAAGGTTAACCCAGATTTATATCAAGGACATATTAAGATTACATGGAGTGCCTTCAATTATCATATCGGAGAGAGACCCGAGGTTTACGTCAAGGTTCTGGAGGAGTCTACAAGAAGCTTTGGGAACCAAGTTAAGATTGAGTTCAGCTTATCATCCTTAAACGGATGGTCAATCTGAACGAACAATTCAATCATTGGAAGATTTGCTAAGGGCTTATGTGCTGGAGCAGACAGGACGTTGGGATAATTTCTTTCCATTGATTGAATTCGCCTATAACAATAGTTTCCATTCCAGTATTGGAATGGCACCCTTTGAAGCTTTGTATGAAAGGAACTTTAGAACTTCGTTGTGTTGGCACGAGACGGGAGAGAATCAAATCTTAGGACCTGAAGTGGTACAACAGACGACGGAACAAGTTAAGCTTATAAGGGAAAAGATGAAAGCAACAAGCAAAGGAGTTATAGTAACAAGAGGAGAAGATCTTTAGAATTCCAGGAAGGAGATCATATTTTCTTGAGAGTTACACCAAAACTAGAATCGGCAGAGCGCTAAAATCTAGAAAGCTTACTCCTAGATTCATCAGACCATTTCAAATTCTTCATCTGATTGGTCCAGTAGCCTATCAAGTAGCCTTACCTCCAAACCTATCTAATCTTCATGATATTTTCCATGTGTCGCAACTTCGAAAGTACTATCCTGATCCATCACATGTCATTCAACCCGAGTCAATACAGATAAGAGAGAACTTAGAATACAAAGCATTACCTATACGGATCGAAGATTGAAGGGTTAAGGAACTTCGCGGGAAGCATATTCCTTTAGTGAAAGTGATCTGGGATGCAACAACAGGCTATGCTACATGGGAACGAGAAGCAGATATGTTGCAGCAATTTCCACATCTCTTTTAAGATACAACAAATTTCGGGGACAAAATTTCTTTTCAGGGGGTAATAATGTAACATTCTATTTTTAGTAAATAAAAATTTAATATCTTAACAAGGTTTGGATAAACTTTCGTTAGTACTTTAAATTAGTTTTAATTTATTCCCCTGATTATGAGTAGAATGCTAACTATAATTGTTAGAATATAGATTAGAAGTTTAGGACCTAATGGTAATTATGCAACTTGTTAAGGGAATACATGTGTCCTAAAGTAACTAAGTACCACTTTGCCCCAACCTGTATCCATTGACCTTATAAATAATCGATTACAAGTAAGAAGTGAATTTATTACAACTTTGAAACTACAAATTTGTAAAGTCGGTAGCCTATTTAAATGACACCTCATGCTTAGTAAAAACCATGACAAAACTTAAGAAGATGACACCTCCTAGTTACCTTATGGGAAACCGTGTAAGTCTAGAATATACCTAGCTTTAGTGAGTCATCCTACATTTACAATCAATCAATATAAGCTCCCATTGAGATAACCTCCTCACATCTGTACATGCCACAAAGTTGCACACACTATAAACGAAAACAATCAATTTGCACCGCCAAAGTAATCCAAGCAATGAATTTCATGATGAAGCCATGCGAATATAAATCTATATAAGCTAAGTAAAGGTTAAATTTTCGGCCAGCACATGTAAAAGGCCTTATTTTGCCCACCGTGTGAATTTAGTAGTTAGGATGAAACACCTAGCCTAGGAAGTAGCCTTGCTTAGCCATGCTTATTTAACCATTAAAAAAAGTAGAGTTCTTCAGATTGAAGCAATCTAGCTTAGTTATGCATTCTCTTCTAAATACCAACCATATTCCCACGACCAAGCTTTCGGCATTCACTCAAAAGAAGTTGTGCGAACTTTGTTCAGAATCATCAATTATCATCCTTTTGAATACTTGCCTTCATACACTCCAACACTAGCTACCCGTATTCTATCTCTCTAAAATATGTAGTTTTGCTTACTTTAGTCCATAACTATCCATCACTTTCATCCTACTCGGCTGAGACTATTCCACGTTTAAGATCAACATCTAGGAGGAATTCAAGGAAGCAAACAAAGGAGCAATTCTCACTTGCAAGGAACCGTGCTTGGGTGTAGGTGTACACAAAGTCTCGTGATATTGCTCGTGAGTTCAGGGTCAAGGCTGTTCGTGCAAGTGGTGGTGAGATCGTGGTGGGGTTCGTGTGCTCGTAGTGTTCGTGCTCGTACTCGTTTGTCAGGTGGGGAGAAAGAATCACACATTTGTCGGGAAAGCAAGAGTAGAATAGTATATATTGATATGTGTAGGGGAACCCTAAACCCTACTAGAGGTTGATCCCTTACAAAGTACCTAAACCCTCGGTATAGGTATCTTTGGACTATCACCGCTACGAATATACCCTAGGCTAGACGACTATTGCTGGATGGATGATTGGTATGTTTGCTGTGATTGCAAATATGTTCTCTATGAGAATTATGTGTTTATAAGTTTAGAATGATAAGTTTGATAGGATGGATTGTATGATCTTATATATTTAAGATGCTATATTGAGATATTGAATATTATGTCTGCATGTTTTATGAATAATGACGATGATGACAATGAATGAAAGTGCCACAATGCATGTGTGAGGAAAAAGTGATGGATACTGTAGTATAGTGAATAAAGTGATATAAGGATTGAGATATTGGTGGCACAAAGGTTGGTTGACATGCATAGCATAATCACGTGCCAAGTGGCGAGCCATGTGGTATGGGACACACGAGGTTAGTGTACCTGAGTGCGGGTATTGATTACGGAAGGGACGATCTTTGTGTTCTTGGGGATATAATCGTGCTCAGGACTTATCACTTGTGATGGATGGGGTTGTTCTTATCGTGTCGTGATGCCCGCTGGAGCCTGGTTATCCCGAATGGACCCTGAGTATTCCACGTCGCAGGTGGACTTTCCGAGGTGGCCAAGATACCCCTCCCGAGAGTTGGAGTGGGGATGCATTCTTATTGGTCACGGCGAGCGGAAAGATTACCTGGACAACTAACTAAGGTTCTCCGATACTGAGAACGAGTTTTGAGACATCGGCCGACATGCAAGTAGGGACGAGATACATATAATATAAGTGTTGACTATGAGTGAAATGATGGATTGGAGATGACTGACATGTATGATCCATGGAGATGTTTGTCTAAATGCTTGTGCGATGTGTGTGATGTTAATATATGTTATCCTATGATTTCTTTCCCATATATGATGTTTGTTGTAGATCCTTATCTACCTATTTTCTCTATGCATGTTTTCTCTTCTGGTTCGTGGAGAAGATACTACAATTGAGGAGTCGATTCTTGAGGAGGATAGCATTCCCTATGAACCTGATGCTGGTGGGAGAGCCGCAGATGCCAGTAGTGAGAGACCGGGAGTAGATGGTAGTTCATGTCCACCATATCATCCTTATTGATATGAGTGTTTGGCCAGTGTGTCTCAGTAGGTATGAGAGTTTTGAGTGTTTGTATTTTGATGTATTTGGTGAGAGGGCTGGGGCGAGAGATAACATATTTTATTAGTTGCTTTTGGGTGTGGCTTATTACGTATCTTTCCTGCTGAAAGTTGTTGTATTAGCCATATGACCTTAATGGCACACTCTGATTAATGTACTCAAGGATGATTGCACTTACTTTTAAGTTTTAAATTTTTCGCATGTTTTAGGATTAGATAATTAGGTTACTTAATGAGGCGGGATGTTTCATTTGGTGGTATCAGAGCAGTTCGATTCTAAAACGGACTGTGAGGTTTTGTTGGCGGAACAGTTTAGTCTGTGAGGATGGGTAGTTGAAACTGGCCATGTTTTGTCGATACCTCAAGAGGAATCGACTGGGTTTAGAAGGGCAGAATGCTAGTTTGTTGGAGTTATCCCTTTGTTTCCAAAAGTTTGGAAATGAGGATAACATATTTGATGGTATGATATGTGTGATTGTTTGCTAATAGTTTGCTTAGTGCGATTGAGACTTTTGAGCTAATGGTTACTTTTATAGGAACCAATGGCTCGTGGTGCAGGACGTGGAAGGATGGGAAGAGGTAGAGGTAGGATGGTGGAAGCTGAGGATAACAATCATCATGGAGAAACCTCAAGAGTGGGAGGTAGTGAGGAAACAGCTGAAGCTATGAGAACTCTGAGGCATTTGGCGGCAACCATGTTGCAACAAACTCAACAAAATGCTCAGTACATGCAGCAATAGAGGGAAGCACGAGAACAACCTCAACAACCGAATCCGGTGAGAGAGGAGGAAATGGTGGAGCTCAGTCTGAATGCCTTCATGAAGGGAAACCCTCCCCAATTCCATGGAGACTACAACCCGAAAGCTACTGAGCTGTGGATTCAAGAGATTGAGAAAATCTTTATGGCAATACATTGTCGGGAAAACAAGAAAGTGACTTATGCTTCGTTCATGTTGGTTGGAGGAGCGGAGCATTGGTGGAAGAACAAACAGAGGTTGTTGGAGGCTAAAGGAAGGATTATCACATGGGAGGTATTTCGGTAAAGCTTTATGGATAAGTATTTCCCAAAGAGTGTCAGGCAAGAAAAAGAAAGGGAGTTTATGACCCTTAAGCAAGGAGGAATGTCGATTGGCGAGTATGCTATGCGCTTTAAGGCACTGTTAAAGTTTTCTCAGTTTTATCAGGTACATCCAGATGAAGAATGGGTATGTAGGAAGTTTGACGAAGGATTGAGGCCCGAGATGAAGCGGGTGATGTTGCCTTTTGAGATCTGTAACTTTTCGACATTAGTAGAAAAGTGTACAGTGTTGGAAGGACATGACCGTAGTAGAATGGTCCAACAAAGAAGTGGTGGACCAATTCGCAACAACAATCAGAAGGGAAGAGGAGGAAAGTTTCAGCAAAGAAAAGGACCTTACAATCGACCGGTGCAATAAGGTGTTAATGTTGGAGAAAGCCAGGGACAAGGACCACTAAGATGCTACAGGTGTGGAGGAGCACACTTTGCTAGAGATTGTCCAAGTGCAGGATAAGGCTGGAGCTTAATTTGTTATCGATGTGGCAAGTCTGGCCACATTGCTCGATTTTGTAGGCAAGGAATGATGGAGAGGCCCGGTGCAGTAGGGCAAGGAAGCAGACCTATAGGAACTGGAACAAGACCACCAATGGCAAATCAACAATGAAGGCCACAAGCTATGGGAAGAGTGTTTACCGTGAGGGGAACTGAATCCTCTCAATCTCCAGATCTGATACAAGGTATGTGTTTAGTTTCGAGGAAGCTCTTATCTGCATTGCTTGACTCAGGGGCGACCCATCCCTTTATTTCTTTGTAATGTGTGGATCATTTAAAACTACATGTTTCTTTGTTACCATAAAATTTGACTGTTTCTACTCCTACTAGTAGTCCTTTGATAACTATGTCTGTTTGTTTGAAATGCCCTATTGTAATAGAAAATAGGAATTTCTTTGTCGATCTGATTTGTCTACCCATGCAACAATTAGACATGATTTTAGGCATGGATTAGCTTTCGGCTAACGATGTATTCTTAGATTGTGCCAAGAAATCTCTTATCTTTTCGGAGCAATCTAGATTAGTGCTCGCCGGTGACAGAGATGTTTTACAAAAGAATCAAGCTCAAGAATATGTGATGCTGTTTTCTATGGATGTGAAAGGGGATCTCAGCTTAGAATCTTTGCCTATAGTGCGGGACTTTCCAAAAGTGTTTCGTGAAGATGTTATGGATTTACCACCAGAGAAAGAAGTGAAGTTTGCCATAGACCTAGTACTAGGGACGGGACCTATTTCGATAGCACCTTATCGGATGTCTCCGTCGAAGTTAGCTGAGTTGAAGAAGCGACTGGATGAGATGTTGGTGAAGGAGTTTATAAGGCCAAGTGTTTCACCATGGGGACGCTCTTCAATCCGGAAAGCAACTGGTATGTTACACACCACACTAGTATTATATATATATATATATATATATATATATATATATATATATATATATACTAGTGTAGAAACCCGTGCCTTGCACGAGGTAAATGTTGCTTTCTTAAATTTATATAAAATATTTTAATTTTAAACATATAAGAAACAATATTTTTATTAAAAAATTAGTTTATATCAATAAACCTAGATAAAGTATACCAAATTTTAAGTTAATCATTATGGTTATGCGTTATAAATAGTTGGCTAGTAACATGTTTAATTATAATCGTTAAAGTAGAATAAATGGAAAAATAAAAATAAATCTAGGGGTTAATATTGTAATTTAAATAATTATTGTGAAATAATTTTTGGTTCTAGAATCCAAAAAATAAAACAACACATTTTTTGAAATGTAACTTTTAAATATTTTTAATAATAGTGTAATGAATGTAATGACTTGTAATCAAAAAAATAGTAAATGGATAATATTTAATATAGTATAATAGATTAAATTTAATTTTTAATATAATAATTTTAAAATAAATATATATTATATTAAGTGTGTATATAAATAGATTGGCCTTTAAATATATATTTAAAATATAGGCTAAAATATACTTTTGGTCCTTTATCTTTAAAAAGATTCATTTTGGTCCTTTATATTTCAAATGTTACACAAACTCCTCTTTTCTGTCAGTTCTGTTAGAGACGCTGTTACCTGTGGCTTATGTGGCAGATGACATGACAATTGTTCCACTCTAAAGCTGACATGTGGAAGTTTTCATGGAAACCCTTCCAATTTTTTTTAAAAAAATAAAAACCCTTCTTCCCCAATTGCCTCTTGCTATACCCATCACTCAAGGCTACCATATATACATCGCATACTGGAACAAGAAGAAGAAGAAGGGAAGAAGCGGAACAAGAATGAAAGAGCTTTTATTCTTGCCTGGCTCGATTTTGGTGCCATCATTCTTGTTGAGGGCATTTCTCTTGTTGTATTCGGTAAGCTTCACAAAACTGCAATTCACCTTAATATTATTATAATAATTGGAAATTAGTGTCATTTTATTTCTCTTTTTTTGAATTGCAGGGTTCCTACCAGAAGAGTGGGACAAATTGTTTATGAAATATCTCTATCCATCGTTTAGCCTATGGTTTTCTTGTTTGTTGCTGGAGTTGTTGCATATGGAGTCTTTAAATATATGCAGAATGAGAACAATGAAGAGAAGAAGAGATGAAGAAAATGAAGATTGTTGCTGGAGTTGTGACGTTACTATTGTTGCATAGGGGAAGACGATGAAGAGATGAAGACAATGAAGATTTTTGCAATTAAATGTCAAAACGACGTCGTATTTACAATGGCAACGTCACTTCAGATGTTAACGATCACGTAGGAGAGAGATTAACGGCGTCAGTCATGAGTATGACGAAAAGGACGAATTTGTGTAACATTCGAGAGATAAAGGACCAAAATGAATCTTTTAAAAGATAAAGGACCAAAATGAATTCTGACCAAAAGATAAAGGACCAAAAATATATTTTAACCTAAAATATATTATCTATAAGAATTAAAAAATCACTATGTTTCCATGCTCTCAATAGTATTAAGAAATCAAATATTCTAATACAGACGTAAATAGTAATACCAATATGTGTTTGTCCAAGTTGATAGGCGGGGTTTGGTCCATTAAGAATGTGGTACTTGAATGGGTCCCTAAATCATAATATAAAATCATAAAACCCTGTTGGGAATATCCCTCGCTTAGACACTTGACAATACCCCTGAAGATTAATATAATCTCTCAATTATCGGGTATGGTCAGAAGACACTCTAGAAACCAAAAAAATGTAAATAGCATTAAAAAAATTATGTAAAAATTATTAAAATAAAATAAATAACCTAAAACAATATAAAAGATAAAAAAAATCTTACATTGCAAAAATATATGTCTAAGAACAATAATGTTCGAAAAAAAGAGAACAAATGTTGGTCTCCACCGTACAGTAAATCTTTCAATTCTTAATTTTTTTAGTGTAAAAAATCTTTCAAGAAAATAGAACAAATATTTTAAGGATACCATGCACGTGGTTATAAAAAAATTATTTTTAACATTTTAAAAAATGTAACTAATTCTTAAATGAGTTTAATTTCTATATACTGACAATGTAAAACTTTTTTTACACAGACATCCAATTAAAAATTGTAACGTCTACATATTTTTATAACTCTTATCCTAACTATCTTAATAGTCATCTATACCATGATTGGTGATTGGTTGACAGTATAAAAAACTTTACACTATCAGTGCAATGCAATGAAACTCTTCTTAAATTATTTAGAGTTTGATATAATTATAACGTAAATGATAATTATAAAAATAATTATTTAGTATAAGTTAAAGAAAACATAATAGGAGGTCATATAAAGGCCGAGAACAACGTACACTACTTCATTAGTGACCTATGCGACGTACGGGCGACATTTCTTCGTCATGAACAAAATTAAAATCCAAGATGAATTTATTACATAGAAATATAATCAATTAAAAACATTAGATGAAACATATGGTTCAATTATGGAAATAAAATCATTTAAAAATTCCTTGAAAAAATTTCAATTGATCATAACCAATGACTATATAAATTTCAAAATAAACCAATTAAATGAAGAAAATATTTATGAGCAAAGAACAAATTATTAAATATTTAACCCCGTGGATTATAAATATTTAAATTATTATCTACCCATGATTTTGTATTTCTTTTATTCTTTTTAATATTATTTAGGTATGTTGCAGATGATTGGTAGGTATTTTGGTGCCAACCAAGTTGGGATCAATCTTTCTATTGTGATGCCTTTACATGCCTTAGCCTTTTGAGGCGACCCCACTTACGTAGGATAATCTCATTAGTCCTAAGCTTATATTATTAACTATGCCTAACCGTATTATAGCGATAGCATGGTATTCGAACAACGTATCGGAAACAAAAACGAAAAGCAACAGCGCATACGGAAAAGCATAGAACAATCAGAGTAAGGCGCAGACTTAAAGATAACTATACATAAACCATGCATAACATGCCCCATAAGTAGGGCATTGTACATATATATACACACGGTCTGTACATGAAAACTAAAGAGATAAAACATATACATCAAAAGACACAAAACCGAAAGCCCTCACAACTCACCAGCAATACCCGCCCATCTCTCAAAAATACATGGTAAGCGGTCATCTCACAGCCTAGATGCACCGGCAGGCTCCCACCATCAGTGGTGAGGATGCCCTGAACTACCCTGGCCCTCGGCATGAGTACGCCTATATGTCACCGGAGGCTCTGTAACACCCCTCTTTCTCGGGTGTCACTTTCGTAACCCCTAAACAACATAAAGTATAAAAATGATTTTACTGGTTTACTTTCAGAAAACAGGTTCCTTTACTCAGGTCTTCCTTACTGTGAAAATAGTGATAAAATTTTTTCTTCATACAACACTGAAGAACATATCCTCAAGATAATTATTAACACTACTCACATACGCATATATGTATCACTAGATTAACAACACACATAGGAGACCTTGGACAACACGTCCATTTCCAAAATGTAATGAGAGAAATAAAAATGCTACAAGTCCGGAAGCTAGGTAGCGATAGGTCTGAGAACCATATCTCCAAAACCCTGGCCGTCAGTAGCCACTCACAGACTACCCAAAAGGCACTACTTCAAAAGAAAACCCTAAGCTGGTCTAATACTAACAAAAGACGCACTACCTAACATACGTCGTATCCCTGAGACTGAGTCTCATCTTCAACCATCCATACTCCTTCGTCGTCAGCATCGAGTAATTCAAGCTATTGAGTCCCTAAGCGACCCAGAGGGTTGTGGACAAACATCTGTACATGTATCCAAAAACACAATAGGGTGCCCAACATGTACAGGCAAGGGTGAGAAACCAATATATGAATCCAAAAACGACAACTACATACCTAAACACAAACAACAGATTCATCTAAGCATATCCCACATAATATCATCATGCATAAAATAGTACAATATATCAGAGTACTAACAATAAAAACACAAGGGCCTCGTACCCAACAGTCAATATTATTTTTAAAACGTATGAATGAACACTTCCACATATATCAACTAATGTTCAGTTCTTAATTTCCGGAAATCTCATCACCATTCAAAAACAACGAGTTGATCAAGCTCTAAGGTCATTGACCCGCAGGCAACAATGACTAACACCAAAATAAATTGGCAAAACGTAAGCACTTAACTTCCCAGGAAATAGCACATGGGCACGCATGTCAGTGGTACTTACGATGTATCAGTCATACTGTATTGTCCAACTCAGGGCACAATACGCACACACACGGCACGTATGACATCATTGTCCATCAAGGCACAATGTTAGATGATGGCATAAGTCATCCCCTAGGTTTCCTTTACCATCAAGGTCTCCTCATTTCATGGCACGTCTGCCAAAAACATGAATGCATGAGAAAACCATTTTGTTTTCGTTAGTTTATCTTTGTTGTATCGATATTTCCTTGTTGAAGCATCACCGCAATCAACCACCATAATGTCTTAGACTCTTTAAGCCTTTACAACATTTTTCTCAAAACAAAACATTTAGTCCAAAAAAGCTCGAACCCAAAAATCCTTAATCGATGCACCAGTCTAGAATTTTGGATTCAAAAGCATAAAAGTGTTCGCAAGCTTACAGGACCACAAAGATTGTCCACAAACTGGCAGAACCAACATACTAACACGGATCCTTGATCCACGTGTTGTTGCAGAACCCTAGAACCCCGACGTCTCGGGTTTTAGTTTCCAAGACCAAAAGCCATATTTTTCTTGAAAACTCAAAACTAAAACCTAAATCTCCAAAATTTACACAAAGTCCTCGGGATCGGTTTTCCATAAAACAAAACTCATGGTTGAAAACCACTTCTTTTCTCTTTCGTCATATTTCGGTAAAACGAAAAGTTTTGAAATACGGTTCATAAGACAAAACTCTTTCTCTTGGATAAAACCAATTAATTTGAAATCACGTTTTCCAAAAACGCTTTTACTCAAAAAGGTTAACTTTATTATTTTAAAAACCAATAAAGTTCCCAAAAACACTACATTTTTCTTCCTTAAAGCCAAAATCTTCTCCATTTTGCCCTTTAAGTCAATTTACCCTTAAAAGCAAATATTTATTATTATTTTATTCCAAAAAGGTAATTTATTTATTTTTCTCCCAAAGTCCATTGAAAACTAATTTAATATTGTTATTTTTCTTTATTTCACGTCCCAAGCTTTTTAAAGCTTTTATATTACATATTATCGGATCCTAACCGGTGTCAGGTCCTTTAATGCAATAATCATCCCAGCAATCATACAATGCATTCATACATTTTATCTCAATGCCAAGAAATAAAATCAGGCATAAACAAGCAATTTCAAATATAAGCAGTTATCAGCAAATAAATGAAATCAATCCACAAACAATTAAACACAGATAAATAATTACAACTCAAACACACAATCACAGCACATAGCTGTCGGAATTGGAATTCCCTAGGTTTGTCCCCTTACCTCTTGGAGTTCCCAAAGCAATAGCAATCTCCCGATTGATTCAAACTTCGATCGATCTCTTGTCTGATTATCCGCCGATTACTACACACATACGATCAATCAATGCATTAACACAAAACACAAAAATTCTTCCTAATCCCCACCTCTAGGGTTCGGCCTCATGCTATTAAAAATAGCTAGGGAGCTCCAAAAATTCCCATCTCTTGGACACTGCCCTAACTAAGTGAGATAACCCTAGATACACACTTAAAACATCAAAATCCAACCAAAAACCTACTCATCCACTATGTGTAGGTTTCGGCCCCTCAATACCCATATTGGTTAGAGGAATTTCTTGGCTCCAAGATCTTGGATCATGAAAGGATATCATGAATCTAGGCCAAAGAAACTGGTATGGTATTAAAAGGATTTTTCTACAATTTTCATGGATTTTTGAAGTTTATGGGTTAAAAACCCTAACCTCCATGAAACAAGGATTTGAAGGGATGAAAGGAGAGATTGAGAGAGATAGGAGAGAGTTACTACCTCCTTGATGAACTTCCTTGAAAGAAATGAGTTCAAATCACTCAAAAACTCTAAGTTTTCTAAGCTTTTTCAATGGAACTTATGAAGAACAAAGGAGAGAAAGAAGAGAAAAGTGAGGATGGGGGAGAAGAAAGGGTGGCCGAATGGCCTTAGGTGAGTTAGAGGGTGGGATATATTTTTTTACTACAATGGCAAACTTGGAATTTGCTAGAAGGGTATTTTAGGAATTTTGCTAAAAGACCAGGGGCATTTTGGTCATATTGCATCCAGATATTTTGAAAGTCATCATGACACTGGCACGAGTCCCTAGGTGATTTGACACTAACTTGACACTGACTTGACATCTCGATTATCCGTTCGGGGGTCCCGTTAAAAACCCTTTTACTGCTCCAATCGTCTCCCAGTTCGATTATTGCCCGTATATAATGTATTATTTTCACTTTTGAACGTCGGGACCGATTTTAGTAAATTTGTAGAGGATCGAATTCGAAGACTAATAGTTCTGATCGTTAGTCAAAATTATCCGCGAAAACATAGACCGGGCTCCGTTTCTGTTTTCGGCCCAAAATTTAACCGTAGGTTCCTACGATTGTATGGAGCATGAATATGATTTTAGTTTTTCCAAAATCATTTTCTAAAATACAAATAAAAATATAAAACTCATTTCGGCCACATCCGTGTGAATGGTAGAAATTGGACGACTCTGAAGGGTCCCAAAATATTGTCTCGGTGTGACGCCCCTCCTCTGAAAAGAATGCTCACTGGCCCCGTATAAACCGTAAGAAAGGTAGAACGGTCCACACGCCACCCCCGATCATCGTGATAGATGATCTCGATCAGCCCCAACACCGGCATCCTCAGTGCTGACGTGATAAAAGGGTGAGTCCTCGAGTCCATCGTCTACAGCGGATGGCTCCTCGTCTTCAGGTGAACCCAGGGCAGAACAAACAACAAAGAACAATAGGGAGATAAGAATACAATGTGTGTAAAATCGGAACGACAACAGAAGTGCATTAAACACATAACACATATAGCAAGTAGCATGTATGGCAAATATCACAAATATATCACGCAGCCAAACATCTCTCGAGTCAACACATGCAACAATCATCCACCTCCATAAGTCTCTCCCTCAGATCAATCCTCTAGACCGGGATACTAATCCTATGCAGCATGTCGGCCGAATCCTCACAGCACAAAGTTCCACACCGGAACAGGAGTTATTTTGTCCAAGAAACTGAACCACTCTCTGTGACCAATAAGAGTGCATCCCCCTCCCAAACCCGGGACCGGGTTGTCTTAGTCGCCTTGGAACGTTAGCCTGGAACATGGAAATCTTAGGGATTAGTCTGGCAAATCGGACTGGATCGGGCGTCACGACAGGATAGGAGCTACCTTATCCGTCACTGTAAACTATTCCCAAGACCGGCAACATCCCCAAGGTCACTCCCTTGACCGCCCCTCCACTCTCCGTTCCCGCACTCAGGTACAACTAACCTAGCATGACGTTGACAGCCCATACTACCTCTCATACGCCCTCGCCACTTGGCAGCTGATGATATGCAACAAATATCCTTAACGGGTTTGATACCGGATCTCACGCCTAACGCTCAGTCAATAACAACACGATGCCACGCGTCCACGAGCCACAACTCAAACAACACGGCCACATCCTCAAACAACCAACACAACAACAACGGCACCATCCATGGTATCAACCCGACAACACGCACGACACACAGCCAACTTAGCACTAACCGACATTCCGCCACAACACACAACAGCATAACATACAACATAATAACAATACATATATGCATACAACATCTCAGCATACCAAGTAGACATGTAGGCACGTATACAGATAGCAGATAGTACCACCAGCATCACAACTGTCATACGAAACAACACATCCTTGATCAACAATTACCTGACCTAGGATTCAAACTTAATGGTGATAGCCCAAAGTAAACTAAACCTAGGGTTTAGATACTTTATCGGGGCTCAACCTCTAGTAATGTTAGGGCTTCCCTACACATTGCAGAAAATACAACTACGCTACTCTTGCCTTCTCGACGACAACAGTACTCTTTCTCCCCACCTGAAAACTTGGCGTGAATCTCAACACGAACATCGGCATACTCCCCCACGCAGGAAAGAAAGTGAAGAACAGCCACCAAGCACCTTCAACAGCTGCGGTTTCAAGCTCTAAACCACGAGTAATCACGAATGTGAACTTTGGCCTAATGACGAGTCGCGTTTCGACACCTCGATTGCCTCGAAACCTGAGTTACTCTCTCTAGAATCACAAAGCTTCTCTCACTAACCCTCTACACTCGAGCTTGAAGAAAGGTGACAGTGATGCCAAGTGAAAGTGAAGATAAAACTTTACTTGGAGCATGCTGGTGAGAACGCTAAAGCGTGGGGCATCTCCACGCTTGAGTATGCCCACGCTTGAGCGTGGGACCCTTCCAAGCTTAAGCATAGAGCCTCGTCCACTCCGTCCTCTCCCTGGCTTGACACGTGTCCTACACGTATCCCACGCGCGTCAAAACTCAAGACAGCTGGCATGCGCACTCAGCACGCTTGAGCGTACACAAGGCCAACACCTGAGCGTTGGCACGCTATAGCGTGCTCCCTTCCAACGCTTGAGCGTGCTGCTTAGCTGGGAAGAGCCTCCCAAACTCCTGACTTCCCCAGTTTCTTGTATAACACGTTATGCACTTCCATCCTGATTCAAACCTATTTCTAAGCTTCCAACTAGGTCTTAAACTAACGTCAAACAAACCACGCAATCAATCAAACCCCTAATCGAGATTAACCGACTCAATTAGAGTAACATAAAATCAGGATGTTACTTTACCACACCCTTAAAGAAAATTTCATCCCCGAAATTTCTTGCACATACCTGAGAATAGATAAGGATAACTCTGGCGCATCTCCTCTTCACGTTGCCACGTTGAATCTCCCGTCACTGGGTCCTACTCCACTCTGCCTACGGAATGTGCTTGTCGCGCAGTTCCTTAATCCTTCTATCCACGATCCGAACAGGTGAAGCCTCATACTCAAGGTTTTCTTTCAGTTTGATTGATTCAAGCTCTTGCACGTGTGATGGATCAGGGTGATACTTTCGAAGCTGGGATACATGAAAAACATTGTGTAGGTTCGAAAGATTTGGAGGTAAGGCTATCTGGTAGGCTACAGGATCGATTCGTCGAAGAATCTGAAACGGACCTATGAATCTAAGTGTTAGGTTTCTAGATTTGATTGCCCTGCCGCTCCAATTCTTGGGGTAACTCGCATGAAGACATGGTCGCCCTCTTCGAATTCCAAAGCTCTTCTCCTCTTGTCGGCATAGCTTTTCTGCCTATCCCTTGCAGTCTTCATCTTTTCCCGTATCTTATGGACTTGTTCCATCGTTTACTGTACCAGCTCCGGACCTATCAGCTGACTTTCTCCAGTCTCAAACCAGCACAACGGAGTCCTGCACTTCCATCCATACAGTGCCTCGTATGGCGCCATGCCAATACTTGAATGGAAAATGTTATTGTAAGTAAACTCGATCAATGAAAGGAACTCGTCCCAACTCCCCGTGTTCTACAGCACGTACACTCTTAAGAGATCCTCCAATGATTGAATCGTTCGTTCAGACTGATCATCCGTTTGAGGATGATAAGCAGAACTCATACTTCACTTAGTTCTCATAGCACTGTGTAAGCTACTCCAAAACCTCGATGTAAATCTCGGATCAGGATCCGAAATTATACTCGAAGGTACCCCATGCAGCCTCAAAACCTCCTTGATGTAAATCTGAGTCAATCGCTCCAGAGAGTAACTCTGGTTGATAGGCAAGAAGTGAGCACACTTCGTCAACTTGTCAATGACTACCCACATTGCATCACACCATTTCTGAGTTCTCGGTAACCTAGAAACAAAGTCCATGGCAATGTTATCCCACTTCCATTTGGGACATCTAGCAATTACAACAACCCTGCTGGCTTCTGGTGTTCAATCTTCGCTTTCTGACACACCAGGCAGGTTAGGACATACTCCGCCACCTCATTCTTCATCCTCCGCCACCAAAACAACTTCTTCAGATCCTGGTACATCTTGGTAGCCCCCGGATGAAAACTCACCCTACTCTTGTGTGCTTCCTCCAAGATCATTTTCTTAACTTCGCTATCCGCTGGCACACAAATCCAATCAACAAACCTAAGCAGTCCGTCAGTACCACTTCTGAATTCTCAAGTCCTACCTTCTTCTATTAGCCTGCTCATACTCTCGAGGTACTTATCCCCAGCTTGTTTTTTCAATAAAAGATTCAGGAAATTGCAAGTCACTTTAACCATCCTAAGATTCAGCCTATCCTCGACGATTTTCGCATCCAGATTCAAATCCCTAAATTCCTCTATCAGCTCTAGCTCCTTTAAACTCATGGCAGATACGTGTAGGGATTTCCTACTGAGCACATTCGCTACTACATTCGCCTTACCTGGATGGTATTGCAGGTCGAATTCATAGTCTTTTATGAATTCTATCCACCTACGCCGCCTCATGTTCAACTCTCTCTGGTCGAACAAATACTTCAAGCTCTTATGGTCGCTAAATACACTGAATTTAGCACCATACAAATAGTGTCTCCATATCTTCAATGCAAACACTACCGCAGCCAATTCCAGATCATGTGTTGGGTAGTTCCGCTCATGTACTCTCAACTGCCTGGAGGCATACGCCACCACTTTTCCTTCTTGCATCAGCACACATCCCAAGTTTTGATAAGACGCATAACAGTATATGTCGAATCGTCCTAAAGGATCTGGTAAAACCAACACCGGTGATGTGGTTAGCCTTCTTTTCAGCTCCTGAAAACTTTGCTCGCAAGCTTCTGACCACTCGAACGTCTTCCCTTTTCTTGTCAACTGCGTCGTAGGTAATACAATCTTAGAGAATCCTTCTATAAACCTTTGATAGTAGCCCGCTGAACCAAGAAAGCTTCTCACCTCGCTTACAGACTTAGGGCTTTCCCAACTCACTACAGCCTCGACCTTCGCAGGATCCACTGCAATTCCATCCTTGCTAATCATATGTCTTAAGAACTCCATTTCCTCTACCTAGAACTCGCACTTCAACAGCTTAGCATACAATTGCCGGTCCTTTAACACTTGCAGCACCACCCTTAGATGCTTTTGGTGTTCCTCCCTACTCAAAGAGTAACAAAGAATATCGTCGATAAACACAACAACAAACCTATCAAGGAACGGTCGGAAGATCTTGTTCATATAATCCATGAACACAACTAAAGTATTAGTCACACCGAAAGGCATAACTAAGTACTCGTAGTGACATACCGACTCCGAAAAGCATTCTTCAGCACGTCCTCTTTCTTAACTCGGATCTGATGGTATCCAGATTGTAGATCGATCTTAGAAAACATAGCTGATCCATCAAATCATCTATTTGTGGTAACGAATACTTGTTCTTTATAGTCACTTTGTTCAGTTAACGATAATCTATGCACAACCTCATGCTCCCATCCTTCTTCTTCACAAACAGCATTGGCGCTCCCCACGGAGATGCACTAGGTCTGATGAACTCTTTGCCTAGCATCTCGTCCAACTGCTTCTTCAGCTCCGCCAGCTCAACTGGAGACATCCGATATAGCGCTATCGAAATAGGCCCAGTCCCCGGAATCAGGTCTATAGCATACTCCACCTCCCTCTCCGGTGGCAGTCTGGGAACGTCATTGGAAAACACCTCCGAGAAATCCCGTACAATAGGCAAAGCCTCCACACTAGGAGTTTCCTTTGCTTCCAAAGAGAATAGCACCACACACCCCCTCGATCGTCCACCAGTCGGAATACTCTCGTCGGCAGGCATCAATCTAGGTCGCTCGGAGAAACAAAAGGTCTTGTTTGAGCAATCTAAAATCACATGGTTGGCCAAAAGTCAATCCATGCCCAAGATGAGATAGATCTGCTGCATAGGCAGACAAACCAGGTCTACAAGAAAGTCACGGTTCTCTATGGTTATGGGACATTGAAGGCATACAGATAAGGTAATCAGAGAATCGCCAGTAGGCGTAGAAACAGTCAAATCATAGGGTAATGAAGAAACAGACAACCCTAAATGATAAATGCACTCTAACGATATAAAAGAATGAGTAGCCCACGAATCAAATAAAACTGATAAAAGTTTACCAGAGACTAAGCATTTACCTTGTATCAAGTCAGGGCTTCCGTGGCCTACTCTGCCGACTTGCTACAGCTAATCTTGGACCACCACCGCTTTGAACTCTACCACCTTGCTGTTGGAACTGGCCCTTCCTGCTAACCCCCGGCTTGCAGTCTGAGGCATAGTGGCCCATCTGGCCGCAGCCGAAGCACTTGATGTGCTGCGTCCTCGGGCAACTCTTGATGAGATGTGGCCCACCACATCTGAAACAGGTCATGGTGTCTTGCTGGACCGAGCTAGAACTACCTCCACTATAATTTGTACCTTGCTGGGCTGAGTGATCATATGCCTTCGCCCTCTGTTGGAACCTTCCTGCCTTGCCTCTCTGGGTGCTCCGAACAGGTCCACCACTTTTGACTTGCTGTTGGACTGTCCCTGCTCGGTTGTGTCCTTCTAACACCGTGCACTTCTCCACTAACTTAGGAAAGGAATTGATGCTCAAACCTCATCGCATACTCGCCGACAAACATATGTTCTTGCTTCAGACTGTAACGCTCTACGTTACATTAGTAACCCAAAATAAATATTTAAATAAAATATGAAGAAATAAATTTTTCTTAAATAATATGTCTGAATAAATACTTACTTTAATAATATCAAAATAATTGTTTGCTTCAATTAAAAAAAACGAAATAACATAATAAGTTTCAAAACCTCAAAACCAGGCGTCTTACAACTCGCATAAAGAAAAAATATCTAAACGGTAATATAGTCCTCTTGGCATAGGCCATACAATACTAACCAAGCTCTAAAACTAAAGAGATAATCCTGAAGCGTCTGGCTGCTCAACAGGATCGTCCTCAGGCTCTTAAAACAATACTACTAATGAGATATAAAATCCCAGTGAACAGAAATACAGTTATAAAAGGTTTTCACAAAAGCATTGTTCTCAGCCGGTGCGGTAACCGGAAAAACTGTCCATGATACCTGCTATTTTCAAAATAATGATTAATAAAATAATATTAATAATATAAATTATTATTGGAAATAACCAATCATCATCAATACATCATAAATCAAGTATGTCAAAATCTCATATATCCAATAATTCCAATAAACCACTTATGTCATATGACTATCAAACTGCACATAACAATGACGTCTCATTGCCTATGTTTACTCATGAAGGCATTTCGATGTCACCTTCTCTTCAGTGACATTACTCATTTTCGATACCAACCATTGTACCCTGGTGGTATTACTCATTTGCAGACTCTAGTAAAGTGTCCAACTTTTCCACATTTGTTGCAGGTGACTTGTGTCGCAGGGCACGTGCGATCTCCATGTTGCCACCCACACTTATAACACCCATCACTCTTATCACTTTGGGCACCCTTGGAGATTGTGAGTACAGGTCGTAGGCTCTTCTGGAACTTGCCATCTTTGCTGTGGAACCTCTTGCCATCATAAGAACTCTTCTCCCTTGATTTCTCAACCACCAAAGCCTGTATCTTTTGCTCAGCCACCCTACACTTGTTTACCAAGGTGGGGTAGTCCCGAATCTCCAGGATCCCAATAAAGCTCTGCAACTCTGGCTTCAAGCCTTGCTCAAACTTGATTACCTTCCAATCATCCAAAGGATTGTCCCTAAAGTAATGAGAGAACCTTGCCAAGCTCTCGAACTTAGCAACATACTTGGCCATTGACATGTCTCCCTGACGAAGCTGAAGGAACTCTGTTTCTTTCTGGATTCGAACACTATGCGGGAAGTACTTCTCCAAGAAGACTTCTTTATAATTGTCCCATGTGATATGGGGTGCCCAAGGCTAGCAAACCACCCCTAGCACAATTCCACCAATGCTCCGCATACTCCAGCATAAAGGTGGCGAAATCCACTTTTTGTGCATCAGTGCACCTTATGATGCAAAAGATCTTCTCTAACTTTAGCAACCACTCCTTTGCCTCAACCGGATAAGCAGTACCCCGTAAGGTTGGCGGATCATTCTTCCTAAACTCTGATAGTCCCACGTACTGCGGATCCTGAGCTACAACTGCTCCAACGTTAGGCGCATTCCCGTTTTCCATCAACTGATGGAGAGTCTCTGTCTGCTCTTGCATAACTCTGGTCATTTGAGCCAAAGTAAGCCGCAAGTGCATCATCATTCCCTCGCCTATTATTTGCCATAATTCCGCACACCACCAATCAAACATTGAGTTGGCCAGGCCCAATATCTAAAATAATAGCATGCAGTATTTATGACTCAAATAAGCATCCTATGCGGCCAAGTTTTGATTTTAGAAAAACCCAATAACCACAGTCCGATTTAGGATTGAACTGCTCTGATACCAAAAATGTAACGCCCTTCGTTACATTAGTAACCCAAAATAAATGTTTAAATAAAATATGACGAAATAAATTTTTCTTAAATAATATGTCTGAAGAAATACTTACTTTAATAATATCAAAATAATTGTTTACTTCAATTCAAAAAAACGAAATAACATAATAAGTTTCAAAGCCTCAAAACCGGACGTCTATTACAACTCGCATAAAGAAAAAATATCTAAACGATAATATAGTTCTCCTGGCATAGGCCATACAATATTAACCAAGCTCTAAAACTAAAGAGATAATCCTCAAGCGTCTGGTTGCTGAACAGGGTCGTCTTCAAGCTTTGAAAACATACTCTTAAAGAGATATAATATCCCAGTGAACAGAAATACAGTTACAAAAGGGTTTCACAAAAGCATTGTTCTCAGCCGGTGCAGTAACCGGAAAAATTGTCCATGATACCCGCTATTTTCAAAATAATGATTAATAAAATAATGTTAATAATATAAATTATTATTGGCAATAATCAGTCATCATCAATACATCATAAATCAAGTACGTCAAAATCTCATATATCCAATAATTCCAATAAACCACATATGTCATATGACTATCAAACTTCACATAACAATGACATCTCATTGCCTACCTTTACTCATGAAGGTATTTCAATGTCACATTCTCTTTAGTGACATTTCTCATTTTCGATACCAACCATTGTATACTGGTGGTATTACTCATTTCGACATCTCAACGTATGGCGATGTTACTTTCAATACCTCATTATGGCAATATTTCATAATTTCGACATCCCAATTGATTGGCGATATTACTTTCGCTACCCCTATGATAGGCGGTATTGCAGCAAACAACATCCATGGCATATCACAGTTAACTAATCATATCAATACCACTTATATCATCATATAATCCAAATATAGTATGTCAATCAACCAAGTCATGTGTAAAACATACATATCATCATAGCATCAAACTTAAGAATAAACACATAATTCATGTTATCAACATTTTAAAGGAAAACCCCCTAAATTTAGAAAATAGGATTTGATCAAACGCAAGACAATGTTTTCAAAAACCATGTTTTGAAATCATATCCCAACCTCAATACAAATTGCACCATGGAAAGGGTAAGAAAGAGTATTTCTATTCACCTCTTAAAGACCTCAAAAAGCTTTAAAGCGTTTCCTATGTGTGAATCCTATTTATCCTAATAATAGAGCTGCTCCTTCTATCACGAAAAACATGATTTCCTGTTGCTCTCCTCACTTGTGGAGCTGCCCACGCCATTGCTACCCTTTCTTTTTAGATGAACACCCAAATTGATACCTCAAAATTTTCGGGGACCCACTTTTAGTCCTTAAAAAAAAAAATAAACTAATCATTTAGTCTCTCAAATTTACAAACGCGGGACAAATTAGTCCCTAGATTTAGTTTCGACGTCCTTTTACTTACCTACGTGCCTCATTAACCATCCTACCTGATTCGTTAGTGGTCCTCCATGACTTATGACGAATTTCCTTTGTAAAAAACGAATAAAAAGTGTAAAAACGTGCACGATTTTAAAATCCAAAAACTTTAAAATGATACACGTTTTTCCCCTTTTCATTCATTTTCCACAGTGGAAAATCGTCATATGCCACACAAGTCCACTAACAGGTCAAGTAGGATGGTTAATAGGACACATAAGCAAGTAAATGGAAGTCGGAACTAAACCTATGGACTAATTTGTCTCGCGTTTGTAAATTTGAGGGACTAAATGATTAGTTTATTTTTTTCAAGGACCAAAAGTGAATCCTCCAAAATTTTTAGGGACTAATTTGGATCTTCATTCTTTTTTTTAAAACTCAAACTTGTGCGGCGTGCTTGGAGCCCTTTTCCTACCGCGCAAGTTTTCTTCATAGGACCATCTTTCAAATTCAATTTATAATATCACGGACCCTAATGGATTTTTATTATGAAACCAACTCTATTCATCTAATCATGAAGTTTGCTACACGTGAGTTGCACTGGAGCCTATTTGGCCAAAATTATAATCGAATGATGAATTGCAACTTCTTCCCTTGTGGGCCTCAAGCTTTTTTTTTTTTTTTTTTATAATTTCAAATATTATTTTCTTTTAAATATTGCATATTTGTAATTACTAAATATTTCCAACAAATTTTTATACTAATAATTTATTTTTAACACTGAACCTCATAATAGCTTAATCTTTTTATTAAATTAATTATATTTGAATTTTAGGATGTTACACAGACACAGAACTCCTCCTTTTCTTGCCTGATGCTCCTTGGAAAATACTTCTCCAAGAAGCTCTCGCAAAACAGTTGCCAGATAATAATCCTTCCTCCAGCCTCTAACAGTCTGGTCTTGGTCCTCCACCAAGCTTCTGCTGCTCCAACCAGCATGAAAGCAACATAAGTAACTTTCCGGTCTCCCCTACAATGCATCGTAACGAAAATTTTTTCAATCTCTTACAATCACATCTCAGCCGCTTCAGGATTGTATTCTCCGTTAAATTGAGGAGGATTCTGTAACGCCCTTCGTTACATTAGTAACCAAGTTATAACCTTTAAAAAAAAATGATGAAATAAATTTTTTTCATAATATAATACTTAATGTAATAATAATAATAATAATAAAATGGACTTTGCATCATAAAATTCTCAAATTTGAATTAACATAATTAATCTAAAAACACTTAAAACAAGACGTTAAGCACATCGTAATACTAACCAAAGCTATAAGAATACTAATAAGGATCTCTAGTCTTCAAGCCTCCTCGGTCTCAGGAATATGGTTCTCGTGCTCTGAAAATAACACTACTAATGAGATGGGCAAGTGAATAAAAACAGTTATATAATATTTTCACAAACAATATTATTCTCAGCCGGCGCAGTAACCGGAAAAACAACCATGACACATGCTAGTTTTGAAAATACTATAATTTTCTATGATATCAATAATACAAAAAATTTAGACCAACACACCATTTAATTCAAATAACATCATTTAACATTTAATTCATGCACTGATTCTACCAAAAATAAACACACAACAATAGCGTCCCATTTCCCACCTCTCTTCATAAGAGGTGTTTCGACATCCCATTCTTTGGTGACGTAACTAGTTTTCGATACCCCATTCTTTGGTAGTATAACTCATATTCCGACATCCCAATTTCCTGGCGATGTAGCTATTTCGATACCCCTTTCATAGGCGGTATAACTCATATTCCGACAACCCAATTAAATAGCGATGTAACTATTTCGATACCCCTTTCATAGGCGGTATAACTCATATTCCGACATCTATCATAAATGGCGATGTAACTATTTCGATACCCCTTTCATAGGCGGTATAACTCATATTCCAACATCCCACTTAAATGACGATGTAACTATTTTGATACCCCTTTCATAGGCGGTATAACTCATATTCCGACATCCCACTTAAATGGCGATGTAACTATTTCAATACCCCTTTCATAGGCGGTATAACTCATATTCCGATATCCCAATTAAATGGCGATGTAACTATTTTCGATACCCCTTTCATAGGCGGTATAACTCATTCAACAAACATTTTTATTGATAATCAAATTTTCATGTCAATTCAACACTATATCACACTTATCATATAAGAGCATGCCAAAACAACACATAGATATTCCAAAACTCATCTATATCTCTTGACAATTTCATCACATACAAAGCCTGTCAACTCAATCATCAAAGACCACAAAATTCACATAGTTTAGACATTCAATCATGGCATTCATAACTTCAAAAACTCTAATTAAACATTAATTTCGTTTTCCATAAAAAAACCCCAAATTTGGAAAATAGGATTTGGCCAAAACATGTATTTTTTTTTTTTATTGAAATTTCACTATAAGTCATTAGATAAATCAAACCCCTTCCCCAAAATCGTTTGCACCATTGAAAGGTGAGAAAAGATTGTTTTTACTCACCTCTTGAAGACCTCCAAGAATCTCCAACTGTATCCCATGACGAATCCTATATGTTGCCTTCCTCAACCTTGAATCTCCTTCTCCTTCTCCTTCTTCTTCATCATCTTCTTCTTCTTCTACCTTTTGTTGTTGTTGTTCTCCTTCCGAACTCATTGTTTGTTGCAACCCCATCTCCCAAGAATGAAGATGCTCCACAGCCGTTACTAATGTGTTTTAGGATGCAGAGAGGGTTTGTAGCCGCACTAAGACTATTAGGATTGGTTTATATAGGGTTACACATGCTTCCTTTTTTTTTTTAAAACTTATTTTTAACGCGTCCTGACATAGAACACGGCTGTGCCAATCAGCCTCAAACTTGTCTATTTTCCGACATGGGCGTGCTAACAGTTAGCATGGCGCAGCTCAGACCATGTTGTTTCAGCACGGGCGTGCCGAACATGAGCACGGGTGTGCTCATGCTACTGTGACAGATTTTTAATCTTAAAACTTTCCTTTTTATTTTCTTGATCCATATATACCTTTAAGGCTGGAAATCAACAATTTTAAGCCTCCCCAACACTTTATTATTTTTATTTGCTAAAGTTAATGCCTATTTTTATTTATTTATTTCTTGGGATGTTACATTTTCTCCCCTCCTTAAGAATTTCGTCCCCGAAATTAACTCCACCCTCACGTACGAAGCAAATAAAGGTAATGTACCTTCAACAACGAGGTCTGGGCATTGGTGCACCAGGTCTTCTTCCAAATCCCAAGTAGCCTCTTCTGGTGTTAAATCCTTCCCAGACCACCTTCATCAAAAGGATTGTCTTGTTCCACAGAGTCTTAGTGCTTGTTGATGATCTGACTGGGTCTGGGATTTTAGATTAAGTTATCCTTCAATTTTATTGACTCATGAGCTATTACATGAGACACATCTGACACATATTTTCGGAGTTGAGAAACAAAAAATACATCATAAAGGTTTGACAACCATGTTGGAAGGGCCAATTGGTAAGCAAGAGGCCCGACTCTCTTGAGGATTTGAAAAGGACCCACAAAAACAAGGAATTAGTTTTCTGACTGACATTGACCTCCACATCCCAATCTTAGGAATGACTCTCAAGAATACTTGTTCCCCTTCCCAAAATTCTAAAGACATTCTTTTCTAGTCGGTACAACACTCCTTACCTATTCTGCGCAGTGCGCATGTTTACCCTTTGAATCCTAACTGTGGTCTCTTGGATTAAATTTAGTCCTAGCAAGATCTCCTCACCTACTACATCCTAACATAAAGGGGATCTACATTCCTAATCACATCATCAATATACATATAGTTATTAACTATTTCACCACAAATTAAGTGTAACATCTCGATTTCCAGTAACTCTAATCGAGTTGGTCAATCTCGATTGGGTCTTTGAATGCGTGTGTGAATTGTTTTGTACTAGTTTAAGGCCTAGTTGGAAGCTTAGAAATAGGCTTGAACACGATTGGAGGTGCCTAAGGTGTTAAACGAGTAACTGCAGGGGCCAGAGGTTTGGAAGGCTTTTCCCCGCTGAGCGGCGCGCTCAAGCGTGGGAAGGGAGCACGCCTTAGCGTGCCAATGCTCAAGCGTTGGTGTGTTGAACGCTCAAACGTGCATAGTGCGTTTGCCAGCTGGTGTGCTTTTTGGCGCGTGTGCTACACGTGTCATGCCAGGGTCAAGGCGGAGCGGACAAGGTTGCACGCTCAAGCATGGAGAGAACCTCACGCTCAAGCGTGCTGGTGTTCCACGCTTTAGCGTTCTCAACAGCTCAAGTTAGTGGAGTTTCCTTTCTTCCTCATTTCTTCCATGAAAATTTGGGAGCTCCATAGCTGTTCCAGAGAGTTTAGAGAGAGAAATAGAGTTCTTGAGTGAGGAAGCCAATTTTGAGGCGATCAAAGTACTAGAACGCGATTCCGACTGCACCATTGTGATCGCAATCAAGTCTTCTATGACTTTGATGGATTGGTTTCTTGATTCGCCAAAGGTAAACTCGAATCCCTAACACGCATTTTTCGTGTTCTTGGCGTTCTTCGAGTCTTTACCTCTTTCTTTGATCTTTTGAGCTTGCCCTAGGGCTAACACTATTGTATACGTGTTGTGCTCGTGATTAGGGCTAAGTTCACGCTCGTGATTTCCCGCAACTTGAAGCTTGAGGCCGTGGCTAGGGAGGAGCTTCAAGGCTGTTCCGGAGCTGTTCTTAGTGTTTGTGCCTGCGTGTGAGGAGCAAGCCGGTGATCGCGTGGATTGCGTGACGATTGTTCAGGTGGGGAGAAAGAGTACTGCTGCCGTCGGGAAGGCAAGAGTAGTGTAATCGTGATTATACTGTGTGTATGGAAGCCCTAACCCTACTAGTGGTTGAGCCTTGATAAAGTACCTAAACCCTAGGTTTAGCTTACTTTGGGCTATCACCGTTAAGTTTGGAAACCCTAAGTTAATAAACTGTTGATTGAGGATGATCTGTTCATATGATTGCTGCTATGATGATGATTGTTGTTGCTATCTGTCTAAGTGCCTATATGCTGCTTAGTATATGTGATATGCTACTATGTGCTGTTGTTGATATTACTATTGTTGATATTGATGCTGTTATGATGTTTGTGGTAATAGTTGTATGGTGGCGGAATGCCGTAGAGTTAAGTTTGGCTGTGTGCCGTGTTGTTGTCGAGTTGATACCATGGATGGTGCCGTTGCTATTATGTTGACTGCTTGAGGCTGTGGCCGTGTTGTTTGAGCTGTGGCTAGTGGACGCGTGGCGTCGAGGCTGTGGCCGTGTGGATACAGAGGCATCGTGTTGTTTTTGATTGAGAGCTTAGGCGTGAGATCTGGTATCAATCCCGTTGAGGATGTTTGTTGCATATCATCATCAGCTGCCAAGTGGCGAGGCCGTATGACAGGTAGTATGGGCTGCCAGCATCATACGAGGTTAGTTGTACCTGAGTACGGGTATGGAAAGTAGATGGGGCGGTCAAGTGAGTGACCTTGGGGATGTTGCTGGTCTCGGGAATAGTTTACAGTGACGGATGAGGTAGCCCCTATCCTATCGTGACGTCCAATCCAGTCTGGTTTGCCCGACTAATCCCAGAGTTTTCCTTTGTTCCAGGCTAACGTTCCGAGACGACGGAGATACCCCGGTTCCGGTGTGAAAGGGGGATGCACTCTTATTGGTCACGGTGAACGGTTCTGTTTCTTGGTCAAACTAACTCCGTTACGACACAGAACCTGTTCCGGTGTGGACTTGTTAAGGTGTGGAACCATTCCAGTGGGAGCCAGCTTTGTTAGTTTTCGGCCGACATGCTGCATGGGATTAGTATCCCGGTCTAGAAGATTGATCTGAGTGTGAGACTCATGGAGATGGTTTCTTGTTGCATGTGTTGTCTTGAGAGATGTCTGTTGGAATATAGTAACTACTATACCTGTTATATCTGTTATATGATACATGTTATATGTGTGTATTGCATTATTGTTGTTTTCCGACTTTGCCATGCACTATATTTCTTATCTCCCTACTGTTTTCCTTGTTGTTCTGTTTTGGGTTCATTTGAAGACGACGAGCTAGCCGACCCACAGGATGGACTCGAGGCTTCACTCGTTCATCGAGATCATCTATTATGATGAGAGGGGATGGCAGGTGGACCCCTCGACCTTTTTGGTTGTTTACACAAGACCCGTCAGTCTGATCTTTCGGAGCGGCACGCCGCCGTACGTGGACATCATTGGACCCTACCGTCTGTAGCAGTTCCTTCCTTTCCATAGGATGTGCCGACCTCCGAGGCAGAGGGAGCGAGACTAAGTGAGGGTGGCATCCCAGTCTTCAGTTGTGACCAGCAGGAGAAGCTACATCTACCGAGACCAGCGCCAGAGGACGGAGCAGTATCTGAGGACCTACTGTAGGCGTAGGATTGTGGTGTCCAGCTCTTCGTTAGAGTATGAGCCTTTAGTGCGGTACAGGCGTACTCATGGTGAGGGTCAGGGTAGCTCAGGGCATCGTCACCACTGATGGTGAGAGCCTGCCAGTGCGTCCTAGGTAGTGAGCTAAGAGCTTTTCATGTACTTTTGAGTGGGGGCGTGTCGTGCTGGTGAGCTCCGAGAGTCTTTTCTTTTGTTGTTTGATGTATTTTTCGGTTTTGTTTACACTGTGTGTATATATGTACAGTGCCCTACTGTTAGGGCTATAGTTACGCATGTTATCTATATATATCTTTGTCTATGCTTTTGCGATTTAATTTGATGGTTTCTATGCTTGCCGTTATTGTTCGTTTGCTTCCGCAACGCTGTTTGAATACCACGCTATCGCTTTATATACGGCTAGGCATAGTTAATAATAATAGGAGCTTGGGACTAATGGGATTATCCTTCTGGGAGAGGAGGGTCGTCTCATTAAGTGTACAATTCATGACACCTTAACTATAAATATAATTTTAAAGAAGTCAATGATAAAATTTACATAATAAAATCATGCACTTAAGCGTTTGTTTCTGTCCATCCTCCTAAAATCATAATATCTTCACTTGCATTTCATCATTATAAGCATTCTCAGAAATAGATTTATAACAAACAATTCACAAAAGAAATTGAATTAAAGTTTTACACCATCCATCCGTAGATCTTATAGTCCTTTGTCTATTCCACACCAAAACTATTATATTATTTACAGCACAGAGGAATTTTTGTAAATAGACAAACAAATAAAATAAAACAAAGAAAGAAAGGAGAAACAGTAGCGACATCCACATACTATGTCTTATCTAGTCCAAGTTGACAATTTCATAAGAAAAGGAATAGTTTCACTTTCTGTTAGGAGATGATATTACTAAAAACAATATTTGGAAACAAAAAGGAGAATAAGATTTAGTTGTCTTGCAATTAAATTGTGCAGTCATTGAGTAGATACGACTTTCAAAACAAACTTCATCAATAAATACCATAGTAGAACCGAGAAATCAATTTTACCTTGATCTTTGAGTAAGCACATACAAATAAGAAGCAACATTCTTTTTCTTTTAGGTCTTTGATAAGAAATGTAAGTTTATTAAGATTTGACAGGCCATTAATCTATATGGGAAATAAATCCAAAGAGTATACTATTTGCGATTAATGTTTGGTCACTTGAGAAGTAATCTGAAATTTCAAGGAAAATGATTCTCTCTCTCTCTCTCTCTCTCTCTATCTATATATATATATATATATATATATATATATATATATACACAACATAATAATAAAATTTGAGCATATAAGTGCAACTTCTTTAATACAAGATCCATTTTTATTACCTTCTGCTAATAATTTTCTTAAGGTCTTGTTACATCTTGGTTATTGATGGATGTATGGTGAATTTTTCTTCATGTGTTTCTTCTAACACTTTACTTCTAAGAATCCCCTCCTTAGGAACAATGATCCTATTCTTAAGCATCACTAGCCCATCAGCAGACAACACATAGTTTTCTTGGCCCAACAAGGATTGCAATTCCTGATCTAAAAGTTGGTCAAGCCTAACCTCTTCTCTATGGTCACTACAGATTCACAACCTATTCAACTTCAAACTTAAGGCATTCAAGGTCACATTCAGATTCATATCTCTAAACTTCTCTATAAGATTCATCTCTTGCATCATCAAGCCTACTTTCTCTTCCTGCATCATCACACATTCTAGACCATTCTTAGAAGCGCCGCAATCAACGACAAAGCCCACCAAAAAGGGTCCGAAATGGTCACGACCGGCGATGACGCGAATCTTTTCTTAAGTTCCTAGAAGTTCTCTTCACACTCTTCGTCCCACTCAGAGGATCTTCCTTTCCTAGTCAACTTGGTGATAGGTAAGGCTAGTCTAGAGAACTCATTTATAATTTCCTATATTACTTCTCCAATTCTAAGAAATTTCTCACGTCTGTCATTGTCTTAAACTTCTCTCATCCTATCTCTGCATCTACTTTACTAAAGTCAACCACCACTCTACTCAATTGATCTAAGGTCATCTATCCTAGGCAAAAGATACCTATCCTTAAGGTTACTTTGTTCGATTATCTAATGTCCACATATAGGTTCATACTTCTATCATCATTTTTTTTCCCAATAGAAGCACTCAAAACTTATCACAAAATCAAACATATTTCTTAGCAATAATTAAAGTAGGATTTGATGTAAACTATAATCAAATAATAATGAATTAGATTCCAAATAATATTAATAATGATAACAATAGCAACTCCGAATAGGTGGTGAAGTGATACATCAGGGTAAGAAAGTTTTTAATTCTAAATCATTATGGCTTGACTTTAAAAAAAAAAAAAAACATTGACGCACAAGAATATTTCCATTTATGAATTGAAAACTCATTGAAGCAAAAGAAAGTTAAAAAAAAAAAAAACGTGAATTCAAATCAAGTAAGACATTCTTTGGCAATTTTGCTAACAAAGAAGAATATGCACGCAAAACGATAAATGAAAATTAAAGTTATTTCTTTATAAATGCAAGGAATATACATCTACCAAACCAATTCATCAAATGACATAAAAAAAATATTTAAAGAATCTACTGTTAAGAATTAACAACCTTAAAATTTCAATTTTTCATAATAGTCAAATCCATGTGTGATAACTCATTTTCTAACAACTCCTCTAATTGTTTCCTTGGCTCACTTAACCCTACGGGTGTCATTCTATAAGGTGCTACTGACACTGGTCCACTTCTAGGCACTAGATCTATGTTAAACTCAACCCTCATATTTGATGTAAGGTAGAGACCTCTTTAGGGAACACAGCTAGAACCTAACAGACAACAAGTAGTGCCACTACATTACTTTCAACCTCTATCTTAACGAAAAATAACAGTATGTATCCTTGAGCTCCCTCAGCTAAGAACTTATGACAAGGGAACGAATACAATACGGTTCGACATAAAAGAATCATCAAACATTGGTTGTGAAGTACATAAATATTTCTATTTGGACAACATTATCAGACGATAGCGAGACCATACTAAGAATGACATCCAAACATGACATGGGCAAGCATATAAGATCAACAAAATAAAACAAGCTTTGGTATACTAGGAAACAATTCAAACAAGCAATGGATGTAACAACTTTATATTCCGCAAGAGTAGAAACATGTAATTCAAAAGGCAACTTAAAAATAGACAAAGACAGATTTTTCACATAAGCATGTGGTATGAAAGAATGATTGCTCCTGAATCAACAACTTAACTACTCTCTTGCTACAAGCATAATTCCTCTTTGGCTTCTCCAACTTCTGCAGGATCTGAACTGTTCTGTAAAGATGGCAGATCGTCTTTCGAAATAGTAGTAACCCTACGTACTGAGGTTCTTGGGATGCTACCACCCCATATCCCCTCATATGATAGAGAGTCTCTGTCTGCTCTTGCACATCTATGGTCACACGATCCATAGTTGCTACAAGCGCCTCATTCGTCCCTCGCCTATTAGTCGTGACAAATCTGCTCACTACGAATGAAACACTGAGTTGGCCAGGCTCAATATCCCAAAGCATAGCATGCAGCATTTACAACTCTAACAAGCATTCCTATGCACCCAAGTTTTGATTTTTAGAAAAACCCAATAACCACAGTCCAATTTAGGATTGAACTGCTCTGATACAAAAAATGTAACGCCATTCGTTACATTAGTAACCAAGTTAAAACCTTTTAAAAAAAATGATGAAATAAAAAAATTTCATAAAATCCTTAAACCTGAAATCAACATAATTAATTCAAAAACTATTAAAACAAGGCGTCAACTAAAACCTAAACGTGTAAAATGACATAAACTAAGGTCTAGCCACATACGGCTCTAGTACATCGTAATACTAACCAAAGCTATAAGAATACTAATAAGGATCTCTAGTCTTCAAGCCTCCTCGGTCTCAGGAATATGGTCATTGTGCTCTGAAAATAACACTACTAATGAGATGGGAATCCCAGTGAATAAATACAGTTATAAAATATTTTCACAAACAATGTTATTTTTAGCCGGCGCAGCAACCGGAAAAACCATCATGGCTCCTGCTACTTTTGAAAATACTATAATTTTCTATGATATCAATAATATAAAATATTCAGACTAACACACCACTTAATTCAAATAAAATCATTTAAGATTTAATTCATGCATTGATTCTACCAATCATAAACACACAACAATGGCGTCCCATTGCCCACCTCTCTTCATAAGAGGTGTTTCGACATCCTATTCTTTGGTTATGTAACTAGTTTTCGATACCCCATTCTTTGGTGGTATAACTCATATTCCGACATCCCAATTTCCTGGCGATGTAACTATTTCGATACCCCTTTCATAGGCGGTATAACTCATAGTCCGACATCCCAATTAAATAGCGATGTAACTATTTCGATACCCCTTTCATAGGCGGTATAACTCATATTCCGAAATCCTATTTCCTGGCGATGTAACTATTTCGATACCCCTTTCATACGCGGTATAACTCATATTCCGACATCCCACTTAAATGGCGATGTAACTATTTTGATACCCTTTTCATAGGCGGTATAACTGATTCAACAAACATTTTATTGATAATCAAATTTTCATGTCAATTCAACACTATATCACACTTATCATATAAGAGCATGCCAAAACAACACATAGATATTCCAAAACTCATCTATATCTCATGACAATTTCATCACATACAAAGCATGTCAACTCAATCATCAAAGACCACAAAATTCACGTAGTTTAGACATTCAATCATGACATTCATAACTTCAAAAACTGTAATTAAACATTAATTTCGTTTTCCGTAAAAAAAAACCCCAAATTTGGAAAATAGGATTTGACCAAAAAATGTATTTTTCTATTGAAATTTCACTATAAGTCATTAGATAAATCAAACCCCTTCCCCAAAATCGTTTGCACCATGGAAGGGTGAGAAAATGTCATTTTTACTCATCTCTTGAAGACCACCAAGAATCTCCAAGCATATCCCATGGTGAATCCTATTTGTTGCCTTCCTCAACCTTTCTTCTTCTTCTTCTTCATCTTCTTCTTCTTCTTCTTCATTGTTTGTTGCAACCCCATCTCCCAAGCATGAGGATGCTCCACAGCCGTTACTAATGTGTTTTAGGATGCAAAGATGGTTTGTAGCCACACTAAGAGTATTAGGATTGGTTTATATAGGGTTACACATGCTTCCCTTTTTTTAAAACCTATTTTTAACGCGTCCTGACATAGAGCACGGGTGTGCTCGCGATTAACACGACCGTGCCAATCATCGCCAAAATTGTCCATTTTTCGACATGGCGTGCTTGTTGGCCCAGGCAACCATTATCCAAGAGGGGGTGAATTGGGTGATCGAGTAATTGAAAACTTTTTGTGCAATCAAAACACCTCTTTAAAACTTAAACAGAGATAACAGCAGAATAAAATAAATTACAATGGTGTCAAATAAAACGACTGAATGAAAAGCACTATAAGTAAATTGCTTTAAGATAAAGAGCAATAATAAACTGCGATAATAAAAAGGATAGGGAGAGAGAGAACACGCAGATTTATCCTGATTCGGCCACCAAACACCCCAGTGGCCCATGTCCAGTCCCCAAGGTCAAACATCAAGGGTTTTCACTCAATAACTAGCTTTTAAATCAGGTTCAACTAGAAACCTTCACAAAGAAGAGGACTCCTCACAGACCAGGGATATCACCTCCCCCAGTGAAAGAGCCTCAACCAAGCTTAACAGGTGCTGGTAACCTTCGAAGCACTCCTCACAGACCAGGGATATAACCTCCCCCAGTGACAGAGTCTCAACCAAGCTTAACAGGTGTTGTTAACCTTCAGAGCACTCCTCACAGACCAGGGATATAACCTCCCCTAGTGAAAGAGCCTCAAACAACCCAAGAGATATCACCTCTCTTGTCAATTTGATAACCAAAAGATGGTTTGAGTCGTTTGACTCTTACCACAATATAGCACTCTTAATAATGCAGATGAAAAAAAAATTGAAGCACAATACAATTTCAAACTATATGGAGTATAAGCTCTCTCTCAATATAAATATATTCAAAGTCTATAGAGTAGTGAGAGTGATAAAAGAATTAAACAGAGTATTAGCGCAACTAGGATTTGTGAGTGATATTCTTAGATGGCTTGCCTCAACATCCCTATTTATAGAAAAACATTTAAGCCCAAAGGAATTAGGTTAAGCCCATTTAGAAAATAAGCTAATCGCGTCATAATCGATTATTGCAAGGACATAATCGATTATCTCACTTAAGTACAAAAGGCGCTGAGAGGCAGTAGCCTTATAATCGATTACACCAATCGATTAGGACCTTTCTGTTTAAGGATCCTTTTACACACCTATGATTATAATCGATTATGTAATCGATTATATCTTTTCTGATTTTAGCTCAATTTCACGCATGGCTACATAATCGATTATTACTCCTCTGTTTGTAAAATCAGTTTTTCATATAGATGGTAATCAATTAATAGAAATCCCTTAATCGATTATACTTATTAAAACCTCTGATTTTAAACTTAACGGCTAGTAATTGATTTTATCCAATTAAATTACTTGAAGCCTATTAAGTTTATTATATGTGTGTGTGTGTGTGTGTGATTGATTTTAGATTGAGAGAGCTTTACTACCACTTACAAAGAGATCCTAAAAATATAGATTATAAGGAAAAAAATTTCCCATAACCCAGTCTTGAAGAACTTGATCTCCTTGATGCTCTTTTTTGCTTTTTGCATTCTTGTCCTTCAAGGACTCCTTTTGTCAATCATCATATTCACATTCTCCTTGATTCTTTTTGGCATTCATGTCGTTTGAGGAATCCTTTGTCAATCATCAAAACTCAATTAATCCTGTCAAGGCATATATTCACATACTCCCCCTTTTTGATGATGACAAACATCTCAAGGAGGGATTTCTCAAAGTAATAGGTTAGTATGATAAAATAACATTATATCATATATAAGCGCAGTATTACTCCTATTACTCCCCCTCACTTTATGCATTTAGTTTGAATTGGAATTCTAGAAATCGCTCCCCTTAATCATGCAATGATATATCTCTCCCCCTTTTGGCATTATCAAAAAGCGGGATTTAATCGTTTAAACGCATGCATGAGTCAAGGCATATGTTCATGTCATCTCATATCCAAGCAATAAATATAGACACTACTTGATGGGATAAGACATTTATTCATAATGGTGCACGACACATTTATAACACTTGTGATGAAAAAGAACACTTATTATGATAAACCCTTTGTTTTTCTTCCAAGATAATACCACTTGTTGTTTCATATGCTTGCTTTCTCTCTCCTATGTATCTCATGATTTCAGAGGGAATACGATTAATCAAAGACTTATAAAATCATATTCCCTATTTGACAACAACAAAAAGGATTTAAATCTCCCCCTAAAACTGTGCATTTATTATAAAGGTTTCTCCCCCTCAAGATTTGACTTAATTGATTATGAGAACCTTTCTATTTCAAGAGCAATTTAGGTTTAATGCACAAGGGATTTATCATTTAATTGCATTTCAAATTTAATTTCTTCAAACCAAATTCAAATATCTTATCAAATATATTATCCCATATTGTAATTTTTCAAGACCTTAACGAGGGATACATTCATGATGTGAGCAATTTTCTCTTTCTATCATAAATTTCATCATTCAATAAGTTTCTTCCAATTGTCAAATATTTTAATAATTCTTAATGGCTTCTATGATATTTTAATATTTTCCCTCTCTTTATAGAAGCACAAAGAATTTTCTCATTTGAAATTTCAAATATTTATTTCATATTTCTAAAGGGTTTACCTTTCTTATGGAAACATTTAAAAGCTTTTTCACAAAGATTGATATGTTTCTCATAATTAGACTTAGAGGATCTTTCTAATTAATTTGTATTTAATTCTGATCCTTCATATTTTAAGTAAGTTCCAAGATTTAAATTTTCAGAACATTTAAATTTTTAATTTCAAATCTTGGATTAATTTGGCAAGAAGATTATTCAAATATAAAAGGTGCCAAATGCATTTATGATCATTCCTTATTAACCACAATCTCAATAATTTCCATTTAAGCATTTGTGGTATATTTAAAGATTTTCATAAATTAGATAATTTTGAATTTCAAAGGGTGTGGTCTAATTCTAATTTATGATTTAAAATTTTTATAATTGATCCTTAATTTATGAAACAGATTTTCCAAAGATTTATTTTTCAAATATAGAGCATATTAGAAAATAGTCTCTTTATAAGTTTTTCAAACCAATTAAGGATTTTAATACCACTATCATAATGATTTTCAAATATTGAAAGATGTGGTTTATTTATTCATGATTAAAAAAAACATTCGATATAGTATGATCATGAATTTATTTAAATCTTATATTAATTCTTCAAATAAGATCTTTCACTTTTGTAAAATAGTGAAGAATTAATTATAACTTTCATAACAAGAGAATTTTAATTTTTGAACCAATAAAATTATTCTCTTTTGTTATTTCTTTATTCCTTCTAAAATTAATCCCATTAATTGTGTAGGTTAATCAATCACAATATTTTAGATATTCAAATAGAATTAATATGATATAATAACCCATAAAATATGTTTAGAATATTTGGGATCATTTGACATTATGTATATGGAAGGACTTATTCAAAATATATCTTCTTTTGATTTGTTATGTATTTGAATTTTGAATTATTTCTTTTAGGAGAAAAGAATAAAGCCAGATTTTGTCTCCTAATAAGATATTAATTAGAGAATTAATTAGGATTTGATTTAACAGAATTTTTAGTCATATTCTTCCCATTATTATTGTTTTTCGAACAATAATCAATTATGCACCCTTCAATAATCGATTATACTACCTCTGGTCTCTTACCGTGGCACAACTTAATTTTTATAATCGATTTCACTAATCGATTATGAGCTTTCTGTTTTGTGGGAATTTTTTAGCATTTTCTCTAATCGATTATCATAATCCATTATTAAGCTTCTGTTTCTCTCCCTAGTTTTCTCGAAGAAGTATAATCGATTATCCTATTCGATTTTCATATTTTTATAGCAAGGTAGATTTGATTGTTTTTCTATGAAGCCCTATAATTTCTTGTTGAGGATTCCTAGCCTTTCTAGAGATATTTAACCCACTAGTATAAACATAACATGGTTGAAATAATAATTAACCATATAAGCATCACAAGCACATATGACATATAATTGATTCTAAGCAAAAAAAAAAAAAAAATTCAAATGTCATTTTGTATTCGCCAAGAGTTTCATAATCAAGTAATCATATTCAAGGTGGGATTATTGCACCCAATATATTTATGTTTAATCTTGATTGATTTCATATAGACATCTTTATCAACATACCTCCATTTAGCAAGTTTCTCATTCAAGCATGTATAGGAAGTAGAGGATAAAGTTACCTCGTTGCGTGAATTCACAGGACGATTCTTTCTTACCCACATTCGCTTGATCTTGAATCTATATTTTACATCGTCTGTTGTGACACCCCCGTCTGGGACACCACATGGTTACCCGTTGCGGAAAACGAAACTTTAATAAACTTGCTGGTTACTTTCGGAAAATAAAATTTTCTAATCATTTAACTCATTTCAAATTTTAGTGAGAAAAGTTTTCTTTTAATCTTAACATGCCACTAACAGAACCCAAAATACAGTAATAGATGTCTCATATATCTCACACATACTAGATCGCCATCAGGTATATATAGGGCCTTTATACAGACAGGCCATTCTCAAAAGTGCAAAATAAAGAAAGTAAACTGCATAATATCCTTAATGCTCAAATGGAACCACATAACAAAATCTCATGGCCCTCAGTAGCTAGAATGAACTGACGGATGCACTACTCTATACAAGACTCTCCCTACAGCTGGTCAACCCCTAATGATAACCATTGGGAATATCCTGTCGATCATCCTAGTCTCATGAAGTACATCAGATGTAGATGGCGTGGTAATCACTCCCTCATCAGGAACGTCATCATCAGCATCCACAGGATAGTCCTCCGGCTCAATCTCAACGAGCTCCTCTGGGTCCTCCTCGATCTCATCGACCGTAGGATCCCTAACAGTTGGCGTTGGAGGTGGTGCTAGTGCCTCTGCTGGTAGGGGCTGTGCCAAAGGATGATGCATCCCCATCTCTCCATGGTCGACCAAAAACTGTAACATGAGCCACATCAGAGGCAAGGATACCTCAACTGACTCCACTATATGCGTGCATTATTGTGGTCCTCCCTCAAACATACCAACTACCTCTCGTACGGGGCCTGTGTAAATGGCGCTCTGTGCCCCCGGCTTTATTGCCCAGGTGCCATCATGCTCTGCATGCTCAAAGGTCTGGGAACGAATCCTGGAGTGCTACAGGGGTATCACCGGGTCCATCTATACTCAAAACAAATATTTGCCACCAAGAAAGAACCAACCAGAAAAGTGCAAAAGTGAGATACCAACATATGGATTTAAACACGATAACTATATGCAAGACACACCAACAATATATAGACATATGTCATCATGGCGATACAATATTTTACTGAACAAACAAGTAATTTGCCAAAGGGTTTCATACCCGACAGACATTATCATTTATAAGAATGCATGAACACTTCAATGTTCAACGTCTAGTTTATTACTTAATCTCCGGAGATCCCAACTTCGTGTCTATCAAGCTGATCAAGCTTGGCTGCCCAACATTGGACACACCGTAATACCATAGCAACACTACCCTACGCAAGGCACGGTGATCATCAATATGTCTTTCATTGTCCACCATGGCACAATGATACAATACAACATGAATATCCTGACCACCAAGATATCATGATTAATCATGGGCACGTCTGCCAATTAATGCATGTAAAACATTTCGTTTCTTGTCACTTTTCTTTTTGCTCGTCCTTTCCTTGTCGAAGCTCAAAGGCTCCTGACCATTCATGATTTATAATATTTTAAGACTTTTCATTGTCAACACAGGACACAACGTCGGAATGATCATTCACGAAACCCTAGACCAATGCACTAGTCCTAGGTTCGTGGTAATAGAAAGCAATGTTCACCATTAACAACATTCATCACAACGTATACAGGACACAAAGTCCACAGGACACCAAGTCCACAATATCACAACACAGATCTCCGATCCACGTGTCATCATCACAGAATACTAGTATCCCGACGTCTTGTTTACTAGGTTCACGTTTCAACGTTTTTGTCGCTTTTCGTTCGGTGAAACACAAATCAAAACAAAATCCCAGTAACTTATCCAAGTTGTCGGTTTTGATACGGTTGAACAAAACTGGTTTATGAAAAATCCTTTTCCTTGAAATTTAATTGTAAAACTGTCGAATTCCAATAAAACTTACTTTTCCTTTGAAAAGTCGTTTCCTAAAGTTATAGTTCTCAAAATAGGGTCATGTTGTGACGGAACCATCGTTCCAATAAAACTATTGTTTTTGCGATATCGTTTGGAAATCATTTCGGTAGTTGCCGTTGTCTTAGCATTTTAAAAATGTTCCAAGTCGAAAATTTAGTTTTTTCCTTCCAATTAATTTTTCTCACCACAAAAATTAACTACTTTTCGAAAATGTCTCTTTTTAACTACTAATTCTTCATTTCCAATTTCTTTTCGTAAAATTAACATTCTTGAGAATTTTCAACGTTGTCCAATTAAATGTTTACGAAAAATCCTTTTCCTTGAAATTTAATTGTAAAACAGTTGAATTTCCAATAAAACTTACTTTTCCATTGAAAGTCGTTTGCTAAAGTTATAGTTCTCAAAATAGGGTCATCTTGTCACGGAACCATCGTTCCAATAAAACTATTGTTTTTGCGATATCGTTTGGAAATCATTTCGGTAGTTGCCGTCGTCTTAGCATTCTAAAAACGTTCCAAGTCGAAAATTTAGTTTTTTCCTTCCAATTAATTTTTCTCACCACAAAAATTAACTACTTTTCGAAAATGCCTCTTTTTATCTACTAACTCTTCATTTCCAATTTCTTTTCGTAAAATTAACATTCTTGAGAATTTTCAACGTTTTCCAATCAAATGTTTGCTGTTCCTCATGAGACTTTTTAAAGCTTTTACCTCATTCATTAATGGAGCACTGACCACTGTCAGGCTTCTCAATCAACAATCAACGTCCATACAGTTAACGCAATCTCATTATAGCAGATAATACAGTCTAAAACATGCATTAACATACAACACATAACTGCAGACAATCAATCACACAGATAATTATCAACAAATAACACCATAGCGGAAACTAATTTAAACACCCACCACGCGTTCAATTTAAATTTATACAGACCATAACATACACAGATAACAAATAGTTATCGAAAATCCCTTAGGCAACCTCCTCTTACCTCTTGTAGTCTAAATAGGATTTGTGCCCTCCGAGCTCTCTAAGTGCCCCTCTACTCCGCGAATCTCCGACTCACGAGGTCCGGGCGTACTTCACGAATCACCGAATCACGACTAACTTTAGCTCCTTTATCACACAATCATAGAATAAGTTAAACTTTTAAAACAACCTATTAATTCCTTAGGTATAGGTTCGGCCCTCCTTAATTCAAGTAGGCTAGGGGTGTTAAAATTTCATCAACTCTTGATTTTATGATCTCTAAATATGCTAGAAACATAATCAAGATTTCTTAATAAAAAATAAAAAAAAGAACCAAAACCCCTTAAACCACTTGGGGTGGGTTCGGCCATGCCTAGGTTAATAGGGAAGGAAATTTCTTTTGGAGACAAGCTTTTAATAATCATAACATGCAACATGGTGAGTTCATAGAAATTGGTTTCATGGTCATAGGATTTTTCTACCATTTTCTAGGTATTTTTTGAAGGTAAAGCACTAGAATTGAAAACATAGAATTTTGGCCATTAATCAATGAAGCATGTGAAGGACTTAGGGCTTATGGATCAAGATAGATGATATTCACCTCTTGTATGATGAAGACTTGCAAGAATTCAAGCTTCTCCTTCACAAATTTGGTCTATGTTGGTCTATGTTCTTCCTTGAGTAACGATAAGAAAATGAAGAAGTTTTGGATGACATGAAAAGAAAAGAGATGTTAAGCTTGGTGAGAGAGGTTTTGTCGTGAAAGAGGTGAGGGGAGAGTGTTGTCCACTTGAGTAAAATTGAGGGGTAGAAGGGTAATTCTTCATAGGGACAAAATGGTCTTTCTATTAAAGTTTAAGGACAAAATTGTCCATTTCCCACTCTAGCCCATCATGACCTTGTGACTCACTAGGTGATTTGTCCTTGAGTGGACATGGGATTTATCCTTTAGCGGGTCTCGATAAATCCATATTCAGTTCCGTTATTTACCCGATTAAAGATTTCGCCTGAATAATATATTTTATTTCACTTTTTAGTGAGAATTTTTAAAATAACCAAAGTCATGCGAAATTTAATTTAAAACCTAACTGTTTCATTCATGGGTCAAAATTAGGTCGTTTGAGCAGTAAAATCATACTGCCAGTGAATCGACCCAAAATTTAACCGTAACTTCCTACGATAACGTAGAGTGTGACTATACTCTTAGATTATTTTATTTCACTCTCTAGGCCCTCCAATAAAATAGTAACACATAAATACTGTTTATTAATAGTAGAAAGCTTAGAAAAAATCGGGGCGTTACATCTGTCTTATGCTTGTTTGAGTTGTTCGTCAAGAAACCGTTGTTTTTTTTGGTAGCAATTGCATTTTCAAGATTATGAAGCATTCTTCCTGATGTCATCTCCTTTTGCATACAAGATTGTTTCTCAATTTTGGATTTTTCCTGCACATTTGAAGAACTAGAGAAACTTTTTGGCACCCATTTCATATTGTGTCTTTGTGGGTTAGTGGACAAGCTATTTGTACCTTTGGGAATCCAAGCCATTTTATTTCTCATATAAGAACTTTTCCTATAGATGCACATGAGAAATATGCCCTAACTTTCCACAATAATTACATGCTATATTCCTTTGATTTTTCAAATGACAATTTTCATTTCCAACTATAGAATAATCATGATCTTGATGTATGTCATGTTTAACAATAGGCAAATCATAGTTGGTTTGAATTTCTTCTTTTTCATATGAAGGTTGTACACATGTGGAATCTTTTGTTTTAGTAATTTCATGAAATAAATCCTCAACTTGATTATCAAGAGATATGCAATTTAAATAACATGGTAAGGATTTAAAGTTCATAAGATTCTCTTCATCAAGAAAAATATATTCCTTTCTTAAATTATCTATATCATTTTCACTTGAGGATATATTTTACAAGCAATTTAAACTTTTATTTTCTAAACTCATCAATCCATCATATACATCATTTAATGCATATAACCATTCATCATTTAATAATTTTAGTTTAGTATCATTTACCTTTATTTCTCTTTGAGTCATTTTGAGAATAGTTTCTATTTTCTGCACTTTTGACTCTTTAATCATGGGACACTTTTTCTTGGCATGATCTTGAGGATGATTCTCCTCCAATGAATTTTGCCCTTCCCTGCGTTTACCTTCAATCTCAAGATTGTTAGTGACAAGGTAATAATTATCAAGAGTATTCAAAATCTCCTTGCCACAATCACAATTTTTAATTTTCTCATAAGCATCATCGCACAAACAATTACGAAGAATTTGCATAGCTTTGAGATTCAAACAAAAACAGTTTTTGTCAAACTCAGTCTGATGTTCTTTGGCTTTAAGAATGCGTCCATCGACTCCAATATCCCATAATTCCACATCAATTGACTGCATAAAGATTTTGATTCTAAATAAAATTCTCACCATCAAAGAATGGTGGTTTGTCAATTTTAAAACCATACATTTTGAAAAACCTTTTAAATGGTTCCCAACAAAAGGATCTTAACTCTAAATTGTTAAGCTACTAACCAGAGCCGAAGCTCTGATACCACATGTTGGCCCAGGCACCCATTACCCAAGAGGGGGGTGAATTGGGTGATCGTGTAATTGAAAACTTTTTGTGCAATCAAAACGCCTTTTTAAAACTTAAACAGAGATAACAGCAGAATAAAATAAATTACAATGGCATTAAATAAAATGACTGAATGAAAAGCACTATAAGTAAATTGCTTTAAGATAAAGAGCACTCCTCACAGACCAGGGATATCACTTCCCCCAGTGAAAGAGCCTCAACCAAGCTTAATAGGTGCTGGTAACCTTCGGAGCACTCCTTACAGACCAAGGATATAACCTCCCCCAGTGACAGAGTCTCAACCAAGCTTAACAGGTGTTGGTAACCTTCAGAGCACTCCTCACAAAACAGGAATATAACCTCCCCCGGTGAAAGAGCCTAAAACAACCCAAGAGATATCACCTTTCTTGTCAATTCGGTAACCAAAAGATGGTTTGAGTTGTTTGACTCTTACCACAATATAGCACTCTTAATAGTGCAGATAAAAAACAAATTGAAGCACAATACAATTTCAAACTATATGGAGTATAAGCTCTCTCTCAATATAAATATATTCAAAGTGTATAGAGCAGTGAGAGTGATAAAAGAATTAAACAGAGTTTTAGCACAACTAGGATTAGTGAGTGATATTCTTAGATGGCTTGCCTCAACATCCCTATTTATAGAAAAACATTTAAGCCCATAGGAATTAGGTTAAGCCCATTTAGAAAATAAGCTAATCGCGTCATAATCGATTATTGCAAGGACATAATCGATTATCTCACTTAAGTACAAAAGGCGCTGAGAGGCAGTAGCCTTATAATCGATTACACCAATCGATTAGGACCTTTCTGTTTAAGGATCCTTTTACACACTTATGATTATAATCGATTATGTAATCGATTATATCTTTTCTGATTTTAGCTCAATTTCATGCATGGCTACATAATCGATTATGCTAATCGATTATTACTCCTCTATTTGTAAAATCAGTTTTTCATATAGATGGTAATCAGTTATTAGAAATCCCTTAATCGATTATACTTATTAAAACCACTGATTTTAAAATTAACGGCTATTAATTGATTTTATCCAATTAAATCGCTTGAAGCCTATTAAGTTTATTTTACGTGTGTGTGTGTGTGATTGATTTTGGATTGAGAGAGCTTTACTACTACTTACAAAGAGATCCTAAAAACATAGATTTCAAGAAAGAAAATTTCCCATGACCCAGTCTTGAAGAACTTGATCTCCTTGATGCTCTTTTTCGCTTTTTGCATTCTTGTCCTTCTAGGACTCCTTTTGTCAATCATCATATTCACATTCTCATTGATTCTTTTTGTCATTCATGTCCTTTGAGGAATCCTTTGTCAATCATCAAAACTCAATTAATCCTGTCAAGGCATATATTCACAGTGCTAACAGTTAGCATGGCGCGGCTCAGACCGTGCTCTTTCGGCACGGGCGTGCCGAACATGAGCACGTGCGTGCTCATGCGACTGTGACAGATTTTTAATCTTAAAACTTTCCTTTTTATTCTCTTGATCCATATATACCTTTAAGGCTCGAAATCAACCATTCTAATGCCTATTTATATTTATTTATTTCTTGGGATGTTACAGGTTCCTTTTCATAAAAGCGTTGAGACCTATGTCCACGGCCTCATCCCCTCTCACCGCATGCGACTGATCTTGTCTTGCTTCCCTTCTTTCTGCCTCTGTATATACTGGATAGTTTGTTGAGTTTGTTGAATCATAGCGGTAGCCAAGTCCCACATGGCTCTCATCGCTTCAGATGTGTCACCACCACTTCCAGTTCTGGAGTGGTCACCGTTGTTATTAATGTTGGTTACGGCCACAGTCGGCCTACCTCCTCTTCCTCCACGTCCAAGTGCCATTTAGCTTCTTGTGAAAAAGGAGCTATTAGTTCCGATTCATAAGACATACTATAGTACTTAACAGTTAAACATATCATATACCTTATGAATTAAAACAGTTATCACACTTCGATAACCTACGTGTCGGACACTCTACCCAAGACTAAACATAGTTGATACATCTCGGGTATCAAACATCGAAGCCAGTACACTTCCTAGACTTTCAGTAATGGTTCTGGACCTCACAACCCTTTCTAGAACCAAACTGCTCTGATACCACCAAAATGAGACGACCCCACTTACATAGGATAATCCCATTAGTCCCAAGCTTATATTATTAACTATGCCTAACCGTATTTGTTAGAACCAAAATAGGAATGGTTTATGACCCCTCGAAGTTTTAATGATAAACAAAATTATTATACGCTTATGAAAATAGTAGAAGTTCAGTTATTACTAATCCATAAGGTCAAAAGACCTTTTCTATGTCTCTGACTTCAGATGGATTCTCAAAAGAACACTAAGCCTCAACATCCGAAGTTACATCTAGCTCCTACTGGACGATAAGCTCAAAGCATTCTCTGCATCCAATGGTATAATATAGCTCTCAAAGATGTCTGCGCTCAAAGAAGATTGTGGTTCGTCCAACTGGTCCTTGGGCTTTATTCTTAGAGGATAAGTGTCTTGCGTCCAGATGTCACAAAGTATATTATGCGTCCAATCTTTTGTATTACATGGACGTCCACTAAATTTGTTTTGCAGATGACGTGGCATATATTTCAAAAGTCTTTGACTAGGATTACAAAAGAAAAAATATCCTATATAAAGACAAAACAAGGTACAACGTTGTACACATCAAGCCATGTAAAACAAAAAGCATGACAGCCAAAAACAAGTAAAGGACAGTCTGCTCTAATTCAACCTGCTATAAGCTAGTCTCACTGCTATTCTATCAAAAGCAATTTTTGCCTCCCTGCTTACACAAAGAAAGGACAATGGTAGCACCCCGATTTTTCAAGCTTTCTAAGGTCAATAAATCGTGTAAATGAATTTGTACTTTTCGGAGGGTCTAGAGAGTGAATTAAAATAAACTAAAACCATAGTCACGCTCTATGCTATCCTAGGGAGTTATGGTTAAATTTTGGGTCGAAAACTCAGACGGAGCCCGGTCTGCGTTTTTCACTGACACTAGTATTTTACTACTCAGAAGACCTAATTTTGACTCGTGAACAAGACAGTTACGTTTAGAATCGAATTTCCTACGATTTTGCTAAATTTGGTTTTTCGCAATAAAAAGCGGAATAATATAAGTTATTCGGGCGAAACCTCAAACCGGGTGACGAACGGAGCTGGATAGAATTTACCGGGACCCGCTAATGGATAATCTTGAAGTCACGTCAGAATAAGTCACCTACGAATGCGTGCCAGAGCCATGATGCTTTTTAAAAATATCTGGACGCGAAATGACCAAAATACCCCTGACCTTTATGGAAATTACACTTAGGTCCTAGTGTGAAATGACCTTTCTACCCTTAAGTGAAAATTTGGTGGACATCCTTGTCCCTCCTTCCTATTTCCCATGCCCCCCTTCATCCATTCTCACCTCTCACTTTTCTTTCTTCTTCACTTCATTTCGTACCTCATTTTCTCTATATTTCCTTAAAGATCTTCAAGAACTTTGAAGAAGCAAAGTTGTTCACTTCACTCCCCTTAATCTTCTAAGAGGTATAGGTTCATTCTTGAGCTCTCAATATTCATGTTTCTTCCACTGAAAACTCCATTTTCAAGCTATGTTTAAGTTTGAAGCTTAAACTTCATAAATTCATAAGAAATTGTAGAAAAATTCTTTTAATGTCAAACCAATTTATATGAGCTAGTTTCATTGCCCTCTCTCATAATCCAAGAGCTTGTAACCAAAAGAGCTCTCTAACCCATATGGGTATAGGGTGGCCGAATCCCCCTTTTGTTGAATCAATGGAGTTTGGTTCAATTTTTCTTTAAGAAGCGTTGATTATGTTATATCACACTTAGAGGCCTTGACTCCAAGAGTATGTAATCAAAAAACTTCCCTAGCATATTTTGTTGTAGGGTGACCGAACCAACCATTTGGGGAAAACAAGAATCTTTGATTCAATTTTGAGTATAGAGACTTATTTTGGTGTTAGGAGTACCTATAGATCCTTCACCCAAGAGATAGGAATTTTTGAAAATCCCTAGCTAATTTTGGGACCCTATGGCCGAACCCTAGGTAGAGGGGAATAGGGAAAATTATGTTGTGTAATGTTGATGTTTGACTTGATTGTGTATATGTAGTTGTGGTTGAGTAACCGGACGAGTAATCGGGAGAAACCGCGGATCGATCCGACGACTTTTGATCGAAGGATAACTTCAACGAGTAAGAGGATAAACCTGAGGAATTCAATTTCCGACAGCTGCATGTTGTATTTGTGTATATGGTTTGTAATATGTTTAATATGCTGTATTGATGTGGAGTGATTTGTTTATGCTTGCTCATATTTGGTTATGCATGATTATGCTTGTTATGATTGATATCGTGCTAAGGGGCCTAACAACGGTTAGGATTCAACATCGAGTAAAGTTAAAAGCTTCAAAAAGCTTGGGACGTAAAGTAAATGAATAAAAGGCAAAACGAGTTTTAAAAGAATTTTGGAAAAATAAATAGGATGGATATCTTTTAGGAATAAAGAAAATAAAATATACTTTATTGAAAAATGAGTTGACATAAAGGGAAAAAGGAGAAAAATATCTCTAGCCCAAGAAAAGTATGGTTTTGAAGTAAAAAGTGCGTTTTGGAGACATTGACCGCCTTTAAAGTAATAAAGCGAATCATTTCAAGTAAAAGTGTTTTCAAGAAAATCTAGAAGAAAAAGGGTTTTTCACGAACCGCATTTCAAAGTATTGTGGTTTACCAAAGTGTTTCAAAAAGAAAGGTGGTTTTGATCTAAGAGTCATTTTTGTGTAAAACTGATCCCAAAGGCCTTGTGTATAAGCTTCGGAGATATGGGTTTTGGTTTTTGGTTTTGAAAAAGAAATGGTTGTTTTTTATGTGAACCTAGAAACCGAGACGTCGGGGTTCTAGTGTTCTGTAGAACATATGGATCAAGGATCCGTGTTAGCTAAGTGGTCCTGTAGGCTTGTGGACAATCTTTGTGGTCCTATAGGCTTGTGGATGAGTTGTGTGCTCTGGAGCCCAGACTCTGAGACTGGTGCATCGGTTGATGGTTTTTGGGTTCGAGCTATTTCGGACTATGTGTCCCTTTTTGGATTTTGGACTGTGTGTCCCCTTTTTTGAGAAATGTTATAAAGACTTGAGAGTCAAAAAGTTGTGGTGGTTGATAGCTTTGATGCTTCAACAAGGAAATAAATATTCAAAATAGAAAACTTACGAAAACAATGGTTTTATCATGTATTGTAGTGTCTGGCAAACGTGCCATCTAGATGGGGAACCTTGATGGCAGGGAACCCTATGATGACTTTAAGTCATTGTGTATCGTTGTGCCTTGATGGACAATGGTGTCATATGCTTTGGAACACATTGTGCCTTGTGTTGGACAATGTAGTATGACCTGATTACGATTTGTTAAGTACCTCTGATTGTGCCCCCATGTGAGAATCGCGTAGTGTCATGGGATTCATGTACTTTTGTTTAGCACGTTGGTGCTAGTCATTGTTACTTGAGGGCCAATGAGTTGTGAGCCTGATCCGCTCTTCGAAAGGTGATGGGATTTCCGGAAATTAAGGATGATATATGTGGAAGTGCCATGCATATGTTTTGAAAACAACGATGATTGTTGGGTACGAGACCCTTGTGTTTATTTACTATCATGATATTCTGTGATATGTTTATCATGCTCAATAACTGTGTTAGATAAATGAATCTGTTGTTTGTGTTTGGGGCATGTAGATGTCGTATTTTGAATTCATATACTGGTTTCTCAACCTTGCTGTACCTTTGGCCATGCTATTTTCTTTTGGCATATATTATTACTTGTTTACAGATGGCCCAGTACCTGAGAGCCTCGCCCATTCGGGGGTGCACTCACTCGTGTTTGATCAGCGAGAGGACCCAGTTGCACGGGTTATTCACCCAGGTGTCGGTAGTGCAGCTTATACCGGACCTGTCTGCACACTTAGAGGGACCGTCGAAGTGGGGCCCCAGGAGATGACCCACACAATGGAGAGCATCCAGATTTCCTTACCGCCCATCTGGATGATTCTACAGTTTTTGGTAGATCAGGCGCAGCTTCAGCACTACATTCCAGCTGCACAACCCTTGCAGCAGCATGTTGGAACCAAAGTGGTTATGGTCCAAATAATCCCTTAAGTTTTGATGTTAACAAAGGGCTAATTTAAGAAGAACAAAGATTTCTTGTGGACTAACATTTTATATTAAGTGTGCAGGATAAAACTTAATTGAGTCCAAAGCCTATCCAAAGTCCAAAGACTTTATCTGGTCCAACCTTTGAACGTGGTTTACGTCCCTCTCAGACTGGACGTAAATAGAACCATGAGTCCAAAGACTCTTTCGGTTACTTTTGTAATAGCTAGTCCAATAGTGCTTTTATATTTTAAACGCGAATACCTTGTAAAAGTATTTTAATTTATTATTCCCTATAAAAGGCTTATATCCTTCGGACAAAACATTCTTTATAATATTCGTTCAAATGTAAAGCGTAAGCCAGAATGTCTCTGACACTTAAAGAAGTTGACCTCCTTCTTTTGGAAAAACAAAAGGAAACTTTCGTTCTACACAGAGGATATGTTAGCACCACTTTTAGCTACCATCCTGATAGTCTATCCTGCTGATCAGAAACTTCAGAAGCTATCAGACTCAACGGATCAAATGCATTCAATGCTCATCAGAATGGATCCTTTTCCATCCGTTGAAGACTGAAGTCTGTTCAAAGACAAAAGGCTATATATACCTCCATCCCTTGAAGATGCAAGGTTACCAAACTTGAGCAACTATGCAAGTGAAGCAATACTCAGCGATTCAAAATCTTTCAAGAGAAACAAGCAAACATCTGCTCAAGCAATCAAAGAGAAAATCTCAAGCTTGCAAAGCTAGCAAAGCTACTCTAATCCTCATTTTCATATCACTCTCTGTGTAGAGTTTTTTTAAGAGTCTAAGCTTTAGTTTCGAATTCTCACATTTAATGAGTTAGTAGAACAAACTCTTTTCAAACTTGGTTGAGCCTGAAGAGGCTTCTCTATAAAAGAAAAACTCAGAGAACCTGAAGAGGTTGAGAATACTTCCTGAAGAGGTGTTGAATACTTTGTAACAAAAGGTTTTTGTTATAGTGGATAAAGCTCTCAAGTAAAGAGGACTGGACGTAGCTCTTTGGTGAAGAGTGAACCAGGATAATATCTCGGTGTTCTTTTCTCTTCCTTACCCTTACTTTAGTTTATTATCTAACTAACTAATTGGGATTGAATTGCTTTTTCCTACGCTGTTTTCTTATCTTAATCAAACTAAATTAGCGTCCAACTTGGTGTTTGGAAGAGCTCTCTTTGCTTTTAATTGTTTTAGCGTCCAACCTTACGAAAATTATTATCTGCTTACGAAAAGATTTTAAAATCTTCAGAAACACAATTCAACCCCCTTTCTTGTGTTTCAAACAGGTTCCTTCAATTGGTATTAGAGCTCAGCCTCTGGGTTGAGCACTTTGCCGTGTAGAGGAAAAGATCCTACTGCAGATATGTCTGGACCAGGTATGCCAAGCGGGAGTCAACCAGTTATGGAAGGTACTTCTATTACTAGACCGCCATTCTTCAATGGTACTCACTACCTGTACTGGAAGGAGAAATTCAAAGTTTTCATCCTCAGTACAAACTCAGCTCTCTGGGCCAGAATCACAAACGGTCCTAATGTTTGTCTCAACTCTGACGGGACAGACAAAGCAGAGGATGCCTGGACTGATGCTGAACGGGCTAGAATGGAACAGAATCATAAAGCAAGATATGTTTTAATGTGTGCTCTCAGCCCTGACGAATTCCAGAAGATTCACGCATGTGAATCAGCCAAACAAATGTGGGACACCTTGTCTAATCTCCATGAGGGGACAACCAAGGTGAAGGACTCTAAAATCATCATGCTGGTTGGCCAGTATGAAATATTCACCATGGCTGAAGGAGAGTCCATCCTAGACATGATGGGTCGCTTTCAAACGATCATCAACAATCTGAAATCCCTTGGCAAGGTCTACACTACCAAGGAGAATGTCACCAAGATTCTTAGGAGCCTGCCTAAGAAGTGGAGACCTCTTGTCACTGCAATCACCCAGGCCAAAGATCTTTCTCCTTTGACTCTGGATGATCTTGTTGGGATGCTTCAAGTTCCTGAGCAGGAGCTTGATCTTGACAATCCTGGAAAGAAGAACAAAGGGATTGCCTTGAAAGCTCATAAGTCCAACAACTCAAAAGCTTTAAAAGCTTATGAGTCCAGTGATGAAGCTGATCAGTTTGATGATGATGTATCAGACGATGACGAGCTATCCTTTATCTCCAGAAAGATTCAGAATATGTGGAGAAAGAAAAATGGAATGAAAAGGAGGCCATTCCAAAAGAAAAGCTTCAAGGATCATGCTGAACCCAAAGATAAAAGTCAGCTGGTCTGTTTTGAATGCAACAAACCTGGTCATTTCAAAGTCGATTGCCCTACTCTAAAGGACAAGAAGAAGTTCTTCAAAAAGAAGAAAAAGAACTTCATGGCAACTTGGAAGGACTTAAACTCTTCTGAAGAAGAAGAAGAAGAAGAAGAAGAAACAAATGAAGAGGCTAACTTATGCCTTTGGTCCAATGAACAAGATGAAGACTCTTCGGACGATGAACAACTTGTTGTTCCCGAAGAAAGAAGTCAGGAGTCTACCTTGGAAGGAGGATGGAATGTTCCACCCATCTTCAAGGGAACAGACTATCCACATTGGAAATCAATTTTCCAAATATACGTCTAAGCTGAAGAATATGAGTTGTGGAATGTCTTCACTAATGGAGATTATCGTCCAACGATTACACTTGAGAACGGATCAACATCGTCCAAACATGAAGCAGACAGGACGAGTGAGGATATCAGACGGTGTTCTCAAAATGATCATGCTAACTGGTGCCTTGTCAACGCCCTTGATCGTCCAAGACTGGACATGGTCTCGCGATTCCAAACAGCTAAGGAGAAGTTGGACGCTTTGGAACATCGGTTCAGACCAAGGAGCCCGTCTACCTCAAATCTCTGTCTGATGGTCAAAAGCTCTTCGAACGCTGAATCAGAAGATGACGAGGTATCTGTTTCTGACTCTCTTCAAGAAGCATATGATGAACTGCTAAATGATTCTTCTCTATTGCATCATCAATACATCATGCTTAAAAGAAAACTGTCAAAAGTGAATAAAGAGTTGGAAGAGTCCAACAAACTAAATGAGCAGCTTGTTGAAGAGAACAATAAGCTTAAAGCTGAGAATGTCAGTCTAACTGACAAACTCACCTCTGAGTCCAGTGAACCCCATGAGGTAACTAGACTGAAACAAGAGGTATCTGATCTCACCAAAAGCGTATCTAAGCTTGTTGGAGGATCAGAGAAGCTAGACCTGATATTGAGGTACTCTAGATCACCTCATGATAAGTCTGGCCTAGGCTATGACTCTGAGAAACAAAGTGCGTCTCAGAAAATATCAGGGTCCAACAAACATCACAAGGCTTTTCATTCCTATGGAAAGCAAAAAGAAAATAAATTGCATGCATCCAGAACTTACTGTAAGATTTGTGGAAAGAGTGGTCACAACTCTGCAAAATGCATTTACAAGAATAAAAACAAAATGCATGGACGAAGACCACCAACTAACCTAAAAGGACCCAAGTCTATCTGGGTACCTAAGAATATGATAATACCTGTTGCAGATCTGCTTAGCAACACAAAAAAGACCCCAGTCCTGGTACTTAGACAGTGGTTGCTCACATCACATGACGAGAGAAAGGTATATATTCCAAGAAATCCGTGAGAAGACTGGTGGATGGGTCACCTTTGGAGGCAACCAGAAGGGAAAGATAGTAGGAATAGGTAAGATTGGTAAGCATCCTCTTCCCTCTATTGATAATGTTCTTCTGGTTGAAGGATTAAAACACAACTTGCTTAGCATAAGTCAATTATGTGACAGTGGGTCTGATGTTTCCTTCAATAAAGGTGAATGTATGGTCAAGAACCCTGATGGGTCCTCTTATTCACTGCCAAAAGGCAAAATAATCTGTATAAGATTAACTTGGGGGAACTCTCAACTCAAAGTGTATCATGTCTAGTGTTTGTTGAAGATGAGCGATGGATCTGGCACAAAAGACTTGGCCATCCAAGTCTGAGATTAATCTCAAGACTAAACAAGCATAACCTCGTAAGAGGTCTACCAATGATTGTGTTTAGATCAGACGCTCTCTGTGACGCATGTCAAAAAGGAAAACAAGTTAAGAACTCTTTTGCGTCCAAGAACATTGTTAGTACTTCTAAACCACTAGAATTGTTGCATCTTGATTTGTTTGGTCCAACAAGGACTGCTTTTGTCAGTGGTAAGAAATATGGACTTGTCATAGTAGACGACTATACTAGATGGACATGGGTTAAGTTTCTTGCTCACAAAGATGAGTCTATCAAGGTCTTTTCTATATTCTGTAAGCGAGTCCAGAATGAAAAAGGCATATTCATCAACTCGATCAGAAGTGATCATGGAGGCGAATTTGAAAATGAGCTTTTCCAAAGGTTCTGTGATGAAAGTGGTATTCATCACAATTTCTCTACCCCTAGAACACCACAATAGAATGGTGTTGTTGAGAGAAAGAACTGATCTCTTCAAGAGATGGCTAGGGCGATGCTCAGTGATAATTCTGTCCCTAAGCACTTTTGGGCTGAAACTGTAAATACTGTCTACTACATTCAAAACAAAATATACATAAGACCAATCTTGAATAAGACTCCTTATGAATTGTGGAAAGGACGCAAACCAAACATTTCTTATTTCCACCCTTCTGGATGTCAATGTTTTATTTTAAATACTAAGGAACAACTTGGTAAGTTTGATGCCAAAGTAGATAATGGAATGTTGTTAGGATACTCTGAAACGTCCAAAGCTTTTAGAGTCTATAACTCTAGGACATTGATTGTTGAAGAATCCGTCCATGTTAAGTTTGATGACAAACAGCCTGAGAGCTAGATGACTCTTTTGCAGATATGAATCTGAATGATTCCGATGCTCGTCCAATGACCAAAAAAGACTAGGCATCAGACGCTACGCAGGATGCTTCATCGTCTCAGCAAGCTGTAAACACCCCTCGTTCGTGGCAATTCAGGACTTATCATCCTGAGGATCAAATCATTAGCAAACCTAATGATAGCGTCCGGACAAGGTCAACCTTCAGAGAGCAAGCTGACTCAGCCTTCATCTCTGAGATGGAACCAAAGTCTGTGGACAAAGCCTTATTGGACGAGTGCTGGATCCTCGCTATGCAAGAGGAGCTCAACCAGTTTCAACGAAGTGACGTTTGGACGCTGGTCTTCTTGCCTAAGGATAAGTCTGTCATTGGAACCAAGTGGGTCTATCGCAACAAGCTGGACGAAGATGGCAAAGTTGTAAGGAATAAAGCAAGGTTAGTTGCTCAAGGCTACTCAGAAGAGGAAGGTATTGATTATACTGAAACCTTTGCTCCAGTAGCTAGATTAGAAGCTATACGCAACTTACTCTCATATGTTGCACATCATAGCATCACGCTTTATCAAATGGATGTAAAAAGTGCATTCCTAAATGGTGTAAGTAATGAAGAAGTATATGTTATTCAACCACCCGGTTTTGAAGATCAAAACCGTCCTGAGCATGTATATAACCTTAAGAAAGCTTTATATGGACTCAAACAAGCTCCTAGAGCTTGATATGAGAGACTCAGCACTTTCCTAATGGAGAATGGTTTCTCAAGAGGAAAAGTGGACACAACTCTATTTAGAAAAATAAATAAAAAGGAATTTATTGTTGCTCAAATTTACGTTGATGATATTATATTTGGTGCAACTGATGATCTCTTTGCCAAGAGTTTTCTGACTTAATGCAAAGGGAATTTGAAATGAGCATGATGGGAGAATTAAAATTCTTTCTTGGACTTCAAGTAAAGCAAACATCAGACGGAGTGTACATTCATCAGACGAAGTACACAAAGGAGCTTCTGAAACGCTTCAAGTTGGACGATTGTAAACCTATGAATACACCAATGCATCCAATGTCCGTGCTAAACAAAGATGATAAAGATAAAAAGGTAGACCAAAAGATATAGAGGTATGATCGGTTCCCTCTTATATCTAACTGCGTCCAGACCTGATATCATGTTTAGTGTTTGCTTATGTGCTCGTTTTCAATCTGATCCAAGAGAGTCTCATCTCTCAGCAGTAAAAAGAATCTTTAGATATCTAAAAGGTTCTACTATTCTGGGTCTTTTGTATAAGAAATTTGATGAATAGAGATTAGTTGGATTTTGTGATGCTGACTATGCTGGAGACAGAATAGAAAGAAAAAGCACAAGTGGAGGGTGTCACTTCATTGGTGCTAATCTTGTCTCATGGTCAAGCATAAGGCAAAGCACAATTGCTCTATCAACTGCTGAAGCTGAGTACATTACTGCTGCCAGTTGCTATTCACAACTGCTTTGGATTAAACATCAATTGGAAGACTACAACGTGTTTGTAAGTAACATCCCTATCATGTGTGATAACACTGCTGTAATTAACTTGTCAAAGAACCCCATACTGCATTCTAGCGCAAAGCATATAGAAATAAAGCACCATTTTATTAGAGACTATGGGCAAAAAGGGACAATAGATATTCCATTTGTTGATACTAATCATCAATGGGCAGATATCTTCACTAAACCATTAACTGAAGATAGGTTCACATTTATAAGAAAATATCTGAACATGCATTTCATTGATTGACCAAGAGTCCAATGCATGCGTCCAATATTTGCGTTACGTCCAATATATGTGTTCGTCCATTGTACATTCTGCTTGCTCCTCTAATGCATTAATGGAACTCAATCTTTGTCGAATGAACTATTATCTCTCATTCCCTTAACTGATTCAGTTTTTGTTTTCTTTGTTTGCCAAAAATGCTTTTTACGGTTTCAAAGTCTGAACGTGTGTCAGGCATTTAATGCACGTCGTTTCGCTCTCTCTCTCTCTCTTTGAAAATACGAAAAGTTTTCATTCTATCTTCTCTTCTCTTTAAAACCTAAGTCTTATTAAAAATCAAACCTTTACAAAAGCTTTCATCTTTCTTCTTTCATCTTCGAAAAAGGAAAACTTTTTATGCAAACCCTTCTTCTCAAAAACCTCTTTTCTGAAAACTATGGCAACGTCTTATGCTGCTGCTTCTAAGAGTAAAGGAAAAACCTTTAATGCTCAGACTGCTGATGTCTTGGTCGAGTTCAAATTTAATCTACAATTCCTTGCTAATAATGGGATTGATATTTTCTCAAACATTCATGCTGCTGGTTGATCAAGCTTCTTTGAAGGTTCTCCAGTAATCTACCCTGCTCTCGTTAGGGAGTTCTGGACTAACCCTATTATCTCTGCGAGGGAGATTCGCAACAAGGTGCTTGATACTGAAGTAATAGTGTCAGAAGCAACGATTTCAAATGCGATTGGATGCGCTCAATCTGGAATAACTGTTGAGGATAAATGGGAGGAAGAAATTGGTGATGCTACCACCATCAGAGACTATCTGTTGAAGAACTCGGATGACAAACTCATAGCCTCAAAGATGACTGACAAGGCTAGGGTTCTTCACCAAATACTGAACAAGTCAATCCTTCACAAGGCTGGGTCGAAGGATAATGTATCAAAGGCTCACCAATTCTGCTTGGTTCATTTGATACTGGAGAGGCAGATAAACCTTCCCCACCTTCTCTTTTCTTTCTTCAAGTATGCCATTGAAGGCTCTGGGAAGAATACTCTGATCATCTATGCTGCTCTTCTCTCAAAAATCTTCGAGAAGCATATGGTCTATGATGACCTCAAGAACTTGGCTCTAGAAAATACTATGGTGTTCATGGTATTGAACGATCGCATCAACCTGAGTTTAGCAGGCAAAGCTTGGTGATGATGCAGATGGACTGCCTCAAAAATTCCAAACCTGAAGGGAAACAAAAAGGAGCTCAAACGCAAGGCTCAGAAGAAGCGTCTGAACATCGAGTCACTGCTGGACGCTCAACTGAACTAGCTCGTCCAACAGCTAGGACTCCTCCTTCTCGTCCAAAGCTCATCGTCCAACCATCCAGAAAAAGGAAGCTGATTCTAGCTCCCATTGATAAGGACGAAGAGGACGATTTGCCCATCTCCAGGGCAGTCAAAGGTCCAAGATTGGAGACCTCGTCTGTTGCACCCCTGCCAAAACCTATTTCAACAAGGGCAAGGACTGCTCGAGCAAAGGCAAAAGGTAATATTGAACCCATCTCTAGTTCAGTTATTACTTCTTCTGTTGTCTAATCTTCTGAGATTGAGGACTTGACCATTGAACCTTCCTTACCACCCTCACCCACTGCCCTACCACAAACACAAACCCTAACCTCATCAAATGAACCCGAAGACTGGTTCACACCATGGGGAGATCACCCCTTCCAACCTTATGGTGCTTCCTACCCCAGAAGGATTTTTCGCAAAAGAAAATATAGACGCATCCCTGGAATGAACCGCAGTAACAAATGCTCAATTTGGGCTGAGGTCAAACGCAGCTTTCCTATTCTATTTCTTGAACACCCACCCCCCCCCACTACTAAACCTCACCCCAAAAGCCCTATTCCACTACTTGAATATGAATATGAACAACCACCCACCTCTGGACCACCCCCTGAACATGGCTACTACCCCATCCCTCACACTTCCACTGAGCGTCTGGCCACTGAGATGTACACAGCTCTTGGACCCTTGGTTGTCTGCCTTGAGAAGAAGACGTTTCCTCTAAGGAAAGTCTATCCCAACCTCATCAAAGATAAGGCATTCCAATGGTGCCACTACAATGTGAAAAGGCACGTAGTCCTTCGTAATGAAGACAAGAAAGGCTACAAAACTGAGTACGAAAGGAGAGCAAGGACGTTTAGTCTAACCAGCTACATCCTTGATCCTGATCTGACGTTTACTCCAAGCTATTCAAAAGCATGGAAGGAGTACTCTGATGGTCGTGACTTTCTTCCTTATTATGCCGTGCGCAAAGAGTGTGACATGTCTCGGGAAGCTAAGATTCATCACAACCTTCCAATGAAATTTTGGTCAAGGACTTCAAAAACAAGAGTAGGAGTTGTTCCTCCTCGAGCTTGTTCAAGGATTCCTATTCTGGATCCCAACAAGAATAAGGACCTTCGCAAAAGGCTTGAGACATGGACGATGCCTTACCGAAATTTCTTTGATCCTTTGTTTTGGAAGAAACCTCGAGATGACTCTGTGGCTCTAGCAAGCATTTGGAAGAAGGACCCCAGATTCAGATATGACCTAGATGCAAAGGTCTACTGGGAAAACCACATCTAGAGATTCTCTCAAGAAGCATCATCATCTGGACTAACAATTGAGGACAAAGAAAAGATTCATGTCTACCCAAGACAATATCGAATCTATGAGGCTGACATCATATTCATAGACGATATCTTTGGGATACCTCTTTATCCTAGAGATATGTTGCCTTCACCTACTCCCAGATGGAGACATCATACTTGAAGTGCTGTCACCTCCACCCAAACCTGTCATTGATCCTGATGCTCCTCCTCCTGCCCCTCCTAAGCCGGTTATTCCTGAAGAAACTGGGGACACTGAAATCGTTTATGAGGACCCCTCTTCTGAAACTCATGCTGAGGAAGTGGAACAAGTTGCAGACTCAGTCCCGTCTAAGTCTCAACCTATCCCTCTCTTAGTGGTCCATCCTGTTGATCCATCTCCTTCTCAGGCTCTCAATGTAGTTCCTGATCAAAGAGATATGGACGCAACCAGGGTCGCGGCTGAGAGCTCCGCCTCGATTATTCCTCCTGAGATTCAAGAGTTCGTCCAACGATCCATAGAAGCTAACAACGCGGTGCTTCTTCAGCAAATTGGTGCTATGTTTAAAGATTACCTTCCCAAACCTCCGCCTCCTTAAAAAATTTTATATTCATTTCAAAAATACTGACTATGATGTGATTCTCACTCTTTTGTCTGATGACAACAAGGGGGAGAAAATGGATTGATTGATTGATTGAATATATCTTGCTTTTATACCATGTCTGGCTATTCATGCTTAAATGCTTATATCTATCTTATATGCTTTAAATGTTTAGAATGTTTGTGTTAGGGGGAGCTTTTCAGCTCTCTAGGACTCTTTGTTCAATCAAATTAGTATGTTTTGTCATCGTCAAAAAGGGGAAGATTGTTGGAACCAAAGTGGTTATGGTCCAAATAATCCCTTAAGTTTTGATGTTAACAAAGGGCTAATTTAAGAAGAACAAAGATTTCTTATGGAATAACGTTTCATATTAAGTGTGTAGGATAAAATTTAATTGAGTCCAAAGACTATCCAAAGTCCAAAGACTTTATCTCGTCCAACCTTTGAACATGGTTTACGTCCCTCTCAGACTTGACGGTAATAAATAGAACCATGAGTCCAAAAACTCTTTCGGTTACTTTTGTAATAGCTAGTCCAATAGTGATTTTATATTTTAAGCGCGAATACCTTGTAAAAGTATTTGAATTTATTATTCCCTGTAAAAGGCTTATATCCTTAGGAAAAAACATTCTTTGTAATATTCGTTCAAATGTAAAGCGTAAGCCAGAATGTCTCTGACACTTAAAGAAGTTAACCTCCTTCTTTTTGAAAAACAAAAGGAAACTTTCGTTCTACACAGAGGATATGTCAGCACCACTTTTAGCTACCATCCTGGTAGTCTATCCTGCTAATTAGAAACTTCAGAAGCTATCAGACTCAACGGATCAAATGCATTCAATGCTCATCAGAATGGATCCTTTTCCATCCGTTGAAGACTGAAGTCTGTTCAAAGACAAAAGGCTATATATACCTCCATCCCTTGAAGATGCAAGGTTACCGAACTTGAGCAAATATACAAGTGAAGCAATACTCAGCGATTCAAAATCTTTCAAGAGAAACAAGCAAACATCTGCTCAAGCAATCAAAGAGAAAATCTCAAGCTAGCAAAGCTACTCTAATCCTCATTTTCATATCACTCTCTGTGTAGAGTTTTTTTAAGAGTCTAAGCTTTAGTTTCGAATTCTCACATTTAGTGAGTGAGTAGAAAAAACCTTAGTTTGGTTGAGTCTGAAGAGGCTTGTCTGTAAAAGAATACTTAGAGAACCTGAAGAGGTTGAGAATACTGCCTGAAGAGGTGTTGAATACTTTGTAACAAAAGGTTTTTGTTATAATGGATAAAGCTTTCAAGTAGAGAGGACTGGACGTAGCTATTTGGTGAAGAGTGAACCAGGATAATATCTCGGTGTTCTTTTCCCTCCCTTACCCTTACTTTAGTTTATTATCCAACTAACTAACTGGGATTGAATTGCTTTTTCCTACGCTGTTTTCTTATCTTAATCAAACTAAGTTAGCGTCCAACTTGGTGTTTGGAAGAGCTCTCTTTGCTTTTAATTGTTTTAGCATCCAACCTTGCAAAAATTATTATCTGCTTACGAAAAGATTTTAAAATCTTCAGAAACACAATTCAACCCCCCTTCTTGTGTTTCAAACAGGTTCCTTCACAGCAGTCACCCTCGACCCCTCCCCCGCCGTTCGTTTTGGTAGCGGAGGGGTAGGAGGAGGACCCTCAGGAGACCCCTGAGTATCACCCTTTGGAGGCCCCTGAGCCTCAACCTCGGGAGAATGGGAATGTAGATTCCCTTGATCCTTCCTCTGATGTAGATGTTGGACCCTCCTTCGAGAGACTGTCCAACAGGTTTCACTAGGTGTAAACCAGCTTAGAGTGTTAGATTTTTGAGGCAGCGGTTTTCGGGTTGTCTGTTATCGGCTACTGATGGCCATGAGTTTTAGATGTGGTTTTCCAAACTGTCGCTGCCTAGTTTTAAGAATTGATAGTATTTTCTTTTCTATTAGTATCTTTTGAAATGGACATGTTGTCCACAGTTCCTTTATGTATATAACTTACTGATGATGCATATATATATATATATATATATATATAGATACGAGTTATATTGATGTTCTCTTGAGTAACGGTTTATTATTGCTGTAAAAAGAAAAAAATTTATCACGATTTTCATAGTAAAAAAGATATAACTAAGGAAATTCTGTTTTCCAAAAGTAACCAGCAACTTTTAACTTCCTGTTTTCATTATTTTGGGTCACCATGTGATGTCGGGTTTAAGGTGTCACATTAGTGGTATCAGAGTTGGTCGAATCTTTCGGGAATCTTTGGGAATAGGTCTATTGTGTTGATGTTGTGTGATCTCAGATTAAGGTTTGATTGAATTACTTCTTAGAAGTAATGTGTGTTGATAAGTGCTTATATATTTTGATTTCTGGTTGTAGTTTGACTGATTTCAATCAGATAGGTCAGATATGGAAACAGGAATTGAAACTATAGCTGGACGAAGATGTGGTCGTGGACGTGGTCGCGGGAGTGGAGTTGATGTCCATGTTGAGGACATTAACGGTGCCAATGGAATGCACTTCGCGGCACAGGCAATGGCGAACATGACAGCGACAATTGCTATTCAGGGAACTACTATGAATGCTCACAATGCTCAAGAGCAGGCTGTTGAGGGCGAAGTCAAACTACCTTTAGACGCCAGAATCCGCCACAATTTCATGGTGATGTGGATCCCGAAAAGGATGACCTGTGGATCCAAGAAATTGAAAATATTTTTCGAATCGATTCACAGCCCTGAAGAGGTGAAAGTACCATATGCAACTTTCCTACTACTGGGAGATGCAGAATATTGGTGGAGAGGAACCTGACAGCTAGTGGAGGCAAATCAATAAGAAATCACTTGGGATCTGTTCAAGCACCGATTTTTGGAGAAGTACTTTCCACAAAGTGCTAGAGTTGAGAAAGAGCAGGAGTTCTTACGGCTGCAACAGAGGGAGATGACAGTCTGTGAATATGCGGCCAAGTTTGGATCGCTGGGCAAGTATTTCCGATTCTTCCAGAACAATCTTGATGAAGACTGGAAGTGTGAAAGTTTTGAGAGAGGACTGAGGTATGAAATTAAAGAGTCAGCGCTACCGCAGGGAATTCACAATTTCCAAGCTTTGGTTGAGAAAAGCAGGCAAGTGGAACTGATGAAGCGTGGAAGGGACAACAGAGCAAACGTTGGAGGACCTTCCCGATTCAAGAACCAGTATCAAGATCAGAGGGGAAGACAGAGTCAGAAGAAAGCTTATTCTCGACCCCCAGGGAATCAACAGAAACAACAACAATATCGTCCTATTGCTTACGCATCAGGTAGTGGAGGCCAAGGGAATCAAAGGCAAGGCCAAGAGAGGAAGTGTTTCAAGTGTGGAGATCCATCACATCTAGCCAACAACTGCCATGTGCGGAACTGTAGATGCTACACTTGTGGGCAAACGGGGCACATCGCAAAATACTACAAGGCACAGAAAGCTGTCCCAGCTGCTAACAACAATAGCGGAGCCAAAAGGCCGATGACGAAGGGAAGAGTTTACACCATGAGTGGTGCTAAGGCTTTTAATTCCGATGATCTCATACAAGGTGATTGCGACATAGACGATAATCTCTTAACCGTGCTTTTTGATTCGGGTGCAACTCATTTGTTCATTTCCATGGATTGTGTGAAACGTTTAAAATTATCTATTTCTTCCTTGTCATATGGCTTAATTGTTTCCACCCCCATTGTTGAGCCAGTTACTGTGAATTCTATATGCTTAAACTGTCCTATTGTTGTTCAGGATAGACATTTTCTTGTTAATCTAATATTCTTGCCTTTAATACAGTTAGATGTAATTTTAGGCATGGATTGGTTATCTTCCAACCATATCCTATTAGATTGCGCACATAAAACCTTAGTTTTTCCCAATACCGAGATTTCTAGATTTTTAGCTACTGATCGCGTTAGAACTTCTTCGAAGGAAGGAGATCAGGAATACGTGCTTTTGTCCAACTTAGAAGTCGAGGGGAAGATCGAGCTTAGTAAGATGCCTGTTGCGAGGGACTTTCCTGAGGCGTTTCCAGACGATGTTCCGAGTTTGCCGCCTGTAAGAGACATAGAATTCTCCATCGATTTGATTTCGGGAACTGGTCCGATATCGATTGCTCCATATTGGATGTCACCTGAAGAGCTCGTTGAGTTGAAAGCTCAAGTCGAGGATCTTTTGTCGAAGCAGTTCATCAGACCAAGCGTTTCACCGCGTATCGATGATCTGATGGATCAACTGCGAGGAGCTCCTATTTTCTCAAAAATCGATTTAAGGACAGGATATCATCATATTAGAGTAAGAACTGAGGATATACCTAAGACTGCGTTCAGGACTCATTTCGGACATTACGAATATCTCATGATGCCTTTTTGGAGTAACGAATGCACCTGCTATCTTTATAGACTACATGAATCGGATTTTTCGTCTGTTTCTTGATAAGTTTGTTGTGGTGTTCATCGATGACATCCTCATTTACTCGAAGAGTCATGACAAGTTCTGCAAGTTTTACGCGAGAAAACGTTGTATGCGAAACTCTCCAAGTGTGAGTTTTGGCTTGAGGAAGTCGGATTTCTAGGACACGTTATAACGAAGGAAGAGATTGGTGTTGACCCTACTAAAGTGGAAGCTGTACTTTCTTGGGAAAGGCCAAGGACATTAACGGAAATAAGAAGCTTCGTTGGGTTGGCTGGATATTATCGACGGTTTATTGAAGGATTTTCCAAACTCGTAGGACCGTTGACTCAACTCACGAGGAAAGACCAATCTTTTACGTGGACTACCAAGTGTGAAGAAAGTTTCCAGAAGATAAAGGAACTTTTGACAACTTCACCAGTGTTAATACTTCCTGAACCAAGTGACCCTTATGAAGTGTATTGTGATGCTTCGCATCAAGGTTTAGGTTGCGTATTAATGCAACACCGGAAAGTGGTGGCTTATGCGTCAAGGCAATTGAAGACTCACGAGAGGAATTATCCCACACACGATCTGGAGTTAGCTGCAGTGGTTTTTGCACTAAAGATATGGAGACATCATTTATATGGAGCTAAATTTGACATCTTCAGTGACCACAAAAGGTTGAAGTACCTGCTTGACCAGAAGGAGCTCAACATGAGGCAAAGGTGATGGATGGAATTCTTAAAGGATTATGACTTCACGTTACAGTACCATCCTCGAAAGGCTAACATAGTAGCAGATGCCTTGAGCCGGAAAGCCATTCATATTTAAACTATAATGGTGAGAGAATTAAAGTTAATTGAAGAATTCTGCGATCTCAATTTGGGAATAGAGATAAGTCCGAAGAAACTAAGTTTTGGAATGATCAAAATCTCCAGTGGATTAATGGAAGAGATACGTGAACAACAAGCTGCAGACAAACATCTTCAAGAGAAGAAGGAGTTGATGGAACAAGGAAAAGCTAATGAGTTTAGCTTAGGAACAGATAGGACCTTGAAGTACAATGGACGGGTCTGTGTACCAAACAACCCTGAGATGAGAAAGATGATTCTAGAGGAATCCCACAAGAGTAATTTGAGTATTCACCCTGGTTCAACCAAGATGTATCAAGACTTGAAACAAAGATTTTGGTGGCTTGGTATGAAGAAGCAAGTAGCGGAATACGTTGCATCCTGTCGAACTTGTCAAAAAGCCAAAGTAGAACATCAAAGACTCGGAGGGATGCTACAATCACTAGACATACCAGAATGGAAGTGGGAAACTATATCAATGGATTTTGTGGTGAGTTTATCGTGAACTCCTAGGGGCTTTGATTCGATTTGGGTAATCGTTGACAGGTTAACAAAATCCGCACATTTCTTACCTATCAAGATCAACTATACGGTAGCGAAACTAACTGAGGTGTATATTATAGAAGTGATTAAACTCCATGGAGTACCCTCAAGTATTGTTTCATATCGAGATCCTAAATTTACTTCACGTTTATGGGAAAGCTTACATCAAGCATTGGGAACTAAGTTATGATTAAGTTCGGCATATCATCCTCAAACTGATGGACAAATCGAAAGAACGATTCAATCGTTAGAAAATTTGCTAAGGGCACGCGTCTTTGACAATCGAGGAAGTTGGGACGAACTGTACCATGGATTGAATTCACATACAACAACAGTTATCACTCAAGCATAGGGATGGTAACTTATGAGGCACTATATGGGAGAGGATGTCAGATGCCTCTTTGTTGGTATCAAGATGGAGAAAGCACGATTCTAGGTCCAGAAGTCATGCAACAAACAACGGAGAAAGTCAGGAAAATTCGTGAAAGGATGAAGACATCCCAAAGTAGGCAGAAGAGTTACTCTGACCGACGGAGACGACCTCTCGAATTTCAAGAAGGCGAACATGTATTTCTGAGAGTCACTCCCACGACTGGGGTAGGTAGAGTTATTAAGTACAAAAAACTTACTCCTAAATTCATTGGACCATACCAAATCCTTCGCCATATTAGTCCAGTAGCCTACCAAATTGCTTTACCTCCTTTTCTTTCGAATCTTCACAATGTCTTTCACGTTTCACAATTGAGGAAATACATTCCTGATCCGTCTCATGTAATTGAACCTGATCGAGTATCTTTGAAAGAGAACCTGTCTCATGAGACTTCACCTGTACGAATCAAGGATAAGATAATCAGACAGCACAGGGGAAAACAAATCTCCTTAGTCAAGGTTATTTGGGAAGATACAACTGGAGAAGCAACCTGGGAAGCTGAAGACAAGATGAGGGTGCAATATCCATATCTTTTTCACGGTACGTAATTTTGAGGACGAAAAATTTTTTTTGTGGGGTAATAATGTAACACCCCGATTTTTCAAGCTTTCTAAGGTCAATGTGCCGTGTAAATGAATGTCTTTTTCGGAGGGTCTAGAGAGTGAATTAAAATAAACTAAGACCATAGTCACGCTCTACGCTATCATAGGGAGTTACGGTTAAATTTTGGGTCGAAAACTCAGACGGAGCCCGGTCTGCGTTTTTCACTGACAGTAGTATTTTACTACTCAGAAGACCTAATTTTGACTCGTGAACAAGTCGACAGTTAGGTTTAGAATCGAATTTCCTATGATTTTGCTAAACTTGGTTTTTCGCACTAAAAAGCGGAATAATATAAGTTATTCGGGCGAAACCTCAAACCGGGTGACGAACGTAGCTGGATAGGGATTTGCCGGGACCCGCTAACGGATAATCTTGAAGTCACGTCAGGTCAAGTCACCTAGGAATGCGTGCCAGAGTCATGATGGTTTTTAAAGTATCTGGACGCGAAATGACCAAAATACCCCTGACCTTTATGGAAATTGACCTTTCTACCCTTAAGTGAAAATTTGGTGGACATCCTTGTCCCTCCTTCCTATTTCCCACCCCCTTCATCCATTCTCACCTCTCACTTTTCTTTCTTCTTCACTTCATTTCCTACTTCATTTTCTCTCCATCTGAGATCTTCAAGAACTTTGAAGAAGCAAAGTTGATCACTTCACTCCCCTTCATCTTCTAAAAGGTATAGATTCATTCTTGAGCTCACAATCTTCATGTTTCTTCCATTGAAAACTCCATTTTCAAGCTATATTTAAGTTTGAAGCTTAAACTTCATAAATTCATAAGAAATTGTAGAAAAATCCTTTTAATGTCAAACCAATTTCTATGAGCTAGTTTCATTGCCCTCTCTTATAATCCAAGAGCTTGTAACCAAAAGAGATCTCTAACCCATATGGGTATAGGGTGGCCGAATCCCTCTTTTGTTGAATCAATGGAGTTTGGTTCAATTTTTCTTTAAGAAGTGTTGATTATGCTCTATCACACTTAGATGTCTTGAATCCAAGAGTATGTAATCAAAAAACTTCCCTAGCATATTTTGTTATAGGGTGGCCAAACCAACCATTTGGGGAAAACAAGAATCTTCGATTCAAGTTTGAGTATCGAGACTTGTTTTGGTGTTAGGAGTACCTATAGATCCTTCACCCAAGAGATAGGAATTTTTGGACATCCCTAGCTAATTTTGGGACCCTATGGCCGAACCCTAGGTAGAGGGGAAGAGGGAAAATTATGTTTTGTAATATTGATGTTTGCCTTGATTGTGTGTATGTAGTTGTGGTTGAGTAACCGGACGAGTAATCGGGAGAAACCGCGTATCAATCGGACAAATTTTTCCTGGAGGATAACTTCAACGGTTAAGGGGATAAACCTGAGTAATTCAATTTCCGACAGCTGCGTGCTGTATTTGTGTATATGGTTTGTAATATGTTTAATGTGCTGTGTTGATGTGGAGTGATTTGTTTATGCTTGCTCATATTTGATTATGCCTGATTATGCATGATTATGCTTGTTATGATTGATATCTTGCTAAGGGACCTAACAACGGTTAGGATTCAACATCGAGTAAAATTAAAAGCTTCAAAAAGCTTGGGACGTAAAGTAAATGAATAAAATGCAAAAAGAGTTTTAAAAGAATTTTGGAAAAATAAATGGGATGAATATCTTTTGGGAATAAAAAAAATAAAATATACTTATTGAGAAATGAGTTAACATAAGGGGAAAAAGGAGAAAAATATCTTTAGCCCAAGAAAAGTAAGGTTTTGAAGTAAAAAGTGCGTTTTGGAGACATCGACTGTCTTTAAAGTAATAATGCGAATCATTTCAAGTAAAAGTGTTTTCAAGAAAATCTAGTTTTGAAATAAATTGTTTTATCCAAGAAAAAGGGTTTTTCACCAACCGTATTTCAAAGTATTGTGGTTTACCGAAGTGTTTAAAAAAGAAAGGTGGTTTTGATCTAAGAGTCGTTTTTATGGAAAACCGATCCCGAAGGCCTTGTGTATAAGCTTCGGAGATATGGATTTTGGTTTTTGGTTTTGAAAAAGAAATTGTTGTTTTTTATGTGAACCTCGAAACCGAGACGTCAGGGTTCTAGTGTTCTGTAGCGCACGTGAATCAAGGATACGTGTTAGCTAACTGGTCTTGTAGGCTTGTGGACCATCTTTGTGGTCCTGTAGGCTTATGGACGAGTTGTGTGCTCTGGAGCCCAAACTTTGTGACGGGTTCATCGGTTGATGGTTTTTGGGTTCGAGCTGTTTCGAACTGTGTGTCCCTTGCTGGATTTTGGACTGTGTGTCCCCTTTTTTGAGAAATGTTATAAAGACTTGAGAGTCAAAAGGTTGTGGTGGTTGATAGCTTTGATGCTTCAACAAGTAAATAAATATGCGAAACAGAAAACTTACGAAAACAAAGGTTTTCTCATGCATTATAGTGTCTGGCAGACGTGCCATCTAGATGGGGAACCTTGACTGCAGGGAACCCTGTGATGACTTTAAGTATCGTTGTGCCTTGATGGACAATGGTGTCATACGCTTTGGAACACATTGTGCCTTGTGTTGTCCAATGTAGTATGACCTTATTACGATTTGTTAAGTACCTCTGATTGCGCCCCCATGTGAGAATCCCGTAGTGTCATGGGATTCATGTACTTCTGTTTAGAACGTTGGTGCTAGTCATTGTTGCCTGAGGGCCAATGGGTTGTGAGCCTGATCCGCTCTTTGAAAGGTGATGGGGATTTCCTGAAATTAAGAACTAAGTGTTAGATGATATATGTGGAAGTGCCATGCATACGTTTTGAAAACAACGATAATTGTTGGGTACAAGTCCCTTGCGTTTATTTATTATCACGATATTCTGTGATGTGTTTATCATGCTCAATAACTGTGTTAGATATATGAATCTGTTGTTTGTGTTTGGGGCATGTAGATATCGTATTTTGAATTCATATATTGGTTTCTCACCCTTGATGTACCTTTGGCCATGCGCTTTTCTTTTGGCATATATTATTACTTGTTTTCAGATGGACCCAGTACCCGAGAGCCGAGCCCATTCGGGGGTGTGCTCACACAGTGGGAGGACCCAGCTGCATGGGTTATTCACCCAGGTGCCGGTAGTGCAGCTTATACCGAACCTATCTGCACTCTGAGAGGACCGTCAAAGTTAGGCCCCAGGAGATGACCCACACAGTGGAGACCATCCAGATTCCCTTATCGCCTATCTGGATGATTCTACAGTTTTTGGTAGATCAGGGGCAACTTCTGCACTACATTCCAGCTGCACAGCCCTTGCAGCAGCAGTCACCCTCGACTCGTCCCCCGCCGTTCATTTTGGTAGTGGAGGGGCAGGAGGAGGACCCTTAGGAGACACCTGAGTATCACCCTTTGGAGGCCCTTGAGCCTTAACCTCAGGAGAATGGGAATGTAGATTCCCTTGATCGTTCCTCTGATGTAGATGTTGGACCCTCCTTCGGGGGACTGTCCAACGGGTTTCACAAGGCTTAGACCAGCTTAGAGTGTTAGATTTTTGAGGCAGCGGTTTTTGGGTTATCTGTTATCGGCTACTAATGGCCATGAGTTTTAGATGTGGTTTTCTAAACTACTGCTGCCTAGTTTTTAGAATTGATAGTATTTTCTTTTCTGTTAGTATCTTTTGAAATGGACATGTTGTCCACAGTTCCTTTATGTATATAACTTACTGATGATGCATATATATATATATATATATATATATATATATATATATATATATATATATATATATATATATATATATATATATATATATATATATATATATATATATATATATATACGAGTTATATTGATGTTCTCTTCAGTAATTGTTTACTACTGCTGTAAAAAAAAATTATCATGATTTTCGTAGTAAGAAAGATATAACTAAAGATATTATGTTTTCTGAAAGTAACCAGCAACTTTTAATTTCCGGTTTCACATTATTTTGGGTCACCATGTGATGCCGGGTTTAGGTTGTCACAACAACTATGAACAGAAAACTGCTAGCAAATGGACAAATGTCTAACGGTTATTTCACTGAGTCTAAACGGACAAGTTTTCTACCATTTGAAATCTAGAAGATAGTCAAGACTATTTAATGACACCATCATTTGAAGAAACTAGCAGAGATACACACATACAAGAGAGAATTCATTAGCAACAAAAAGAACCTTCAAGCAAACACTACTCTCTAGTAAATAGATCTGTAAACTTTTATATTCTTTCTTTGTAAAGTTACAAACAGATTCAAAGAGCTATATCGTGTAATACTCTCACACTTAGTGAGTTTGTAAAAAGCTCAAAACCCCTCTCAAAATCTTAGGATTGGTTGAGCCTGAAAAGGCTTGTCTGTAAAAGAATACTTGGAGCCTGGAGAGGCGTAGAATACTTGGAGTTGTAAAGTCGGTAGTGACTAGGAAACGACTTGTGAAAAGTGCTAAGTAATTTAGTGGAAAAACCTTCTGGAGGAAGGGACTGGACGTAGCTCTTCAATTTGAAAGAGTGAACCAGGATACATCTCTATGTGAATCTCTCTATCTCTATTCTGTCAAGTTTATTTATCTACTAACTTGGGGATTGAAAACAAGGTTTCTTAACGTTTGTGAAAAACTTGTTTTCGTTTTGATTGGTTTATATATCCTACTTGCTTAAAACGTCTTTTAAGAAAAGGTTTTCAAAAAGAGTTAAAGAAACACAATTCAACCCCCCTTATTGTGTTTCCCTATTTCACTTTCAGTTGGTATCAGAGCTCAGCCTTTGGGTTGAGCATTTAGCCGTGCTTGAGGAAAATATCCACTCAAAGCTCGATGGCAGGACAAGGGATGCCCAGCGGGAGTCAACCGATTCTTGAAGGTACCTCCTTGACTAGACCACCATTCTTTAATGGTACTCACTACCTCTACTGGAAAGAAAGATTCAAAGGATTCATCTTGAGCACCAGCTCTGCTCTTTGGCCATTAATCATGAATGGTCCTCACATCATCAACAATCCTAATGGCACTGAGAAAGATCAATTTTAATGCACAGATGATGAACGAAGTAAGATGGAGCAAAACTATAAAGCAAGATACACTTTGATGTGCGCTCTTAGTCCAGATGAGTTCCAAAATATTCATGCGTGTGACTCAGCAAAACAAATCTGAGATACTCTATCTAATGTTCATGAAGGAACATCTAAAGTGAAAGACTCAAAGATCATAATACTCATGAGTCAATATGAAATGTTTACAATGGAGAATGGAGAAACCATCCTTGATATCATGGGTCGTTTCCAAACCATTATAAACAATCTCAAGTCTCTTGGGAAGGTTTATACATGAAAAGAAAACGTTACAAAGATCCTCAAGAGTTTACCCAAGGAATGGAGACCTCTCATCACTGCAATCACTCAAGCTAAGGATCTATCAACCTTGACCTTGGATGATCTTGTGGGAACTATTCAAGTCCATGAGCAGGAGCTTAAACAGGACAACCCCACCAAGAAAGGAAAGATCATTGCCTTAAAAGCTTAGAAAGCCAGCAGCTCAAAAGCTCTCAAAGCAAATGAGTCCCCGGTGATGAAAATGATCAAGAGGAAGAAGAAGAATCTGATGATGATGAACTATTTCTCGCAAAGAAACTTGAACGGATACTAAAAAAGAAAGCATGAGAAAAAGGTCCTTTGCAAAGAAAAATTTCAAAGATCATGGTGAAACCAAGGACAAAAATCCAATGGTTTGCTATGAGTGCAAGAAACCTCGTCACTTCAAGGCTAAATGCCCTCAGCTGAAAGATAAGAAAAAGTTCTTCAAAAAGAAAAGCAAGAATCTCATGGCAACATGGGAAGACCTTGACTCTTCTGAAGAAGAAGAAAATGAAGAAGAGGGAAACTTATGTCTCGGGTCTAAAAATTATCCTTCTGAAGCATCATCTGAAGAAGAGGAACAATCTACCTCTTCAATCCCACTATATCCTGAAGTTGGTCCTTTAAGGGAATTTAGTGGTCTCTCTATAAATAGACCACCTATTTTTTATGGAATAGGTGACTATGCTATGTGGAGGGAACTATTCATGAGATTCAACTTAGCTCAAAATGTTGATGATCTATGGAGAGCATACACTGATGATAGCTTTTGTCCTACTGCTGTTATCAATGGTGAACGTATGGTTAAACCAAGGGCCGAGTGTTCCAAAGAAGAAGAAAGAAGAGCAAGAATCAATGCAAAAGCTGTCTACACTCTTACTTGTGCTTTGGACGATAGAATTGTCAATATTGTAATGTATTGTGATATTTCAAAAAGAATGCTTGATATGCTTGACGCCCTCTACATAAAAAGGTGACCTACTCGTTCTGAAGGACCACCAATCTATCAATCTTCAGAATATGAAGTATGGAGAGAAAGCTTCAAGTCCTTTGTCACAACACAAGGATCAGAGGAACACTAGAAGACCCTCACTGATGAAACCTTCTATCCTATCATCATCACCAATGGAGAATACACTATGAAACCTCTAGAAAATTGCACCACATAAGAAAGAAGAAGAGTTGTTCTAGACTGTAAGGCAAGAGCTTTTCTATTTCAAAGTATACATGGAGCAAGAAAAGAAGCCCTGGCTGAAGAAACAACTGCTTGGGGAATGATGAACTTAATAAATACTCTTTAAAGATCTCCACCTGCATCCCCATCAGCAGCAGATATATGCCTCATGGCAAGTGTTTCTTCTGAGGCAGAAACAGAAGAGGATGAAGTAAATATATCTGACTATTCCAAAGAAGCATATGATGAATTATTAAATGAATCATGCATTATTTATTCAGAATATAAGGCACTTAAAATAAAATTCACCAAACTCAATAAAGACTTTGACAAAGTCAAAACTGAGAATGGAAAGCTAAAAGAAGAGATAATCAGTCTAACTGAAATCTCAAGTTCTAAGTCTAGTGCATCCTGTGAAGTTTAGAAACTTGAGCATCAAGTTACATATTTAACTGATAGTTTATCAAAATTTATTGATGGATCAAAGAAACTCAATTTAATTCTTAGATATAAATCTCCTCATGATAAATCCGGTAAAGGCTATGAAAAGGAGAATCTAAAAATCTCTTACAAGAAAACTGAGACAAATAGAGTGATGTACTGCTCTGTTTGTGGCAAAAATGGACACTCTGCGTCCAAATGCTTACACAAGAAAAATGCTAGAACTATTAACTGCCTGCAACTAACCAAAAAGGACCCAAGTCTATCTGGGTACCTAAGAGCATGATAATCTCTGTTGCAGACTTGCTTAACAGCAGGAAGAAGACACCAATCATGGTACCTGGATAGTGGATGCTCATGTCACATGATGGGAGCAAAGTCTATGTTCCTAGACCTAAAGCCAAAATCTAAAGGGTCGGTTGTCTTCGAAGGCAATCAAAAAGGAAAGATTGTGGGTATTGGTAAGATTGGAAAAAACAATTCTCCCTCTATAAATAATGTATTGTTAGTTGAAGGGTTAAACACAATCTGCTTAGCATAAGCCAATTGTGTGATAACGGATTTGTGGTTTCTTTCAACAAAGATAAATGTATTGTCAAGTATGCTGATGGGTCCACTCTATTCACTGGTAAGAGGCAAAACAATGTATATAAAACTGACTTGGAGGACCTCTCTAATCAAAATGTATCTTGTCTGATGTCTGTAAATGATGAACAATGGATTTGGCACAAGAGACTTAGTCATGCAAGCTTGAGATTAATCTCAAAGCTACAAACGCATAACCTCGTAAGAGGATTACCAAAGCTTGCCTATAAATCACATGTTCTCTGTGATGCCTGTCAAAAGAAGAAACAAGTTAAAAATTCTTTTAATTCAAAGAATATTGTTTCTACATAGAATTGCTACAATTAGATTTGTTTGGTCCAACAAGGACTGCCTCCCTAAGTGGAAAGAAATATGGGCTTGTCATTATCGATGACTATTCTAGATGGACATGGGTGATGTTCCTAGCTCACAAAGATGAGTCTTTTGAAGTATTCTCAATATTCTGCAAAAGGATTCAGAATGAGAAAGGTATTTGTATAAACTCAATCCGAAGTGATCATGGAGGAGAGTTAGAGACTGAAAACCTCCAACTATTCTGTGAAGAAAATGGTATTCTTCACAATTTCTCTGCACCTAGAACACCTCAACAAAATGTGGTCTTTGAGAGAAAGAATAGGTCTCTTCAAGAGATGGCAAGAACATTACTCAATGATAACTTTGTCTCTAAGAACTTTTGGGCTGAGGCTGTTAACACAACATGCTATATTCAAAATAGAGTATACACAAGACCAATACTGAAAAAGATGGAGAAAACGAAAACCCAACATATCATATTTTCATCCTTTTGGATGTGCTTGTTTTATATTAAATACTAAAGACAATCTAGGTAAATTTGATGCCAAAGTTGATAATGGTATTTTTTTAGGATACTCCGAAACATCTAAAGCTTTCAGAATTTACAATTGTAGATCATTATTTGTCGAAGAATCTATTCATGTTAAATTTGATGACAAGAAGCCTCATAAAGTATTATCAGAGATGGACGAATCTCTTGCAGATCTTGATCTGAATGATCATCGTCCAACCAACAAAGGGAAGGAAATCATCGAGGAAGTCAAAGCTAATGAATCCACTCCTCAATCATCAAATGATAGTCAGAAAGCTTGGCAATTCAGAACCTACCATCCTGAAGATCAAATTCCTTGTCAACCCAGTGACAAAGTAAGAACAAGGTCAACCTTCAGAAATCAAGCTGATTCAGCTTTCATCTCTAAGTTAGAACCAAAAACAGTGGACGAAGCTCTTTTGGATGAAGATAGAAAATTTGTGAGAAACAAAGCAAGGTTAGTAGCACAAGGTTACTCTCAAGAAAAAGGTATTGATTATACTGAAACTTTTGCTCCTGTTGCTAGATTAGAAGCAATACATATTTTACTATCTTTTGCTGCTCACTATAACATAACACTATATCAAATGCATGTTAAAAGTGCTTTTCTAAATGAAATAATTAATGAAGAAGTCTATGTAATGCAACCTCAAGGGTTTGAAGATCATTCCCAACCTGAGTATGTATATAAGCTTTAGAAAGCCTTATATGGACTCAAACAAGCTCTCAGAGCTTGGTATGAGAAACTCAGCTCCTTCCTTATGGAAAATGGTTTCTGTATAGGAAAGGTAGACACCACCTTGTTTAATAAAACAAATAAAGACGAATTCATAATAGTCGAAATTTATGTTGATGATATTATTTTTGGATCTACTAACGGTTCTCTATGCAAGGAATTTTCTGAACTCATGACAAAAGGATTCGAAATGAGCGTGATGGGAGAGCTCAAATTCTTTTTGGGTCTACAAGTAAGACAAACCTCAAAGGGTGTGTACATTCATCAGACCAAATACACTAAAGATCTTCTAAAGAAATTTCAAATGGACGATAGTAAGCCAATAAGCACACCTATGCATCCAACGTCCATTCTAACCAAAGACAACAAAGACAAAAAGGTAGATCAAAAGGTATACAGAGGTATGATTGGATCTCTCTTATATCTTACTGCGTCCAGACCTGACATAATGTTCAGTGTATGCCTTTGTGCTCGTTTTCAAGCTGATCCATGTGAAAATCATTTAACAGCTGTCAAAAGAATCTTTAGATATCTAAAAGGTACTTCTAATCTGGGTTTATTCTATGAGAAATCAAATGAGTACAGATTAATGGGCTACTGTGATGCTGACTATGCTGGAGATAGAATTGAACGAAAAAGCACAAGTGGTGGTTGTCACTATCTTGGAACAAATCTTATAACATGGTCGAGCAAGAGACAAAGCACCATAGCTCTATCAACTGCTGAAGCTGAATATATGTCTGCCGCAAGTTGCTCTTCACAACTCTTGTGGATTAAACATCAGCTGGAAGACTACAATATTCATGAAAGTAAGGTTCCAATCTATTGTGATAATACTGCTGCAATTAATTTATCGAAAAATCCTATATTGCATTCAAGGGCTAAACATATAGAAACCAAACATCACTTTATCAGAGATTACATTCAAAAAGGTGTGTTTGATATAAAATTTGTTGATACTGACCATCAGTGGGCAAATATCTTTACAAAACCTCTTGCAGAGGATAGGTTTTCTTTCATAAGAAAACAGCTCAACATGCACTATGTTGAATGACCTTGCGTCCGAAAAACGCTTGCGTCCAATGTGTTTGCGTCTAATTATTGCACTTCTCTCATCACATGCTTACGCCATTTGTTACAATAATGTTGAATAATTTGAATATCATGAATTATTTAATAAATTCTTTTTTGGAAATATCTCTCTGTCATCCACACGTTCTTATGCTGAGTCAGCACTCGTTAGTCATTCAAACATCGTGCATCTGTTACTTCCCTCTTAAGTAGCCACCCTCGGTAACTGCAAGTCATCATGACTCTTTAACCACGGTTACTTTCTGACGTTTGGTTACCCTCATTTCTTTCTTTATAAGCCTAGCCCATGAGTTAAAAATCACATCAAACGTCTTCCTCTTTGAAATCCTTCTCCCTCTCATTCCTTCAACTGTTCATCTTCTTCATAGCTCTCTCTTCTAAAAATGGGAAAAAATCTCCGCTCAGCCGGTGAAGGTAGCAGCAACGTCCCTCAAGAAGGCTTATCACCTTTGGGTCATCCAACTCATGATATTCCAAATAACTGTAAGATCAACATTGAACATCAGATAGACTTGAATATGTTAGCTAGACTGGGAGCAGATATCAGAATCTACATTGTTGGAGCAGGGTGGGATCACTTCTTTGCAAACTATCCAGAAGTCTATCCGAGACTTCTCATTGAATTCTGGAGGACTGCTCACTTTGAAAAGGAAGGTCATATCTCTGGTTACATTTTGGGGACACAAAAGGTCGTCGTCTCCAAAGTAAGCATTGTGTCTGCAATTGGGTGTATGTCTTTTGGAGCAACCTTCTCCAAATCATGGCACAAAAAGTTTGGGGGAAAAGACAAACGTTTTCAACCTTCTCAAACATTCCAATGCTCACCCTAATGCTCTCTTTCGTGCTGCTATTATGAAGGATGAAGCAAGGATTCTGAATCAGATTTTGAACGAGGCTGTTCTGCATAAAGCTGGGTCTAAGAACTTTGTCTCTAAGGTGCATGCTTTTCTTCTTACTTATCTCCTTTATAGCATAAAGATAAATCTCCCCTCCCTTCTCTTTGATCGTTTCAAAGAAAATTGCATAGATGTTGCCTATGTTAAGACAATCACTTATGCAATTCTTCTTTCTCGAGTCTTTGAGAATCAAGGAATTTATCGGATGCTGAGAAAGGTCCACCCAACCATAAGGCATATCTACCAGACCATAGGATGCCCACAGTTTGGAAGAGCAAACCTCTCTAAGATGCAACTTAAATCTGTTATTGATATTGTACTAAGGGACCTAACATCGGTTAGGGTTCAAAATCGAGTAAAGATAAAAGCTTCAAAAAGCTTGGAACGTAAAATGAGAAAATAAAAGGCTAAGGATTCAAATAATTTTGAAAACAAAATGAGTTGATATCTTTTTGGGAATGAGTAAAACAAAACATACTTTATTGAGGAATGAGGAGACATAAATGATAAAAACAACTTTAGCCCAAGAAAAGTAAGGTTTTGAAGTAAAAAGTACATTTTGGAGACATCGACCATTTTAAAGTAATAAAGCGAATCATTTTAAGTAAAATTGTTTTCAAGAAATCTAGTTTTGAAATAATTTTTTTTATCCAAGAAAAAGGGTTTTTTACGAACCATATTTCAAAGTGTTTTGGCTTACCAAAGTACTTCAAAAGAAAACGTGGTTTTTGACCAAGAGTTGTTTTTATGAAAAACTGATCCCGAAGGTTTTGTGTGTAAGCTTTGGAGATATGGGTTTTGGTTTTTGGTTTTTAAAAAAAATGGTTGTTTTGTATGTGAACCTAGAAACCGAGACGCTGGGGTTCTAGTGTCCTGTAGAACACGTGGATCAAGGACCCGTGTTAGCTAAGTGGTCCTGTAGGCTTGTGGACAATCTTTGTGGTCCTATAGGCTTGTGGACGAGTTGTGTTCTCTAGAGCCCAAACTTTGAGACTGGTGCATCGATTGACGGTTTTTGGGTTCGAGCTGTTTCGGACTGTGTGTCCCTTTCTGGATTTTGGATTGTGTGTCCCTTTTTGAGAAATGTTATAAAGATTTAAGAGTATAAACGTGGTGGTGGTTGATAGCTTTGATGCTTCAACAAGGAAATAAATGTACGACAAAGAAAAACTTACGGAAACAAAGGTTTTCTCATGCATTGTGGTGTCTGGCAGACGAGCCATCTAGATGGGGAACCTTGACGGTGGGGAACTCTGTGGTGACTTTAAGTCATTGTGTATCATTGTGCCTTGATGGATAATGGTGTCATACGTTTTGGAACACATTGTGCCTTGTGTTGGACAATGTAGTATGACCTGATTACAATTTGTTAAGTACCTCTGATTGCGCCCCCATGTGAGAATTGAGTAGTGTCAGGGGATTCATGTACTTCTGTTTAGCACGTTGGTGCTAGTCATTGTTGCCTGAGGGCCAATGAATTGTGAGCTTGGTCCGCTCTTTGAAAGGTGATGGGATTTCCGGAAATTAAGAACTAAGTGTTAGATGATATATGTGGAAGTGCCATGCATACATTTTGAAAACGATGATGATTGTTGGGCACGAGACCCCTGTGTTTTTATTTATTATCATAATATTCTGTGATGTGTTTATCATGCTCAATAATGGTGTTTGATGTATGAATATGTTGTTTGTGTTTTGGGCATGTAGTTGTTGTACTTTGAATTCATATATTGGTTTCTCACCCTTGCTGTATCTTTGGCCATGCTGTCTTTCTTTTGGCATATATTATTATTTGTTTACAGATGGACCCAGTACCCGAGAGCTTAGCCCTCTCAGGGGTGCGCTCACTCGTATTTGATCAGCAGGAGGACCCAGCTGCATGGGTTATTCACCCAGGTGCCAGTAGTGCAGCTTATACTGGACTTGTTTGCACTCAGAGAGGAACCGTCAAAGTGGGGGCCCGGGAGAGGACCCACATAGTGGAGACCATTCAGATCCCGCTACCGCCCATTTGGATGATTCTACAGTTTTTGGTGGATCAGGGGCAGCTTCAGCACTACATTCCAGCTGCACAGCCCTTGTAGCAGCAGTCACCCTCGACTCCACACCCGCCGTTTGTTTTGGTAGCGGAGGGGCAGGAGGAGGACCCTCTGGAGACCCCGGAGTATCAACCTCTGGAGGCCCCTAAGCCTCAACCTCAAGAGAATGGGAATGTAGATTCCCTTGATCCTTCCTCTGATGTAGATGTTGGAGCCTCCTTCGAGGAACTATCCAACGGGTTTCACTAGGCGTATACCAGCTTAGAGTGTTATATTTTGAGGCAGTGGTTTTTGGGTAGTCTGTTATCGGCTACTGATGGTCATGAGTTTTAGATGTGATTTTCCAGACTGTCGTTGCCTAGTTTTTAGAGTTGATAGTATTTTTATTTTCTGTTTATATCTTTTGAACGGACATGTTGTCCAAGGTTCTTTATGTACATAGCGTACTTATATATATATATATATATATATATATATATATATATATATATATATATATATTGATGTTGATCTGAGTATTTATTATTTACTATTGTAAGAAGAAAAATTTTATCACGATTTTCGAAGTAAGTGAGATATATTTAAAGAAATTCTGTCTTTCGAAAGTAACCAGCAAACTTTTGTTTCATATTTTATGTTATTTTTGGGTAACCATGTGATGCCGGATTAGGGTGTCACAATTCCCAAAAAGATGTCAATTCACTTTGTTTTCTAAATCCTTTAAAAACTCTTAACCTTTTATTTACTTACTTTACATCCCAAGCTTTTTGAAGCTTTTAATTTTACTCGATTTTGAACCCTAACCGATGTTAGCTTCCTTAGCACAATACCAATTATCATTTTAATCGACACATCATGCTAGGCATAAATAAACATAATCAAACATACTTGAGCACAATTAAGCATAAACAAACATCCTTAAGCACAATTAAACACAATCAAGCATAATTAAGAAATAAGTAAAACACTCCACAAATAAATATAGAGTAAATACTCAATTTGGTCCCTGAAATTGTAGGGTCGTATCAATTTAGTCCCCCACATTATCAATATTCCAACATGATCCTTGAAATTAAAAAAATTTAGCAAATACATCCCTGACATGATCTACTTAGTTTCAAATAAATCCCTGACATTATCAACTTAATGTCATTATAATCCATGCAAATTTCAACGGAGGGACGAATCTGACTAACTTTCTGCAATTCCAGGGATCATTTTGAAATATTGATAATGTGGAGGACTAAGTTGATACGACCCTACAATTTCAGGGACCAAATTGAGTATTTACTCAATAAATATAATACACCACAATTTTACATTCCTCCACACAAACAGTACATAGCCATCGGAAATTGAATTCCTCAGGTCATCTCCCCTTACCTCTTGAAGTAATCCTCCGAATGAAAAGTCGCCTGACTGGTCCGCGAATCTTTCGATTATACGCCCGAACACTCAACACCAACTACATTCACACAATCAATTCAAACATCAACATTTAACAACACAAAATTCCCTATATCCCTTGATCTAGGGTTTGGCCTCTTGCTCCCAAAAATAGCTAGAGATGTCTAAAATTTCCTATCTCTTGGATGAATGATCCTTAGATATACCTAACACTACAACAAGTCTCTTCACTCAAAAATTTGAAACAAAAACTCATGGTTCTTCACCCTATAGGTTTCGGCCATAGCTTAGAAAAATAGGGAGGAAATTTCTTTTGTGTTCAAGCTTCTAGATACTCAATCTACACATCAAGGAGGGTTCATAGAAATTGGTTTCATGATCATAGGATTTTTCTACAATTTTCTAGAGATTTATGAACTTTGGGGTTTATACTTGAACATAGTTGAAAAAAACAAGATTTGAAGGAAGAACATGAAGCTTAAGAGATCAAAGGAAGAGTTCATACCTCTTGGAGGATGAAAATGAGCAAGATCACCAACTTTTCTTCACAAAAATCCTTGAGTTCTTCTTGAGAAAAAGAGAGAAAGTGAAGGAGAAGTGAAGTTATGAAGAAAAAATGGATGGAGGGCTTCATGAAGATGGGGGCGTGGGAGAGAAGAGAGGGACAAGGAGGTCCAAACTTTTTCACTTAAGAGGCAAAATGGTCTTTTCCTCATAGGGCAAATGGTAATTAAGAAAAAGGCTAGGGGCATTTTGGTCTTTTCGCAGTGTGAATGCGTTCGGATATTTTCAAATGTCATCATGACACTGGTGAGTCATGGCACGCTTTCTTGGGTAACTTGACCTGACGTGACTTCAAGTTTATCCATTAGCAGGTCCCGGTAAATCCATATTCAGCTCCGTTCTTCACCCGATTTAAGATTTCGCCCGTATAACTTATATTATTTCACTTTTTAATTCGAAAAACCAATTTTATCAAAGTTGTTGGAAATTCGATTCTAAGCTTAACTGTTTCGTTCACGAGTCAACATTAGGTCTTCTGATCAGTAAAATCTTACTGTCAGTGAAAACGCAGGCCGTGCTCCGTCTGAATTTTCAACCCAAAATTTAACCGTACTTCCTACGATAGCGTAGAGTATGACTATGGTCTTAGTTTATTTAAATTCACTCTCTAGAACCTCCGATAAAATGCAAATTCATTTATACAGTTTACTGATATTAGAAAGCTTGAAAAATCGGGGTGTTACATCCAACACCTCGATCGCCTAGAAACCTGAGTTTCTCTCTCTAGAATCACAGAGCTTCTCTCACTAACCCTCTACACTCGAGCTTGAAGAAACGTGAAAGTGATGCCAAGTGAAAGTGAAGAGAAAACTTCACTTGGAGCATCCTGCTGAGAATGCTAAAGCGTGGGGCATCTCCACGCTTGAGCATGCCCACGCTTGAGTGTGGGACTCTTCCACGCTTGAACGTGGAGCCTCGTCCACTTTGTCCTCTCCCTGGCTTGACACCTATCCTACATGTGTCCCACATGCGTCAAAACTCAGGACAGCTGGCGTGTGCACTCAACACACTTGAGCGTGCACAAGGCCAATGCTTGAGCGCTGGCATGCTAGGGTGTGCTCCTTTCCCACGCTTGAGCGTGCTGCTCAGCTAGGAAGAGCCTCCCAAACTCCTGGCTTCCCTAGTTTCTCGTATAACACCTTAGCCACTTCCATCCTGATTCAAGCTTTTTCCTGAGCTTCCAACTAGGTCTTAAACTAGCTTCCAACTAGGTCTTAAACTAACGTCAAACAAACCACGCAATCTACCAAAGCCCTAATTGATATTAACCGACTCGATTAGAGTTATAGAAAATCGAGATGTTACACCTTTTGTAAAAATAAAAAAAAAGTTAAACTTCAATATAAAATATTATATATTATACATAATACATAGTTATATACATATAAGTATGTTTTCATCTAAGATTTTCAACCCCTTGTAAGATGCTTCAAATCAGAACATGAAGTCATATTAGTAATAAAGATATCAACGCAGAATTTCTTTTAGCCGCATCCAAATTTAACATTCTTTTTCTTCTTCCCTCACTTCTAAATTTTTCACATAAATTTATTTCCATTAGGGCCTTTGGGTTCTATAGCTTTGAGTGCCATATTTGAGAACGTTAACAGTCAATTCCAAGAGTTGTGTTCTTTGCATCCCTTTATTTATTTTTCTGTTTCTTCCAATGTATTGGGACAATTCACTTAATTTCCCAAATTCACTTAATGTTCTCTCAACGAAGAGTTATATCCTTTCCATTCCCTATATTTTTTTTTTTGCTTTTTTCAATGCATTGAAACTCAGCGTATTTAAACATCTTTCTCAAATTCACACAACTAAAATATATTTTAGTAACACAGTTTTTCTGCTCAAACTCACGTTGATATGATCCAATCAAAATGAAAATATATATAAAAAATCACATGAAACCCTATTACAAATTCATATACTCATTTAGAAAATTAACACCATGGATTGTAAATATTTAAATTATTATCTACCCATTTAAAATTTTAATAATACATAATTATATACATTTAGATGTACATATAAGTATGTTTTCTTGTAAAATTTTCAACCCCATTTAAAACATTTCAAATTAGAACATGAAGTCACATTAGTAATAATGATATCACGGAATAATTTCTTTCAGCTGCTTCCAAATTTGACATCATTTTTCTTCCTTTGTCAGTTCAAAATTTTTCACATAACTTTGTTTCCATTAGGGCCTTTGGGTTCTAGCTTTGAGTACCATATTTGAGAACATTAATAGTCATTCCCAAGAATTGTGTTCTTTCCATTCCTTTTATTTAATTTTCTACTTCTTCCAATATATTGGGACAATTCACTTAATTTCCCAAATTCAGTTAATGTTTTCCTAACCAAGAGTTGTATCGTTTTCATTCCCTATATTTTTTTTTTATTTTTTTCAATGCATTGGAATCCAACGTATTTAAACATCTTTCTCAAATTCACAAAATTAAAATATGTTTTAGTAATACAGATAAGACGTAAAGGATAATTGTAGTAATTTGATGTGGAGTTCATGTTTCATCAACCCGAAAAAAAACGATCTAGCAACAATTTGATAAAATAAAACTAAATAAAGGATTAAACTTCGTGGACAATTGATTCCGTCATCTTCGCGAGCTATAACCTTTACATAACTCTTCGAAGAATCATTTTGAAGAACAGCTAGTTCAATCCTACTGTGTTCTTTCAACTGATTAGCAGCACAAAATTCTTCGATTGATCTGCTAGATGAGCCTCACTGAGTCTCTTGTCTTTCCATACATTGCAATTAAATTTCCTTCCCTATTGATCTTGAATGACAATTTTAGTTGGTTTCTTTCTCCCAAAAGATTTTTTCACGAACCATGCAGGCAAATTCTGCGTTCCTTGAAATGAATATTGTACAAAAATAACACTGCCAATATCCATCTATCTATCTATCTATATAAAAGATGTAATATGAGACTGCAAATGTATAAAAAAGTGCCGAAAGAAATGTCTCTAAACCAAGGTTTAAACGAAATATTAAATTATTAAACTAAATTATTATATAAGTCAAATTAGTTCAAATGATTGGGATTTTCTTCATACAAATTTTATATAGAACTTTTCATTTACATATCCCATATATACCCTACAACAAAGCAAACATGAGGTAGCAATTATACAACAGAAAATATTCACACACACTACAAAGGATCATCCTATTACTGATGTTAATTCCGACAAGTCAGCTCATTTCACATACAAATTCATATTTTGCCAATGTTCATTCTGGCAAGATTCTTTTGCTTTTTGAACGAGTGTCGTGGAGATGCAAGAAGAAGATCGATGAGGTCCAAAAAAAGGTCGAATACTTCCTGAATCTATGAACTCAACTGTTGCCTATATCATTTTTACATTTTTTTTATTAGCCGATGTAATTACGACATTTTTCTTTATTAGCCGATGTAATTATGACGTGTACATACCTTTATAATTTTCATTGACGATTGTTCTTTCTTTTTCATTTGTGTTGTATTGTTCATTCCCAAGCTTGAAGTGTGTAAGGAGGCTAAATCTAGAATCAATAAAAGTAACAATAATAGAAGCTAATAATTGATATTGGAAGTTAACTATGCTTTATTTATCAGATCAATATATGAAGATGCAGAGTATTCCATATGATCAGTGTTGAAGAGCTAAACAGAAAATGGGAAACACAATAGTATAATCAGGGAGAAAGAAGAAGCAAAAGGTAGAAGGGGAAGAGAGGTAGAAGGGGAAGAGAGAGTCCAGAGAGAGAGAAAAGCCTAGTCCAAATTCTTCACCCCTTTCCACTCTACATTCTGATATTTATATCCATTTGCTATAACAACTTTGCCCCTATTTCCTTGCTGACCTGGTCTATCTCATGTGAGTTATTTACTTTTACTTGTGTAACACCCCGATTTTCTTATTCTTTTTAATTAATCAATATTTACGAAATTGTATTTTATTGGAGGGTCTAGAAAATGAAATAAATTATTCCGAGACCATAGTCACGCTCTACACTATCGTAGGAAGCTATAGTTAAATTTTGGTCAAAAACTCAGACGGTGCCCGATCTGCGTTTTACACTGACAGTATTATTTTACTGCTCAGACGACCTAATTTTGACTCGTGAACGAAACGATTAGGCTTTAAATAAAATTGCGAACGTTATCGGCGATTTTGAAAATTTTCAAAAAATAAAAGTTTTCACGACTTTCTAGGGCGATATACTAAATCGCGTAAGTAACGGAGTCAAAGCGGATGAACCTGAAGTCACATCACCTAGGAAGGCATGTCTGTGACTCACTACTGTCATCATGGCTTTTCCAGAAAATATCTAGATATTTATGAAATTAGAAAATATCTGAACGCGAAAAGACCAAAATGTCCGACGTTTACGTCCCTAAAATATCTCAAAAGTTGTCATCCACTCACTCTCTCTCTCCTCATTTCTGCGCTGACTCTCTCTCTCTCGCTCTCTCTCTCTCTCTTCTTCTTCTTCTTCTTCTTCTTCTTCTTTCCTTCATTTTCTTCCATTTTTCCTCCATTTTCACCTCCATTTTTCTTTATCCTCAAGGAATTTCAACCAAATTTATGAAGCAAAATTGCTCCTCTCATCCTCCTCTATCACCTAAGAGGTATAGATTTCATCCTTGAGCTCTCAATCTTCATTTTTCTCCATTGATTTTCATGAGTTCAAGTTTTTAGATATAAACTTCAAAAATCTCTAGAAAATTGTAGAAAAATCCTTTTAATGCCAAACCAATTTCTATGAGCTAGTTTCATCCCCTACTATCATAATCCAAGAGCTTGAAATCAAATAAGCCCTCTAGCCTATTTATCTAGAAGAGGCCGAATGGGTAGAAATTGGGGGAAATGGGTTTTTTTGTTCATTGTTCTTGATTTCACCTATTTCATTCCTTAATCATGTAATCCAAGTGATTAGGAAGCCAAATCAAACTCTCACCTATTTTTTTGGGTTATGGCCGAAACCCCCTTTTTGTTGGTTTAAGGGGTTTTGGTTCAAATATTTGATAATTGATCATGGATTATGTATTAGGTATGCTTAAGGATCATTGATTCAAGAGTTAGTAGAATTTCAATATCCCTAGCCTAATTAATTAAATAGGGGCAGTAGCTAACCCTAAGGATTAGGGAATTGATGATTTAACTGTTTTAATTTCTGGTTGTATTTTGTTGTATAGAATCTGACAGGACTCGAACGCTCGATCGCGCACCCGATTGAAAGTTGCAGAGCTGCATCCGGAATCTCTAGGGAACATCACTAAGGTGGGGGAAAGAACCACAATATCGTCGGGGAGGCAAGCTTTAAATAATATATATTGATATGCGTAGGGCGACCCAAACCCTACTAGAGGTCGTTTGACCGTTAGGTTGATTTTACTGTATATTGAGAATGCATGCTCTGTGATTGGTATTTAATATGATATATGTGATATATGTTATGCTTACTAAATGCTTATGATTAATTAAATGTTATTTATCTGTAAGTTGATTTTAATGTTGAATCAATTGCTGGTGGTTGCTGGTTGTTGTTTATATGCTGTTATGACTGTTGATGTCTGAGTAGAGCTAGACAGTGATTTCTGATAAGTTGGGAAATGATTGTGTGGCGAGAAAGTCGAGGATATATATATATATATATATATATATATATATATATATATATATATATATATATATCTGTGTGTGTGTGTGTGTGTCGTAGTGCTCAACCTAGAGATAGAGTTGATCTGTTGATGTTGTGCTGTAAGTTGATACCCGGTTAAGCCGGATGAAAGTTGGTAGTGGTTGTTTATGAGTCGTGGTTGAGGCGCTAAGTGTTGATCGTGAGATGTGTGAGTGAGATTTATGTTGCATAGTTGTTGTACATCACTGTGTTGGCATCCGGGCGATTCCGATCTTACCTGCGGGGAGATGATCGTACCGATTAGTTTGGCATAGGGGCGATTCTGATCTTACCTGCGGGGAGATGATCGTACCAGTTAGTTGAATTGTAGACGGACGGGCGAATGTCTCGACCTAGCCTACGGGCGGGGGGATATGTCGTTATCGAAAGTTGAGTTGTTAACGGACGGGCGAATGTTTCGACCTAGCCTGCGGGCGGGGGAACATGTTCTTACCGTAAGTTGCGTTGTTGACGGGCGAATATTCCGGCCTGGCCTGCGGGCGGGGGAATATGTCGTACCCGTGAGACGAGTTGGGCTTGCGGGCTTTAGACCGAACCCTACGTTATGGGGATGGCATAGTGATGACGGAGACACCTTGATCTGTTGAGGATGTCACGTCGTGATCGCTTCCATATAGTCGTTAGTTGCATGACTGTGCTATAAATTATTTATATCGCTATTTTTCCCATAGATGGCATATTACTGTTTATTATCCCCTGTATTTTGCCATGTTGTATTTTCTTTATTCTCGACTGCACGAGAAGATCCTGATGAGGAGTTTCCAGAGGAGATTGACGGCATACCTGTTGAGCCTGATGCCGGCGGGAGAGCCTCGGATCCCAATGCTTGGTGACCTTGAGCTGCTCTATGCAGAGGACGACCTGTTGAGTCTCCAAAATGTCTAATGTGCATTTACCTTAGTTTTGATGAGAGTAAAACAATTATTCAATGATTTAATTGAATCCGTCTGTGGTGTTTAACTCGTCTACTCAGTGTGCAGATTAAAATGATAAACATTAAGTGTCTATATGAACTGAGCTTTAGCGTGGTATCACCCGTATGAACAATGGAAGTTCACTCATCTGAACAATGGAAAGTTCACTTGTCTGAACTAAGAGAAGTTCACCCGTATGAACTAATTAAAAGTTCACCCGTCTAATGAAGTCTTCGCCAATCTGTTGACCAGCGTTGAAGAAATCCCTTCAACTCGTCTAATGAAGAAATCAACCATCTGACCAAAGGAAGACTCACCTGTCTGAAAGAATATGCAATTGACGTCATTCTCTTTATTAAGAGTCAACCCGTCTAATGAAGTTACTCACCCGTCTGGTGACTAACGTTGAAGAATATATTGGATGAAAGCTGTCTCGTCTCTAAAAAGGAATTTCAACAAAGAGCTTTACCTGAACACAACTGCATCTTACACCAAAAGGGAAAGTCTTCCCTCTGATGGCAAAAAGCAAGTATAAAGACCTGCTAAGACCAAAGGTGTATCAGAAGTCTCTATCATTCTGATGAGAGAGAACAAGCGAAGTTCTCAAAGCTTTAATGGCTGATCAGAACGACTCTTTTGCATTTAATGAAGATCTGCAAGAGGCCAAGCCTTCAAACTTTGTGTCCAACGGCTTTAAAATCTTGAAGCCTATTTAATGAAGTAGACTTTGAAGATTCAAGAAGAGAACAAAACAAAAAAACAAAAGAGACAAGAGAAGATAATGAACAAAGCTTTCAAAGAGCATTTACTCTGCACATTTATATCTTCATTCTTTCATTATTTATTCTTCAATCATTTGAAGTTATTATGCAGTCTTTTAGAACTTCACATTTAATACACTCGTCTGAGTGATTGTGAAAGAGTTGCAAATTGTAATTTACTTTACAACTTCTCTCAAACAAACCCGTCTGAGCCTGGAGAGGCTAGGTGTGCAAACAATACTCGTTTGAGCCTGAAGAGGCTAGGTGTGCAAACAATACTTGTCTGGAACCTGAAGAGGCTGGGTGTAAAAATAATACTTGTCTGTCCTGTAACCTGATTCGGTTATAGTGAGAAAACTTGATGCTGCCAAGGACTGGATGTAGCCTCATTTGTTAAGGGGTGAACCAGGATAAAACCTGCTGAGTGATCTCTCTCTTTCCCTTAACTCTTTAGTTTGATTATTTATCTTAACTATCATTTAACTAAAGGGGTTTTTAATTGTGTTTATCAAACTATTTTCATCTTGCATGATTGTGTGTTTTCTGTGAAAACCTTCAGACGAGTTATCTGTCTGATTGACCTGTCTTAGCTTACTCGTCTATTCCTTTCACTCATCTGTGCTTGCGAAAAAGTTTCTTAATTCCGCATAAATTTGTCAAACACCATTCAACCCCCTTCTAGTGTTTGCATTTGTCTATTTCAGTTGGTATCAGAGCTCAGCCTCTGGGTTGAACACATAACAGTGTAGAGAAAAGATCCTGAAGAATAGACAATGACTTCTGGAGCAAGCTCGAGTGGAAACCCCCAACCTGAAGGAGGCTCCATGACCAGACCTCCCATCTTCAATGGTGCAAATTATAGCTACTGGAAAGAAAGGTTTCACTGGTTCATCTTGTCAACAAACTCTGATGTATGGGATGTCATCACTGATGGTCCTTACACTCCTCGAAATGATGATGGCTCGGACAAGCCAAAGGCTCAGTGGACACCTGCAGAAAAGACAAGATGGGATCTAAACCATAAAGCCAGATATGCTATAATCTATGCTCTCAGTCCAAAAGAATTTGAAAAGGTATGTGCTTGTGATTCTGCTAAAGAAATGTGGGACTCCTTATCTGTCACACATGAAGGAACTGCAAAGGCAAAAGAATCTAAAATTTCTATTCTTGTTAGAAAATATGAATTGTTCACCATGGATGAAGGTGAATCTGTTGCTCAAATGATTGGTAGATTCCAAAATATTACTAACGGTTTGAAATCTCTTGGTAAAATATATACTAATGCTAAGAAAGTTGCTAAGATTCTCAGAAGTCTTCCAAGGCAGTGGAGACCTCTTGTCACTGCTATATCTCAAGCCAAGGATTTCACCTCCTTGACTATGATGAACTACTTGGCACACTCACTGTTCATGAGCAAGAGCTCAATGAAGATGTGACAATCAAAAAGAGCAAAGCCATTGCTCTAAAGGTTGATCTAAAGGCATCTAAAGCCTTAAAAGCTTCAAGGGCAGACGAGTCTGACTGTGACACAGACGAGTCTGATGATGAGGATTCTGATGGTGATGAAGAGACTTCTCTCAAGACCAGAAAGATGAAAAAGCTCTGCAGAAAGAAGAAGTTCAGAATGGAGAAACCTTTCAGAAAATTCCACAAAGAATCCACATCAACAGATAAAAGTCCTGTTGTCTGCTATGAGTGCAAGAAGCCTGGTCACATCAAACCTGAATGCCCTCTTTTAAAGAAAGCTTCCAAAAAGAAATTCTTCAGACAGAAGAAGAAAGGAATGATGGCCACATGGGAAGATCTTGAATGTTCATCTTCTAAAGGAGAAGAGACAGAAGAGGAAGCCAATCTCTGTCTGATGGCCAACACAGATTCAGAACCTGAAACTGAGGTACATTCTGATCTTGAGGAATTGCATGATGCTTATGATGAGCTGGTAGAGGAATCCAAAGGCTTATCTATGGCCTTCAAATCCCTCAAGAGAGATTATTTTAAACTCCTCAGTGAGCATAAACAAAAATCTCAAGAGTGTGAGATGTTGGCCAAAGAGAATAGCCAGCTGAGGACTGAAAAGTCTGATGAAACTTCGATCTCAAGTGAAACATCACATTCTAAAGAAGTTGTCACACTTCAATAGAAAGTGAAGGAGCTCACTTCTGATCTTGCTAAATTTGTTAATGGCAGAGATAATCTGACAAAACTGCTTGGATGTCAGAGACACTCTCTTAACAAAGAAGGCATTGGATATGATCATCAAGCTAATCATAAAGTATCAACAAAAACCTCAACTGTCTATGTTAAACCCACTCCAGTTAGAATTAGACCCGTTTGTAACTTCTGTGGAAAAGCTGGACATGTTATGTCTAAGTGTCTTCACAAGAAGAAGAGGAAGTCTTCACAGACTCCTAAAACTAACAGAAAAGGATCCAGAAAAATATGGGTGCCTAAAGATAAAATAATTTCTGTTGCAGATATCCTTAATAGGACAAAGCATACGCCTCTGCTGGTACCTGGACAGTGGCTGCTCGCGACATATGACAGGAGAAAGGTCTATGTTCCAAGACCTCCAGTCTAAAAACGGTGGATATGTTGCCTTTGGAGGCAACCAAAAAGGAAGAGTAATTGGGGGTTGGTACAATTGGTGGTAAACCTCCTTTTCCCTCAATCTCTAATGTGCTTATGGTTGAAGGACTAAGACACAATTTACTTAGCATAAGTCAATTATTTGATAGTGGATTTGATGTCTCCTTCACTAAGAATGAATGCATAGTCAAAGACATGAGTGGCAAGACCCTCTTTTCAGCTAATAGACAACAAAATCTTTATAAGATTGAGCTAACTGAACTTTCAGATCAAAGTGTAACCTGTCTGATGTCTAAAGAGGATGAGATGGTTATGGCATAAGAAACTAGGACATGCTAGTATGAAACTTATTTCGAAATTGAAAAAGGATAACCTTGTGAGAGGATTGCCTGATATTAGTTTCAAGAAAGATGTTTTATGCGATGCATGTCAGAGAGGTAAACAAGTAAAATCAAGTTTCAAATCAAAAAACCTTGTCTCAACCTCTAGACCTCTTCAGTTGTTACACATGGATCTGTTTGGACCCGTTAGTGTTGCCAGTTTAGCTGGAAGGAAATATGGATTTGTCATTGTTATTGATTATTCTAGATTTACATGGGTACTTTTCTTAACCCACAAGGATGAGTCCTTTAAGGCCTTCTCTGTATTCTGTAAGAAAGTACAAAATGAGCAAGGTTTCTGTATTTCTACCCTTAGAAGTGAACATGGGGGAGAATTTGAAAATGAGCAATTTAGACTGTTCCGTGAAGAGAATGGAATCTCTCACAACTTCTTTGCACCTAAAACTCCACAGGAAAATGGAGTAGTTGAGAGAAAGAACAGATCTCTGCAAGAGATGGCTAGGTCAAGGCTCAATGAAAATAATCTCCCTAAGTACTTCTGGGCTGAAGCAGTAAACACTGCATGTTATGTGCAAAATAGAATACTTATAAGGTCTATCCTAAAGAAGACTCCTTATGAATTGTGGAAAGGTAGAAAACCCAACATATCTTATTTCCATGCATTTGGATGTGAATGCTTCATCTTAAATACTAAGGATCAACTTGGAAAGTTTGATTACAAGGTAGACAAAGGTATCTTCATTGGATATTCTGAAATGTCTAAGGCATATAGAGTTTTTAACTCTAGAGCCTCTATTGTTGAGGAATCCATTCATGTAAAATTCAATGATAATTTAAGGACTGATAGGGAACTATCAGATCTAGAAGATGATCTTGCAGGACTCGACCTTACCCAGCAGACGAGTCAACAGCCAGACGTATCAAAAATTGAGTCTGCTGAGGAATATGTCAGACAAGTGGAGCAGACGAGTCAACAGTCAAGTCAACATCAGCATGATGATCTCAGAAGAGACCGGAAATTCAAAGTTCATCATCCTGAAGATCTTTTCATTGGAAGTCCCTCTGAAGGTGTTAGAACCAGATCTGTCTTAAGAGAGTCAAGCAATATGGCTTTTTTATTTGAAATTGAACCAAAGCATATTGAGGAAGCTCTTGAAGATGAAAGCTGGATTCTTGCTATGCAAGAGGAACTTAATCAATTCAAGAGGAATGATGTCTGGAAACTTGTCTCCAAACCAACAGACAAGTCTGTTATAGGAACAAGATGGGTTTTAAGAAACAAGCTAGATGAAGATGGCAAAGTCATCAGAAACAAAGCAAGGTTAGTAGCTCAAGGCTACAACCAACAAGAAGGTATTGACTACAACTGGGTGATGGCCGAAACCCCCATTTTGTTGGTTTAAGAGGTTTTGGTTCAAATCTTTGATAATTGATAATTGATTATGTATTACGTATGCTTAAGGATCATTGATCCAAGAGTTGGTAGAATTTCAATATCCCTAGCCTAATTAATCAAATAGGGGCAGTAGCTAATCCTAAGGATTAGGGAATTGATGATTTAATTGTTTTAATTTCTGGTTGTATTTTGTTGTATAGAATCTGACAGGACTCGAATGCTCGATCGCGCCCTCGATTGAAAATTGCAGAGCCGCATCCGGAATCTCTCGGGAACATCACTAAGGTGGGGGAAAGAACTGCAATATCGTCGGGGAGGCAAGCTTTAAATAATATATATTGATATACGTAGGGCGACCCAAACCCTACTAGAGGTCGTTTGACCGTTAGGTTGATTTTACTGTATATTGAGGATGCATACTCTGTGATTGGTATTTAATATGATATATGTGATATATGTTATGCTTACTATATGCTTATGATTGATTAAATGTTATTTATCTGTAAGTTGATTTTAATGTTGAATATATTGCTGGTCGTTGCTGGTTGTTGTTTATATGCTGTTGTGACTGCTAATGCCTGAGTAGAGCTAGGCAGTGATTTTTGATAAGTTGGGATATGATTATGTGGCGAGAAATTCGAGGATATATACATATATATATATATATATATATATATATATATATATATATATATATGTGTGTGTGTGTGTGTGTGTGCGTGTGTGTGTGTGTGTGTGTGTGTGTGTGTGTCGTAGTGCTCAACCTAGAGATACAGTCGATCTGTTGATGTTGTGATGAAAGTTGATACCCGGTTAAGCCGGATGAAAGTTGGTTGTGGTTGTTTATGAATCGTGGAGTGTTGATCCTGAGATGAGTCAGTGAGATTCATGTTGCATAGTTGTTGTTCATTACTGTTTTAGCATCCGGGCGATTCCGATCTTTCCTGCGGGGAGATGATCGTACCGATTAGTTTGGCGTAGGGGCGATTCCGATCTTACTTGCGAGGAGATGATTGTACCCGTTAGTTGAATTGTAGACGGACGGGCGAATGTCTCGACCTAGCCTACGGGTGGGGGATATGTCGTTACCGAAAGTTGAGTCGTTAACGGACGGGCAAATGTTTCGACCTAGCCTGCGGGCAGGGGAACATGTCATTACCGTAAGTTGCGTTGTTGACGGGTGAATATTCCGACCTGGCCTGCGGGCGGGGGAATATGTCGTACCCATGAGACAGGTCGGGCCTGTGGGCTTTAGACCGAAGCCTACCTTATGGGGGTGGCGTAGTAATGACCGAGACACCTTGATCTGTTGGGGATGTCACGTCGTGATCACGTCCATATAGTCGTTAGTTGCATGAGTGTGAGAGACAGTAGTTAATATAAAGTTATCCGGGAGTTGTTTGGTTGTAACTGTTGTGCTTTTGAGTGTGCTATCTATATAAATTATTTATATCGCTGTTTTTCCCATAGATGGCATATTACTGTTTCTTATCCCCTATATTTTGCCATGTTGTACTTTCTTTATTCTCGACTGCACGAGAAGATCTTGATGAGGAGTTTCCAGAGGAGATTGACGGCATACCTGTTGAGCCTGATGCCGGCGGGAGAGCCTTGGATCCCAATGCTGGGGGACCTTGAGCTGCTTTATGCAGAGGACGACCGTCTCCGGAAGACTGACTACTCTCAGCGAAAAGTAGTGTATACGGGTTCGACTGTCGTATACGTTAGAGTCGTGGTTGGGTAGACAGTCTTAGTTTTGTTATGGCCAGTACATGGGTGGAGTCAAATATATTTTGCGTCCAAGAGAGGAAGTCGTCTGTATTTTTATTCCGCTACTATGCTTTCAGTTGTTATTTACTGCATACTCTGAAGTCAGTTGTTGTAGGCTCTACTAATGGAGCCAATTCTCTTATGTCTGTATATATTATAATGGTATCAGTATGTTTAATGTTTTAATATTTTCGCAATTTTATACTACTACGTTACACTGTAACAATAATAATTATAAGTGGGGTCACCAATGGGACCTCCGAGGAAGGGGTTGTCTCACCTTGCAATTCACTGTTTCCTTCCACCGGTATCATAACATTATCGCCTCCATTAAAATTGACCTTGTCCTCAAGGTCATGGAAATGGAAGTATAGGTGCAGAAAGGTGAAAGTCTCCAATGACAATAGGATTGTGTTGATACCAGGTAATGGTCCAAGTTCTCGAGTACTCTTACCACCCACCCCCACTAGTTGAATCGCTTCTACAATTTTGTACAATTCATTTATGCCTATTGCAATCTGAGCACCATTAGTAAATTCATAAATGTGGTTGCCCAATTCAACAAGACTATAGCCTGGGGTTTTCTTAGCACTATCATTCAGCATTGACCTCCTCACTATCTGATGCGAAGTGCACATAATGTTTGCTATAGAGGAACATACAAATGGCCTAAACTTGATTTTTACACTCGAAACATTAGAAGATCTGTAGGCTCATCAACAATAATGTAACATCCAGATTTTTTTATTCTTTTTAATTAATCAATCTTTACGTAATTGTATTTTATTGGAGGGTCTAGAAAATGAAATAAATTATTCTGAGACCATAGTCATGTTCTACGCTATCGTAGGAAGCAATGGTTAAATTTTGGTCGAAAACTCAGACGGAGCCCGATCTGCGTTTTACATTGACAGTATTATTTTACTGCTCAGACGACCTAATTTTGACTCGTGAAAAAAATAATTAGGCTTTAAATAAAATTGTGAACGTTATCGGCGATTTTGAAAATTTTCAAAATATAAAAGTTTTCACGACTTTCTTGGGCGATATATTAAATCGCGTAAGGAACGGAGCATAAAACGGATGAACCTGAAGTCACATCGCCTAGGAAGGCATGTCTATGACTCACTACTTTCAACATTTCTTTTCTGGAAAATATCTAGATATTTATGAAATTAGAAAATATCTGAACACGAAAAGACCAAAATGCCCCTGGTCTTTTTCCTAAAGGACAATTTTGTCCCTAAAATATATGAAAGTGACATCACCCCACTCACTATCTCTCTCCATTTTCTCAGCCAGCCACTCTCCTTCTCCTTCTCCTTCTCCTTCTCCTTCTCCTTCTTCTTCTTCTTCTTCTTCTTCTTCTTCCTTTCTTTCTCTCCATTTCCATTTTCCTCCATTTTTCCTCCAACCTTCACCTCCTTTTTTCTTCAACTTCCTTAAGGATTTTCAACCAAATTTGTGAAGAAAATTTGATCCTCTCATCCTCCTATATCACCTAAGAGGTATAGATTTCATCATTGAGCTCTCAATCTTCATTTTTTCCATTAAAGTTCATGAGTTCAAGTTTTTAGATCTAAACTTCAAAAATCTGTAGAAAATTGTAGAAAAATCCTTTTAATGCCAAACCAATTTCTATGACCTAGTATCATCCCTTACTATCATAATCTAAGATCTTGAAATCAAATAAGCTCTCTATCCTATTTAACTTTTTTAAGGCCGAATCAAGCTCCATTTGGAGAAAATGGGTTTTTTTGTTCAATGTTCTTGATTTCACCTATTTCGTTCCTTAATCATGTAATCCAAGTGATTACGAAGCTAAATCAAACTCTCACCTATTTTTCATGGTGATGGCCGAAACCCTAGGATTTGGGTTTAAGGGGTTTGGTTCAAATCTTTGATAATTGATCATGGATTATGTATTAGGTATGCTTAAGGATCATTGATCCAAAAGTTGGTAGAATTTCATCATCCCTAGCCTAATTAATTAAATAGTGGCAGTAGCTAATCCTAAGGATTAGGGAGTTTATGATTTAACTGTTTTAATTTCTGGTTGTGTTTTGTTGAATAGAATCTGACAGGACCCGAACAATCGATCGCGCACCCGATTGACTATTGCGGAGCCGCATCCGGAGTCACCCGATAACATCACTAAGGTGGGGGAAAGAACCACAATATCGTCGGGGAGGCAAGCTTTAGATAATATATATTGATATGCGTAGGGCAACCCAAATACTACTAGAGGTCGTTTGACCGTTAGGTTGATTTTATTGTATATTGACGATGTATGCTCTGTGATTGGATATTTAATATAATATATGTGATATATGTTATGCTTATTATATGCTTATGATTGATTAAATATGAATTATCTGTAAGTTGATTTTATTGTTGAATATGTTGTTGGTTGTTGCAGGTTGTTATTTATGTACTGTTGTGACTGCTGTGGTCTGAGTAGAGCTAGACAGTGATTTCTGATAAGTTGTGAGATGATTGTGTGGTGATAAAGTCGAGGATATATATATGTGTCGTAGTGCTCAACCTAGAGATACAGTTGATCTGTTGATGTTGTGATATAAAGTCGGTACCCGGTTAAGCCGGAGGAAAGTTGGTTGTGATCTGCGGGGAGATGATCGTATCGATTAGTTTGGCGTAGGGGCGATTCAGATCTTACCTGCGAGGAGATGATCGTACCCGTTAGTCGAATTGTAGACGGACGGGCGAATGTCTCGACCTAACTTGCGGGCGGGGGCATATGTCGTTACCGAAAGTTGAGTTGTTAAAGGACGGACGAATGTTCCGACCTAGCCTGCGGGCGGGGGAACATGTCATTACCGTAAGTTGCATTATTGACGGGCGAATATTCCGACCTGGCCTGTGGGCAGGGGAATATGTCGTACCCATGAGACGAGTTGGGCCTGCGGGCTTTTGACCGAACCCTGCCTTATGGGGGGGTGGCATAGTGATGACTGAGACATCTTGATCTGTTGGGGATGTCGCGCATGATTGCGTCCATACAGTCGTTAGTTGCATGAGTGTGAGAGACAGTAGTTAAGAGAAAATTATTCGGGAGTTTTATGATTGTCACTGTTGTGATTCTGAGTGTTGCTATCTATATACATTATTTTATATAGCTGTTTTTCCCAGTTATGACATATTACTATTTCTCATCCCCTATATTTTCTATGTCGTATTTTCTTTATTCTCAACTGTACGAGAAGACCCGGACGAGGAATTTCCAGAGGAGATTGATGGCATCCCGGTTGAACCTGATGCTGGCGGGAGAGCCTCGGATCCTGATGCTGGGGGACCTTGAGCTGCTCTATGCCGAGGACGACCATCTCTGGGAGACTGAGTCGTCTGTATTTTTTATTTTCGCTGCTATGCTTTTACTTTTTTATTTGCCGCGTACTCTGAAAACTTTTGTATTTGGTATCAGTTACTGTAGGCTCTACTGAAGTAGCCAGTACCCTTATGTCTGTATAAACTATCCTGGTATTAGTGTGTTGTATGTTTTAAATATTTCCGCAATTTTGTACTATCACGCTATGCTATAATGCTAATACTTATAAGTGGGGTTACCAATGGGACCTCCAAGGAAGGGGCTGTCTCATTTTGTGGTATCAGAGCAGTTTTATTCTTAATCAAGGACTGCTTGGGTTAGGTTGTAATTTCTGGCCGTGTCTAGTTAAACCCGCATTGGGTATTGAACATTTGTGAGGCATATGATGCATGCATATAATGATATGGTCTTGTATATCTTACAAATGTGAGCTGATAATTTCTTCCACAGGCATAAAATGGCTCGCGTACGACCTAGAGGACGTGCCGGAAGGGCCACAGCGAGTGCCGCTGAACTCGGAATTTGTTATGAAGCAAGTTCCCATGCTGTCGATGGGATAGAATCAACTGAAACCCTGAGGATAGTTAGGGAACTGGCAACGGCAATGCTGCACCAGACGTAGCAGAATGCTCAACTACTGCAGTTGACCATGCAACAACAACGGAGACAAAATCAACAAGGTGAAGTCGTGAGGGAAGACAACGGACTGAATACATTTCTGAAAGGGAGGCCGCCACAATTCAATGGCGACTTCAACCCAGAGGGAGCTGAACTCTGGATACAAGAGCTGGAGAAAATCTTTGCGGCGATGCACTACCGTGAGGACAGAAAGGTAACATATGCATCCTTCATGCTGATAGGAGTGCAGAACTGTGGTGGAAAGGCAAGCAGAGGATGCTTGAAGCTGAAGATAGACTCATCAACTGGGGACTATTTCAGGAATGCTTTCTGGAGAAGTATTTCCCTAGGAGGATGAGAAGCGAAAAAGAGAAAGAGTTTATGGGTCTAAAACAAGGGACCATGTCTGTTGGGGAGTACTCTGCAAGATTCGAAGCACTGCTCAAGTTTTCTGAATTTTATCAGAGATTCCCCGATGAAGAATGGGTTTGCAGGCCCTTTGAGGACGGCCTGAAATACGAATTGCAAAGGGTGATTCCACCACTGAACATCACCCGACTGCCTGAAATGCTGGAGAGATGTTCAGTCATTGAGAACATCGACAAGAAGAGAGAGCTGCAGCAAGGCAGAACTGGAGGACCTACTCGGAGGTTTGACCAGAGGGGTTGAGGCAGAAAGGGAAGATTCCAGACGGGACGAAGACCTTATGACCATCAGACACCAAGACAGACTGAAGGACAACTCCAACCAAGTGGCTGCTTTAGGTGTGGAGGGTCACATTTAATTCGGGATTGTCCGATAAAGGAGACTCGCCAGTGTTTCCGATGTGGCGAAGTAGGTCACATAGAGCTAGAATGTAAACAAGGAGCGAGGTGCAACACCGGCGGGCAGGGCCCAATGACCAGGACCCAAGGAACGGGACAGCAAGCAGCAAGACCGCAAGCCACCGGACGGGTATTTACCATACGAGGAGCTGAATCCTCTCAATCCCTTGATCTTCTACAAGGTATGTGCCTAGTGTCAGGTAAACTCTTATCTGTATTGTTTGACTCGGGAGCTACTCATTCCTTCATATCCCAAGAGTGTGTGGATCATTTAAAGTTGCATGTCTCTTTACTTCCCCATGACTTGGTTGTTTCTACTCCTACCAGTAATTCTTTGACAACCATAAATGTCTGTTTAAATTGTCTTATTGTAATTGAGAATCGAACTTTTTCTGTTGATCTCATTTGCTTACCTATGCATCAACTTGATATCATTTTAGGCATGGATTGGCTTTCGGCTAACCATGTAGTGTTAGACTGTTCTAAAAAGACCTTATCTTTCCCTAAGCAATCTAGGTTAATGCCTGGCAAGGATAGTAAACTAGGTAGTAAATCTCAGAAACACGTGTTGCTACTCTCTATGGAAGCTAAGGAATCTCCTATGTTGGATTCGTTGCCTATAGTGCGGAAGTTTCTGTAAATTTTCCCTGATGGCGTTCCGGGTTTACCACCGGAGAGAGAAATAGAGTTCGCTGTAGATCTCGTATCAGGAACTGGACCGATTTCGATAGAACCTTATTGAATGGCTCCAGCGGAGTTAACGGAGCTGAAAAAGCAGTTGGACGACATGTTGGATAAGGAGTTTATAAGACCGAGTGCCTTCACCTTGGGGAGCGCCGGTGTTGTTCGTTAAAAAGAAGGACGGAAGTTCAAGGCTGTGCGTGGATTTTAGACAGCTGAACAAGGCGACGATCAAGAATAAGTATCTGTTGCCTAGGATTGACGATTTGGTGGACCAATTGAAAGGAGCGGTAGTATTTTCGAAGATTGACTTAAGATATGGTTATCATCAGATCCGAGTCAAGAGGAAGGATATACAAAAGATGGCGTTTAGGAGCCGGTATGGACACTACGAGTATATGGTTATGCCCTTTGGTGTAACTAATGCTCCAGCAGTGTTCATGGACTACATGAACTGGATTTTCCGACCGTCCTTGGATAAGTTTGTTGTTGTGTTTATCGACGACATTCTTATTTATTCCCTTAATAGGGAAGAACATCAGGAACATCTTAGGATCGTACTTCAAGTGTTAAAGGACCGTCAACTTTATGCAAAGTTGTCCAAGTGTGAGTTCTGGTTAGAAGAAGTACAATTCTTAGGTCATGTGATTAATCGTGATGGGATAGCGGTAGATCCAACAAAGGTTGAAGTTGTAGTACAATGGGAAAGCCCTAAGTCGGTAAGTGAGATACTGTGTTTTATGGGCTTAGCTGGATATTGCCGAAAGTTCATCGAAGGATTTTCAAAGATCACGTTCCTTTGTATGGACAGAGGGGTGTGAGAAAAGTTTTCAAGAGCTGAAAAGAAGGTTGACTACATCACCAGTACTGACATTACCGGATTCATTCGGACAGTTAGACGTGTACTGTGATGCATCATACCAAGGATTGGGTTGTGTCCTAATGCAAGAAAGGAGAGTCGTAGCTTATGCTTCGCGGCAGCTAAGAGTTCATGAGAGGAATTATCCGACTCATGATTTGGAGCTAGCAGCTATAGTGTTTGCTTTAAAGATATGGCGGCACTATTTATATGGAGCTAAGTTTATAGTGTACAGTGACCATAAGAGCTTAAGGTATCTATTTGATCAGAAAGAGTTAAATATGAGCAAAGGAGATGGATGGAATTCATAAAGGATTATGAATTCGATCTACAATACCATCCAGAAAAATCGAATGTAGTAGCGGATGCGTTAAGTAGGAAATCCTTGCACGTATCTGCTATGATGGTAAAGGAACTGGAACTGATGGAACAGTTCAGAGATTTGAATCTAGGTATGGAATTATCTAGGAATAAGATACACCTAGGAATGGTAAAAGTAACGAGTGACTTTTTGAAGATGATCAAGCTGAAACAGGAAGTTGATCAGTATCTTCAAAAAGTAAAGGAACAAGTGACAGAAGGTAGGACTTCTGAGTTTAGGATGAATTAAGATGGAGTCTTCAGGTATGGCGATAGAATTTGTGTGCCAATGGATGTAGAGCTAAGAAGAATGATCCTAGAGGAAGCGCACAAGAGTCGGTTGAGTTTTCACCCAGGAGCTACCAAGATGTACCAGGACTTAAAGAAAATGTTTTGGTGGCCCGGAATGAAGAAGGAGGTAGCTAAGTATGTGTTGGCTTGCTTGGTGTGTCAGAAGGCGAAGATAGAACACCAAAAGCCAGCGGGACTGCTACAATCTTTAGATATCCCAGAATGGAAATGGGATGGTATATCTATGGATTTCGTGGTTGGTCTGCCAAGGACTAACAAGAGGCATGATGCAATTTGGATAATCGTTGATAGGTTAACGAAGTGTGCTCACTTCTTACCTATTGGTGAAAGTTATACGTTGGAGAAGTTGACCCAAATCTACATCAAGGAAGTAGTAAGGTTGCACGGAGTGCCTTCTAGTATTGTTTCCGATAGAGATCCTAGATTTACATCTAGATTCTGGAAGCAGTTACATGAGGCTTTAGGAACTAAGTTAAGGTTGAGTTTTGCTTATCATCCTCAAACGGATGGTCAGTCTGAACGAACGATTCAGTCATTGGAAGACCTCTTAAGAGCTTGTGTTTTGGAACACACAGGGAGTTGGGAGGAGTTCTTACCATTGATCGAGTTCACCTATAGCAATAATTTTCATTCAAGTATAGGTATGGCACCTTACAAAGCGTTGTACGGCAGAAAGTATAGAACACCTTTGTGTTGGTATGAGAATGGAGAAAGTCAAGTACTAGGACCGGAGGTAGTAAAACAAATGATGGAAAAAATCAAGAGGATAAGGGAAAAAATGAAAATCGCACAGGATAGGCAGAAAAGTTACAGCGATAAGAGGAGAAGAAAGTTAGAATTCCAGGCAGGAGACCATGTTTTTCTGAGAGTGACTCCGAGAACTGGAATTGGCAGAGCAATAAAATCTAGAAAGCTTACTCCTAGGTTCATTGGACCATTTCAAATTCTTCGCCGAATTGGTCCTGTAGCCTATCACATCGCTTTACCCCCAAACCTATCCAACGACCTTCATGACATCTTTCATGTTTCTCAGTTGAGAAAGTACTATCCTGATCCATCACACGTTTTAGAACCAGAGTCAATACAATTGAGAGATGACCTTGAGTATGAGGCCCTACCTGTAAGGATCACGGATAGAAGGATAAAGGAACTCCGAGGTAAAAACATTCTGTTGGTCAAGATCATATGGGATGAAGTTACCAGAGAAGCTACCTGGGAACACGAAGAAGACATGCAACAGCAATATCCAAACCTATTTTAAAAAGGTACGTCGAATTTCGGGACGAAATTCTTTTTAAGGGGGGTAATAATGTAACACCCTGATTTTCTTATTCTTTTTAATTAATCAGTATTTAGGTAATTGTGTTTTATTAAAGGGTCTAGAAAATGAAATAAATTATTCTGAGACCATAGTCACGCTCTACGCTATCGTAGGAAGCTATGGTTAAATTTTGGTCGAAAACTCAGACGGAGCCCGGTCTGCGTTTTACACTGACAGTATTATTTTACTGCTCAGACGACCTAATTTTGACTCGTGAACGAGACAATTAGGCTTTAAATAAAATTACAAACGTTATCGGAGATTTTGAATTTTTCCAAAGTATAAAAGTTTACACGACTTTCTTGAGCGATATATTAAATCGTGTAAGTAATGGAACCAAAAACGGATAAACCTGAAGTTACATTGCCTAGGAAGGCATGTCTGTGACTCACTACTGTCATCATTTCTTTTCTGGAAAATATCTAGATATTTATGAAATTAGAAAAAAAAAAATTTTATGCAAAGGGACCTCATTAAAACCTTAAGATGCAAAACCCTCCTTAGGGAAAAAAGCATCAAAAGGAAAAAGAGTACCCATAATATTATTAAATAAAGAAAAAATACAATAGAATAGGGGGCAAGAACTTGACCCATTGAGAAATAAAAAAGAATCCAATCCAAAAACAGATTATCTAAATCTGTAATTAGGAAGGTTATATCTGTCATGATAAAAACCAGCATTAATAAAATTTGGGACTAAATCCCACCAAGATAAACAATTTGAGATAACTCCAAAATTAGCCAATCCATCAGCACAAATATTACCCTCTCTATAAATGTGAGAAACCATGAATCTCATATCTTGGATAAGTTTTAGACAATGCATCCATCTAGCTTTAAGCTTCCAAGGGACCACTGCAGAGGAAGAGAAAGCTCTAACGACTAAAGTGGAATCACATTCTAACCAAATAGTCTTCCACCCTCTAGCGAAAAGACAAAAATATCCGTGGTCTTTTTCTTAAAGGACAATTTTGTCCCTAAAGTATCTAAAAGTGACATCACCCCACTCACTCTCTCTCTCCATTTCCTTGGCCAGCCTCTCTCTCTCTCCCCTTCTTCTTCTTCTTCTTCTTCTTCTTCTTCTTCTTCTTCTTCCTTTCTTTCTCTCCATTTCCATTTTCCTCCATTTTTCCTCCAACCTTCACCTCCATTTTTCTTCAACTTCCTCAAGAATTTTCAACCAAATTTGTGAAGCAAAGTTGATCCTCTCATCCTCCTCTATCACCTAAGAGGTATAAATTTCATCCTTGAGCTCTCAATCTTCATTTTCTCCATTAAAATTCATGAGTTCAAGTTTTTAGATCTAAACTTCAAAATCTCTAGAAAATTGTAGAAAAATCCTTTTAATGCCAAACCAATTTCTATGATCTAGTATCATCCCCTAATATCATAATCCAAGAGCTTGAAATCAAATAAGCTCTCTACCCTATTTAACTTTTTAAGGCCGAACCAAGCTCCATTTGGAGAAAATGGGTTTTTTTTGTTCAATGTTCTTGATTTCACCTATTTCGTTCCTTAATCATGTAATCCAAGTGATTACGAAGCCAAATCAAACTCTCACCTATTTTTCATGGCGATGGCCGAAACCCTAGGATTTGGGTTTAAGGGGTTTTGGCTCAAATCTTTGATAATTGATCATGGATTATGTATTAGGTATGCTTAAGGATCATTGATCCAAAAGTTGGTAGAATTTCAACATCCCTAGCCTAATTAATTAAATAGGGGCAATAGCTAATCCTAAGGATTAGAGAGTTTATGATTTAACTGTTTTAATTTCTGGTTGTATTTTTTTGTATAGAATCTGACAGGACCCGAACGATCGATCGCGCACCCGATTGACTGTTGCGGAGTCGCATCCGGAGTCACCTGAGAACATCACTAAGGTGGGGGAAAGAACCATTATATCTTCGGGGAGGCAAGCTTTAAATAATATATATTGATATGCGTAGGGCGACCCAAACCCTACTAGAGGTCGTTTGACCATTAGGTTGATTTTACTGTATATTGAGGATGTATGCTCTGTGATTGGATATTTAATATCATATATGTGATATATGTTATGCTTGTTATATGCTCATGATTGATTAAATATGAATTATCTGTAAGTTGATTTTATTGTTGAATTTGTTGCTGGTTATTGCTGGTTGTTATTTATGTCCTGTTGTGACTGGTGATGTCTGAGTAGAGTTAGGCAGTGATTTCTGATAAGTTGGGAGATGATTGTGTGGTGAGAAAGTCGATGATATATATATATATATATATATATATATATATATATATGTGTGTGTGTGTGTGTGTGTGTGTGTGTGTCGTAGTGCTCAACCTAGAGACACAGTTGATCTGTTGATGTTGTGATATAAAGTCGATACCCGGTTAAGGCAAAGGAAAGTTGGTAGTGGTTGTTTATAAGTCGTGGTTGAGGCACTAAGTGTTGATCCTGAGATGAGTCGGTGAGATTCATGTTGCATAGTTGTTGTTCATCATTGTGTTGGCATACGGGCGATTTCGCTCTTACCTGCGGGGAGATGATCGTACCCGTTAGTCGAATTATAGACGGACGGGCGAATGTCTCGACCTAGACTGCGGGCGGGGGGATATATCGTTATCGAAAGTTGAGTTGTTAACGGACGGGCGAATGTTCCGACCTAGCCTGTGGGCGGGGGAACATGTCGTTATCGTAAGTTGCGTTATTGACGAGCGAATATTTGGACCTGGCCTGTGGGGGGGAATATGTCGTACCCATGAGACGAGTTGGGCCTGCGGGCTTTTGACCGAACCCTGCCTTATGGGGGGTGGCATAGTGATGACTGAGACACCTTGATCTGTTGGGGATGTCACGTCGTGATCGCGTCCATATAGTCGTTAGTTGCATGAGTGTGAGAGACAATAGTTAAGAGAAAATTATTCGGGAGTTGTATGATTGTCACTGTTGTGATTCCGAGTGTTGCTATCTATATACATTATTTTATATAGCTGTTTTCCCAGTTATGACATATTACTATTTCTTATCCTCTATATTTTCTATGTCATATTTTCTTTATTCTCGACTGTACGAGAAGATCCGGACGAGGAATTTTCAGAGGAGATTGATGGCAGCCCTGTTTAACCTGATGCTGGCGGGAGAGCCTCGGATCCCAATGCTGGGGGACCTTGAACTGCTCTATGCAGAGGACGACCATCTCTGGGAGACTGAGTCGTCTGTATTTTTATTTTCGCTGCTATGCTTTTAGTTTTTTATTTGCCGCGTACTCTGAAATCTTTTGTATTTGGTATCAGTTGCTGTAGGCTCCACTGAAGGAGCCAGTACCCTTAAGTCTTTATAAACTATCATGATATTAGTGTGTTGTATGTTTTAAATATTTCCACAATTTTGTACTATCACGTTACTCTGTAACGCTAATACTTATAAGTGGGGTTACCAATAGAACTTCCGAGGAAAGGTAACATTAGAAGATTCTTTGTGCCAATCAAGTGAATATGTGCTCACGTTAGGGTCTATTATTGTTTCATCATCATCAATTTCTATAGCATCTGCACCTGACGAGTCCATACCTTCATTATATTCATGAAACCGAGATTCCTGATTTACAAAGTCAGAAATGTTATCATCTAATTTCCGTTCTTGGATTTGAAGTATAATAGGCCTATCTAGTATAGGCTTTGGTTCCTGAGTAACAATTATATGTATATCATTTTTTAGTGGTAATCTCATGAGTCCTCAGCTACTGAAATATTATAATCCTGCACTTCTATCAGCAATTCTTCAACTAGTTCAGCAGGGGTTGTCTCATGAAACACTTGAGAAGCTTCACTATCAGCTCTACACTCATCTTGTTTCTCTTTGTAACTATGCTTCCTCTCTGTCCTAATTCTCCGATTCCTCAAAAACAGTAGTTGTAACCTCAAAGGGTGTCTTATAATGTTCAATATCATCAGTAATATGTGGCTGAAAACACGTGTGTTGTTGAGGAGTAGGCGTAGCGAGCAACTTACTCATTAAATTCTGGGGGCAAGCATGAGTAGCAAAGGAGAATGCGTGAGGCACGGAAACAATAAGGCAAATAGCAGAAGCAACCACAAGAGCCCTACTCAATAATTCCACCATGCAACCGTAGTGTTCTATCCTGGGCCTGATATTATATTCCTCTTTCATCCTTCTAAATTAATTGAACCCTTCATCGAACATCCCACAATGGCTGCAAGCATACAGGACACCAACAGTGAATTATTAACATGCAAGTTCTCTCTCAAACCCACCTTCAACATATACACATGGGCCCGACGTCCTAACTCTAGAGCTCCAAGCTCAGCACAAGAAGATAACAAGCTAACCACGGTGAACCTATCAGACTCCACACCCTCTAGACTCATGTCCCTGAACAAAGTCAAAGTCTCATTGGGCCTGCCATTGAGACCAAACCCAGTAATCACAGAGTTCCAATCTAAAAGATCTCGTTCCTTCATTGACTCAAACATCTTGTGTGCGCTTTCTGTTGGGGGAAGCATTGAATGTGGTTGAGCAGCACACCCACCCCGTGGTAACCATATATCCCATCTCCAAGAAGATTCAGAGGGGTCATTCTTCCAACTTTTGTGGCAACTCAGATCTGGTGACTCAGGTGGTGGTGGAGGAGTGGCCACTGCACAATGGGCCAATTTTGGTGGTTTAGGTGGGGTGGCGGATCAAAAGCTGGTGCTGATTGCATGACCTGTAATGGGCACTGATATTCAAATTCCACCTTACCCAGTCGCTGAAGACTAACATCAACTCTTTGAAAAGTCACCAATTCTAGGAGAGTAGGCAACAATTGAGATGGGTCATCAAATCCGACGATACCCATACCATGCTCACCCGAGAGCGGGGGTGATCTCTTCGTGGTTGAGAATAGCTGTAGATTTATGGGTAAATTTGCTAATACTCAAGGGTGATGTAGTGACGATAATCGTCATTGTTGTTAGTTCTGGTTGGTCCATGAATGGATCGTTGAGTTCATCATTCTGATTCACCATTTCAAGGGTTTCTTGGATCTCTGTAGCAATCGGTTGGCAGGGAACGATGTCAACATCAAATCGGTGATCGTAGAGAGGTTCCGTCGTCTCCGCAATCTCCGTCGTCGGTGGCTTCACTAGATCCAAACGTGCATCAACCTGATCCTCAATTTGGTCCACAACCTGAAACGACATGCGCAGCCTCAACGCTCGAGTTCTTTTCATGGGCTGACGCGATGCTGCCGAGTTGTTCATCGTCACGGGCAAGCCTTCTTTCCATGCGCTGATTCAGAGCTTTCAGATCGGCAATCATCTCTTCGATAATCTTAAGATCCTCGGGTGTGAATTCGTCAGCCATGTGTGATCAACGAAAGCACCAATGTAAGGAGGCTGAATCTAGAATCAATAGAAGTAACAATAATAGAAGCTAATAATTGATATCGGAAGTTATACTATGCTTTATTTATCAGATCAATATATGAAGATGCCGAGTATTCCATATGATCAGTGTTGAAGAGCTAAACAGAAAATGGGAAACACAACAGTATAATCAGGGGGAAAGAAGAAGCAAGAGGTAGAAGTGTTACATATTTTTCGGGTCAGACGTGTAATGATTAAATGTGTTAGGATGATTATTTTAATTAGTCAAAATTAAAGTGATTTATTTCAGATAAGGTTTATGATTAAGGACATAATTGTCATGAAAAATATTGTGTAGATATCAAAGGTCTTATTTCTATTTTTATGATAGGCAGAAATAGAAATAAGAAAAGTTTGATGGTCATGATTATTTATGAAAGGGTATGAACCCAAAGGAACATTACTCTTCATGAAAAGACATATGACTCTTATATATAAAGGATTATGGTCCCCAATTATAGAAAAGAACAACTTCAATTCTCTTCATCCCATTAGAGGAGGAACTAAGGCAAAACTAAGGAAAATCTACAATTGGAAGATCATTACTCTATCAAGAATATTATCCTTTCTATCAAAGATTTCTTGGATCCTCCGGGTACGCTTCCGCATTCATTAATTATCTTGAATTGATATGAGATTATAGATAGAATTTGATTTTGGATTTGTGTTTGATGAAGAACATGTTCCATATTGATATTGATTTTATCTATATGATGTTTTAGGAATTAGACACATATAGACACAAATAATTAAGTCTAACAAGAAAGGGAAGAGAGGGTCCAAAGACAGAGAGCAAAGCCTAGTCCAAATTTTACACTCCTTTTCCACTCCACATTCGGATATTTATATCCATTTGATGTAACAACTTTGCCCCTATTTCCTTGCTGATGTGGTCTATCTCACGTGACTTATTTACTTTTCCTTGCAATTCAGTCTTTCCTTCCACAGATATCATAATAATGTCCTAGCACTTCAAGCTTGAGGGGGGGGACAATCTTCACCCCTTTTCCACTCTATGTTGGGATATTAGAAAGTCCGTTTTGTGGTTAAGATAAGAAAGATAGGATAGGATAAGCTATCATATCCTACTTTAATTTATAGTTTGGTGAACCAGCAGGATAGGATAAGCTTATCCTGTTAACTTATCATATCCTGTTACTTAGTTACAATTCTATTATGAGGGAGGGGCTGGGTTATAATCAACAGGATAGGATAAGAAAATGTTTTCTCTTTTATCCATTACCCTTAATATTGTTATTATTTAATTATGATCTCAAACCTAATTAGTCAACCTTATTTCTAATTAAAATATGAGGTTTAATAAGAAATTTTTATAAAAAGTGAAAAGAATATCACAAGTTTTTTTTTATTTAATTTTTATAATTTAAAAAATGGAACAATGTATAATTAAAAATCCAAAAATATATATTATCAAATATTTTTATATTTTTTAATTTAAATGTATAAAAAATCAAATAATATTAAACTTTATTTTTGAAAAAAAAAAAATTTACTTTGACATAAGTGTAATTTTATCATTTGTGAATATTTTATATCATATTCTGTCACTATCTGATACGCATCAAATATCAGATATAATAAGAGCTTATTATACTCATATCCTATCATATTCTTATCCTGCTCTCATATTTTATCCGTCCTTATCTCATCCTGACCACCGAACGCTAAATAGACACATTCTATTATCGTGTATATATCAAACAATTTAACCTTGCCTATTGGGCGGTGAGGATCTCGGAGGGGACAATAGACATTAATAATGAGACACAGACCAAGCGTTCTTGCTCTGAAGTTTTTCCAGCAATATCATTGATATTCGTTTAATTGCAACATCAGTTGTTGGAAAAACATCAAAATATTTACATAGAATTAACATAATAATTATAGGCAGCAATTAAATATTCAACTATATAAAAATGAAATAAATATAAATCAACTTATCAATTTTGGTTGAGACGTGCAAAATACTGGGCTTAAGAGTATTTTATCATCATGAGTTAATTGCTCGATGCAATTGGTCTCAAGGCTAATACCCTCCGGTATACAACAGTCACTTCTTGCTAGCACTGCACTTGAATTAACAAGGACACATGAACAATTATTTGGATGTTCAAGGGAATGAGATAAACCAAATAATTTCACAGTTTGATTTCCCCCACGTATCCCACAAATTCACCGCTAATAACAGAAATCACTCAATGCCTTGAGGTACTTTTTCTTTCAATCTATATCGAGTGGTAACCGAGCATTTATGAAAAACTCGGTTTGATTTAGAGCATTTTCTGATAAAGTTGAAAGATTGAGAAGAAACTTTGGTGTCTCATCCACAAAATCTGAATGCTTGCTTCGGATAACGTTGCTGGAACGTGAAAACTTCAGAGAGAGAGAGTGGAATGGGTATGCCTCAAGTAGATAAAAGAGCATGTTATAACTTTCTCCACTTTCTGATAAAGTAGGAGACCATAATGCAACATGCAACACCCTTTTCCCGAGTGTCACATTTCCGAACGATTATAAGGCCGAAAATAATATTAATGCGGAAAATACGATTTTTTTTTCTTTTCACAATGATATAATGGGATTAATAAAGTAAGTAATAATAAATGAACTTAGGTTCACCATGCATTTTTAGAAGTCATACATAGTTACGTACAGGAATAGAAACAATACTGTATATAGACATAGGTCCAAGCCTAACTGATAATAAGTATATAATTAAGTTCTAGGAGTCACAGCTCCTCAAAGGGTATAACTGACACTTAGACACAACTTGGCCAAAACAAAATAGCAAAGGGAGTCCCCCTCCGGAGTCAAAGTATATGCTGAACTGAATCGTCATCGCGCCCATCTTCTTAAACAGAAACAGCAATACCAGCAGAGAAGATATACAGATATGGGTGAGATTCCCAATCATCAACACAACAAAATAGCAGAAGTAAAAATGGGACGACGCACCAAGTAAGAACATACTTAACATGCATACCATAATTCTCAATATATCATGTTAATCAATTAGCAGCATAATATAAGGCATCCTCGAAAACAAAATAGTGATGTACAACAAGTAAATGTAATCATCAACAACCATGCAATGCAATGCAATGTACATGACTCAATGCCATATGCCATAAGGGTAAAACTCTGACCCCCTACTCCATGGAGCTAACAAAACATCGGAGAGAGTGAATGGGAGGACATAATCCGGGTATGCCAGCCATGGGCAAGATACTACAACATTGGTAACGTGCACGTATTTGACTTTACGGAAACACTCTACACCAAACATGAAAAGTACGACATCTAGTCGAGGATATCAGTGTATTGCTCGGAGTCGCCACGACACAGAAGAGCTACCAACTGGTCACATGTAAACCTTTCCAACCCTGATACCTCCAAGACTATTTAAAACGTCACCGTAAGATTCGCACCCGCATCAAGGTATCAGCTCAACTCCTAGGCTCAGGGCCTTACAACTCATGCAATGAAATGCCAATGCTTACACAAAGCAGATGCGATAAAGCAATGTCTATCCACCGGATAAACCTTAAGGTTCACTAAGGTTCTCTTCCTTAGGAATTTTACTCGTCTTCGTATTCATAAAACTTAAATCTCATGATCCCATCGGGATCGAGTCATCACAAGACTGAAACAATTGAACGATTTTCCTGGATCCGAATCACCAAACCGTCATCGAACTACTGTTTCAAAACCCAAAAGGTTTCATGTTTGTGTTTGTGTCTTATGAATTATGTCTCAAGTCCTATGCATTATGAAGAAGGATTGAGAATCCTCTTAGATAAGTCTTTGATCCTTTCTAAGATATTAATTCCTTGAGTTTCAAGTAATGAAATAAGTATTGATTCACTTAAGTCTTGTGAAGTCATTGATGAACTAAGTCATCAATGGTATAGTGCATGGTCTTCTTGTTCCACCATATACTATACTTAATTATCTCTTTTCTTTTACTCCAAGTTAATTACTTAACTTAGGTTTTCATGCATAAAACATTACAATTTAGAGTTGAAAACTCTCGATTTGAGACTTTGTAAACCAAAACCTTATTAAAACTTACTTGATTTGAAATAACTTTGTTACTTGCTTAAAGTAAAGTACCTTAACTAATTTGAAAAGGGTTTTTCCTCACTAACTTAGTGTAAAACCATGATCTAAGTTAGTGTCAAAGAACATAGAATTTCATTTAGTTTTCAAACTATGATTCAATTAGTTCAAACTTGAGGACAAGGTCCTTTTTATACTTTGTAGATTGAATGTTAACTTCGTTTGAAAATGAAAATGATATCCCATTAAAACCTAAGGTAACTTTATATTTCTTTTACTTTCATGAAATCACTTTCATCATTTTACTTTTAAAACACTTAGTTAATTGGATAAACTATGATTAAAGTAAAAATACATTTTCACCTTAGTAAAAACACTTGAAGGTTGAAACTCTATTTGATCTTTGGATCAAAATCACTTCTTGTTTTGTTTTGAAATGTAAGTTACTAAAACACTTTTCTAACTTTTCAAAACATTGAATGTTCAAGAACAATTCATGTTCTTCCTTTTTCTAGTCAAGGCCGAATACTCCCTCACATGGGATGTGAAGATTTTGCTTCACTAACTTGTCAAGTAATAGCTCAAAATGCTCACAATATTATGATGAACATAATCATGCATCATTGAACCATAATCAAGCATAAAAATCCTTACTTGCTCTAGAGATCAAAGTATGGTTTTCAACATACATGAAAATATTTTTCCATCCAAGCATACAGCATCATAAACACATACTATAAATAGAACCACTATTGCAATCATGTTCTCAAAGAGAACTTCATCAATAAAGTAGTGAACCCAAACAAAAGGGTTTCACCCAAGCAAAGCATAAACAACCATTTTCACCTTCCACCAATTTTGGTGTGATGAGGTTCACTCCCCATACCTTTTGGTGAAGTAATCCTCCGGATGAAAATTCGTCCGGCCGGTTCGCGAATCTCCCGATTATTCGTCCGAATACTCAACACCAACTACAATCATGCAATCCAATCAAACATCAACATACAACAACACAAATTTTTCCTATTCCCTTAGACTTAGGGGTCGGTCATAGGGCTATAAAATTAGCTAGAGATATCTAAAATTTCCCATCTCTTGGATGAATGATCCTTAGATATACTTAACACTAAAACAAGTCTCATTACTCAAAACTTGAATAAAAAAACTCAAGCTTTTTCAACATATATGATTCGTCCTCATCATACCCATATGGGCTAGAGAACTCTTTTGGTTACAAGCTCTTGGATTATGAAAGAGGGCAATGAAACTAGCTCATAGAAATTGGTTTGACATTAAACGGATTTTTCTACAATTTTTCATGGTTTTATGAAGTTTAAGCTTCAAACTTAAACATAGCTTGAAAATGAAGTTTCAATGGAAGAAAATGAAGATTGAGAGACCAACGGAAGAGTTCACACCTCTTAGAGGATGAAGGTGAGTGAAGTGATCAACTTTGCTTCTCAAAGTTCTTGAAGTTTCTTAAGGAAAATGAAGAGAAAAGGTGAGAAAGTGTGAGGAAATGTGACTTATGAAGAAAAATGGTTGGAAGGCCTTCATGAAGGTGAGAGGTGTGTGAGATGAAAGAAAGGGTAGGAAGGTCCAAAAAAATTCACTTAAGGGGCAAAATGGTATTTTCACACAAGGTTAAATGGTAATTATGAAAAAAGGTTAGGGGTATTTTGGTCTTTTCGCGTCTAGATATTTTCAAACGTCATCATGACACTGGCACACCCTCCTAGGTGATGTGACTTGATGTTTCTTCATGTTTATCCTTTAGCGGGTCCCGGTAAATCCCTATCCAGCTCCGTTCGTCACCCGATTTGAGATTTCTCCCGAATAACTTATATTATTTCGCTTTTTAGTACGAATAACCAATTTTAGCAAAATTTTAGGAAATTCGATTCTAAGACTAACTGTTTTATTCACGAGTCAAAATTAGGTATTCTAAGCAGTAAAATCAGACTGTCAGTGAAAAACGTAGACCGGGCTCCGTCTGAGTTTTCGACCCAAAATTTAACTGTAACTTCCTACGATAGCGTAGAGCGCGGCTATGGTCTTAGTTTATTTTATTTCTTTTTATAAACCTCTGATAAAAATATAAACGCATTTACACAGTTTATTAACCTTATAAAGCTTGAAAATTTGGATGTCATACAACAAACTTGGGTAAGTTAGCCTAAAGACTCGGTCAAAGGATTGTTAAATATATATATATATATATATATATTTTTTTATTTGGCTTTAAATATATAATATTTATTTAATATATATAATATATATATATATATATATATATATATATATATATATATATATATATATATATATATCCCCCACAATTTATTTTAAAGACAAAAGGAAAGAAAGGAGTTCCCAAGAGTTTGAGAAATCAATGTATAAGCACTAGTGTCTTTTGGACTATGAACTAGCACGTAGAGCAAATGAGCTATGACCCACTAGAATTTTGGTGAGATTAGAACCTCTATGAACCTCATTCCATTTGTGAATCAGTGAACTTATCACTCACACTGATCTCTCATCCAAAGTTGTTCAACGCGGTGTGGTGTTTTTTGGCCTTGCATCGTTACCTGGATTTCATGAGTGGCTCTAGAAAGTCTGCCCAAGCTTTTATGGAGGCGACCCCACCTCAACACTCATCTAGGTGAATCTATCAAGTGTACACCACAATCAAGCACACCACTCATTCATGAGCTATAGATTCATTAAGAGTATAAACTCAACCTCTAACACTGTAGTATTACACTATCCTACACCATAGGGATGACTATCATAAATAATGGATAGTGTCTAATCAAATTGACAAGTGACTTGTTTTTACCCATATGAACATAGACTTGTGAAGTTTTCACATCCTATGTTGGGTTACCATCACTCTCAATTTCTGAATTAGGCATAAGTCCCATCCCCCTCAATGTATTTGCCACCTGCTTTCTGCTTAGTGTTTTTGTTAAAGGATCCGCCAGATTCATTTCTGACCTCACATAGTTTAGGGATATTACCCCACCATTTAGCAGCTGCTTTACACAATTATGACGTATACGTATATGTCTCTGTTTTCCATTATAAACTTTATTATTTGCTCTCACTATTGCCACTTAGCAATCACAATGTATAGATACAGAGGGCACATGTCTCCCCCATAAAGGAATATCTGCTAAGAGATTTCTTAGCCACTCAGCCTCCGATCCTGCCAAGTCAAGAGTAATAAACTCGACCTCCATAGTGGATCGTGCAACACCCTTTCCCGAGTGTCACATTCCCGAACGTTTATAAGGCCGAAAATATTTCTTAATGAGAAAAATACGGTTTTCTTTTTTTTTTTTTCTTTTCACAAGATGCAATGGGATTTAGCAAAGGTAAATAATACTAATAACGAACTTAGGTTCGCCATACATTTCTAGAACAATATGCATAATAAATACAGGGACATAAACAGAAAAAGGAATAATACTATGTACAGACATAAGTCTAATGTATAACTGATACAATAAGTACTAAGAGTCGTAGCTCCCAAAAGGTACTACAAAAATTAACATAGTCTGGCCGACAACAAAACTAAACCACAAAAAGAGTCCTCCTCCGGCTCAAAGGAACTACTGGACTGAACCATCGTCACGTCCATCTGTTCAAACAGCAACAGCAAGTACCAATAGAAAACATACAGATATGGGTGAGATTCCCGTTCATCAACACAGCAAAACAACAATAGTAAAAACGGGACGACTCACCGGGTAACAGCGTACCCAACATGCTTACAAGAATTCTCAATGTCAAACATATTAAGCAGTTGACAGCATAATATCATGTTAAGCAGTTAACAGCATAAAATAAGGTATTCTTAAACAGTACAACGATGTATAACAGTAAATGTAAACATCAATAGCCATGCAATGCAATGCAATGTATATGACTCAATGTCAATATCACTGGGTACTACTCTGACCCCTACTCCATGGAGCTAACAAAACGTCGGAGAGAGTGAATGGGAGGATATGTTCCGGTTTCTGCCAGCCATGAGCAAGATGCTACAACATTCGTAACGTGCACGTATCTGGCTTTACGGTAACACTCTCGACCAAACATGAAAAGTACGGCATCTAGTAGAGGATATCAGTGTATTGCACGGATTCGCCACGACACAGAAGAGCTACCAACTGGCCACATGTCAGCCCTTCCAACCCTGATACCTCCGAAAAGACCATTGAAGATCGTCACCGTAAGATTCGCACCCGCATCAAGGTGTAAGCTCAACTCCTAGGCTCAAGGCCTTACGACTATGCAAATGAAATGCCAATGCTTACAAAAAGCAGATGCGATCAAGCAATGTCTATCCCTCGGATAAACCTCGAAGTCTACTAAGGTTCTCTTCCTTAGGAACTATACGTGTCTTTTTGAGAACAAAACCTTTATCCACCGGATAAATCTCGTGATTCCTCCGGGATCGAGTCATCACAAGACTGAAACAATTGAACGACTGATCGGGGTCCGAATCACCGGTCCGTCATCGAACTACTGTTTCAAAACCCAAAACGTTTCATGTTTGTGTTTATGTCTTATGAAGTCATTGATGTATTAAGTCATCAATGGTATAGCATGTGGTCTTGTTCCACTACATACCATACTTAATTATCCCTTGTTTTCAACTCTAAGTCAATTACTTAACTTAGATTTTTAAAACGTAAAACTTTACAGTTTGAGTTGAAAAACACTCTTTATAAACAAACCATTTCTCGCGAGGCGAAGGTCTATGTCGCGACGCGAGGCTTGGAAGTTATATTGACTGCTTGGAAAGTCCTTCTGCTTCGCGAGGCGAGGATTGTATCGCGACGCGAGGCAGAGAAGTGATCTTTTCTATTCAGACAGTCTTTCTGCTCCGCGAGGCGAGGATTATATCGCGACGCGAGGCAGAGAAGCTGCATCTTCACTATTTAGGCGGTTCGCGGGGCGAGAACTGCTTCGTATGCGAGGCCGAGAAGTTGCATCTTTAGTGCTTAGGCGGTTCGCGAGGCGAGACGACTTCGCGACGCGAGGCCGAGAAATTTCATCTTTGTTGCTCGGGCTAGTCCACTGTCTCGCGAGGCGAGGCAATGTTAGCCTGGCGAATGCCTTATCTTCCCTCTGTCTCGCGAGGCGAGACGGGGTTCGCTGGGCGAGTGCCCTGTTTCTCATTTTCCTTATCGCCTTCATTATTTCTTCTTTTGAAACACTTAGTTTGATTAAAAGACCTATGGCTAAAGAAAAGACATTTTCCCACTTTGATGACACACTTTAAAGGTTAAAACTTCATTTGATCTTTGGATCAAAAATCACTTTTGTTTCTCTTTGAAATCCTAGGTTATGAAATCATGTTTTGTTGCATCAAAACTTTGCCACAACAAGAACAACATATGTTCTTATATTTTCCTCGTACTAAGGTCACAAGCCTACTCCAATGAAAAATGGAGACTTTGCTTCACCAACAAAGCAAATGTAGCTCAAAAGCCAACACAATTATGATGAACCACAATACACATTACTACATCATAATCATACATATAAGTCCATCACACATCATGGTCTCATAATCAAACAATAAAAGTCCATACTTGATCTAGTGATCAAAGTAGGTTTTTCAACATACATGGAAATGATTTTCATTCAATCATATCTTCATCAACATATGCTAAAGCACATTACAACATACTCAAGCATAAACTCATCATGACAATCTTGTTCTCCAAGAGAACTTAACAAAACTTAACATATAAAAGTGAACCCAAACTAAAGGGTTTCACCCACACATAAACTTAAACAACCATTCTCACTACCACCATCTTGCTGTGATGAGGTTCTTCTCCCCATACCTGTTGATGAGCAGATTCCCGGATCAAAGTCGGTTGATCGGTTTGTGAACCTCCTGATAATCGTCAACAACTACAACAACACAACAACCAACATTAAACAACAATCAAAACCAATCTCAACTATCCTAACAAAGAGGATTTCGGCCACCCTAGGTTAAAAAGGTTAGGAATTGGTTTTGGTTTTCCATTTCATGGATTCAAAGGCATTAGGAAAGCTAAGGATGAAATCAAGTGTTAAAAATCAAAAATTGATGAAAACACTATTCATCATCTTCAAGTAGGGTTCGGCCAAAAATGCTTTTTGAGCTATGATGAGAGTTGAATCATAAGCTCTTGGGTTTAGGTAGAGATTGATGATGTGAGTTCAAAGAACTTGGTCTTACCTCAAAAGGATTTTTCTACAATTTCCTATGGATTTTCAAAGTTTTGGACCTAAGAAATTATTTTCATGAAAATGAAGATTGATCTTGAAATAAAGAAAGATTCAAGAAGCTAAGAGATCATAGAAGTGATCTTACCTTGAAATGAAGAAAGATTGCTCAAGGAATCAAGTGATTCCAACAAAAACTCAAGCTTTTCTAGGTGAAAATGGAGTTTTCTCTCAAGAACAACTATGGAACTCTAAAGGGAGAGGGCTGTGCGAAAATGAGAGAGTGAGGGGCTGAGTTCAGCCTCTTAAGAGCTCACTTAAGGGTAAAAAGGTCATTTGCCAAAAGGGTATAATGGTTAAAGTGTAAAAGACTAAGGTTAAGGGCATTTTGGTCATTTTGCGTCCAGATATTTCCGAACGTCATGATGACTCTGACATACTCTCCCAAGTGTCCTGGGATGATGTGATATCAAGATTATTTGTTGGCGAGTCCCGATAAATCCATATGTGGCTCCGTTCGTCACCCGATTGAGGATTCCGTCCGAACGAAGGTCAGGAAGTGATTTTTCTGAAATTTTTACGAAATTTAACCAAAACGTAGATAATCAAATTCTAAGACTTATTATCTCGTTCACGGGTCCATCTAAGGTCTTCTGAGCAGTAAAATCATACTGTCAGTGTAAAAACGCAGACCGGACTACGTTTGAGTTTTCGACTCAAAACTTAATCGTAGCTTCCTACGATATCGTCGAGCATGACTATGGTCTCGAAATATTTTATTTCTATTCCTAAGGCCTCGAATAAAATAAAGACATTAAAATACTGAAGAAATAGAAAACGTGAAAATCAGGGCGTTACATTCCTACCCCTCTTAAAAGAATTTCGTCCTCGAAATTATACGTACCTCTTAAAACAAACTCGGATACTGTTGTTGCATGTCCTCTTCTCTTTCCCAGGTAGCATCACCTGTAGTCTCGTTCCAGATAACTTTGACCAACGCTATCTCCTTCCCTCGTAGTTTCTTTATCCTTCTGTCCTCGATCTTAACCGGCAATGTCTCGTAGGTTAGGTTATCCTTTAGCTGTACTGAATCAGACTCTATGACGTGACTGGGATCAGGAATATACTTTCGCAATTGCGAAACATAAAAAACATTATGAAGGTTGGATAGAAAAGGCGGTAAAGCTATTTGGTAAGCTACTGGACCTATCCGACGAAGAATTTGGTAAGGTCCAATGAATTTTGGAGTGAGTTTTCTGGACTTCAGGACCCTGCCCACCCCAGTCATCGGAGTGACTCTCAAAAACACATGATCCCCTTCCTCGAACTCAAGTGGCCTACGTCTTTTATCCGCATAACTCTTCTGTCGGCTCTGAGTTATCCTCATCTTTTCTTGAATCAGTTTTACCTTCTCAGTTGTTTGTTGCACTAGTTCAGGTCCTAATGAAACACTTTCTCCATCTTGGTACCAACACAAAGGTGTTCTGCAACGTCGTCCGTATAAAGCTTCGTAGGGTGCCATCCCTATACTCGAATGATAACTGTTGTTGTAGGTGAACTCTATCAACGGTAGAAAATTCTCCCAACTACCGGCATGTTCCAACACACACGCCCTCAACAGATCCTCTAAAGACTGAATCGCCCTTTCCGATTGTCCATCAGTTTGAGGATGGTAAGCCGAACTTAATCGTAACTTCGTTCCTAAAGCTTCATGTAAACTTTGCCAAAAATGCGAAGTAAATCGCGGGTCTCTATCTGATATGATACTTGAAGGTACTCCATGCAGTCTCACAATCTCACTGATATAAATCTGAGTAAGCTTTTCCATAGAATACTTGAGATTAATCGGTAGAAAATGAGCTGATTTCGTAAGCCTATCAATTATAACCCAAATGGAATCGTATCCTTTAGGTGTCCTTGGCAAACACGTCACGAAATCCATTGCTATGCCGTCCCATTTCCACTCTGGGATATCCAACGGAAGTAACATTCCAGCTGGCCTCTGATGTTCAACCTTTGCTTTCTGACACACTAAGCAAGATGCCACATAATCGGCTACATCTCTTTTCATGCCTTGCCACCAAAACAACCGCTTCAGGTCTTGGTACATCTTGATTGACCCTGGATGCATACTCAACTTGCTTCTATGAGCTTCGTCCAGAATTAACCTCCTTATCTCTGGGTTGTTTGGCACACAAACCCGTTCTCCTCGTCTTAGGATTCCATCTGTTCCTTCTTTGTATTCCGACGTCATCTCTTTCTTTAGATTCCTCCGCTCTTTCTCCAGATACTGGTCGTATACTTATTTCTCCCAAATCTGATCCATCAGATCACAAGATACCGTAACCATACCTACACATAGTCTTCCTGGCATACTAACCACGGACAGATGCATATCCCTGAACTGTTCCAATAGCTCGTGTTCCTTAACCATCATGGCAGACACATGTAACACTTTTCTACTCAGGGCATCCGCTACCACATTAGCTTTTCCCGGATGATACTGTAACTGGAAGTCATAGTCTTTCAAAAATTCCAGCCACCGTCTTTGCCTCATGTTGAGCTCTTTCTGATCGAATAGATACCTCAAGCTCTTATGATCGTTGAAGACATTGAACGTCGAACCATACAAGTAATGCCTCCAAATCTTCAACGCAAAGACTACTGCTGCTAACTCCAGATCATGAGTTGGGTAATTCTTCTCGTGCACTTTCAACTGTCTCGAGGCATACGCTACCACCTTCCGATTCTGCATCAGAACACAGCCTAAACCTTGGTATGAAGCATCACAGTACACTTCAAAAGATTCGCTTGGATCTGGCAATATCAACACTGGTAATGTAGTCAGCCTCTTCTTCAACTCCTGAAAACTCTGCTCACAGGCTTCAGTCCATTCAAACGCTTTGTCCTTCCTCGTCAATTGGGTAAGAGGTCCCACAATCTTAGAAAATCCCTCGATGAACCTCCAATAATACCCAGCCAAACCCACAAAATTGTGTATCTCAGTCACTGTGGTTGGTCTTTCCCACTCAAGAACTGCTTCAACCTTCGACGGATCTACAGCAATTCCTTCCTTTGAATTTACATGACCCAAAAATTGTACTTCGTCGAGCCAAAACTCACACTTGAACAGTTTTGCATACAACTGTTTCTCTTTCAGAACTTGAAGAACCACACTAAGATGTTCAGCATGTTCTTCCTGGTCTCGCGAATAGATAAGTATGTCATCTATGAAGACAACGACAAACTGATCTAGGTATGGACGAAAGATCCTATTCATATAGTCCATGAATATAGCTGGAGCATTCGTCACACCAAACGGCATCACAAGATACTCATAGTGCCCATAGCGTGTTCGAAACGCTGTCTTCTATACATCTTCTGCCTTCACACGAATCTGGGCAAATCAATCTTGGAGAAAACTGCCGCTCCCCTCAACTGATCCATCAAGTCATCTATCCTTGGAAGTGGATACTTGTTCTTAATAGTAACTTTATTCAACTGGCGATAATCCACACATAAACGAGATGTTCCATCTTTCTTTTTCACCAACAGCACAGGTGCTCCCCATGGGGGTCTAACAAACTGCTTCCCCAATAAGTCTACCAACTGTTCCTTCAAAGTTTACAACTCAGCAGGTGCCATACGATACGGTGCCATAGACACTGGTCCTGTTCGTGGCACAAGATCGATCGCAAACTCGATGTCCCGAACTGGCGACAAACCTGGTACGTCTTCAGGAAAGACTTCCGGAAACTCATTCACGACAGGTATGCGCTCTAAGACTAGCTCGCTTTTGACCTCCAAAGAAGATAGTAACATGTATCCTTGAGCTCCTTCTCTCAAAGAAGCATTTATTTGGTTGGCAGTCAAAAATCCAGAATTCTCACAACTAGGAAAAACTAAGGTTTTATTTGCACAGTCTAACATGATATGATTAGAAGATAACCAATCCATTCCTAAGATTACATCCATTTGCGAAAGAGGCAAACAGATTAAATCAATCAAAAATGTTCTACCTTTAACAGAAATAGAACAGTTCAAACAAACTTTAGCAGTTATAACAGGCTTTGCAGTAGGCGTAGAAATTACCAAATCAAAAGGTAAACAAGACACAGGTAATCCCAATAGATTCACACAGTCATAGGCAATAAAGGAATGCGTTGCGCCTGAATCAAACAGTACAGTTAAGGTTTTATCTCCCATGACACACTGACCTTGGATCAAGTCTTCATTCTGAGAAGCTTCAGCACCACCCACAGTGTAGACTCTGCCCTTCATCTTAGGCCTTGCAGCTTGGACATTGTTGACAGAATGTTCCAATTTTGGTTGCATGCATTCACGTGAGATGTGTCCTGGCTTCCCACACTTGAAGCAGATAATCCCTTTGATCGAACAATCTCTGGTGATGTGATTGCTCTTTCCACACTTCATGCACTTGGTTGGGGCGTATCCAGACTGACTGAAACTCCCACTGCTTTGTCCAATAGAACGTGGTTGTCGATCTTGTTGCTTTGCATACGGCTTCCATCGAGATTTGTTGTCTCGACCATCGCTTCCTCTCTGAAACTTGCTCGGTCCAGAACTTAGTACCCGCTTGTCCTTGGGCTCCAAACTCTCGATCAGACGACACTTCTCCATTAGCCTCGGAAAAACAGAAATTTCCAATGGAACTATAGCTCTCTTCAAGTCGATCCTCAGACCTCCTTCGAATTTTCTGCACTTCCACTCCTCTTTTGGGTTGTCCAGAAAGTAATTTGAGAACTTTGCTAGACTTTCAAACTTGGCCCCGTATTCAGCTACGGTCATTCCCCCTTGTCTCAGCTGGAGAAACTCCATCTCTTTCCCGTGTCTTGCGCTCGCAGGAAAATACTTCTCCAAAAATTTTCCCTTAAAAGCATTCCAATCCGCAGCTTGTTGATCGTGAATCAGCATCTGACGGGCTCCTTCCCACCAGTATTCAGCATCCTCCACCAGCATATAGGTTGCATAGACAACCTTGTCATTCTCAGTACATCTCATCGCTCCAAATATTTTCTCCAGCGTTTGGATCCAGCGTTCAGCCAACTCAGGATTGAATTCACCTTTGAATTGAGGTGGATTCTGACGAAGAAATTCGTCCAGTCCTCTACCTCCGGCAGCTCTTTCGTCACGTTGAACCATAGCAGCAGCCATTTCCCGTATGGCGTTCACAGCAGTAGTCAGGTTTTGAGCAGCCATTGCTACCTTCAAAACCAGAACTGTCAAACTCAAGAACCACAACTAAAGCAAACAACAGAGAATCACACAGAGAACACAACACAAACAAGACAGACCATAACCTACAACCCCAAAAAGACTCGGCCAGCTCTGATACCAAATAATGCAACACCTTTTCCTGAGTGTCACATTCCCGAATGTTTATAAGGCCGAAAATATTTCTTAATGCGGAAAATACGATTTTTTTTTCTTTTCACAAGATGCAATGGGATTTAGCAAAGGTAAATAATACTAATAACGAACTTAGGTTCGCCATACATTTCTAGAACAATATGCATAATAAATACAGGGACATAAACAAAAAAAGGAATAATACTATGTACAGACATAAGTCTAATATATAACTGATACAATAAGTACTAGGAGTCGTAGCTCCCAAAAGGTACTACAAAAACTAACATAGTCTGGCCGACAACAAAACTAAACCACAAAAAGAGTCCTCCTCCGGCTCAAAGGAACTACTGGACTGAAACTTCGTCACGTCCATCTGTTCAAACAGTAACAGCAAGTACCAACAGAAAACATCCAGATATGGGTGAGATTCTCGTTCATCAACACAGCAAAACAGCAATAGTAAAAACGGGACGACTCACCGGGTAACAGCGTACCCAACATGCTTACAAGAATTCTCAATGTCAAACATATTAAGCAGTTGACAACATAATATCATGTTAAGCAGTTAACAGCATAAAATAAGGTATTCTTAAACAGTACAACAATGTATAACAGTAAATGTAAACATCAATAGCCATGCAATGCAATGCAATGTATATGACTCAATGTCAATGTCACTGGGTACTACTCTGACCCCTACTCCATGGAGCTAACAAAACGTTGGAGAGAGTGAGTGGGAGGACATGTTCCGGTTTCTGCCAGCCATGAGCAAGATGCTACAACATTCGTAACGTGCACGTATCTGGCTTTACGGTAACACTCTCGACCAAACACGAAAAGTACGGCATCTAGTAGAGGATATCAGTGTATTGCACGGATTCGCCACGACACAGAAGAGCTACCAACTGGCCACGTGTCAGCCCTTCCAACCCTGATACCTCCGAAAAGACCATTGAAGATCGTCACCGTAAGATTCGCACCCGCATCAAGGTGTAAGCTCAACTCCTAGGCTCAAGGCCTTACGACTATGCAAATGAAATGCCAATGCTTACACAAAGCAGATGCGATCAAGCAATGTCTATCCCCCGGATAAACCTCGAAGTCTACTAAGGTTCTCTTCCTTAGGAACTATACGTGTCTTTTTGAGAACAAAACCTTTATCCACCGGATAAATCTTGTGATCCCTCCGGGATCGAGTCATCACATGACTGAAACAATTGAACGACTGATCGGGGTCCGAATCACCGGTCCGTCATCGAACTACTGTTTCAAAACCCAAAACGTTTCATGTGTGTTTATGTCTTATGAAGTCATTGATGTATTAAGTCATCAATGGTATAGCATGTGGTCTTGTTCCACTATATACCATACTTAATTATCCCTTGTTTTCAACTCTAAGTCAATTACTTAACTTAGGTTTTTAAAACTTAAAACTTTACAGTTTGAGTTGAAAAACACTCTTTATAAACAAACCATTTCTCGCGAGGCGAAGGTCCATGTCACGACGCGAGGCTGGGAAGTTATATTGACTGCTTGGAAAGTCCTTCTGCTTCGCGAGACGAGGATTGTATCGCGACGCGAGGCAGAGAAATGATCTTTTCTATTCAGACAGTCTTTCTGCTCCGCGAGGCGAGGATTATATCGCGACGTGAGGTAGAGAAGCTGTATCTTCACTATTTAGGCGGTTCGCGGGGCGAGAACTGCTTCGCTACGCGAGGCCGAGAAGTTGCATCTTTGGTGCTTAGGCGGTTCGCGAGGCGAGACGACTTCGCGACGCGAGGCCGAGAAATTTCATCTTTGTTGCTTGGGCTAGTCCACTGTCTCGCGAGGCGAGGCAATGTTAGCCTGGCGAATGCCTTATCTTCCCTCTGTCTCGCGAGGCGAGACGGGGTTCGCTGGGCGAGTGCCCTGTTTCTCATTTTCCTTATCTCCTTCATTATTTCTTATTTTGAAACACTTAGTTTGATTAAAAGACCTATGGCTAAAGAAAAGACATTTTCCCACTTTGATGACACACTTTAAAGGTTAAAACTTCATTTGATCTTTGGATCAAAAATCACTTTTGTTTCTCTTTGAAATCCTAGGTTATGAAATCATGTTTTGTTGCATCAAAACTTTGCCAAAACAAGAACAACATATGTTCTTATATTTTCCTCGTACTAAGGTCACAAGCCTACTCCAATGAAAAATGGAGACTTTGCTTCACCAACAAAGCAAATGTAGCTCAAAAGCCAACACAATTATGATGAACCACAATACACATTACTACATCATAATCATACATATAAGTCCATCACACATCATGGTCTCATAATCAAACAATAAAAGTCCATACTTGATCTAGTGATCAAAGTAGGTTTTTCAACATACATGGAAATGATTTTCATTCAATCATATCTTCATCAACATATGCTAAAGCACATTACAACATACTCAAGCATAAACTCATCATGACAATCTTGTTCTCCAAGAGAACTTAACAAAACTTAACATATAAAAGTGAACCCAAACTAAAGGGTTTCACCCACACATAAACTTAAACAACCATTCTCACTACCACCATCTTGGTGTGATGAGGTTCTTCTCCCCATACCCGTTGATGAGCAGATTCCCGAATCAAAGTCGGTTGATCGGTTTGTGAACCTCCTGATAATCGTCAACAACTACAACAACACAACAACCAACATTAAAAAACAATCAAAACCAATCTCAACTATCCTAACAAAGAGGATTTCGGCCACCCTAGGTTAAAAAGGTTAGGAATTGGTTTTGGTTTTCCATTTCATGGATTCAAAGGCATTAGGAAAGCTAAGGATGAAATCAAGTGTTAAAAATCAAAAATTGATGAAAACACTATTCATCATCTTCAAGTAGGGTTCGGCCAAAAATGCTTTTTGAGCTATGATGAGAGTTGAATCATAAGCTCTTGGGTTTAGGTAGAGATTGATGATGTGAGTTCAAAGAACTTGGTCTTACCTCAAAAGGATTTTTCTACAATTTCCTATGGATTTTCAAAGTTTTGGATCTAAGAAATTATTTTCATGAAAATGAAGATTGATCTTGAAATAAAGAAAGATTCAAGAAGCTAAGAGATCATAGAAGTGATCTTACCTTGAAATGAAGAAAGATTGCTCAAGGAATCAAGTGATTCTAACAAAAACTCAAGCTTTTCTACGTGAAAATGGAGTTTTCTCTCAAGAACAACTATGGAACTCTAAAGGGAGAGGGCTGTGCGAAAATGAGAGAGTGAGGGGCTGAGTTCAGCCTCCTAAGAGCTCACTTAAGGGTAAAAAGGTCATTTGCCAAAAGGGTGTAATGGTAAAAGCGTAAAAGACTAAGGTTAGGGGCATTTTGGTCATTTTGCGTCCACATATTTTCGAACGTCATGACGACTCTAGCATACTCTCCCAAGTGTCCTGGGATGATGTGATATCAAGATTATTTGTTGGCGAGTCCCGGTAAATCCATATGTGGCTCCGTTCGTCACCCGATTAAGGATTCCGTCCGAACGAAGGTCAGGAAGTGATTTTTCAGAAATTTTTACGAAATTTAACCAAAACGTAGATAATCAAATTCTTAGACTTATTGTCTCGTTCACGGGTCCATCTAAGGTCTTCTGAGCAGTAAAATCATACTGTCAGTGTAAAAACGCAGACCGGACTCCGTATGAGTTTTCGACTCAAAACTTAATCGTAGCTTCCTACAATGTCGTCGAGCATGACTATGGTCTCGAAATATTTTATTTCTATTCCTAAGGCCTCGAATAAAATAAAGACATTAAAATACTGAAGAAATAGAAAACGTGAAAATCGGGGCGTTACAGATCGGGCTATACAGGTCTGCTTGGATGACTTCCAAGCGACAGCACCACCACCAAGGATAAAAATAAATCCACTCGTGGATTTAGTCTCATCAGAATCAGATATCCAATTTGCATCACAATACCCTTCAAGTACTGTAGGACATCCCACATAACACAAACCAAGATCTATGGTTCCTCGAAGATATTTCAAGACTCTACATAAAGCATTCCAATGATCCTTGTTAGATTATATGTATATCTACTCAATCTATTTGCAGCATATGCAATATCAGCTCTTGAACAATTCATCAAATACATGAGGCTACCAATTATTTGAGCATACTGGGTTTGTAATACACTACTCCCATTATTCTTTTTCAAGTGTAAATTACCATCATAAGGAGTACTCACAGGTTTAGAATCATAATAACCATATTTTCTCAACAAAGTGTTCTTGAGACATTCTAAACCCATTATTTAATTTTTTTAACTTAATTCCCAAAATTAAGTTAGCCTCACACAAATCTTTCATGTCAAATTTTGATGATAAAAACTTTTTAGTCTCATTAACAACTTCTAAGTCGGTTCCCAATATAAGCATATCATATCATCAACATACAGACAAATAATAATACCATTTAAATTATCATCAAATTTAACATAGATGCACTTATCAAAATTATTTACTTGATAGCCATCTAACATCATCACTTTATCAAATTTCTCATGCCACTGTTTAGGTGCTTGCTTAAGACCATATAAGGATTTGAATAATTTACACACTTTATTTTCACTACCAAGAACTACAAACCCATCAGGTTGATCCATGTAAATTTCTTCCTCTAAGTCTCCGTTCATGAAAGCAGTTTTTACATCCATTTGGTGTACTATCAAATTATAGATAGAAGCAAGAGCTATCAATACTCTAATAGAAGAAGTTCTAGCCACAGGTGAATATGTATCAAAATAATCCAAATCCTTTTTCTGTCTATACCCCTTAGCTACCAACCTGGCTTTATATTTTTCAATAGGTTCGTCAAGTTTCAATTTCTTTTTAATGATCCACTTACAACCTATTGGTTTTGCTCCTTGAGGTAGATCAACTATCTCCCATGTATGATTATTCATAATTGATTCTATCTCATTATTAATAACTTCTTTCCAAAGAGGACCATCAGGAGAAGAAATGGCTTCACTATATGTCAAGGGATCCCCTTCCATTAGGTAAATGAAAAAGTCATCTCCTAGGTTGGTTTCTTTTCTAATTCTTTTACTCCTTCTAGGTTCAAGCTCAAAATCATTAGAACAAGTAGCAGGTTCACATGAAGGTTCAGTTATTGATTTTCCTACTTTAGATTTTAGGGGAAACTCATTTTCAAAGAACTCAACATTTTTTGATTCAATAATAGTGTTAGTTTCTAAAACATCACTTTTCAACACCAAGAATCTATAAGCAGCCAACTATTTTCAGCATAGCCAACAAACATGCAATCGCACATTTTAGAACCAATCTTTCTTTTCTTAGGTTCAGGTAACAACACTTTAGCCAAACACCCCCACACCCTAAGATATTTTAAATTTGGTAATTGTTTTTCCCAAAGTTCAAAAGGGGTTTTATTAGTTTCCTTAAATATGATTCTATTTTGTATATTACAAGCAGAAAGAATAGCTTCCCCCCACAAATTTGAAGGAGCCCCATAACTTATTAGCATAGCATTCATCATGAACTATTCCATATTGTTCACAAAAGGCACTAAGGTCATTAGAATCATACTCTCCACCTCTATCTGTTCTAAGTCTTTTAATTTTCTTATTTAATTTATTCTCTACTTCAGCTTTATATATTTTGAATTTATCCTCTGCCTCATCTTTGGTTCTTAGTAAAAATACGTATGAATATCTTGAATAATCATCAATAAAAGTTATATAAAATCTTTTACCTCCTCTGGTCATTGTAGATTTTAAGTCACCTAAATCTGAGTGTATTAGGCCTAACAGGTCAGTGTCACGAAATTTTACAGATTTGCATGGCTTCTTCGTACTTTTAGATTCTACACATATTGGGCATTTTTCATTACTAGTTATTGATAAATTATGCAGAATTCCTAATTCTCTCATTTTCTTTATGTAAGAAAAATTAACATGTCCTAATCTACCATGCCATAAATCAACAGAATCAATCGAATAGGTAGAGGACGATGCATTTGTATTAATAATCTCAAAAACACCCAACATAAACAAGCTGCTACTATAATACCCTTTACCCACAAAACCCCCACATTTAGAGAGTACAACTTCATCAGATTCAATGATAACTTTGACACCCACTTTGCTCAACATAGACACAAACACAAAATTATAGCTCATATAAGGCACATGGAGAACATCATTTAATGAGAGGATTTTCCCAGAGTTGAGTTTTAAATTCACCTTCCCTTTACCAAGAACAACAATTGTTCTTGAATCGCTTAAAGTCACATGTTCCTCTCCTTCCCCTATAGTTTTATAGGAGGTAAACAAATTTTTATTTGCACATATATGTGCGATAGCCCCAGAGTCTACCACCCATGATTTCTCCCCTGCTACAAATATAGTCTCGGAAACAACAGTCACAATTACATCATTTGTCTCAACTAAATCAAATTTAGGAGCGACAGGTTGGTTGTTTTCTTTCCTGTATCTACATTGAGCAATATGGCGTCTAAGCTTTGGTTTGAAAATTCTACGGTAAGGAGATTTCATCAGGGTAGTGTACAAAGTTTTCTTTTTTTTTTTTTATTAGGTTATACACCAGAAAAAGAAAATTATAAACAACTATATAATAATTCTATGTTTAAGAAATACTCTTAAGATTGTTGGAAAAACACGAAAATATTTACATAGAATTAAAACAATAATTATAGGCAGCAATTAAATATTCAACTATATAAAAATGAAATAAATGTAAATCTATTAGAACCAAAACAGTAATGACTAATGACCCCTAAAAGTTTAATGATTAACAAAGTTATTATATGTTTATTGAAAATACTCGAAGTCAAGTTTATTCTAATCCATAAGGTCAAAAGACCTTTGTATGTTTCTGACTTAAGATAGTTCTCCAAAAACCAAAGTTTCACCTAGCTCTTAAAGGACAACTCACTGCAATATCTTCGTCCAAAGAAACTAAGTGGTAAAGGTTTACGTCCAAATGTTTACACTGTTTTATCGTCCAATTGTTTATAATTATTGTGCATCCAATTGTCTTCAATTCGTATGCGTCCAATTGTCTTCAATGCTTATGAGTCCAATTGTTTTTAACTATTGTGCGTCCAATTGTCTTCAAATATGTATGCGTCCAATTGTCTACAACACTTATGCTTCCAATTATATATTTGCCTGTGCGTCCACTAACGTCTTTTTGTAGATGACGTGGCACTCTCTTATTCAAAAGTCTTAAATGGTTTTAAGGAAATATCTTTTTCACATAAAGACAAAAGAAGGTACGAACGTCGTACAAAGCAAATCACGTAGAGCAAAACACTTGTCGGCCATCAAAGCAAAATCAGTCTGCTACCATTCAAGCTGCTGCTACCTCCTCATTCTGAAAGGACAATTACAGAACGGAAAACAACTGGCAAATGATCTGTGCCTAACGGATATTTGATTGAGTCTAAACGGAAAAGTTCTCCCTATATTTTGAAATCAGAAGGTCAAGACAAAAGATATAAGAAGACCACCCTCTGAAGAACAAAATACAGACAACACACGAGCAAGAAAATATTCAAGAGATTTCATTGTGGAAACAAAAAGCCAAAAAGCTTTCACTCTCAATTTTTGATCTGTAAACCTTCTCATTATTTCATTGTAAAGTTGTAAACAGATTGTCAAGAGCTATATCATGTAATACTTTTACTGTTGTGAGTTTGTAAAAAGCTCAGAAAAACCCCTCTCAAATCTTAGGATTTGTTGAGCCTGAAGAGGCTTGTCTGTAAAAGAATACTTGTTGCTTGAAGAGGTGCAGAATACTTGGAGTTGTAGTCTTGGAGAGACTTGGAAACAGCTTGTATTCAGTGCTAAGAGTTTTAGTGGAAAAACCTTCTGGAGGAAGGGACTGGATGTAGCTCTTTGTTTTGAAAGAGTGAACCAGGATATATCTTTGTGTGAATTTCTCTTTCTCTATCTCGTTAAGTTTTTTATTTGTTACTAACTTGGGGATTGAAAACAAAGTATCTTAATCACCTATAATCGTTTTAGTGTGTTCTTTTATCTTCCTGCTTTAAACGTTTGTTTTAAAAAAAGGGTTTTCGAAAATCGGTTAAGAAACACAATTCAACCCCCTTTCTTGTGTTTCCCTGTTTCACTTTTAGTTGGTATCAAAGCTCAGCCTCTAGGTTGAGCATTTAGCTGTGCTTGAGGAAAAGATCCAAAGCTCGATGGCAGGATAAGGGATGCCCAGTGGGAGTCAACCTGTTCTTGAAGGTACCTCCTTGACCAGACCGTCTTTTTTCAATGGCACTCACTACCTCTACTGGAAGGAAAGATTCAAAGGATTCATCTTGAGTACCAGTTGTGTGCTCTGGCCTTTGATCATGAACGGTTCTCACATCGTCAACAATCCTGATGGCACTGAGAAAGATGAGTCTCAGTGGACTGATGATGAGAGAAGAAGGATGGAGCAGAACTACAAAGCTAGATACAGACTGATGTGTGCTCTTAGTCCAGACGAGTTCCAAAAAATTCATGCATGTGAATCAGCAAAACAAATTTGGGATACTCTATCCAATGTTCATGAAGGAACATCCAAAGTAAAGGCTCAATGATCATTATTCTTATGAGTCAATATGAAATGTTCACTATGGAAAATGGAGAAACCATCGTTGATATGATTGGTCATTTCCAAACTATTATCAACAATCTCAAGTCTCTTGGAAAGGTCTACACTACAAAAGAGAATGTTACGAAGATCCTCAGGAGCTTACATAAGGAATGGAGACCACTCATCACTGCAATCACGCAAGCTAAGGATTTGTCAACCTTGACCTTAGATGATCTTGTGGGAACCCTTCAAGTTCATGAGCAGGAGCTCAACCAGGACAATCCTAGAAAGAAAGTTTTAAGACTATTGCCTTGAAAAGTCAAAAATCTAGCAAAGCTGATGATTCCAGCGATGACAATGATCAAAATGAAGAAAAAGAATCCGATGATGAACTGTCTCTCATATCAACGAAACTTGAATGTATTCTGAAAAAGAAAAATATGAGAAGAAGACCATTTACAAATAAAATTGTCAAAGACCATGGTGAAACCAAGGATAAAAATCCAATGGTTTGCTATGAGTGCAAGAAACCAGGCCACTTCAAAGCTGAGTGCCCTCAGCTGAAAGATAAGAAAAGGTTTTTCAAAAAGAAAAGCAAGAATCTCAAGGCAACATGGGAAGATCTTGACTCCTCTGAAGAAGAGGAAAACGAAGAAGAAGCCAACCTATGTCTTTGGTCTAAAAATCATCTCCCTGAAGATTCTTCAGAAGAAAAGGAATAGTCTACCTCTTCAAATCATGAGCCATTGAGAGAATTCAGTAACCTCTCTATAAATAGACCACCTATGTTCTATATAACTGGTGACTATGCCATGTGGAGAGAACTATTCACGAGATTCAGCTTGGAACAAAATGTTGATGACTTATGGAGAGCTTACACCGATGATAACTTTTGTCCTACCACTGTTATCAATGGTGAACGCATAGTCAAACCAAGAGCTGAATGTTCTGAAGAAGAACAAAGAAGAGTGAGAATCAATACTAGAGCTATCTACATTCTTACATGTGCCTTGGACGCAAGAACTGTTAACATGGTGATGTATTGTGATATCGCTAAAAGAGTGCATGACATGCTAGATGCCCTTTTTATGAGAAGGAGACCTGCTCATTCTGAAGGACCACCTATTTATCAATCTTCAGAATCAGAATATGAAGCTTAGAAAGAGAACTTCAGATCCTTTGTTGTAACCCAAGGATCAGAAGAACACTGGAAAAATCTCACTGATGAAACCTTCTGTCCCATCATCATCATCAATGGAGAATATATGATGAAACCTCTAGATCGCTGCACCTTTGAGGAAAGAAGAAGAGTTGATCTTGACTATGAGGCAAGGGCCTTTCTATTTCGGAGTATACATGGAGCAAGGAGAGATGTCCTGGCTGAAGAGACAACTACTTGGGGAATGATGAATCTAATGTATATTCTTGAAAGATCTCCACCTGCATCCCCAACAGCAGATATGTGTCTCATGGCAAGTATTTCCTTTGAGACAGAAATAGAAGAAGATGAGGTAAATATATCTGACTACTCAAAAGATGCATATGAAGAGCTATTAAATGAATCATGCACTATTTATTCTAAATATAAAGCCCTTAAAAGAAAATTTGCGAAACTCAATAAAGACTTTAACAAAGTCAAAGTTGAGAACGAAGAACTAAGAGATGAGATAATCAGCCTAACTAAAATCTCAAGCTCTAAGTCCAGTACATCCTTTGAAGTTGAGAAACTTGAGCATCAAATTACTCACTTAACTGAGAGCCTGTCAAAATTCACTGATGGATCTAAAAATCTTAATTTAATTCTTAGATATAGATCTCCTTATGATAAATCCGGCATTGGGTATGAAAAAGAAAACCCAAAAATTTCCGAGACAAAAAAAGTAATGTATTGTTGTATCTGTGGTAAAAATGGACACTCTGCATCCAGATGCTTACACAAAAGAAAAACTTATAAGTTACCTGAAACTAACCAAAAAGGACCCAAGTCTATCTGGGTACCTAAAAGTAAAATAATCTCTGTTGCAAACTTGCTTGACAACAGAAAGAAAACACCAATCTTGGTACTTGGACAGTGGATGCTCATGACACATGACGGGAGAAAAGTCTATGTTCCTAGACCTAAAGCCAAAGTCTGAAGGATCAGTTGTTTTCGGTGGCAATCAAAAGGGAAAGATTGTATGTATTGGTAAGATTGGTAAGAATAATTCTCCCTCTATAAATAATGTGTTGCTAGTTGAAGGGCTAAAACACAATCTGCTTAGCATAAGCCAATTATGTGACAGTGGATTTGTAGTGTCTTTCAACAAAGATAAGTGTATAGTCAAATATGCTGATGAGTCCACTCTATTTACTGGTAAAAGGCAAAACAATATTTATAAAATTGACTTGGAGGACCTCTCTAATCAAAATGTATCATGTCTAATGTCTGTGAATGATGAGCAATGGATTTGGCACAAGAAACTTGGTCATGCAAGCCTGAGATTAATCTCAAAGCTACATAAGCATAACCTCGTAAGAGGATTACCAAAGCTGACCTATAAATCGGATGCTCTCTATGATGCCTGTCAAAAGGGGAAACAAGTCAAAAATTCTTTTAATTCAAAGAATATTGCTTCAACATCCAGACCTTTGGAATTGCTACATTTAGATTTGTTTGGTCCAACAAGGACTGCCTCCCTAAGTGGAAAGAAATATGGACTTGTCATTATTGATGATTACTCTAGATGGACATGGGTAATGTTCCTAGCTCACAAAGACGAGTCTTTTGAGGTATTCTCAGTATTCTGTAAAAGGATTCAAAATGAGAAAGGTATGTGTATCAATTCAATCCGAAGTGATCATGGAGGAGAGTTTGAGAATGTAAACTTCCAACTATTCTGTGAAGAAAATGGCATTCTTCATAATTTCTCTGCCCCTAGAACACCTCAACAAAATGGGGTTGTTTAGAGAAAGAATAGGTCTCTTCAAGAGATGGCAAGAACATTACTCAATGATAACTCTGTCTCTAAGAACTTTTGGGCTGAGGCTGTTAACACAGCATGCTATATTCAAAATAGAGTATACATAAGACCAATACTGAAAAAGACTCCATATGAATTGTGGAAAGGAAGAAAACCCAACATATCATATTTTCATACTTTTGGATGTGCCTGTTTTATATTAAACACTAAAGACAATCTAGGAAAATTTGATGCCAAAGTTGATAATGGTATTTTCTTAGGATATTCTGAAACATCTAAAGCCTTTAGAATTTATAATTGTAGATCATTAATTGTCGAAGAATCCATTCATGTTAAATTTGATGACAAGAAGCCTGATAAAACACTATCAGAGCTGGACGAATCTCTTGTAGATCTGGATCTGAATGATCATCGTCCAACCAACAATGAAAAGGAAATCTTCCATGATGTCAAAACTGATGATCCACGCTTGTCTAGTGATAGCCAGAAATCTTGGCAATTTAAAGTTTACCATCCTGAAGATCAGATCCTTGGTCAACCTAGTGACAAAGTAAGAACAAGGTCAACCTTCAGAAATCAAGCTGATTCAGCTTTTATCTCTGAGTTAGAACCAAAAACTGTGGATGAAGCTCTCTCGGACGATGGATGGATCTTGGCCATGCAAGAAGAACTCAATCAGTTCGAGAGAAACAAAGTTTGGACCTTAGTTCAAGAACCCAAAGCTAAATCCATTATTGGAACTAAGTGGGTATTTAGAAACAAGATGGATGAAAATGGAAAGGTTGTGAGAAACAAAGCAAGGTTTGTAGCACAAGGTTATTCTCAAGAAGAAGGTATTGATTACACTGAAACCTTCGCTCCTGTTGCTAGAATAGAAGGTATACGTATCTTACTATCCTTTGCTGCTCATCATAACATAACCTTATATCAAATGGATGTTAAAAGTGCTTTTCTGAATGGACTAATTAACAAAGAAGTCTATGTAATGCAACCCCCTGGGTTTGAGGATCATTCCCATCCTGAGTATGTATACAAGCTTCAGAAAGCTTTTTATGGACTCAAACAAGCTCCTAGAGCTTCGTATGAGAAACTCAGCTCCTTCCTCATGGAAAATGGTTTTTGTATGGGAAAAGTAGATACGACTTTGTTTAAGAAAACTAATAAAGATAATTTTATAATAATTCAAATCTATGTTGATGACATTATTTTTGGATCTACTAATGCTTCTCTTTGTAAGGAATTTTCTGATCTTATGACAAAAGAATTCGAAATGAGCATGATGGGAGAGCTCAAATTCTTTCTGGGTCTGCAAGTAAGACAAACCTTAAAGGGTGTGTACATTCACCAGACCAAGCACACTAAAGATCTCTTGAAGAAATTTCAAATGGATGATAGCAAGCCAATGAGTACACCAATGCATCCAACGTCCATTCTGACCAAAGACAACAAAGATAAAAAGGTAGATCAAAAGGTTTACAGAGGTATGATCGGATCCCTTTTATATCTCACCGCGTCCAGACCAGATATTATGTTTAGTGTATGTCTTTGTGCAAGTTTTCAAGCTGATCCATGTGAAAATCATTCAACTACTGTCAAGAGAATTTTTAGATATCTAAAAGGTACTTCTAATCTGGGTTTATTTTATGAGAAAACCATTGAGTACAGATTAATGGGATATTGGGATGCTGACTATGCTGGAGATAGAATTGAACGAAAAAGTACAAGTGGTGATTGTCATTATCTTGGAACAAATCTTATCTCATGGTCTAGTAAAAGACAAAGCACCATAGCCTTATCAACTGCTAAAGCTGAACATATCTCTGCGGCTAGTTGTTGCTCACAACTTTTATGGATTAAACATCAACTGGAAGATTACAATATTCATGAAAGTAAGATTCCAATTTATTGTGATAATATTGTTGCAATTAATTTATCGAAAAATCCTATATTGCACTCGAGGGCTAAGCATATAGAAATCAAACATCACTGTATTAGAGATTACATTCAAAAAGGTGTGTTTGATGTAAAATTTGTGGATACTGACCACCAGTGGGCAGATATCTTCACAAAATCTCTTGCAGAGGATAGATTTTCTTTAATAAGAAAACAGCTCAACATGCTTTGTGTTGAATGACCTTGCGTCCAATAAACGCTTGTGTCAGAAAAGCATGTGCATAAAATGGTTGCGTCCATTTACTGCTAACGTCGTTATTCCTTGATATTTATTATTTGCCATTTTTTTTTGTTAAAATCTCTGCATCTATCCTTCATATAAATACTATGCTGAGTCAGCACTCTCGGGTCACGTCAAGCGGCGTACGTCTGCTACTTCACCCTTAAGTAGCCTCCCTTGATAACCGCTAGTCATCATTTTTTTTAACCACAGTTACTTTCTCTAACGCTTTGGTTACTTTTCGCTTCTCTATAGAAAACCTAAACCTGTGAGCTCAAACCTCACCAAACGTCCTCTCTTTGAAATCTTCTCTCTCTCTCAATTGTTCATCTTCTCTATCTTCTCTTTCTTCACTCTTCTGAAAAATGAGAAGAAATCTGCGATCAACTGGAGTAGGAAGCAGCATTCCACAGGAGACCACTTCACCGCTCGGTCATCCCACTCGTGAGATTCCTGATAACTGTCAGATCAATATTGAGCACCAGATTGACTTGAATATGCTAGTGAAATTGGGAGCAGACGTCAGGGTCTACATCATCGGTGCTGGATGGGATCATTTCTTTATCAACTATCCAGAAGTCTATCCAAGACTTCTCACTGAGTTTTGGAAGACAGCTCACCTTAAAAAAGAAGGTCTTATATCTGGATTTGTTCTGGGGACACACAAAGTTGAAGTCTCCAAAGTCTCTATAGCTTCTGCTATTGGGTGTCTATCTCTCGGTGCCACCTATTTCAAATCTTGGCACAACAAGTTTGGACGAATAGACAATGTATTTAACTTCCTCAGAAATCCCGATGCTCAGCCAAATGCACTGTTCCGTGATGCTATCATGAAGGATGAAGCTAGAGTTCTTAATCAAATCTTGAAAAAAGCTGTTCTGCACAAAGATGGATCCAAAGACTCCATCTCTGAGGTGCATTCCTTCCTGCTCACCCATCTGCTGTATGGTATAAAGGTCAATCTTCCCCCTCTTCTCTTTGACCGTTTCAAAGAAACTGCATTGATGTCGTCTCTGTGAAGACTATTACATATGCAATCCTTCTCTCCCGCATCTTTGAAACCCAAGGGGTTTATCGGATGCTACAAAAAGTTCATCCTAGCATCAAAACCTCCTATCAAACAATGAGCTGCCCTATGTTTGGAAAGGCAAACCTCTCCAAAATGCAACTCAAAACTGTGCTGGCTTTTGATCAAGATCAAACCTCTTCTGCTCAAGCTCCACGCATGGACAATCTTCAAAGTCTTAAGAGAAGGAAGCATCAAACTCAAAACGTTGCAAACCCTCCTCTTTTCTCCTCTGATCCATCCACTCAGGCTTCGTCTCAAAATGTGTTCGAAGAATTTGAGGAAAAGCCGAGCCTAGAGTTCGCCTCAATGATGGAAGGAATTGCTTACACCATCTATGGAGAAAAGTTCATCAAGCTCAATGGTGTGGTACTTCCATTTGTTGAAGAGATTCATGGACCTTTGCTTAAGGCTGATTTAGGCTCAAAGCAGCAGGCTCATGTTTCCTCTCAAGCGGATCTAGAAGGTGGTTCCTCTAAACCTCGATACAGAAAGAGAAAACTTCCGGTGGATGAAGACGACGAAGAAGATGATGAGGACAATGTTCCTATTGCTCTTCTTCTTACAAAGAAAAGTAAGGTCTCTCCTTCACCCTCACCCTTACCCAACCTTTCTATACAATCCACTCCTTCTGAAGAACCATCTTCTATCCCTCACCCCAATCCTAAACTCTCTGCATCCATCCCTCTTCCACCAAAATCAATGCGCATCAAAACTGTAGCCCAACGGCCACCTCGACCCAAAATCCTCATATCAGACTCCTCAACCTTCACTCCTCCCCACAAAAATCCATTTCCCCATCCCCATCTCCACCTCTCTCACCTCAAGATGCCCCACCCTCCATACCTCCATCACAGGTCCCGGAATCATCTCCTCCTCCTCCTATTCTTCTGCTTCCATGGTACTCTCATGAAGAAGCCACATCTTCAGAGGTTACAGTGGATAATTCTCCTGCTTCAGTTGCTGTTCCTTTTTCCCAAACGGAAGCCAGCTCGATTCAGCACACTGAACGTCTTGATGCTACTTCCACCCTGTCAGGAAACACGGTGGAACTACATCTTGATGAGGAAGATGTCAATTCTTCTACAGCTGAAGAAGCTCGCCCTGCTCCAACTTCGGCTCCTTCTCTACCTCCTTGTCTGACTCCTGAAGTTGCTGACTACTTAGTAGATCGGATCTCAGCTAGGGTCACTGAAGAGTTGGATCGAAAGATGGCTCAGTTGTTCTCTTATCTTCATCGCGTCTTCCCTGAATTTCCGCCTCCATCTCCTTAGAATCTTTTCATTTCTTTTTGCTGAAAATGATGTTGTATCCTCCCTTTATTCCTTTTGCCTGATGACAAACAGGGGGAGAAAATATATGAAATGAAATGCGTAAAGTTGTTATATATATGAAATGAATTGAACGTTTGATTATATATCCTGTCTTTATACTTTCATTATCTGAGTTATGTCTTCAATATGTAAATGCATAATCTCAGAGGGAGCTTTTATTTTTACGATACACTATCTATATTGTTTCAAAAACATGCTTCATAATAATGTTTGTCATCATAAAAAAGGGGGAGATTGTTAGAACCAAAACAGTAATGACTAATGACCCTTAAAAGTTTTAATGATTAACAAAGTTATTATATGTTTATTGAAAATACTCGAAGTCAAGTTTTTGCTAATCCATAAGGTCAAAAGACTTTTGTATGTTTCTGACTTCAGATAGTTCTCCAAAAACCAAAGTTTCACCTAGCTCTTAAAGGACAAATCACTGCAATATCTTCGTCCAAAGAAACTAAGTGGTAAAGGTTTACGTCCAAATGTTTACACTGCTTTATCGTCCAATTGTTTATAATTACTGTGCGTCCAATTGTCTTCAATGTGTATGCGACCAATTGTCTTCAATGCTTATGCGTCCAATTGTTTTTAACTATTGTGCGTCCAATTGTCTTCAAATGCGTATGCGTCCAATTGTCTACAACACTTGTGTGTCCAATTATATAGTTGCCTATGCGTCCACTAACTTCTTTTTGTAGATGACGTGACACTCTCTTATTCAAAAGTCTTAAATGGTTTTAAGGAAATATCTTTTTCACAAAAAGACAAAAGAAGGTACGAACGTCGTACAAAGCAAATCACGTAGAGCAAAGAATCACGTAAAGAAAAACGCTTGTCGGCCATCAAAGCAAAATTAGTCTGCTATCATTCAAGCTGCTACTATCTCTTCATTCTGAAAGGACAATTACACAACGGAAAACAATTGGCAAATGATCTGTGCCTAACGAATATTTGATTTAGTCTAAATGGAAAATTTCTCCCTATATTTTGAAATTAGAAGGTCAAGACAAAAGATATAAGAAGACTGTAACACCCCGAATTTCTATTGCTGCATAATAGAATGCCTACTGATGAGAATTTATGGGCTAGAGGATGTGTAATGGTTTCTGTAACACCCCGAATTTCACCTTATATTAATACATATTACTATGTATTATTCTTGACCAACATATGTTATTTATGATTGTTCTTGATGTCGAAGTTCATAGTTGGGGTAGTTTAGTCTTAAGGAATGGTCAATGCATTCAAGTCCAAGAAACCTGTTTCACGGTTTTGGCCATATCTTGAGTTCCAGATGTCCGATTGAGGCGATCTTGGATGCATTGGAAAGCTTAGAGAATTATCTACAAGTCTTATTTCATGTGTTAAGGCCAAATTCGGCTTCTAAAGTTTCTCGTCGCGAGGATACATTCGCCTCGCGAACCTAATAGCCAGATTTTTGTAGCTCTCTGGTTCGCCTCGAGAAAGGCTACTCGCCTCGCGAATCTATGCGCACCAGAATCATGTTTTTGGGCTTTTAATCAGCCCATAATGACCCTAACTCATATTTATACCATAAGATTCGACCTAAACCTATTTTCTAAGTCGAATTACTCTTAGAAACTGCCTCTTCCTCTCCAAACAAGGATTTCTAAGCCCTTTCCAAGGATTCTTGAAGGAGATTGCACCATTGTTCATCGTTCTTCGTCTCCTTCGCTTGAAGAGCATCACTGCCATCACAAGCCCTCTTCCTAGTTGCTGCTCTTGAACCTTTTAGGGTTGTGATCGTGAAGTCAAGCGTCGTAAGATCGAGCATTCGTGAGACGCAACCTTTTCCGAACATTTTTCCTTCCTTTGTTCATTGTGATCGTCATACCAGGTATGGGGGGAAGAAATAGATCATGAGTATGTGAGTTTTGGGATAGGTTAAGATGAAGGGGTTAACCCATGACCCCTATATGTTTGTCTATATGCATTGTAAATGCCTATGTATATGCTATGAGTGTAATTATGTGTATGTTATGTATATGCCTATGTGAATATTATATAAATATAGATATGTTTATGGTTCTATGATTATGATTATGGGTGTTTGTCTTGATGATATAATTGAAATATTATGATGTGCGATGAATAGTATGAATATAGATACGATATGCATTGATGAGATTTTATAATGTGCATTGATAATGATGACTTGATGATGATGTGCGTTACTATGACAAAAATATGATCAGTGAAAGAACATAGTTTTAGGACGTTTGGCACCCTATAATGAATGAGTTGTTATGAGAGGCGAGATTAATGATATTGGATTAGTGTTGGAAACCCATAGGGATGATTCATGAGAGACGGGACGAAAGGCATAGGGATAACTTAGAGAAATTCTTAAGATTCCCACATCTGTCATGATTCGCCTAGCGAATAGGCATTCGCGAGGCGAGATAGAGAGACCATTCGTGGTTTGACGTGATTCGCCTAGCGGATTGTAATCCGCAAGGCGAATGAGAGAACCAGACATTGGGGCTCTTGGGCTCGCCTCGCGAGCCACGATTCGCCTAGCGAATCTGAGAACCTGTTTAGGAGCTCTCGGGCTCGCCTCGCGAGCCAGATTCGCCTAACGAATCTAGGTTTCTCACCCAGATTCTGTTGTGAAGGGATAATGATTAGGGTAATGGCAAAACGACTGTGAGGTCATAATTCAAGGTTGATAATATAGAAAAGAACGTTAATAACTATATGACTTGAGGTTTAAATATTAGGATTAAGTTATAATCTTAAGAAGATATGGATTGAGGTTTAGATATTAAGATTAAGTTATAATCTTAATAAATATATGATTTGAGGTTTAAATATTAGGATTAAGTTATAATCTTAATAAGATATGAATTGTGGATTAGATATTAAGATTAAGTTACAATCTTAATAAATATATGACTTGAGGTTTAAATATTAGGATTAAGTTATAATCTTAATATATATGAATTTAGGTTTAGATTATAAGATTAAGTATAATACTTGATAAAGATAATGTTAAGTTAAGACTTAACAAAGAGAACAATTAATAAAACGATGATGTTATTGGTAACGATGTACTGTTACCAATGTTGTTGGTTGAATCATTCTTGATGCTTATTGGTCAAGTTTGATGTTGATAAATCATCTTTGATGCTTGTTGGTCAAAGTTGATAGCCATGTAATGGTGTTGATGATGGATGGTTGGACATGTGTTTGCATATTGATGAACATTGCACGCATCATACGTTGAAGTTGATATGTTGGGTGGAAAGCAAACGACGAATCGCGATAGTGGAGGCCACGATGGGTGTTAACCCGGCCTTGCGGGTACATTGGGTAGGGAAGTTCCAGGTGACATGGGCTAGCTACCTATTGTCGGAGTGACCTAATGAATAAGCTTGAGTACCCTGACTAGCCACTATACGTTATCAGGATTAGTGAGAGTGTTCGGGGATGGCCCATGGTCTGGCATATCATCCACGTTGATAACCGGACATGTACTCCTAATCGTCTTTCCAGAGTTAGAGTTGTTGGCCACATACATACGGAGTAGTGATGTTGCATTCGCATTAACATGCATCCTTGATATATATATTGATTATATCTGTGTTGATTGATGTATGTTGTATGCCATCATAATTACTATTCCATTCCGTTTACATACATTCATGATTGTGTTTCTTACCCCTCTCTTTGTTATTCTTGTGCATATGTTGTGGTATATGCAGAGGAGGGTGAGCATGCTGACGAGGAGTGATCCCGAGGAGATCTCTCTCAGTAGTTAGGATTTATGATTTATGTTATTCGGTTTTATTCCGATGTATTATCGGTATATGTATACCAGCTCTGATATGTGACATCGGGACTTGGGTTATGTTTATTATTTATGTTTTCCGCAGTTTGTTTTTAAAGAATTTTGATTATTTCAGATTCCTATGTTTTACGTTATAGATGATGTGATGCACATTACCCTTGAGGATATGTTTTTATTTTAATTGTTATATTATTATTTTAAAGACATCTATGATTTTATTCATGTTTTATTATGTGCGGGGTAGTGGGTGTCACAACAAAATACAGACAACATATGAGCAAGAAAATATTCAAGAGATTTCATTGTGCAAACAAAAAGCCAAAAAGCTTTCACTCTCAGTTTTTGATCTGTAAACCTTCTGATTCTTTCATTGTAAAGTTGTAAACAGATTGTCAAGAGCTATATTGTGTAATACTCTCACTGTTGTGAGTTTATAAAAAGCTCAGAAAAACCCCTCTCAAATCTTCGGATTTGTTGAGCCTGAAGAGGCTTGTCTGTAAAAGAATACTTGTTGCCTGGAGAGGTGCAGAATACTTGGAGTTGTAGTCTTGGAGAGACTTGGAAACAACTTGTATTAGGTGCTAAGAGTTTTAGTGGAAAAACCTTCTGGAGGAAGGGACTGGACGTAGCTCTTTGTTTTGAAAGAGTAAACCAGGATATGTCTTTGTGTGAATCTCTCTTTCTCGATCTCGTTAAGTTTTTTATTTATTACTAACTTGGGGATTGAAAACAAAGTATCTTAATCACCTATAATCGTTTTAGTGTGTTCTTTCATCTTCCTGCTTTAAAAGTTTGTTTTAAAAAAAGGGTTTTCTAAAATCGGTTAAGAAACACAATTCAACCCCCTTCTTGTGTTTCCCTGTTTCACTTTCAAAATCAACTTATCAGTTTTGGCCGAGGCGTGCAAAGCAGCGAGCTTAAGAGTATTTCGCCACCACGAGTAAATTGCTCGATGCAGTTTGTCTCAAGGCTAATAACCTCCAGGATACAACAGCCACTTCTTGCTAGCACTGCACTTGAATTAGCAGGGGCACAAGAACAACTATTTGGATGCTCAAGGGAATGAGAGAAACCAAATAAATTCATAGTTTGATTTCCCCCATGTATCCCACAAATTCACCGTTGATAACAGAAATCACTCAATGCCTTGAGGTACTTTTTCTTTCAATCTATATCGAGTGGTAACCGAGCATTTATGAAGAAACTTTGGTGTCTCATCCACGAAATATGAATGCTTGCTTCGGATAACGTTGCTGGAACGTGAAAACTTCAGAGAGAGAGTGGAATGGGTATGCCTCAAGTAGATAAAAGAGCACGTTAGAATTTTCTCCACTTTCTGGTAAAGTAGGAGACCATAATGCAACAAACTTGGGTAAGTTAGCCTAAAGACTCAGTCAAAGGATTATTATATATATATATATATATATATATATATATATATATATATATATATATATATATATATATATATATATATATATATATATAATTTTATTATTTGGCTTTAAAATAAATAACTAAAAAAAGTATTAATAACAATATAAAGGGTGAACCCCTTCCCCCACTGTAGCACAACAGTGGAGGACACATGTCGCACTGTGGATCATTTTAAGCAAGTAAATTGT